>CM065715.1:107110088-107265088 GCA_033310375.1 Conus canariensis | reverse complement strand
TAAGGAGTGTTTACCAACAATCAGCAAGAAATGTTTACCAACAATCAGCAAAGAGTGTTTACCAACAATCATCAAGGAGTGTTTACCAACAATCAGTAAGGAGTGTTTACCAACAATCATCAAGAAGTGTTTACCATCAATCAGTAAGGAGTGTTTACCAACAATCAGCAAGAAGCGTTTACCAACAATCAGCAAGAAGTGTTTACCAGCAATCAGTAAGGAATGTTCACCAACAATCAGCAAGAAGTGTTTTACCATCAATCAATAAAGAGTGTTTACCAACAATCAGCAAGAAGTGTTTGCCAACAATCAGCAAGAAGTGTTTACACCAACAATCAGTAAGGAGTGTTACCAACAATCAGCAAGAAGTGTTTACCAACAATCAGTAAGGAGTGTTTACCAACAATCAGTAAGGAGTGTTTACCAACAATCAGCAAGATGTGTTTACCAACAATCAGCAAGAAGCGTTTACCAACAATCAACAAGAAGTGTTTACCAACAATCAGTAAGGAGTGTTTACCAACAATCAGCAAGAAGTGTTTACCAACAATCACCAAGGAGTGCTCACCAACAATCAGCAAGAAGTGTTTACCAACAATCAGCAAGGTGTGCTCACCAACAATCCAGCAAAGTGTGCTCACCAACAAACAGTAAGAAGTGTTTACCATCAATCAGCAAGGAGCGTTTACCATCAATCAGCAAGGAGTGTTTACCATCAAGCAGCAAGGAGTGTTTACCAACAATCAGTAAGGAGTGCTCACCAACAATCAGCAAGAAGTGTTTACCATCAATCAGCAAGAAGCGTTTACCAACAATCAGCAAGAAGTGTTTACCATCAATCCACAAGGAGTGTTCACCAACAATCAGCAAGGAGTGTTTACTATCAATCAGCAAGGAGTGCTCACCAACAGTCAGCAATGAGTGCTCACCAACAATCAGTAAGGAGTGCTCACCAACAATCAGCAAGGAGTGCTCACCAACAATCAGTAAGGAGTGCTCACCAACAATCAGCGAGAAGTGTTTACCAACAATCAGCAAAGAGTGTTTACTATCAATCAGCAAGGAGTGCTCACCAACAGTCAGCAATGAGTGCTCACCAACAGTCAGTAAGGAGTGCTCACCAACAATCAGCAAGAAGTGTTTACCATCAATCAGCAAGAAGTGTTTACCAACAATCAGCAAGAAGTGCTCACCAACAATCAGCAAGGTGGGGGCTGATGTCGTGAAGTCATGCAGACGAGAAAGTGGACGTGAACCTCGGCCCTCTGATGCAGTGCCCACCACTTGTCCTCCTTGACCTTGCCACACCTGTCAGTTAGACATCATCACCTTCATCACACGTCAGTCAGACATCATCACCTTCATCACACGTCAGTCAGACATCATCACCTTCATCATCACACATCTTTACATTCATGACACTGCCACACCTGTCAGTTAGACATCATCACCTTCATCACACGTCAGTCAGACATCATCACCTTCATCACACGTCAGTCAAACATCATCACCTTCATCATCACACATGTTTACATTCATGACACTGCCACACCTGTCGGTTAGACATCATCACCTTCATCACACATCAGTCGGTCAGACAACATTACCTTCATCACCACACATCACATCATACATGACACTGCCACACCTGTCAGTTAGACATCATCACCTTCATCACACATCAGTCGGTCAGACAACATTACCTTCATCACCACACATCACATCATACATGACACTGCCACACCTGTCGGTTAGACATCATCACCTTCATCACACATCAGTCGGTCAGACAACATTATCTTCATCACCACACATCACATCATACATGACACTGCCACACCTGTCAGTTAGACATCATCACCTTCATCACACGTCAGTAGGTCAGACATCATTACACCTTCATTCTATCATTATACATGACTCTGACACACCTGTTGATTACACATTATCACCTCCATCATCACATATTACATACATGACACACCTGTTGGTTACAAATTATCATGTTCATCATTATATACACGACTCTGCCATACCTGTCAGTTAGATATCATCACCTTCATCAAGCACATCATCAAATAAATCATATACACCTGTCAGATCTGGAAGAAAACACCTGTCAGGAATGCATTATACATCACCCACACATCACAGACTACAGACTTCAAATGCCACACCTGTCAAGTACAAGTCATACATCACAGGTGTACATACATGGAATGCACCACACCAGTCAGGTATGCATCATATATCAAGGGTTTACAGACTCAGAATGCACCAAACATGTAAGATACCATTCGATCACAGGTGTACAGACAATCACAGGTGTATCAGGAGGCAGTGTTGTCAGGTTAATCCATCAAAAGCTGATGGCAGGCAGAACATCCCAAGCTCAGGAGGCAGTGGGCATGATGAAGAAAAACCTCAAGATCAAGGAAATAACAGAACTCACACCTGAAGGAACTGGGATCAACAGACACGGAGTGGTAGTCAAAACCAAAGGGGAAAGCAAAGAGAAACATGGCAATGAAGGAGGAGACGAAAGAAGAGATGTACCCAACATCCAGAGGGCAGTCCAGCAGGCCACACTGGGACTGTGGACAATGCAGGAAAGCACACTCCAAACAAGTCTCATGAGGAATTACATGTGGGATATGACCCTTCATAGGATCACATCATCCTCACACCTGTACATGACCTCCTACCTTTGAATACAGACCTTGTGAAGTAAGGAAAACTCTGCTGTCTCTGTGCGTGCATTCTACCAGAGACATTCAGTGGAACACGTCCTAAGCCATGAAGCCAGTGTTTATCTGATGAAGGTCCCTGTTTAGCTCAAAGGGACGCTACATGTGATTCACCTGGCCAGAGAAAACACCACGCCAGCAGAACCTCAAGCACAATGCTCTCCATGGCAGGAGCAGCAACTCATGGTCTGAAACAGCTGTGACATCTGCACCAGGGAAGCGGGTTTAACTGGATGGAGTGGATAAATGGGAGTGCACAGCAGACCTTCCAGAATGGAGAAAACATCCAGAGATCACCAGAAAGAGTAGCACAGCCCAAATATAGCAACCCAGGTTCATAAAAACAAAAGATCCTGAATGAAATTACACTGTCATGAGAGCAGACCAGAGGAAGCTGACAGTTTGAATGTACCTGGCTTCTACGCTGAAGTCCTGGCTGTAAAGAAAGAACAGCTATAGACGCGTCTGCCTAGGACTTCAAGGAACTGGTCTCACCCACTGGTAAGAGAAGGGCCAGAGCCCTGCAGGAACGACATCAGCAGGTTACAAAGTGCTGTACGTGGACCAGGTGCAGAAGGAACAATAATGACCTTCACAAGGCTTCACTTCCCCACTCTGCTGCTGACAGCTACGTGGGGCAGACATCCGTCTGACCGCCACTTGGCCTTGTGGGGCCTGAACATCCAAGGGTCACTGGTTCGGAACATGGCACCATCAAGTAAGAGAAAAAAACAGTGACAGCAGATGGTCAGGTATGAGCCATGACCTGAATACCACCTGGGCCCCTTAGAAGGTGTGGAGTTCAGGGCCCAAACACTACAGTAAGGGGCTTTAATTCCCTGCTGTCCAGGTCTCACCATGGTTCCTTCCCTTTACTCACCTCTCCCATTCTGTCTGATAGTACCCCACTCCCTCTGTGCTTACTGTACACAAAGGTTAACTCCCTGTTACCTGCCAACACAACTGTGCTTTCCACACACTACAGTTCAACTCTGTTACCTGTGTCAGATGCAGCACACTACAGGTCAATTCCATGAGACCTGTGTCAGATGTTGCACACTACAGATCAACTCTGTTACCTGTGTCAGATGTTGCACACTACAGGTCAACTGTTACCTGTGTCACATGCTGCACACTACACGTTTCCTGTGTCACATGCGGCACACTACAGGTCAACTTTCCATTGCCTGTGCCAGATGCTTCACACAACAGGTCAACTCTGTTACCTATGTCACATGCAGCACACTACAGGTCAACTTTCCATTGCCTGTGTCAGATGCTTCACACAACAGGTCAACTCTGGTACCTGTGTCAGATGCTGCACACTACAGGCCAACTCTGTTACCTGTGTCAGATGTTGCACACTACACTGTTACCTGTGACAGATGCTGCACACTACAGGTCAACTTTTTGTCACATGTGTCAGATGTTGCACACTACAGGTCAACTCTGTTACCTGTGTCAGATGTTGCACACTACAGGTCAACTCTGTTACCTGTGTCAGATGTTGCACACTACAGGTCAACTGTTACCTGTGTCACATGCTGCACACTACACGTTTCCTGTGTCACATGCGGCACACTACAGGTCAACTTTCCATTGCCTGTGCCAGATGCTTCACACAACAGGTCAACTCTGTTACCAATGTCACATGCAGCACACTACAGGTCAACTTTCCATTGCCTGTGTCAGATGCTTCACACAACAGGTCAACTCTGGTACCTGTGTCAGATGCTGCACACTACAGGCCAACTCTGTTACCTGTGTCGGATGTTGCACACTACACTGTTACCTGTGACAGATGCTGCACACTACAGGTCAACTTTTTGTCACATGTGTCAGATGTTGCACACTACAGGTCAACTCTGTTACCTGTGTCAGATGTTGCACACTACAGGTCAACTCTCCATTACCTGTGTCACATGCTGCACACTACATGTCAACTCTGTTACCTGTGTCAGATGTGTCAGATGCTGCACACTACAGGTCAACTCTCCATTACCTGTGTCACATGCTGCACACTACATGTCAACTCTGTTACCTGTGTCAGATGTGTCAGATGCTGCACACTACAGGTCAACTCTCCATTACCTGTGTCACATGCTGCACACTACATGTCAACTCTGTTACCTGTATCAGATGCTGCACACTACTGGTCAACTTTTGGTCACATGTGTCAGATGCTGCACATCACAGGTCAACTCTGTTACCTGTGTCAGATGTTGCACACTACATTGTTACCCGTGACAGATGCTGCACACTACAGGTCAACTTTTTGTCACATGTGTCAGATATTGCACACTACAGGTCAACTCTGTTACCTGTGTCAGATGCTGCACACTACAGGTCAATTCTCCATTACCTGTGTCACATGCTGCACATTACATGTCAACTCTGTTACCTGTGTCAGATGCTGCACACTACAGGTCAACTTTTGGTCACATGTGTCAGATGTTGCACATTACAGGTCAACTCTGTTACCTGTGTCAGATGCTGCACACTACAGGTCAACTCTGTTACCTGTGTCAGATGTGTCAGATGCTGCACACTACAGGTCAATTCTCCATTACCTGTGTCACATGCTGCACATTACATGTCAACTCTGTTACCTGTGTCAGATGCTGCACACTACAGGTCAACTTTTGGTCACATGTGTCAGATGTTGCACATTACAGGTCAACTCTGTTACCTGTGTCAGATGCTGCACACTACAGGTCAACTCTGTTACCTGTGTTAGATGCTGCACACTACAGGTCAACTCTGTTACCAATGTCAGATGTTGCACACTACAGGTCAACTCTGTTACCTGTGTTAGATGCTGCAGACTGAGGTAGCTGCCGTCAATGTGGTAAAGGTCCATCACCTCCATCGCACCTGCACTGGCCTTGCTCACCACTGGGCTCAGAGCACAGCTACACACACACACACACACACACACACACACACACACACACACACACATACACACACACACACACCACACACACTTATGAATCCTGATTAGATATGAACCATTGCTCTGTGTGTGGTGTGGAAGACTGCTGTATCTGTGTGTGGAACAACTACTGTGTGTGTGTGTGTGTGGAACAACTACTGTGTGTGTGGAACAACTACTGTGGTGTGTGTGGAACCACCGCTGTGCCTGTGTGTGGAATGACTGCTGTGTGGGTATGGAACGACTACTGTGTGTGTGGAACGACTGCTGTGCATGTGAGTGGAACGACTGCTGTGTGTGTGTGTGTGTGTGTGTGTGTGTGTGTGTGTGTGTGTGTGGGAATGAATTGCTGTGTCTGTGTGGAATGACTGCTGTGTGTGTGTGTGTGTGTGTGTGTGTTTATGTGTGTGTGTGTGGAAAGAATTGCTGTGTCTGTGTGGAACGACTGCTATGTGTGTGAGTGGAACGACTGCTGTGTGTGTGTGTGTCTGTGTGTGTGTGTGTGGTGGAATGAATTGCTGTGTCTGTGTGGAACGACTGCTGTGTGTGTTGTGTGTGTGTGTGTGTGTGTGTGTGTGTGGAAAGAATTGCTGTGTCTGTGTGGAATGACTGGTGTGTGTGTGAGTGGAATGACTGCTGTGTCTGTGTGTGTGGAATGACTGCTCTGTGTGTGTGGAACGACTGCTGTGTGTGTGTGTGTGTGTGTGGAATGACTGCTGGTGTGTGTGTGTGTGTGTGGAACGACTGCTGTGTGTGTGTGGAATGACTGCTGTGTGTGTGTGGAACGACTGCTTTGTGTGTATTTGGAACGACTGCTGTGTGTGTGTGTGGAACAACTGCTGTGTGTGTGAGTGGAACGACTGCTCTGTGTGTGTGTGTGGAACGACTGCTGTGTGTGTGTGTGTGGAACGCTGCTGTGTGTGTGTGTGGAACGACTGCTGTGTCTGTAAGTGGAACGACTGCTGTGTGTGTAAGTGGAACGACTGCTGTGTGTGTGATTGGAACAACTGCTGTGTGTGTGTGGAACAACTGCTATGTGTGTGAGTGGAACGACTGCTGTGTGTGTGAGTGGAACGACTGCTGTGTGTGTGAGTGGAACGATTGCTGTGTGTGAGTGTGGAATGACTGCTCTGTGTGTGTGTGTGTGTGTGTGTGTGTGTGTGTGTGTGTGTGTGTGTGTGTGTGTGTGTGTGTGGAGCACAGCAGGGTGGATGGCAGCAGGGGCCTTACCTGTGGATGCTGGGCACAAGGACACGGTCCACCCCCAGGAAGTAGGATGACCTCAGGATGGCGCCAAAATTCATAGGGTCCTGGACACGGCGCACAGACAGCAACTGACAGTCACCCACATCAACGCAGCGTGTGTGAGCTGTGTGTGTGTGTGTGTGTGTGTGTGTGTGTGTGTGTGTGTGTGGCATGTGTGTGTGCTGTGTGTGTGTGTGTGTGTGTGAGCATGTGTGTGTGTGTGTGTGTGTGTGGAAGCACAGAGGGCTGTGTGCATGTGTGTGCATGCATGAGTTCCTATGCATGCATGCGTTCATGCGTGCAAGTGTGCATGTGTGTGGTGCATGCGTGCGTGTGTATGTGTGCGCACACTCTTGTGACTGTGTGTGTGCCTGCGTGCATGCTCTTTCTCTGTGTGTGGTGTGTGTGTGTGTGTGCGTGCGTGCGTGCGTGTGTGTGTGTGCGCGCATTTGTGTATGGGTGTGTAAGAGACAGACAGACAGACAGAGGTAGGGACAGACAGACAGACAGATCTATATGTAGAGAGAGAAAGACAGAGAGACAGACAGACAGACAAAAAGACAGACAGAGAGAAGAAACACAGACAGAGACAAGTACAGACAGACAGGGACAGATATAAAAACAGAGACAATGGCAAGAACAATTACAATGATTCTTTATTTTATAACGGTAAATGTATTGGATTAGTTAGCCATTTTTCATAGCTGCCATTACTATTCTATGAAGCCAAAGAGAGAGAAAGAGAGAGAGAGAGAAACACACACAACAATCATAGTCCACACAACACATCCACAAACACAACCACAACACAACACACACACACACACCACACACACACACACACACACACACACACAACACCACACACAAACACACACACACACCAAATACACACAGGCTGGCAGACAGACAGACAGACGGAGAGAATGGTCACACATACCACCAAAATATCTACATCATATACACACACACGTACACACAAACAGAGAGAGAAAGAGAGAGAGAGAGAGAAAGAGAATGGGTACACTGACTACAAAACAATTATATACACACACACACACACAAACACATGCATGCACACACACACACACGCACACACACATGCATACACACACACACCACACAACATACACACACACACACACGTACAGAAATACCTAGTACCTGTACATTGTACAGCATCAACCAGAGAAGACGAGGTGTCCACTCTACACTGTTGACACACACCAAGATGACACATATAATGATCATGACACCTAATGACACACATTCATGATCATAACACCAAGATGACACACACTGATGATCATCACTCAGAGAGACACACACTGATGATCATCACACAGAGATGACACACACTGATGATCATCACACAGAGATGACACACACTGATAATGACACAGAGATGACACACACTGATGATCATCACACAGAGATGACACACACTGATGATCATCACTCAGAGAGACACACACTGATGATAATGACACAGAGATGACACACACTGATAATAACACAGAGATGACACACACTGACGATCATCACACAGAGATGACACACACTGATAATGACACAGAGATGACACACACTGATAATGACACAGAGATGACACACTCTGATAATAACACAGAGATGACACACACTGATGATCATACACATGAGATCACACACTATAATGACACGAGATGACACACTGATGATAACACAGAGATGACACACATGATGATCATCACACAGAGATGACACACTCTGATAATAACACAGAGATGACACACACTGATGATCATCACACAGAGATGACACACACTGATAATGACACAGAAATGACACACTCTGATAATAACACAGAGATGACACACACTGATGATCATCACATAGAGATGACACACACTGATAATGACACAGAGATGACACACTCTGATAATAACACAGAGATGACACACACACTGATAATAACAGAGATAACACACACTGATGATCATCGCACAGAGACGACACACACTGATAATGACACAGAGATGACACACTCTGATAATAACACAGAGATGACACACACTGATGATCATCACACAGAGATGACACACTACTGATAATGACACAGAGACGACACACACTGATAATAATACAGAGATGACACACACTGATAATAACACAGAGATGACACACTCTGACGATCATCACACAGAGATGACACACCTGATAATAGCACAGAGATGACACACACTGATAATAACACAGAGATGACACACACTGATGATCATCACACAGAGATAACACACACTGATAATGACACAGAGATGACACACACTGATAATAACACAGAGATGACACACACTGATAATAACACAGAGATGACACACACTGACGATCATCACACAGAGATGACACACACTGATGATCATCACACAGAGGTGACACACACTGATGATCATCACAAAGAGATAACACACACTGAGCATCATCACGAAAGATGACACACACTGATGATCATCACACAGAAATAACACACACTGACGATCATCACACAGAGATGATACACACTGATGATCATCACACAGAGATGACACACACTGATGATCATCACACAAAGATCACACACACTGATGATCATCACACAGAGATGATACACACTGATGATCATCACAAAGAGATGACACACACACTGATGATCATCACACAGAGATGACACACACTGATGATCATCACAAAGAGATGACACACACTGATGATCATCACGAAAAGATGACACACACTGACGATCATCACACACGAGATGACACACACTGATGATCATCACACAGAGATCATGTACTCATGATCTGTTGATCATGACACAGATGACACACACTGATTATCATCACACTGAAATAACACACACTGATGAATATCACATCGAGATGACACACTGATGATCATCACACAGAGATGACACATACATGATGACAACAATCATCACAGAGATGACACACACTGATGATCGTCTCACAGTGATGACACACACTGGTGATCATCACACAGAGATGACACACACTGATGACCATCACACAGAGATGACACACACTGATGACCATCACACAGAGATGACACACACTGATGATCATCACACAGAGATGACACCTACTGATGATAATCACAAATAGATGACACAAACTGATGATTATCACACCTAGACGTCACACACTGATGACCATCACACATTGACCATTTGTCAATGAGAAAAATAAAGAACTTTACACAGTTAATTATACGCAGTGTTGACTGTTAGGTCTTGTGTTTGTGTAAGTATGACTATAAATGTGTGCACATGTCTGTGTATGCATGCATCTGTGTGTGTGCATGTGTGCGTGCGTGCATGCATACGTGTGTGAGTGTGAGTGCGTTGTTGTTCTTGTTGTTGTTGTTGGCATTATTCTCTGTCCTACCCCGCAGTGGCTGCTGTTGATCACAGTGAGGAAGATGACGTGGGCCGGCATCTAAACACACCCCCTGAAAATATCATCATCTATATTATCCAGTGTAGAAATATACCATCAATATAAAGCATCATTCCACTCAGTCTTTACACACACACTCACACACACTCACACACACACCACACACACACACACACACACACACACACACACACATGCGCAAGTATGAACACAAATATACAGATTCCTTTTATTTCTCTCCTGCTGCTCTCTCACACATGAGCTCAGATGTAACTCTCTCTCTCTCTCTCTCTCTCTCTCTCTCTCTCTCTCTCTCTCTCTCTCCACACACACACACACACACACACACACACACACACACACATTATGAGCCCAAATATAAACTCTCTCTCTCTCTCTCTCTCTCTCTCTCTCTCTCTCTCTCTCTCCCTCTGTCACACACACACACACACACACACACACACACACACACACACACACACACACACACACATTATGAGCTCAAAAATAAACTCTCTCTCTCTCTCTCTCTCTCTCTCTCTCTCTCTCTCTCTCTCTCTCTCTCTCTCTCCTCCTCTCTCTCTCCTCTCTCTCCCTCTCTTTACACACTCCCTTTTTTTTCTTCACTTCACTGAGGGCAAGATGTATATAAAAAGCCTGTACCATGCTTATTCTTTTCCTTCATTAAAAAAGATTCACTCGTTCATTTGTGCATTCATTTGTTCTCCTCCCTCTCTGTCCCTCTCTCTGCCTGTCCCAGCACAAACTTAACAAAAAAAAGTTGATCAGGGGGGCAAACCAAGTGCCTCACCTGATGAGGGCGGTTACCAGACAGCAGCGTGAGTGTGTTCTTTGGAACAAAGTGCACAGGGATCTGCTGACCGGCAGCCAGGTCCTGTATTGCTGTAAAGGCAGGCGAGGCCCTGCTGTCTCTGTGCTTCTGCTCCATGTACACTGCGTGTAAACTGCTGCGCAGGTGGGCAGACAGAGCCAAGGTCACGGGGTGGACACCGAACACGACCTGCCCCTCAGCGTGGATCTGGACCCTGTGCTGCTCCAACCTGCCTTTCCTGCACAGCCAGTTGAACAGTTCCGTGGTTCTATACCTCATCGCTTATAAATCCCAGTGAATCACACACCTGGCAAATATACACACACTGCTTTCTTGAACACAAAAAAACTGCTGTACATCTGTACATTTAGGGATCAATAATCCTGACACAGTATTTTGGCCATCTTAGCAAAAAATTTCTGATATTATGGCAAGATATAACTCATTTTAAGTATCTATATGACTACAGAGGCCTTGCTGAAAACAGGGAGCTACATTTAGTTAATTTGAATAATTAGAGTTATCTTAAGTTAATTTGAGAACACTTAACTCATTCACCCCTGCTGAACAGTGCCACAAACTGTAGCTGAGCAGTCCTTGGACCATAGACTTAATATACTCAAACAGGTATCACTCCAAAACTATGCAAGTTACAATTTTTTTAGTTGACACAGCTGAAAATAAGGGTTTTAGTTGTAACATGTTAAAGTTTTGAAATTTTGCACAAAAACTGACTCTATAGTTGATATAAACTAATGTTTGACTTTTGTCAAACTCAAAGCATTGTCTGCTACTTTTGAATTAAAGTATGGATTTTTTTTCACTCTGATGCAACCTCTGTTCTCCTTTAGCTGCTTATCCCAGCAAAATAAACTGGTCCCTGACATAAGCAGCTCAAAAACATTTCAGAATTCTACTTTTGCAAATGGTATTTCTTATCGGCAACTACAATTAGTTTGACCACTGAAGAAAGAGAGATACGAATACAGATACTTTATTCAATATTAGGCCATCGCCCCTCATGAGGAAAGAGAGAATAGAGAGCGAGAGAGAAAGAGAAAGAGAGAGAGAGAGAGAGAGAGAGAGAGAGAGAGTCACTTACGAGTCGATGCTCACCTCTTCGTTACTGCCTTGCTTTGCTGGAAGTCATAGTATACTTTGAAGGGAGTCCGCTCTCCGTTTCACGAAGTGGGTGAAGAGAGATGACAAAGAGAGACAAAGTAGAGAGTGAAAGAGAGAGAAAGTGAGAAAGCATGTGTGTGTAGAGAGAGAGAGAGAGAGAGAGAGAGAGAGAGAGAGAGAGAGAGAGAGAGAGCGAGAGAGCAAGAGAGAGAGAGAGTGAGAAACAGAGAGAAACAGGCAAGAGAGAGACAGAGAGAGACAGACAGACAGACATACATACAGATAGACAGAGTCAGAGATGCAAAGAGGGACGCACAGAAAGAGAGAGAGAGAGAGAGAGAGAGAGAGAGAGGGGGGGGCAGAGGGAGCAAAGGGTGGAGAGAGAGACACACACACATAGTCAGAGACAGATACAGAAACACACACTGACACAAGCGGGAGGGAGGGAGGAGAGAGAGAGAGAGAGAGAGAAGAGATGTCTACTTTACCGATGTCGACTGCTCACCTCTTCGTCTTACTGCCCTTGCCTTTGCCTGGAAGTCCATAGTTATACTTTGGAATGGAGTCCTGCTCTCCGTTTCTCACGAACGCTCTGCTCAAAGATGAATGGCTGTGCACTTCAAACTGCGCCGCTGACTTTATCAAAGCACATGATCTCAACCACACTCTTCCCATGTTCAAGCGTCCGTTCATGTTATGTCTTCTCTACACGCATACACATACACGGTCGTCATCAATTTCGAAAGTTGACCTCTAAAAATAAACTTTGAGCTGAAGTGCATGAAGAGAATCGACTGTTCACAAAATCGGAGCTTGAAATCAGTTTTGATATACGACTAATGAGCATAAAGACAAAAAAAATGACGAAAATCTTTTTTCAAACAACGTAAATCAGTAACAGTCCTTCAAAAACTGTGCCATTTCATGCCATGATTGTTGTAAGGGACATGATTCTGAATAATTTTCCTTTTCCTTTCCCACTGTCGATTTCACTTATCCCCCATGTGATCGGCATTTGGAATGTTTCTTTCGTACGTAAGGGGTGGTGAGTATCCGCTCAAACCACTGTATTTGTTCAGAGCGATTAAAACTTAATAACATATTATATATTTTCATTACTAATGATAATCTGTTTCATCAAAAAATTTCAAACGTAATTGTTGCAGATGGTATCCATGTGTGGAGTAATTTTGAAGCTAACCACCCCTATTTTATGGACAGGTCCAAACCACATGCAGCCCTATCGCTGCAGACCAGACGAAACTGAGTTGAGGCCTATTCACTAGGAGGGGTGCAGTTTAGGATCGATCAGTCGGAGGGGCGTTTGACTTCCTCCAGTCAGTCTGTAACGGGCGAAAGATGCGGCGGGCAGTGACGGTGTGTCTGCTGGTTGTCGTCTGTGTCCTGCTAGAGGGACTGGCGGCCAGGGCGGGGGGCCATCATCATGATCATGATCACCATAGGAAGAAGGGCAGAAAACACCATGGACATCATCATGGTCTGTCGCAGGAACACAGAGACGGAAAGTTTGCCGCCTCCTCTGACAAACTGAAGGTAAGTTTTAAGTAAAAATAGTAGTTTCTGTCAGTAATTAATTATACATCTCAGTCACACCACACAGCATGTACGACCAACACACACACAGACACACACACACAACGCTCACACACACACGCACGGGCAGGCCAGCCCGTAATGACATTTATTCACATAATAAAAAATAATCTGCTGACTGTAGATTTTTTATGCTTCAGACGTTCCAAAAAGTGATAGAATGATCTCCATGATGATTGCAGTTGTTCCACAGGAAAAAGAGCAAATAATTTAAAAAAAAAAAAAAAAAACCAATCATTCAGTCAATAGGTCACTTTCTCTTATAATTCCAAGGTAGAGCCTATGCACTTGCCCACACGCTGGTTGACCGCTTCCATTTTTACCTACATTAGGTATTCACTTGTCATGACCAAAGCTGTCACTCCAAAGTCTGAATTCTAATATATATGCTAACAGACTTTTCTGTGGTACTGGGGTGAGTCAGAGACCACTGTTTATCACTAGGCAACAGTCGAGCATGGCACATTTAGACTGTAAATTTATACACACACGCACACGCACAGATGCACACTCCATGCACACACATACTCGCGTGTGCACACACATACACACAGACACACACACGCTCACACAGACTTAGCTCATTAAAAGGTCATCATCCTGACATGCTTAAAGTAACGGATCACAGTGAGGTAGTACAACTGACAGTAAAGGATATCGAGAACACCAGCGTGTGTCAAAACTGCTGAAGGCAAGGCTGGAGCTGTGTTGAGACAAAGTGTCCAGTGCCCTCCAAATGGACCTCAGGTCCAGTGCTGCAGAGAAGGTCTGCACAGTCACAAAATGACACATGGATGGAGTCAAGCTGGTGGAGGTGACACAGCCTCTGACCTCTCTGCACCCGTCTTGCATTCCACAAAACAAAAGGCCGGCAGATGGAGCTGCCTGTACTTCACTCTTGGACTGATATTACAGTGACAGGTCAGAGTCTGTGATAGACTGATTTCCATTCACTTTTCCTACCGATCATGCGACGGTGGAACACTCAGGGTCAAGATATTCAACACTACAGCAGTCTCCTCTAGTCCTAGACAGCAGTCACAGCATCTACAGCTGTAAACAAAACCAGTACTCAGACTGTCTCCTGATTTGGAAAATGAAACAGGCCAAAATGAAAAAGCAAGTATATACAATACCAGTCAAGTAAATTTTCAACTGATGTGTTTTCTTCAGATGTTAGGTACAGTAAAAAAGGAAAAAAAAAAAAAAAGCACAAAAGAGTACTCCCCTGACTTGGGCATAGCCATGCATGGGTGATCCCTGTGCAATGTTTATTGCTTTTAGTAGTTTTTATTTTACTGCCTCCAGCCATGGCGACTGTTTCTCGTTTAACACTAAAGAAGGTCATCACAGCAGCAAACGAAGAAAAGCAGGGGAACATGAAAGAAAATTTATTGAAGCAGGGTCTGAGAATCGGTGTTCATGCGTGCATAAGTTTTACACACGCACGCACGCATGCACACCACACACACACACACACACACACAGTAACACACACACACACACACACACACACACACACACACACACACACACACACACACACACAACATGAATGCACGAGTTGATCAGTGCTACAATGTATTTTCTTCGCGTAATTTGAATAAAGCTGTCTGTTCCTAGTGTTGCGGGCAGTGCCCCACCTCAGTGTACGCTCAGAATGTCGCCTGACATCTGACTAACAAGAAATCATGGTACTTTGACCTAAATAATTCAATCTGATACTCATTTGTCCCTGATGTAACACTCATGATGTCAGTATTTCAGAAACTTTCAGTAATCTTCATTCTGTTCTTGAGAAGTTGAAAGTTTGTGTGAGTTATCACTAAAACTAGCTTGAGATATTCAATAGCAGTTAACTCATAAAACTGCAAGGAAAATATGACAGGAATGTTATATTTTCTGTACATATTATTGAACAACTGTTGTTGTTGTTTTTTTTCTATAAACACTAGTTTCTGTTTTTAAATTTACTTTTGAAGTATTTTATCCCATAAAAGAGAGATGCAGATGACTAACCTAAAATGTCAGATTCCCCAAATTGACAAAGCAGAACCATTTCAAATGCTTAACTCTTCAACATGCAGAACTACCACACACAGTTAAAGTAGGAATGACAATTAAAATGCATTCTAGTCAAACACAGCCTAAGTGTATAGCTCTTGTTTCAAAGCTTACTTCAACAAAGACATCTTGCAGCATACATTTTCACTTCACAGAATTTTTCAGTTCTGTAAATGAAGTGCAAAATGAACTCTGTCTGAAAGCTTTATAATGCTTGTACCTTTCTTCCCCATAGTATGGGAGAACTAGTCATTTGTCAGCGTGGCTGCAGGGAAGGGAAGAGCGTGACAGTTTAATGTTCCTTTTACAGTGTGTTCCGTGTGTCCCCTCCCCCAGCCTGGTTGCTGGGTGGGTGATGGCGTGGGCTGTGGAATGAGACACCGTCACCAGGAGTGCAGTGTCTAGGCAGCACATCTCAAGGGACAGGGGGCAGTCTGTGTGTGTGTGTGTGTGTGTGTGTGTGTGTGTGTGTGTGTGTCTGCATGTTTGTCTGTGTCTCACTGTCTGTGTCCCTGTGTCAGTGTTGGAGCAACAGGGAAGTCCCTGGGTGAAGTTTGAAGGAACTGAACTAAGACATATCATGACTAGCACTTGGTGTTTATGGGAATGTTATAGTGCAAATGTGTAAATATTCAGGACAGCACAGATCTGTGAATGTTACGTTGCAGACTGTAACAACAAAATAGTTCACTGGACATAGTATGCAGGAGAGGAGCACTACTGCAAGTGCACCCGACCTGGTAGCAAAGGTCATGTGCAAGGTCTATAACCTCTAGCCTTTCCACTGGGAAAAGGAGGAGGAGGCTAGATGACTGGTGCCCGTTGAGGGAAATGTCAGCCGTAAAACAGGTGTGTCACACAGCACACATTTCATCACTTACATTCAGCAGTAAGCCAGGTGTGTCATACAGCACACAGTTCATCACCTACGCTCAGCAGAAAGCCAGGTGTGTCACACAGCACACAGTTCACCACCTACATTCAGCAGTGACTCAGGTGTGTCACACAGCACACAATTCACCACATACATTCAGCAGTAAGCCAGGTGTGTCACACAGCACACGATTTATCACCTACATTCAGCAGAAAGCCAGGTGTGTCACACAGCAAACAGTTCATCACCGACATTCAGCAGTAAACCAGGTGTGACACACAAATCACCACATACATTCAGCAGTGACTCAGGTATGTCACACAGCACACAGTCATCACATTCAGCAGTAAGCCAGGTGTGTCACACAGCACACAGTTCACCACCCACATTCAGCAGTAAGCCAGGTATCTCATAAATTCACCACATACGTTCAGCAGTAAGTCAGCACACATTTCACCACTTACATTCAGCAGTAAGTCAGGTCTTTCACACAGCACACAGTTCATCACTTACATTCAGCAATAACCCAGATGTGTCACACAATACACAGTTCATCACCTGCATTCAGCAGTAAGTCAGGTGTGTCACACAGAGCAAAGTTCATCACCTACTTTCAGCAGTAAGTCAGGAGTGTCACACAGAGCACAGTTCATCACCTACTTTCAACAGTAAATCAGGTGTGTCACACAGAGCACAGTTCATCACCTACTTTCAGCAGTAAGTCAGGTGTGTCACACAGAGCAAAGTTCATCACCTACTTTCAGCAGTAAGTCAGGAGTGTCACACAGAGCACAGTTCATCACCTACATTCAGCAGTAAGTCAGGTGTTTCACACAGCACACAGTTTATCACCTACATTTAGTAGTAAACCAGGTGTATCACATAGAATATAGATCACTACCTACATTCATCAGTAAGCCAGATGTGTCACACAGCACACAATTCATCACCTATATTCAGCAGAATGTCAGGTGTGTCTCACAGCACACAGTTCACCTACATTCAGCAGTAAGCCAGGTGTGTCACACAGCACACAGTTCACCACCTACATTCAGTATCAAACCAGGTGTGTCACACAGCACAAAATTCATCACTTAACATTCAGCAGTAAGGCAGGTGTGTCACACAGTACACAGTTCATCACCTACATTCAGCAGATAGTCAGGTGTGTCACACAGCACACAGTTCACCTACATTCAGCAGTACGCCAGGTGTGTCATACAGTTCACCACATACATTCAGCAATAAGCCAGGTGTGTCACACAGCACACAGTTCACCACATACATTCAGCAGTAAGCCAGGTGTGTCACACAGCACACAGTTCACCACATACATTCAGCAGTAAGCCAGGTATGTCACACAGCACACAGTTCACCACCTACATTCAGCAGTAAGCTAGGTGTATCACACAGCTCGCAGTTCATCACTTACATTCAGCAGCAAGCTAGGTGTGTCACACAGTTCACTACCTACCTTCAGCTGTATGCCAGGTGTGTCACACAGTACATAGTTCACTACCTACATTCAGCAGTAACCCAGGTGTGTCACACAGCACACAGTTCACCACCTATATTCAGATGTAAGCCAGGTGTGTTACACAGTTCACCACCTATATTCAGCAGTAGGCCAGGTGTGTCACACAGTTCACCACCTACATTCAGCAGTGAAGACTATGAGTAGAAAAGGGCCTGTCACAACTGTCCTACCCCAATGAAAAGAAACTCCTACACTAAAGAAACCAACAAAAGTGGTATTCGCTTTCATAGGACAACAGATAAATAAGTCTATCCTTTAACTCCCCAACCCTACCCCTGTCCCCTTCCATCCACCCATCTATCCCTAAAAGGAATGTCATGGCCGTCTTTTGTCATTCCCTTGGAAAAGAAACAACGACACCGAAAGCATAAATTATTATTTTGCTTGTTTCACATCGACAGAGAAGGGAAACTGGTTCTACGAGACTAACCTCAACAGCCTATGTGTGTAAGAATAGAATGAGTAGGTCACCAGACCCGAATGGGTCAGCTACTCTATTCAACAGCTGGATCCAAGCAGTTTTGTGGGAAAGGAATTGATGGAAAAGACAACAACAACCTGGAAAAGCACTCAGAAAGTGCCTGCACAAACATTTATAAGACATAATGATGACATGTCAACAAGTAATTAGACTTAACTCTTGCAAGGTCAACACTGAGACATGTTGAAATGTCAGTGATAAGACTGAAATGATTGAAAGTCAGCAGTAAAGCTAAAGGCAAATAAAATTGTCAACAGCTGCAAATAAGATACAGTTTGTAAAATGTCAGTGTAGACTAACATGTTGAAATGCCAGTTATAACGAAAAAATGAACAAATGATGAAACATCAAGAATAAGATGACTCAGGATGAAGTTTCAATATTCAGACACAAACAGTGAAATGTCAACGACACAATGCAAATGAAATGTCAACAGTAAGACAAAGATTGACACTGAAGGATTGGCAAAGATTGACCTGAAAGGAAGCACAAAGATGAGTCCAGACGGACACATAAGGAATGGCAAAGTGGCAGTGGCTGACATAGGAGAGGCAGAAATTTATTCAGAAAACATAACTGTTGGAAGAGACTGACATCAAAAGAGTCACAACAGTTGGCAGACTGATGTAGAAGCATACATGACAATTGACAGAGACTGAAATAGAGTACATGACCATTGAGCAGAGACTGATATAGAAGGATACAAGACGATTGACAGAGACAGATATAGAAGAGTGCATAACCATTGGCAGAGACTGATATAGAAGGATACATGATGATTGACAGACAGATATAGAAGAGTGCATAACCATTGGCAGAGAATGAAACAAGGATACACAACCATTGACAGAGACTGAAATCAAAGAGTACACGACCATTGGCAGAGACTGATGTAGAAGGAGATATGATGGGAAGGAACCGACCTAGAAGGAGACACAAGTGGCAGACTAACACAGGAGGCGACTCAAGGACTGGCAGAGACTAGCACAGAAGAAGACAGCACAGCTGGAAGCGACTGATACAGAAAGAGGCAAACAGATTGGCCGACAGGTCCAGAATATGGCAAACAGATGAACCGACAGGCCCAGAAGGTGGCAAACAGATTAACCGACAGGCCCAAAGGGTGGCAAACAGATTGACCGACAGGCCCAGAAGGTGGCAAACAGATTGGCTGACAGGCCCAAAGGGTGGCAAACAGATTGACCGACAGGCCCAGAAGGTGCAAACAGATTGACCAACAGGCCCAGAAGGTGGCAAACAGATTGACCGACAGGCCCAGAAGGTGGCAAACAGATTGACCGACAGGCCCAGAAGGTGGCAAACAGATTGACTGAAAGGCCCAGAAGGTGGCAAACAGATTGACCGACAGGCCCAGAAGGTGGCAAACAGATTGACTGAAAGGCCCAGAAGGTGGCAAACAGATTGACTGACAGGCCCAGAAGGTGGCAAACAGATTGACCGACAGGCCCAGAAGGTGAACAGTGATGTGGCTGTAGGTATTGACAGTGTGCCTGGACACTGGGGAAGGGAAAAAACTCATTTCCTGCAGGGAGGAGCCCCATGTCCCCCCATGGCACTGACATCCATTGATTGGAGTAATGAGGTGGGAGGTTGGGGGTGATAGGGGAATAGAGAATGGAAGAGGTGGAGAAGGGGAGTGTATGGAAGAGTGAAATGGGGAGGATGAAGAAAGAAGGAAGGGTTACCCATGGTTTCCATCATTAGCAGGTTTTCCTTCAAAGGGATGGTTCAACTCAGCCATCAGCCCCATGCCTGTGCTATTGATTGCAGCATCTGGTCTGGCTGGCCTTGTCAGTTTCTCATTGTTCATACCTTCTCTCTCTCTCTCTCTCTCTCTCTCTCTCTCTCTCTCTCTCTCTCTCTCTCTGAGTTATTACCCACTCTTCCTCTTTCCCCACTATGCATTCACAACACACGTAACCTTATCAAAGATGATGGTCATGTGGGTAGTTTGTAGGGATTTGAACTGTAAATTCGGTGCTTTCTTGTGATTGTAAGGAAAACATGTTATTTGCCTAGTTGATATGCAGAAACCCGAGTCACTTCGTAATAAAAGTAATGATGCTGATTCAAAAAAATTATGTAAAATAATTGATTAATATCTATTCAACTTGAAAACTAAGCATGTTTTTACTTCATGCCCCTTGCTTCTCAAGTTCCAAATCTGCACTTAAAACTTATCTCTTTAAACGGCAATTGCAGAATACCACCTGAAATATATTATTAAATTGCTACATATTAATGTCACATTTCGTTTGTGTATGAATGATCTCCATGTAATACATTGTATGTGTCTATTATGTGTGTAACACTGTATACCAGTGTGAGCATGACTGTATGCATATATGTGGTGTGATATGCATGTATACATGTGTGTGTGTGTGTGTGTGCATGTGTGTGTGTGCAGCATATATGTTAGATATTAATTTATTAAAACTTGTAAAGCATCCTGTAGCCTACGTTGTTAGGATAGGTGCTCTAGAAATTGTCCTCATTATTGTTAGTACATACATGCACACACATGCGCACACACACACACACACACACAACGCAAACACGCAACACACCGCACCATGCACAATACACACACCACGCACGCACGCACACATACACACACACACACACACTCACCCACACATACCACACCACACCGCAGCGCACACAAACAACACACTCACACACACACACACACACACACACACACACACACACACACACACACACACACACACACACACACACAGAGGCACGCGCGCACACACACACACACACACGCACCACACACACACACACACACACACACACACACACACACACACACACACACAGGCGCACGCTCACACTCACACACACACACACACACACACACACACACACACACACACACACACACACACACAAGCAACAGAATGTTCCAAAACTGTTCTGAATAGTTTGGAACACAGAATAAAATGGCTTTGTCCTCTTCAGCAACAAACTTTCATTGACCTTTAGGGATGGGAAGGGCAGGGGCTATGCACTTAGTGTCACTTTGTGTGTGTGTGTGTGTGTGTGTGTGTGTGTGTGTGTGTGTGTGGTGTGTGTGTGTAGAGAGAGAGAGAGTGAGTGTGTGTGTAAGAGTGTGTGTGTGTGAGAGAGAGAGAGTGAGTGTGTGTGTGTGTGTGTGTGTGTGTGTGTGTGTGTGTGTGTGTGTGTGTGTTTTGTCAGCATGTGTGTAGTTTTCAGTGTTGTAAGGATGTCCTGTTTTGCCCATGAATACTGTCACTGTCTCAGATAGGATCACAGAAACAAAGTGCAAGGGAGCCCTGTGATTTATGACCTTGTTCCTTCCACTTTATGCATTGTGCTGTGTGGTACTGTATTGTGTTCTGTATTGTACAGTACTGTACAGTGCTATCTTGTAACTTGTATGGTAATCTACTGTACTGTCTGGTATGGCAATGTTTTACACCATCCTATATTTTACTATATTGCACTGTAATGCAGTAGACTGATTGTGTTGGAAATGTGCTGGTCTGACTGCATTGACCTTGACTGATTGCATGGGAAATGTGCTGGTCTGACTGCATGGATCTGGACTGATTGTGATGGAAATGTGCTGGTCTGACTGCGTAGGCCCAGACTGATTGTGTTGGAAATGTGCTGGTCTGACTGCATTGACCTTGACTGATTGTGTTGGAAATGTGCTGGTCTGACTGCATGGATCTGGACTGATTGTGTTGGAAATGTGCTGGTTTGACTGCATTGACCTTAACTGATTGTGTTGGAAATGTGCTGGTCTGACTGCATTGATCTGGACTGATTGTGTTGGAAATGTGCTGGTTTGACTGCATTAACCTGGACTGATTGTGTTGGAAATGTGCTGGTCTGACTGCATTAACCTGGACTGATTGTGTTGGAAATGTGCTGGTCTGACTGCATTGATCTGGACTGATTGTGTTGGAAATGTGCTGGTCTGACTGCATTGATCTGGACTGATTGTGTTGGAAATGTGCTGGTCTGACTGCATTGATCTGGACTGATTGTGTTGGAAATGTGCTGGTCTAACTGTTTGTGTGGGTTGGTTCTTTTGTTGCAGATTCACACAGTGAAGATTGGGTGGCTTAATGTACCTAAAGGTAACTTGTTCTGACATATATGTAATCATTGTTTTTTAGCCGTTTAGTCAACTTTCAGTGTGTGGTGTTTGTTGTTGAGAGCTATGTGATGTTAATATTATTGGCATTCTGACATATATGTTCAATCATTGTGTTTTTTTAGCCGTTTTAGTCAACTTTCATGTGTTGTGTTGGGGGTGTTTTTTGGTTTGTTGATGTTTAGTAGTCTTATGTTGATGTTATATATTATATTATTGGCATTATGTTTGTGTTGTTTTTATGTTAGTGGTATCATTTTGATGTTGTGTTTGTGATATTTGTGTGATTGTTAATGTTAGTAGAGTAATGTTTGTGTTGTCAAAGTCATGAATGATATGATGATGAAGTCATTAGTGGTGGGATGTTGGTGTTGATGCCATTAGTGGCATGTTGTTGAAGTTGTAAGTGGTGCAATGATGATGTCATCAGTGGTGGTGATGATGAAGTCGTTAACAGTGTTTTGTTAGTCTTTAGTGGTATGAGGGTGGTGTCATTAGCAGTGTGATGATTGTGTCTTCTGTGGTGGGAGGATGAAGTCATTGGTGGTGTGCTGATGATGTTTTAGTGGAATGATGATGTTAGAAGTGTGATTATGGTGATGTCATTAGCAGTATGATGATGAAGCTGTCAATGGCGTAATGATGGTATCATTAGTGGTGTGGTGATATAGTCATTAGTGATGTGAAAATGAGATTGTCAGGGGTGTGATGTTGTCAGTAGCAGTGTGGTGATGATGATGATGAGGAGGAGGAGGAGGATGATAATGTCATTAGTGGTGTGATGATGATGATGGTGGTGATGTCAGTAGTGGTGTGATGATGGTTCATGGTTTGATGTGGAAATAGTTGTGGGTATCAGTGTTCATCACCAGGTGGCCGGCCATATGTTTCAAAGGAATATGATGATGATAATGTCACTGTGATGTGATGATAATGATAATGCTGTAAGTGTTGAGATGATGGTGATAATGTCATTAGTAGTGTGGCATTAGAGTCATTTGGGATGTGATGATGATAATGCTAATGATGTGATGGTGATGATGATGATATTGTCATTGTGATGTGACGATAATGATATTGATAATGTCATTAGTGGTGGTATGATTATGATGTCATTAGTGGTGTGGTGAGTATGATGTCATTAGTGGTGTGATGATGATGATGTCATTAGTGGTGACATGATGATGATGAAGTGGTTTATGGTGTGATGTAGAAACAGTGGCTGGGTGTTGGTGTCGTTACTACACCATATGTATCAGAGTGTTATGATGATAATATTACTGGTATGATGATGATGAAGATGCCATTAGTGGTAGTAGTACGGATGATTATGTCATCAGTAGTAGTACTATGATGATGAAGTCATCAGTAGTAGTAGTAGTATGATGATGTGGTGATGATTCATGGTGTGATGTGGAAACAGTGGTGGTGTGATGGTGTCGTCACAGGGAGCCACATGTATCAAAGGAATGTTATGATGATGATGCCATCAGTAGTAGTAGTAGTAGTATGATGATGATGATATTAGTAGTAGTAGTAGTATGATGATGATTCATGGCGTGATGTGGAAACAGTGGTGGGGTGTCGGTGTCGTCACCAGGGAGCCATATGTATCAAAGGAATGTTGTGATGGTGATGTCACCAGTAATATGATGATGATGATGATATATGATGATATCAGTAGTGGTGTGATGATGATGATGATTCATGGTGTGATGTGGAAACAGTGGTGGGGTGTCGGTGTCGTCACCCGGGAGCCATATGTATCAAAGGAATGTTATGATGATGATGTCATCAGTAGTATGATGATGATGATGATATCAGTAGTAGTATGATGATGATGATGATATCAGTAGTGGTATGATGATGATGATGATATCAGTAGTAGTAGTATGATGATGATGATATAAGTAGTGGTATGATGATGATGATGATATCAGTAGTAGTAGTATGATGATGATGATGATATCAGTAGTGGTATGATTATGATGATGATATCAGTAGCGGTGTGATGATGATGATGATTCATGGTGTGATGTGCAAACAGTGGTGGGGTGTCAGTGTCGTCACCAGGGAGCCATATGTATCAAAGGACCAGATGGAAAACCCACCTGTGTGCAGAAACACCACCTGAAGGAGAGGTCAGTCACCGATCAGTGTTGACAGGTAGAGGTCAGTGATTGGTCGCTGCTGACAGGTAGAGGTCAGTGATTGGTCAGTGTTGGCAGGTAGAGGTCAGTGATTGGTCAGTGTTGGCAGGTAGAGGTCAGTGATTGGTCAGTGTTGACAGGTAGAGGTCAGTGATTGGTCAGTGCTGACAGGTAGAGGTCAGTGATTGGTCAGTGTTGACAGGTAGAGGTCAGTGATTGGTCAGTGTTGACAGGTAGAGATCAGTGATTGGTCAGTGTTGACAGGTAGAGGTCAGTGTTGGCAGGTAGAGGTCAGTGATTGGTCAGTGCTGGCAGGTAGAGGTCAGTGATTGGTCAGTGTTGGCAGGTAGAGGGCAGTGCTAGCAGGTAGAGGTCAGTGATTGGTCAGTGCTAGCAGGTAGAGGTCAGTGATTGGTCAGTGTACAGTAGAGGTCAGTGATTGGTCAGTGCTGGCAGGGAGAGGTCAGTGATTGGTCAGTGTTGAAAGGTAGAGGTCAGTGATCGGTCAGTGCTGGCAGGTAGAGGTCAGTGATTGGTCAGTGTTGACAGGTAGAGGTCAGTGATCGGTCAGTGCTGGCAGGTAGAGGTCAGTGATTGGTCAGTGTTGGCAGGTAGAGGTCAGTGATCGGTCAGTGCTGGCAGGTAGAGATCAGTGATTGGTCAGTGCTGGCAGGTAGAGGTCAGTGATTGGTCAGTGCTGGCAGGTAGAGGTCAGTGATTGGTCAGTGTTGAAAGGTAGAGGTCAGTGATTGGTCAGTGTAGCAGGTAGAGGTCAGTGATTGGTCATGTTGAAAGGTAGAGGTCAGTGCTGGCAGGTAGAGGTCAGTGATTGGTCAGTGTTGAAAGGTAGAGGTCAGTGATTGGTCAGTGCTGCAGTTAGAGGTCAGTGATTGGTCAGTGCTAGCAGGTAGAGGTCAGTGATTGGTCAGTGCTGGCAGGTAGAGGTCAGTGATTGGTCAGTGTGTGACAGGAGGTCAGTGCTGCAGGTAGAGGTCAGTGCTGGCAGGTAGAGGTCAGTGATTGGTCAGTGCTGGCAGGTAGAGGTCAGTGCTGGCAGGTAGAGGTCAGTGATTGGTCAGTGCTGGCAGGTAGAGGTCAGTGATTGGTCAGTGCTAGCAGGTAGAGGTCAGTGATTGGTCAGTGCTAGCAGGTAGAGGTCAGTGCTGGCAGGTAGAGGTCAGTGATCGGTCAGTGCTGGCAGGTAGAGGTCAGTGATTGGTCAGTGCTGGCAGGTAGAGGTCAGTGCTGGCAGGTAGAGGTCAGTGATTGGTCAGTGCTGCCAGGTAGAGGTCAGTGATTGGTCAGTGCTAGCAGGTAGAGGTCAGTGATTGGTCAGTGCTAGCAGGTAGAGGTCAGTGATTGGTTAATGTTGGCAGGTAGAGGTCAGTGATTGGTCAGTGTTGGCAGGTAGAGGTAAGTGCACTCAAAGTTGGCAGGAAGAGGTCAGTTCACCACATACTCTTTCGGCCCATTTCAACACTACTTTTTCGGCCCATTTTAACGCCTGCTCCCCAGCCCATTTTTGTGTCTCATTTGAATGCCTACTTCTTCAACCCAATTTAAAATCTACTTTTTCGGCTCATTTTATTATGTACTCCTTCAGCTCATGTAAATAAGAAAATTGCCTACAGTTTCTTCCATCTCTTCTTCCAGTCTCAAATATGTTATAAAAACAACTTTGTCACCATTCACATCACAGATCATAGGGATCGTGGCAATATTCCTATCTGAAAATCTTTGTTATAACTTCCAGAACAAGAACGCCTAGGGAGAAGTGGTTTAAAAAAAGAAAAGAAAAGGATACCATTGGGAAGGACTTTGATTGGCGACCATTCATAACTGTGGTCTCTTACTCCCATCAGAGATGTGTGATGTGAAAAATGCCCCCCCCCCCCCCCCCCCCCCCCCACGAAAAGGGCCCCCAGTGGGTGTTGAAGATGCAGGGACTGGTCAGTGAATGGTCAGTGCAGGCAGTAGTTTCAGGTGCACTCATGCCATGTCCACTGCTTAAAAAAAAACAACTCCTTGAACAGATGCTGACTTGGGTTAATCAGACAGCAACAGTGCAGTGTTGGTTCATTGTGACCACGACAAAGTGACCATCAGTGCCTTGTAGTGATCCTGTGTCAGTTCACTCTTACATGTGGTGTGTGTGTGTGTGTGCGTGCGTGCGTGCATGTGCATGTGTGTGTGTGTGAAAGAGAGAGAGTGTGCGTGTGTATGTGTGTGTGCATGTGTGTGTGTTGTATGTGAGGAATGCTGAGTGTCTGTTGAGAGGAATGGAGTGGATGGGTCTGTGGCTGTATCTGCAAGTGTGTCTGTGTAAAGTGGAAGTGGCAGTACTTGTGTACTCACACTTGACCGTGAGCTAAAGGGAAAACTCTGTGTCTGCATGTGTATGTGTATGTATGTATATATGCATGTGTGTGTTTGTGCATGTGTGTGTGTGTGTACATTGTGTGTGTGTGTGTGTGAGTGAGTGAGAGAGAGAGAGAGGACTGGATGATTGCCTGGTGGCAGTGCCCGCCTCTTCAAGCATTACCATGAGCCTGTGTGTGTGTGTGTGTGTGTGTGTGTGTGTGTGTGTGTGTGTGTGTGTGCGCGTGCGTACGTGCGTGGGTGCTGCGTGCGCGTGTGTGTGTGTGCGTGCGTGTGTGTGTGCCTGTGCGTGCGTGTGTGTGTGTGTGAGGACTCAATGACTGCCTGGTGACAGTGCCCGCCTCTTCAAGCACTACCATGAGCTGAAGGAGAAGGCGGAGGAAGACCTGAATGAGGTCGACCCCCCTCCCTACAATGTGATGCTTGACGCTCCACTCCGCAGGCCACATGGGGCTCCTCACCATGCTCTGCAGGAAGGACATGGCAGTGGGGTCAGGGGTCAGCAGTCGGAGGTCAGTGGGGCAGACGAACAGCATCACTTGCTGGGCTTCCAGCCCAAGGTGTGTACATGGCATTCGTCATGATCATCATGTGTCATTCCTATGAGAAAAACGAAAGGTGTGAGGGTTATGTGTGCTGTACATACATAGAAAAAAGAAAAGTGTCAGGGTTATGTGTCCTGTACATATGTAGAAAAAAAAAGAAAATTATTAGGGTTATGTGCGCTGTACATTTGAGAAAAAAGAAAGGTTGATGGTTATGTGTTCTGTACATATGCAGGAAAAAGAAAGAAAGGTGTAAGGGTTATGTGTGATGTACATATGTAGAAAAATAGTAAGGTGTGACAGTTATGTGTGCTGTACATATGTAGAAAAAAAGATTGATGTTAGGGTTACGTGTGTTGTACATATGTAGAAAAATACAAAGGTGTCAGGTTTATCTGTGCTGTACATATGTAGACAAAAAGAAAGGGGTCAGGTTTATGTGTGATGTACATATGTGGAAAAAAGAAAAATATAAGGGTTACATGTGTTGTACATATGAAGGTGTCAGGTTTATGTGTGCTGTACTGTATATATAGACAAAAAGAGGTGTCGGGGTTATGTGTGTTGTAATACGTAGAAAAGTAGAAAGGTGTCAGGCTCGATGCTGTATATATATATATATATATATATACACATACATATGTATGTTATGTATTAATATGTAGGAGAAAAGAAAGGTACTGTGGTTGGGTGTGCTATACATACATAGAAAAAAGAAGGGCAGTGTGTTGGGTGTGCTATACATACATAGAAAAAAGAAGGGCAGTGTGTTGGGCGTGCTATACATACATAGAAAAGAAAAAAAGAAGGGCAGTGTGTTGGGTGTGCTATACATACATAGAAAAAAGAAAGGCAGTGTGTTGGGTGTGCTATACATACATAGAAAAAAGAAAGGCAGTGTGTTGGGTGTGCTATACATACATAGAAAAAAGAAAGGCAGTGTGTTGGGTGTGCTATACATACATAGAAAAAAGAAAGGCAGTGTGTTGGGTGTGCTATACATACATAGAAAAAAGAAAGGCAGTGTGTTGGGTGTGCTATACATACATAGAAAAAAGAAAACATGAAAACTGAATGAATCAAGGCAACACAGATGACCCATTGCATATACCTTCACATATACACACACACGCACATAGATACAAACATGCACAGTGCACATATGCACATACATACAAACACACACATGCACACATACACACATGCACGCACACGCACACACTGACTGACTGAAACCATTTACTGTCAGATTAAGATACTGTTGTACTGACATACACACGTATGCCTGCACACATGCATTCGCACACACACTGTCCATGCAGACAGAGACACTCCATGTTGACCCGGTTGTCAGATCAGTCAGATTCAATCACTGTAGCTCTCATCACCACATTATTACGCATCTCTATGGTATGGCAGACGTGGTGTCATAAGAAAACATATCTGAAAATTCAGTTGTCTGTTTCATTTTATGTATTTATAAATTAAAGCACTATGTTGCACGTTGTTTGTGTGCAGATAGTATTGTGGCTTGTTTCAGTAACATTACAGTCTCCTTCATGTCTCTGTTCATGTGCCACCAGCCCAAGAAAGGCCACCTGAAGCACCACCAGACTGCACAGAGAATGAAGGACTACCTCACACATAACTCGGGTAAGTCCTTGACATGCTAGACTGCACAGAGAATGAAGGACTACCTCACACATAACTCAGGTAAGACCTTGACATGCTAGACTGCACAGAGAATGAAGGACTACCTCACACATAACTCGGGTAAGACCTTGACATGCTAGACTGCACAGAGAATGAAGGACTACCTCACACTAACTCAAGAAGGCCTTGACGTTTTAAAGTACACAGAGATTGAGAGACTACCTCATATATAACTCAGGAAAGTCCTTGATGTAGCAGGTGATGCATCTGAAATTACATCTGACTGCATAGAGAACGGGCTACCTCACACATACCTGAGGTAAGTCTTTGCTGCATTAGTATGCAAAGGGAATGAAGGACTAGCTCACACATAAGTCAGGTAAATCCTTGCTGTATCAGACTGCACAGAGAAGGCAGAACCTTGCATACATTCAGTTCATAGTTCCATCAGATGACAGGAAGATGAATGACATCACAGACTGTGAAGATGGGTAACATTGGACATGCTCTGCTTTGAAGTGCTGTTTTCTGTATAGGATAAACTGGGTGTGTTTTTTTTTTTTACCATACATTGTAAGCTGAGGTTTGTATTTTCAATGTTTGATGTCATTACCAGGGTCTTCTGGAGTTCTCTGTTCTCTATGTCTGCTTGATTTATTGACAAAGTGCACTGACATTTTCTGTTTTCTATGTCTGCTTGATTTTATTGGCAAAGTGCACTGACGTTTTCTGTTTTCTATCTTTGCTTGATTTTATTTACGAAAGAGATTGAAGTTTTCTGTTTCATTTATGTGTGCTTGATTCTTTGACAAAGTAAACTGAAGTTTTCTGTGTGTGTGTTTTTATGTTAGCTTGATATAAGTTCAAGTCTTGACCACTTGGATATAATCCCTGCATGTGAAAATTTTATCCGTTTATGTGTAAGTTTAATTCCTTCATGTGTACATTTAATCCCTACATATATATATATGACAGCAGGTGAACACGCACATGTACGCGCATGTGCACATGTGCATACACACATACACACACATGCACTCATACACACAGACACACTCACACACGCATACGTATAGTACGTATGTGTTACACACACACATGCACACACACACACAGATTCATTATCCCCACCAAGAGTGGTCAGCAGACTGAACATAGATACAAGCTAAGGTCATACGACAGACTGGACATAGAAGATAGAAGTTAAGGTCATCCAGAGACGACATAGAAGTTAAGGTTATCCAATAAACTGGACATAGAAGTTAAGGTCATCCAACTGACTGGACATGTACAGACAGAAGTAAAGGTCATCCAACTGACTGGACATGTACAGCAGAAGTTAAGGTCATCCAACTGACTGGACATGTACAGACAGAAGTAAAGGTCATCCAACTGACTGGACATGTGCAGACAGAAGTTAAGGTCATCCAACTGACTGGACATGTACAGACAGAAGTAAAGGTCATCCAACTGACAGGACATGTACAGAAGTAAGGTCATCCAACTGACTGGACATGTCAGACAGAAGTTAAGGTCATCCAACTGACTGGACATGTACAGACAGAAGTAAGATCATCCAAGACAGGACATGTACATAAGTTAAGGTCATCCAACAGACTGGACATAGACAGAAGTTAAGGTCATCCAACAGACTGGACATAGACAGAATTAAGGTCATCCAACAGACTGGACTGAAGTTAGGTCATCCAACAGACTGACATAAGGAAGAAACAAAAGTTGACTGCAGGATTCGTTGTAAAATGAAAAAATAATAAAGTTTATAAACACCTTTTGGTGGTAGTGGAATCTGTTTGTGTGAACACTGACGTTTCAAGCCATAGGCCCGTTGTCAAAGTGAAAAGAAGAGGACAGTGTAGACAGGAAAGCCTATGTGAGAATTGGGCGAGAACATTTCATTTAATGATTAAGTTGGACCAAAATAAAGTCACTGATCACTGTTCAGGTGTATTGAGCTCACACAGACACACACCACAGTTCACACAAAGACACCAACACACGCATGCGCACTCCCCCCCCCCCTCCCCTTTTCCCCACCACAACCCCCACAAAACACACAACACCACACTACACACCACACAACCACCACCACACCACACACACACACCACACCACACACACACACAAACAACACGCCCACCACCACCACACCACATCCATACCACACACTGGACATAGACAGAAGTTAAGGTCATCCAACAGACTGGACCAGACAGAAGTTAAGGTCGTTCAACAGACTGGACATAGACAGAAGTTAAGGTCATTCAACAGACTGGACATAGACAGAAGTTAAGGTCATTCAATAGACTGGACATAGACAGAAGTTAAGGTCATTCAACAGACGGACATAGACAGAAGTTAAGGTCATCAACGGCACACACATAGCTGTTCTGTTTTCCACCTCACTGCACACCAAGCCAGGTGTGACATTCATGCCTCGTTAGACGAGATGCGCCGGCGTCTGACCGGCTGGTTCCACCTGCTTCACACCAAAGATCACCACCAGCACCACAATGACCACCAGCACCGCCGCTCACACCGCCACCTGTCTGTCAAGAAAGAACTGCGAGAAGGTGGGACAGGTGAGGGGTAGTTTTAGCCTGTTATTGTAGAAAAGTTGGGACAGGTGAGGGGTAGTTTTAACCTGTTATTGTAGAAAAGTTGGGACAGGTGAGGGGTAGGTTTAGCCTGTTATTGTAGAAAAGGTGGGACAGGTGAAGGGTAGTTTTAGCCTGTTATTGTAGAAAAGTTGAGACAGGTGAGAGGGTAGCTTTAGCCTGTTATTGTAGAAAAGGAGGGACAGGTGAGGGGTAGTTTTAGCCTGTTATTGTAGAAAAGGTGGGACAGGTGAGGGTAGCTTTAGCATGTTATTGTAGAAAAGGTGGACAGGTGAGGGGTAGTTTTAGCCTGTTATTGTAGAAAAGGTGGGACAGGTGAGGGTAGCTTTAGCATGTTATTGTAGAAAAGGATGGGACAGGTGAGGGGTAGTTTTAGCCTGTTATTGTAGAAAAGGTGGGACAGGTGAGGGTAGCTTTAGCATGTTATTGTAGAAAAGGTGGGACAGGTGAGGGGTAGTTTAGCCTGTTATTGTAGAAAAGGTGGGACAGGTGAGGGGTAGTTTTAGCCTGTTATTGTAGAAAAGGTGAGACAGGTGAGGGACAAGGTTTACCTGTTATTGTAGAAAAGGTGGGACAGGAGAGGGACAGAGTTTAACCTGTTATTGTAAAAGGTGGGAAAGGTGAAGGGTAGCTTTAACCTGTTATTGTAGAAAGATGGGACAGGTGAGGGATAAGGATAAACCTGTTAATGTAGAAAAGGTGGGCAGGTGAGGGGTAGGTTTAACCCATTCATTGTAGAAAAGGTGGCACAGATGAGGGATAGAGGTTAAACCTGTTATTGTAGAAAGGTGGGCCAGGTGAGGGATAGATTTAACCCATTTATTGTAGAAAAGGTGGGACGTGTGAGAGGTAGGTTGAACCTGTTATTGTAGAAAGGTGGGACAGGTGAGGGTAAGTTTAACCCATTTATTGTAGAAAAGGTGGGACGTGTGAGAGGTAGGTTGTACCTGTTATTGTAGAAAGGTGGACAGGTGAGGGATAGAGATTGAACCTGTTATTGTAGAAAGATGGACAGGTGAGGGGTAGGTTTAACCCATTTATTGTAGAAAAGGTGGGACAGGTGAGGGTAGGTTTAACCCATTTATGGTAGAAAAGGTTGGACAAGTAAGGGGTAGGTTTAACCCATTTATTGTAGAAAAGGTGGGACAGGTGAGGGTAGATTTAACCTGCTATTGTAGAAAAGTGACCCATGTCACATCATGACCCATGTTGATGTGTATGTCTGGCAGAGGGTCAGTGTTAACGTAGTGTGAAGTGCCATCAGTGACCCGTGGTGGTGTGATGTCTGACAGAGGGTCAGTGTTAACGTAGTGTGAAGTGTCATTAGTGACCCATAGTGGCGTGTATGTGTGACAGAGGATCAGTGTTAATATAGTGTGAAGTGCCATCAGTGACCCGTGGTGGCGTGTATGTGTGACAGAGGGTCAGTGTCAAGGTAGTGTGCAGTGTCATCAGTGACCCATGTTGATGTGTATGTCTGACAGAGGGTCAGTGTCAAGGTAATGTGTGGTGTCGTCAGTGACCCGTGTTGATGTGTACGCCTGACAGAGGGTCAGTGTCAAGGTAGTGTGTAGTGTCATCAGTGACCCATGTTGATGTGTATGTCTGACAGAGGGTCAGTGTCGCTGCCTGCGGTCGGTGTTGTGGCAGTTCCACCAGATCGACGTGGATCACAGCCACAAGTTGAGCAAAGAGGAGGTGAAGGTCATTGACAACAACGACCTGGAACCCTGCCTGCACCCTTACCTGTTGACCTGTGATCAGAATGGCGATGGCCTGCTGTCGCACCGAGAGTGGTGCTGCTGCTTCCCCAATAAAGGTGGGAGTGGGGAGAAGGAGGGGGGCAGAGAATGAGGGAGAGGGACAAAGAAATGTATCACCAAGGACTGATGTGGATGGTCTTAATGACAGAGAGTAATGACCACTGTAAGGTAGAATGGGGGAGGGGGCAGAGAAATGGGTCATTAAGCCCTTGATGTGGATGATTGTGACAACCGTTGTAAGGCGGGGGGGGGGGGGGGGGAGAACTGTCATTAACTGACGGTCTCTGGAGTGGAGGTATTTGACCACTTCTGTAAGATGGGGAGGAAGGAAGGGAGACAGAGAAATGTATGATTAACTGAAAGTCCTTGGTATAGATGGACTTGATGACCATTGTAAGGTGGAATGGGAGGGGTGGGGGTGGCAAGGAGGGGCAGAAAAATGTTTCGTTAACTGATTGTCCTTGGTGTGGAGGTCTGGATGACCATTGTGGGTATGGAATTAGAAAGACACTGTATTGCTGATTGCTGCTTTGTAATCATCTTGGTATCTGTAGGGTGCATCGTTCATACAGGAATCGGGTTCAGATGAATCTGTTTTGCCAGTGAATCAGTACAATACATTGCAATGTTATGCCTTATAGTACAACACAGTATAGAACACTACGATGTTATGCCTTATAGTACAACACAGTACAGAACACTACGATGTTATACCATACTGTACAACACAGTGCAGAACACTACAATGTTATGCCATACAGTACAGAACACTACAAACTACAATGTTATACCATACAGTACAGCACAGTACAGAACACTACAATGTTATGCCGTACAGTTCAACACAGTACAGGACACTACAATGTTATGCCAAACAGTACAGCACAGTACAGAACACTGCAATGTTATGCCATACAGTACAACACAGTACAGAACACTACAATGTTATGCCATACAGTACAACACAGTACAGAACACTACAATGTTATGCCATACTGTACAACGCAGTACAGAACACTGCAATGTTATGCCATACTGTACAACACAGTACAGAACACTACAATGTTATGCCATGCTGTACAACACGGTACAGCACACTACAATGTTATGCCATACAGTACAACACTGTACAGAACACTACAATGTTATGCCATGCTGTACAACACAGTAAAAGGACACTACAATGTTGTGCCATACAGTACAACACAGTGCAGAACGCTACAGTGTTATGCCATACAGTACAGCACAGTACAGAACACTACAAAACTACAATGTTATGCCAAACAGTACAGCACAGTACAGAACACTACAATGCTATGGCATACAGTACAACACAGTACAGAACACTACAATGTTATGCCATACAGTACAGCACAGTACAGAACGCTACAAGGTTATGCCATACAGTACAGCACAGTACAGCTCACTACAGTGTTATGCCATACAGTACAGCACAGTACAGAACACTACAAACTACAATGTTATGCCATACAGTACAGCACAGTACAGAACATTACAATGTTACGCCATACAGTACAGCACAGTACAGAACACTACAATGTTATGCCATACAGTACAGCACGGTACAGCTCACTACAATGTTATGCCATACAGTACAACACAGTACAGAACACTACAATGTTATGCCATACAGTACAGCACAGTACAGCACACTACAATGTTATGCCATACAGTACAACACAGTACTGAACACTACAATGTTATGCCATACAGTACAACACAGTACAGAACACTACAATGTTATGCCATACAGTACAACACAGTACAGCACACTACAATGTTATGCCATACAGTACAACACAGTACAGAACACAACAGAGTTATGCCATACAGTACAGCACAGTACAGAACACAACAGAGTTATGCCATACAGTACAGCACAGTACAGAACACAACAGAGTTATGCCATACAGTACAGCACAGTACAGAACACAACAGAGTATGTCATACAGTACGCACAGTACAGAACACAACAATGTTATGCCATACAGTACAGCACACTACAGAGCACTACAATGTTATGCCATACAGTACAGCACACTACAGAGCACTACAATGTTATGCCATACAGTACAACACAGTACAGAACACTACAATGTTATGCCATACAGTACAGCTGCAGCACAGTACAGAACACTACAATGTTATGCCATACAGTACAGCACAGTACAGAACACTATAATGTTATGCCATACAGTACAACACAGTACAGAACACAATAGCTGTGCAATCATGTTTTATAATCAGTCCAGTATTACTGCTTGTGGAAATGGAGCAAACACTGATCAGATGTCTGTTGCCAGCTTAATGAATGCATCATCAAGAGAGCTGTTTGGGACAGTCTGGGTTTATAGTAATTGTTAGAGTGAAATGGACTCTTCAGGCACTTTTGTATGATTGGTAGAATATGTAATGGGCTGTTTCAGGATGCATTGGTATAATTGTAAATGTCAAACTATAGAATGGACGGTTTGGGTCCATTTTTTTTTTTTTAATACTGTCCTTGTTGAAATAAGAAATGTATGAAGCATTTTGTTATTATTATTGTTTAAAAACACATTTTTGTGCTAAACAGCATTTTAATACTTTTTTTTTTTTATGTCGCCAGAATCAGAATCCCCATGCTACGCCCGGCTAGATGAAATAGAGACCACCAAAAACACAGGTGACATTACCATGGAACAGTGTGACCACATGATTGTCTGCTGACAAAATAGGGATGATTGAATTGTCTCCCATGATGTGGATGATTGAATCATTGTCTGCCATGATGTGGATGATTGAATCATTGTCTCCCATGATGTGGATGATTGAATCGTTGTCTCCCATGATGTGGATGATTGAATCATTGTCTCCGATGAGGTGGATGTGGTTGTTGTCTTCCATGATGTGGATGATTGAGTCATTGTCTCCCATGATGTGGATGATTGCTTTGTTGTCTCCCATGATGTGGATGATTGAGTTGTCTCCCATTATATGGATGATCATATTTGTCTTTATAGAATGTGAACCATCGAAATTTTGTCTCCCCATGATGTTGATAACTGACTTTTTATCTTTACTTGATGTGGATGATAGCAGTGTTGTAACCCCATGAATTGCATGATTGAATTGACTAAGCATAATTTCATACTGTTTTCAGTGGCAACATGCTAGTTGACACAACATTATTAGATATTTTTTCAGTAACAGCATGTCAGTTAACACAGCATTAATTCATACTGTTTTCAGTGACATGTCAGTTGACACAGCTTTATTTCATACTGTTTTCAGTAAGGAGATGTCAGTTGACACAGCATTATTTCATACTGTTTTCATTGAGGACATGTCAGTTGACACAGCATTATTTCATGCTGTTTTCAGTAACATGTCAGTTGACACAGCATTATTTCATGCTGTTTTCAGTGACATGTCAGTTGACGCAGCATTATTTCATGCTGTTTTCAGTGACATGTCAGTTGACACAGCATTATTTCATACTGTTTTCATTGAGGACATGTCAGTTGACACAGCATTATTTCATGTTGTTTTCAGTGACATGTCAGTTGACACAGCATTATTTCATACTGTTTTCATTGAGGACATGTCAGTTAACATGGCATTATGGTAGACTGCTTTCAATTTGTAAGTGTGAAGTGACAACCCCCCCCCCCCCCCCCACCCACACACACACACACACACACACACCCTCACCCTCCTACCTGCTTTCAGAGGTGTACATCCCAAGCTGTGACCGTGAGGGCTACTACCACAAGGAGCAGTGCATGGGCGGACCCTCTTCCCAGACCTGCTGGTGTGTGACGCCCACCGGCTCTGAGATCCCCGGGTCACGCTCCGTGGGCCGCGCTCACTGCAGTAAGCAGGCATTGTTAGATGTTGGTGTTGTGTGAGGCTGGTTGATGTGAGGCTGTCAACGTCGATGTGTTGAGCTCCAGGCATTTTTCGCTGCTTCTGAAAGCTGAGTGATGAGTTGTTAACTGTTAACCTGCTGTTATGTCTTATCCTGAATATTGTGTGTGCGTGTGTATGTTTTTGTGTGTGTGTGTGTTAGTGTCTTGGGTGTTTGTGTGTGCTGGAAAGGGGGGGGGGGGGGGGGGAGTGAGGGGGAGACATCATAGAGAAAGAGTCTAGGGGATGATCATATTTATCTGCATGTATAATTCTATGTTTTTAAATGTATGTTGGTCTTATGATGTTATAGTTTATATGCTTTAATCTTATGTGTTTCCTTTCTTCTCTTCATTCTGAAATGTTTGGCTTTTACATTGTAATGGCGCCTGGAGCCTCACGAGGGACAGGTGTCTCTTTTTTCTTAAATGAATTGAATTATTATTATTATTATTTTGTGTGTTTCTGAACTATGAAAGCTGAGTGATGAGTTGTTTGTAGCCGAGCTGTGAAAGAGTGATGAACTGTTTGTAGCTAAGCCGTTAAAAAGGAGTATCGAGGTGTTTGAGCAAAGAAAGGTGTCAGATGAATTGACTAGATCTCTGTTCGTGATGTCGGTTTGGATTCAAGAATAAATATTTTGGAGTTATATGGTAAAATTCTGTATTCTTGGTTTTATTATGTAAATCACACATTTATTACAAAAAAGGTTTCCTTTAATCATTTCATAGCAGAACGGTATGCTTTGTTCTGAAAATGTGCAAGCATTTTCTACTGTGGTCATGAAGGCTAAAATCATACTGTTTTAGAAGGTGATGTCTGTAGACAGGAAGCTGAAGTCATGCCACTGTAGATGGCAATGTCTCAACAGGAAACTGAAGTCATTGTACTGTAGACGGCGATGTCTGTAGACAGAAAGCAACAATGAGTGGGGCTTCAGGACTCGCACAGCAGTTTGCTTGGTGGTGGTACCTTTCGCCAGTAGCCTCTGCAGTCATAAAATAGGGGCTGGTACACCCATGAGGACGCTCCTGTGGAGGCTCTGGTGTGTCACATCCAGTGGCCATTACACAATGGCTTCTGCCAGTGAGCAGTTACATCCCTTGACATCTCAGTGGAATACCCTGTGCGTGCCTGTATCCTATGTGAACACAGCACAGGCTTCCAAGGATTGTGTCAGTGTACTTGTAGCTGAAATCAGGTTTCTGTGGAATATTGTGTCAGTGTACTTGTAGCTGAAATCAGGTTTCTGTGGAAGATTGTGTCAGTGTACTTGTAGCTGAAATCAGGTTTCTGTGGAAGATTGTCAGTGTACTTGTAGCTGAAATCAGGTTTCTCTAGAAGATTGTATCAGTGCACATGTAGCTGAAATCAGGCTTCTGTGGAAGATTGTGTCATTGTACAAGTAGCTGAAATCAGGTTTCTTTGGAAGATGGTCAGAAGGCATGAAGCTGAAGTCAGGCTGTGGAAAGATCATGTCAGTGGTCTGAAGCTGAATTCAGGTTGTGGGAAGATCATGTCAGTGGTCTGAAGCTGAATTCAGGTTGTGGGAAGATCATGTCAGTGGTCTGAAGCTGAAGTCAGGCTGTGGGAAGATCATGTCAGTGGTCTGAAGCTGAAGTCAGGCTGTGGAAAGATCATGTCAGTGGTCTGAAGCTGAATTCAGGCTGTGGGAAGATCATGTCAGTGGTCTGAAGCTGAATTCAGGCTGTGGGAAGATCATGTCGGTGGTCTGAAGCTGAAGTCAGGCTGTGGAAAGATCATGTCAGTGGTCTGAAGCTGAATTCAGGCTGTGGAAAGATCATGTCAGTGGTCTGAAGCTGAATTCAGGCTGTGGAAAGATCATGTCAGTGGTCTGAAGCTGTCTGAAGTTGTATTCAGGCTGTGGGAAGGTCATGTCAGTGGTCTGAAGCTGTATTCAGGCTGTGGGAAGATCATGTCAGTGGCCTGAAGCTGTATTCAGGATGTGGGAAGGTCATGTCAGTGGCCTGCAGCTGAATTCAGGCTGTGGGAAGATCATGTCAGTGGTCTGAAGCTGAAGTCAGGCTGTGGGAAGAACATATCAGTGGCCTGAAGCTGTATTCAGGCTGTGGGAAGATCATGTCAGTGGTCTGAAGCTGAATTCTGGCTGTTTCATCAAGATCAGATAGTCTAGAGAAATCAGACATGTATACTTTAACATGCATGTTTGCAAAAGGGTCAAATAGCCATGACCAGTGAATACTATGCTTTCATTCATGTATCTTCCCTGCCCTTCATTGATATTGTCATGGTCCTCGATCAGCAATGACGCTTGGCTAAAGGGTTTGGCCGAGTGACTAGTATATTTCTTTTCTTTTTTTTAATCATGATGATTCTGATATAAATGTTATATCTAATACAAAATTTGATTTTTTTTCTCTTTATTTAAATTAGTGACTAACAATTTGACATTGTTTTTTTTTCCAGGCAAGCTGGACTACACAGGTCAGCCGCAGAACAAGTCTTAGACGACAGTCCGCTGCCTTCCATGGCATCCCACCGACCTGTTCGGCTGTGTACTTGGTTGTGTGGAGCACCACACTGTTTATTGCTTATCAGAGACTTGGAAGACTGCTGCCCTGTTGATTTCTGTTACAGACGCTATTTAGAGCTGCCCCGTTTTGCCTTGAGCTGTGGAAATCAAACGAATAGAACCAAACGAAGCATTTTCAAAAGTCTATTTTGTGTACTTTTTCCACTGATTTACCAAATGATGGCGAATTTGTTATTGCTGTTTTTTTTCTTTGATACAACTTTCATTAATTGCGTTGTACATAGCCTGTCTACTGCATTTGGTATTTCTGTGTTATATCTGGTTTGGTCTTTGTTTAGATTGATTTAATTTCTCTCGACTTTGTTCAGGTGAGCGAGTTGTTTACCTGTGGTAGGCTGTTTGTCTTGCCCACGTCAGACCGGTTCACAGTGAGGGTTTCCTCTTGTTCGTCCAGCACTGATGTGCTGCTGCTGTGAGGGCAGGTCACTGGTGATGTTTCAGTGAGGGATACGTCTCCAGCAGACCAGGTGTATGTCAACCGAACTGGCCATCCCACTATTCTCAGTCCATGCTTTTATGACTGTCTACATGTCACCTCATAAGCCATTGATTGGACACTCAGCAAGCCAGATCTGTTTTACCTTCAAAAACAAGCGGACAGTTAAATCTTCAACCAGGATGACTGGTGCCTGTTGCCATGTTTTTAAACATTTCTTATTGCTTTGCAGTTTCAAGGCTAAACAGAATCGGTTTCATCACATACTGCTAAACCCATTTTTCTTTTTTTACTCGATCAGGACAGCTATGTCCATGTTAGTCTACATACTGCTAAACCCAATTTTTTTTTTTTTTAACTCGATCAGGACGGCTATGTCCATGTTAATCTCCAGACTTTTTGTACAAAATGATTCCTTGCTTTGTGAAAGTCTCATTTAAATCTGTCTGTAACTTGGTCATGATTCATATTTCCACATGAATGTGCTGAAATCATAAGGTGCATGCCAACACTGCTACTTTCACTTGTCAGTGGAAATTTAGCGTTCTCCATTTGCACAATTCCTCATCGACGTTTATGATCTGGGCAACTGCATAAGAAAAATCTTGCTGAATCACAGATTTTAGTGGCATGGTATGGTAAAGTCTGTAACCTACACACAACCTGTTCTAAGTTGAAGCAAGGTATCCATGCAGTACATGTGTGTCCATGCGGTACATGTGTGTCCATGCAGTATATGTGTGTCCATGCGGTACATGTGTGTCCATGCAGTCCATGTGTGTCCATGCAGTCCATGTGTGTCCATGCGGTCCATGCAGTCCATGTGTGTCCATGCAGTCATGTGTGTCCATGCAGTACACGTGTGTCCATGCAGTCCCTGTGTGTCCATGCAGTCCCTGTGTGTCCATGCGGTACATGTGTGTCCATGCGGTACATGTGTGTCCATGCAGTCCATGTGTGTCCATGCAGTACAGTGTGTCCATGCAGTACATGTGTGTCCATGCAGTACAAGTGTGTCCATGCAGTACATGTGGTACATGTGTGTCCATGTGGTACATGTCCATGTGGTACATATGTATCCATGTGGTACATGTCCATGTGGTACATGTGTGTATCTGCAACTGTACATACTGTCAGTGGCAGGCTCAGCCCACTGGTGAGTACATCGTCAAATTTTGGTTATCAAGAAGAGAGGGGTTTTTTTTTTTTAACATTCATTTGTCCCACTCCCACCCCACAGATGTACCCATCCAACGATGAAAATACCACAGCAAAAAAAAAAGAAAAAGCAGTGAACTCTGTGGCACCCTATGGAACCATCCCAGTCTGCAGTCTTTCCTGTTCCCAGCCCCTGATCACACTTCAGAAGCCTGGCCCTCCTAGTCTTTGTCGCTGTGGACCAGCTTGGAAAAGGAAAAGCGTCGCTACGTTATTTTTCACTGTCTTAAAAGAACAATGATCTGTGAATAAATGTCACTCAGTGGGGTGTGGAAAATGATTGTGCAGAACAGGAAAATCTGGAAACTATCCTTGTGAGCCAAAAGTTGCACGAACCTTCACATGCATGCATGCTCACCTACAGGTAGACTACTGTATTTGATGACCATCAGCTGCGCAGTGTAAGTAGTGTTACAGACAGCTTGCTCAGAACAAAGTGTGTGGAAGCCAGTGATGACGGAGAGGGAAGCCTCAGGGTAAACAGGTCCGCTCCATGGAGTGAAAGACAGTGTGCACAGTGTGGAGCTGATCCAAGCATTCAGAATTAAAGGGATTTCACATTGTTTCTCTTCAGCAGCTGGTTTCGTTGTGAAACGATATTTTTGACGTGAACTTTTCCTTCTACAGCAATGTACTTAATTTCCAGCAAGTTGTGATGGTCATTGTCATTTGGTTGTGGTTGGCTGTTGCCTTTGTTAGCTTTGTATTACCTTCAGTATTTTGTCTGTTCACTAACGGCTGTTGTCTTTGTGAGCTTTATATTGTCTGCGGTATTTTGTCAGCCACACATGGCTGTTTTCTCTGTTAGCATTGTGTTCTTGCTGTATTTTGTCTGTTGGTCACTAATGGCTGTTGTCTCAGTTAGCATTGTATTCTTGCTGTATTTTGTCTGTTGTTCATTAGTGGCCAGGGGTATTCCACATTTTCCTTGTGACGATGTCTGAGATGACAACTGTTTTCTTAACCATGAATTATTACAGTGGTTAACCCCTCAAAGGTTATTGTGACAAGAATTGTTATTAGGTCAGATAACCTCGCTTAGAATTTCTGTGACAAAAAACACCACCAACAAAAAACCCATTTAAAAAAAAAAAAAAAAAACCCATTTTAGTCAGTTGGTAATTAGTTCAGGGTTGTTAATCCCCAAGGTTTACATTACTAGAATGGTTTCAGTCAGTTGCTGCCTTGTCGGCTAGGGTTGATACAACTGCTTCCTACATTTTGCACAGTCACAGTTTTCCGTATGTCAGTATCAAGGTGATGTCTATGCCAGAGTACCCAGGGTCCATGGTGTTGGCGTGGCAGCCACTTCATGTCTGATGGTGATATCTATGTAGAGTACTCGGAGTTCTACCCATTCTGCTGTTAGTCCGTTATGCTGTTAGACGTCCATAGTCCTCTCTTAGTCCGTCGTGTTGTGAGAAGTTGGCAGTCCACTGCTGTGACCCTGCTGACCTCCGCCATGTTGTCTGGAAGAATCATGCGAGGAAAGACCCTTCCATGCTTTGGAGGGGGGGGGGGGGGAGGATGTGATGTAAGGAAGGTGGATCAGGTTGTGAGGTGTACAGGGAGGGGGGGATTGGGGATGGGATGGGAAGGACGCACAATAATCTGAAAGTTTGATGACATCATATGTAATCGGAGAGATCCTGTGCTAGATGCATAATGTCTCCATAAGCAGAAGAAATGGCCGACTTGTGACGTTGTGATCAAACTGTTGTCATTGTTCTGTTAGATTAGAACCAAATCCCTATCTTTGTTACAGTGTGTTGTATATCAAATTCAGAAAGACGATGGTTGACTGACTTTTAAGTTGTGATAAGAGTATCTGTAACAATGTCCGCATTGAAATTTGTTACATTTCTACATTGTGAAGAAAGGGATTTTCAGAAAGGGGAAAGAAGATGCTATATGGAAGGACCAGAGAGAGAGGGAGATAGGTGAAGGAGGGGGGAGGGGAGGGGGGTGGGAAGGATGAATGAGAGTGGTGTGGGGGACGGAGGGGACAGATTGGAAACTGAATACAAGCTTCTTGATTTCTGATGATTGAAAGGTTAAACTTGTCTTGTTCTGAATAATTCTGATAATTCTCACGAATTGATTCATTCTCTGAAGTATTGATACACCAAATAAATACACATATAAGATATGCACACACACACACACACATGCACACATACACACACACATGCATAAATCTTACAGCACTGATTATTCAGACTTGTTATACACCCCACCATTGCAATGTGCAAGTATTAACAAGGCGAAGCAAATTATATTATGTATTAACAAGGTGAAGCAGATCATGTTATGTATTAACAAGGTGAAGCAGATCATGTTATGTATTACCAAGGTGAAGCAGAACACATGTATTAACAGGATGAAGCAAATCATGTTTATGTGTTAACAGTGTGAAGCAGATTATGTTATGTGTTAACAGGGTGAAGAAGATCATGTTAATTGTTAACGTTATATGTTAACAGGGTGAAGCAGATCATGTTATGCGTTAACAGGGTGAAGCAGATCATGTGTTAAAAGGGCGGAGCAGATCGTGTTATTTGATAACTAGGTGAAGAGGATAGCTGTGTTAACAGGGTAAGAAAGGTCATAGGTCGACTGTTTGGTGTAGATCATCTACTGTTGTGTTTTTTTGTGTGTTTTTTTTTTGCACTGTATCACTTATCAAAAAACTTATTGCATTTGCATTCCATTGGGAATGGAGCATTCCACATTAATATGTTTTTTATGTTGTACATTTCTTTGAGGCTGTGGTGTAATTTTTTTTTCTTTTGTGGCAGTTGAAAGAGTAGAGATGTATCTAGATAGCTTGTATGTTTATCTATAGCAGTGAAGAATCTCTTGTCAGATCAAAATAAAATTTGTTACATTTCACTCTGTATTGGACTTTGTCCCCACTCTCTCTCTCTCTCGCTTTCTCTGTCTGTCTGTCTGTCTCTCTCTCTCACAATTTGTCTCTCTGTTTCACTCTCATTCTCACTCTCTCTTTCTCTGTCTCTCTCTCTCTCTCTTCTCTCTCTCTCTCTGTCTCTCTTTCTCTCTGAGTCTGATTACAACAATAAACGAAAAAGCAATGAAAGAAAAGAAAAGAAAGAAACAAAAGCCTACAGATCTGACTCTCTCTGTCTGCCACACTTGGTCTCAGGGACACCTGAGGCCGTCTATCAGTGTCAGGCACTAATTTCGTCTGGTGTTAGCGTGTCTAGGGGGTGCCTGACTATTTATGAATTTTGGTCGCCGTGACTCTCTCATTCAATTCAGTCACTGAAATCAAAATGTAAATTAACCACACATTTATTTAAATACATAAGTATGCACACAGCAAAATTATTAAATCACAGCCTAAAACAAGTCCTTCACATTGTCTAAAGCAAGTCCTTCCTTTTAATGTTTATGTCTTGTGGGCTAAAAAAACAAAACAAACAAAAACCTATGCAGTTCTGGCCTGTCTAGCCAGCACACATCAGTTCCTGTCGTGTTTCCGTGGCGATCAGTACATCGTCCATGAAGTTTTCAACATCATCACGCTGAAGTGGCAATAGCAGTCTTCTCATCATCCTTGAAAATACCGCACTGGCGTTCTTCATGCTGAACGGCATTCGTTTCCACTGATACTGGCCAGTCGGTGTTGAGAACGTTGTTTTGGGCCTGTCTTCCTACTTCATGGGAAGTTGTCAAAAGCCCTTTGAAAGATCAATTTTGCTGAAGTATTTTGCTTTGCTAAACTTGGCAAAGAGTTGATCTACATTTGGCATAGGTCAGCATCAAACAAGGTTACTGCATTTAGTTGTAATCAATGCAGAACCTGACCTTTCCATCTCTTTTACGCACTAGAACTATGGGTGCGTTGTATGGTGAGACTGTTGGCTCTATGACGTTCATGTCATGCATGGTTTTCACCTCGTCCCTAACTGTGTCTATTTCAGAGTGCGGGATGGGATACTGCTTAACTCTTATGGGCTCACTCTGGCTCAGTTTCAGTTCGCAGGTCTCCAGTTCCGTTTTGCCTGGAAGATCTGTGAGAACTCTCCTGTGCCTTGAGGTGAAATTTTCTAGAGCTTGCTTTTGCTTTGCACTTGCAGTCAGATTTTCACTAATGATTGCATCTTTGTATATCTCAGTTTCACTGAGCGGTAATATGGGAATGGTGTGAGTCCTGCTGAAACATTCTCCCGAATCTCCCTCTTCTGGGTAGTCTTCGCTTACTACCACTGCAATGTTTTCTTTCTCACTGCCTCTGTCGAGATGTTCTTTCAGGAGATTGATGTGAAATAGCTTTTCTTTCCCTTTCACATCAACTTTGTAGTCTACCCCGTTCAGTTTTTCTGTCACAAGGTATGGCCCTTTCCATGTCAACTGCAGCTTGTTGTGTTTCTCTGGTACTAGAACGAGAACCTTGCTGCCTGTCTTGACGGATCTTCTTTTGGCATGCCTATCAAAGTATTTCTTTTGCTGCTCAGATGCCAATAAAAGGTTCTCCCTTGCCAGTAGACAGGTGTCATATATCCTGTTCTTCAGGTCTGTGACATATCCTGCACTGGTACGGACTTCTTCGTCCATGTCATCGTCTGTCCACATTTGTTTTAGGACTTGCACTGGACCTCTCACCGCTCTGCCGAACAAGAGTTCGAAAGGTGAGAATTTGGTGGAGTCCTGTGGTACCTCCCGGTACACAAATAGAAGCGCCGGTACATACCTGTCCCACTCCTGGGGTTGTTCCATGCACACTTTTTTTTAGCATGTGTTTGAGCGTGCCGTTCAGCTTCTCAACAAGTCCATTGGACTGTGCATGGTACGGAGTGGTGCGGTGACCCTTAATACTAAGGAATCTGTTCACTTCATTCATGATATCAGAGGTGAACTGGGTGCCATTATCGGTCACTATCTCTTCAGGTATTCCCAGACGTGACCACATTACCCATAATGCCTCTGCTACCATGGCAGCATCGTAGGTTTTTAGGCAGCTGGCTTCTGGATATCTGGTGGCGTAGTCTACCATGGTCAATATGTATTTACTACCTCTGCTGGAGGCTGGTTTGATGGGGCCTATTAGGTCTACTGCCACCTTTTGGAAAGGTGCACCCACCAACCTGCTTCTTTCAAGTGGGGTCTTTTTTACTTTATCTTTGTTGGTACTTCTCTGGCATGCATCACAGGACGCACAATACCTGGCGATGTCCCCCAGCATGCCAGGCCAATAAAAATCCCTTACCACCCGGTCCCTTGTTTTGTTAGTTGCTAGATGCCCTGCCATAGGGGTGTCATGGGCAATCCTAAGTACCTCTGCCCTGCACTCTTTAGGCACCACCACTTGGTGGTACTCAATGGAATCTTCCTCTTGTTTCCGTCGAAGTACACCATTCTTAATGTAGTGCTCTGTGGTCTTTCCTCTAGCCTCGTGACGTTCCTTTTTCTCAGCCTTGTCAAACAAATGACGCAAGCTGCTATCACGCTTCTGTTTCTCAGCCAGTTTTTGAGGAGTCATGGACATTATTGGCTCTAAAGTCGTCTTCAGACTTCTGGGTTCCTTGTCCCTTTTTGACTGTGCGCACGTTACGACCGCGGCACTCTCTGTGTGCGCATAAACAGGTACTTTTGTCACTACCTCCTTGCCATCTATTTCCATTTTGCATTCATTTCCTAGTAACACCGGTTTGACAGGTCGGTCCATAACTAGTACTTCGGCCTTACCATCGAAGTATGGCGTATTCATCTTCACTCTGGCTAAAGGTAGGTTTTTCTTCACACTGGATATAGCCAGTGTAACCTCCCTTGTTTCTCCTGTGAGACAACTGACCGGGACAAGTTGACTGTCTACCACGGTTAAGAGTAGCGCCAGTATCTCGCAGAGCTGAGACAGATTTACCCTCTATCTCAGCTGTGCACTCTGGGTTGAACGGAATCCGTTGACATTCTTCACACAGTGGTAATTTTCCAGTCACGGCCATCGCGGACACTATAGTAAGCGCGGCAGCTGTCTTTTCGGGTTTTCTCTCCCTTGCTTTGCAATCGCGCGGTAAATGTGGGCCGCCGCATTGATAACAGCGTAGACGCCGTGCACTGAAGTCACGAGCGTTGTTTCTACGATCCTCGGTCTCAGACCTTCTTTCTGTACCACTGAATCTACGCTCATTACTTGGTGAACTGTTGCGGTTTCCTTTGTATTCGCCTCGATTCCGAGAGAAACGCACATGGTGTTCACTACGGCCAGGACGACTGTTACGTTCCTCTGTATGAATGTTTTCGATCACTTCCGCTGCCTTTATAGCTTCATCTTTTGTTGTGGCTTGTTTCTCTCGCACATAGTGGCTTGATCCGCAGACAATGCTTCTATGAACTTTTCTAATATGAGCATTTCTGCCAGATCTTCCTCTGATTTGCCAGATAGATTTATCCATCTGTACAGATAGGTGTCCAGTCTATCCCACAACATTCTGACGTCTTCCTGTTGTTCTTTCCTTGCGGTTTTGAACCTCTTTCTGTAGTCACTAGCTGACAGGTGAGATCTTTTAAGCAGAGTATCTTTGATACAGTCATAATCATCCATAGACTCTCTAGGGATTTTTACAAAGATCTCCCTCGCTTTACCCTTGAGCAAAGGTGCTAGACGAATGGCCCATTCCTCTCTCGGCCATCATTCAGCTCCACCACTCTCTCAAATGGGGACAGGTACACGTCATATCATCTTTATCCTCCAGGAAAGGCAATTTAAGTTCGCGCCGCCACTGCCGTTGCCGTGAGAAACGGCGCTGGTGTGTGAGGCTGTTTTATGAATATTTTCGTCTGCCTCTATTCTTCTCATTTCCAGCTCAGCTTCTATCCTATGGTTTTCCATGCGCTCCGTGGCTTCGCGCTCTTCCCTAGCTGCGTCTAGTTTGCGCTGCTCTGCACGCTCCGCGGCTTCAGACTCCTTTTTGCGCATGTCTTTTATATAATCAGCGAGGTCCTTACCAGTCAGACCTAGGGACTCACCTTCAGCCTTAAACCTGGCAAAGTCGCTTGCCATCTCTACATCTGCAGTAGCTGAGTCTACGCCCTTGCGCGGCATGTTTCTTAAAGTTTGTTATTTATGTGTACTTACTGAACTACACTAGGCCTAGTAGGTATGCTTCTAAAGGCGTAATAGTGACGTCAAACAACAATCTTCACCTGAGTATTATCAGATTACGTCTTTCTTTCTTTCGTTTTTTCTTTTTTACGCAACTTCAATGTTTCCAAGTTCAGTGAACTACTTTAAGGTACTGTTCACTACTTACGATAGATAGATAAATGAACAAATTGGAATGCTTGACTTGCTACAGAAACTTTTCTCTCTGGGTACTTCATCTTGCTGCCACTGCAGCTTGACAGACGTAATACAGATTATTCTTCTAATCTCTTTGTCATACAACACGTCTGTATCACAATTCTTAACTTTCCGAATAGGGTCAACTTAGATCCACAGCGGTCAAACTATGGGTACATTACGTTTGGTAGCCACAGCATAAACATTTATTTAAGACATCATTTCTTTAACTACAAGATCAAACTTCACTGTTTAGGTGTGTTGGTTCGTTCCTCCTTCAATTATGTGCTCGGTGAGGTAGAGTGTTGTGATGCCGTGTGTCAGATCTTCCATGGGCACCACCCAACCTCCCGCAACTGAATTGAGTGAGAGACGGGGAGATTTTGATTCGAAATATTCGGGATGGATAAGTTGTTTACATATCAAACTATCCCGGACGAGCCCCCAGTTGTCAGGCACTAATTTCGTCTGGTGTTAGCGTGTCCAGGGGGTGCCTGACTATTTATTCGAATTTTGGTCTCTCGCCGTGACTCTCTCATTCGATTCAGTCACTGAAATCAAAATGTAAATTAACCACACATTTATTTAAATACATAAGTATGCACACAGCAAAATTATTAAATCATAGCCTAAAACACATCCTTCACATTGTCTAAGGCGAGTCCTTCTTTTTTGTGTTTATGTCTTGTGGGAAAAAAAAAAAAAAAAAAAAAACCTATGCAGTTCTGGCCTGTCTAGCCAGCACACGTCAGTTCCTGTCGTCGTGTGATGATCACGGAAGATTCCCGGTCAGTCGACGTTGTCGTGACCCTTGATCATCGGTCCTGTAGACGTTGCTCGTTGATGATGTGCTTTGCTTCTCGTGGTCCACGTATTCAACCTCAGGCTTGACTGGCCCTCAGGATTTGACCCTATCTGCAACATAAATATATACCCACCCTTCCCTAATACTAGGAAATACAGGTTCTGTTTTCTTACACATTTCTACAAATACGATTGCTCTTGTTTACCCAGATGCATTCACACAGATCTCATTCGTCTATGTACATCTTCCACATATCTTTATAATTTTCCCATGCGCAAGCCACACTTGAGATGAATGCATTCTCAACATTATTACTTCAACTAACTATGCATACACTCTCACGTGCGCAGTTAATACATGGTCATCTCTTCGCAGCCAAACCTGCATCAATAATATCGGAGGTGCACTCCGACTCACGCACCAACACATTTCTATTGTTTTACATAAATGTAGACACTAATCACACCTGGCGAACAGAAAGAAAAATACAGCGTACAAAACGGAACAAGCACCACAGAACTTCTGCACACAGCATCATCCACTACCGTGATTAGATCTTGATTGTAACTAAATGTTACTTACAGCAGTCCCAGCAACAGGAGTTTCCATTCCTCTCTACGTGAATTCAATGAGCACACCTAACTGCTGCTGTTTATGTCAGCAAAATAAATCAATCAATAAGTAAACAGATGATTTTTTTTTTCTTTTTGGAATCTCGCTTACTTACTCGGGGTTCCGCAGCGACTGGGAAAGTAACGTCACGGTGCTTGACGTCAAATACCGTGACGTTCTCAGCTGGGTGAACTAGAAGGGCTTTCGTTTGCTCTCCGGAGGGGCTCTTCGGGTCTTGATCCTCTGTCAGCAGGACGGATCCTCCTGGCCGTTCCTGGCTGTGGCGAAGTCCTGGCGTGGGTAGAGGTGGTGCGTCGGTAGGGACTGGACAGATGGCCAGAGAGTACTAGCTTCCAGGAGGTCGTGTGCTGACAGGGAGACTCCGTCACGATCTGTAGCCTTACCACTCTGGAGAGCCTAGAATTGCGCTGCTACTACGGCCATGTAAAATCTCCTTCTAACCGTTTTCCCGAGTGTCCTAGCAGCTCCCTACACTTGCGCACATAGCGACCAATCAGGGTGTTGAAGTGGACTGGCTGAGCTTGGCCTCCCCAATCACAGCTCTTGGAACACACCGATGCATATTACAGTTCTGAGTGAAGCCTTTACGCAACCTGTTACGTACTTCATTCAGAACCGTGTTCCTAAACAATGCAGCACAAAGTATGGGTTTGTCTCAAAGACAGAATGGGGCTTAGTGTCTGACAGTCAGTCCTGTGGATGTTCTCAACACCAGTATACCCAACAGTTGAAAGTTCTCAATTCTTTCATGTCGACACACAATAAATGGGATGACGAACGAGACGGTGAAAAGGCCAATTCCATGGACACATCCTAACAATCCTAACAAGGGAAAATAATTCACAATCATCTCCCACAAAACCCAACCAGAGAGAGTGAGGAAGAGGGATGAAGGAGAAAAGATAAGAGTACAGAAAACAGCCACACACCCTTTCACTCAGATTCAACTTCCCAAGTAACCATAGCGAAGGGAGGAGTATACAGCCCTCTTCTCAAAGCCCTCCCTGTCCGCCCTTCATCTACGCTCCAGGGACGGACGAGTCTGGTTCAGGGGCGCACTGGAGGATCTGACCAGAGCTGTCTGGAAGGATGGTAATGAAGACTCCATGGGTGTTCTGACAGGGAGCTGTGGTGGGAAAAGAGCGGCCAGTCATTCTCACACACCCACACTAAAAGAAGGCAGACCCTCTCTCCTCCAGTGCTTCCAGCTTTGGTCCACCAGTTTCGACCACTTTGGCCAGTTGTGGAGTTACAATGTCAGTGCTTGAGGGAAGGACAGAAGAGGTGAGAAAAGGGTTAGTAAGGACAGCAATAGGATGGAGACACACAAGGTATTTTGCACATAACTCTCAAATGAAGGAAAATAGAGCACTTGTTCAAGGGACGCCACTGCCATAAAGCTGTCCGCTCGGACCCCCACCCCCTTCCTCTTTTTCACCCCCTAGTACCTCAGTTAGTTATTAAAATTGTGTTCACTCTTCAGAACATGCACACCCATGAACAAATGTTTCCATATTCTTCGTCAAAACCTTTTCCCTGATCTTTACACCGTCCTTCTATGTTCTCAAGTATTTCACTTTAGAATTTTTGATATGTAAGGTCAAGGACCAAACTCGCCAGATGCAAGAGTTTCAGTTTCATCAAGGAGCTGTCATTGCGTGCGGACTAGTCCTTATACGCTAAACCACATCCGCTAAGTTTCGAGACCACACTGCACATGATTTAAAGCTGACGGATGAACGAATCAATGACTAAAATGAGAGACTTTACGAAGAGGGTCTCCTGGCTACGACTTCGCAGATGTCTGACCTCCACATTGGCCCAACGCGCTGTTCAGACATTGGGTACCTAACATCTGATAACAGAAAATAGCCAGAAAGGAAAAAAAAAAAACCCACGAACAGACTTCCAACGACGGCTAATATATGCTTAACACAGCGCTCTTCCCCTTCTTCCCCCCCCCCCCCCCCCAAAAAAAAAAAAAAAAAAAAAAAATGTGGTAACTGAAAGACACCCAAACCAACGAACTTCGAATTGTTTTGACAGAACCCAAATGGCGTAAACTCCCTTAATGGGTGGCAATAGTAAACTCCTCTTTGAACCCTTCAGTCTTCGTCTGTTATGGCCAGTCATGTCGATGACTGCCTCGACACTGAGGAGAAGGTAGAGGGGACGAGAACGATGAATAGGCTGGAAGTGATGAGAGGAGAAGGTGGGGGGGGAGAACAGGAATAGGTGGAGTGTGAGGGAAGGGGGGGGGAACAGGAATAGGTGGAGGAGGAGGGGAAGGGAGGGGGGGGGGAGAACAAGGAATAGGTGGAGTGGTGAGGGGAGGGGGGGGAGAACAAGGAATAGGTGGAAGTGGTGAGGGGGGGGGGGGGGAGAACAAGGAATAGGTGGAGTGGTGAGGGGAGGGAGGGGGAGAACAAGGAATAGGTGGAGTGGTGAGGGGGGGGGGGGAGAACAAGGAATAGGTGGAGTGGTGAGGGGGGGGGGGGAGAACAAGGAATAGGTGGAGTGGTGAGGGGGGGGGGGGAGAACAAGGAATAGGTGGAGTGGTGAGGGGAGGGAGGGGGAGAACAAGGAATAGGTGGAGTGGTGAGGGGAAGGGGGGGGGAACAAGGAAGTGTGAGGGGAGGCAGGTGAGGGGAGGGGGGGGAGAACAAGGAATAGGTGGAGTGGTGAGGGGGGGGGGAAGGGGGGGGGGGGGAACAAGGAATAGGTGGAGTGGTGAGGGGAAGGAGGGGGGAGAACAAGGAATAGGTGGAGTGGTGAGGGGAGGGGGGGGGAACAAGGAATAGGTGGAGTGGTGAGGGAAGGGAGGGGGGAGAACAAGGAATAGGTGGAGTGGTGAGGGGGGGGGGGGAACAAGGAATAGGTGGAGTGGTGAGGGGAGGGGGGACAAGGAATAGGTGGAGTGGTGAGGGGAAGGGGGGGGGGACAAGGAATAGGGAGGAGGTGGGTGAGGGGAAGGCAGGGGGGGGGGGGGACAAGGAATAGGTGGAGTGGTGAGGGGAAGGCAGGGGGGGGGGGGAGAACAAGGAATAGGTGGAATGGTGGGGGGAAGTGAGGGGGGAGAACAAGGAATAGGTGGAGTGGTGGGGGGAAGTGAGGGGGGAGAACAAGGAACAGGTGGAGTGGTGAGTGGAAGGGAGGGGGGAAGGGGGGAAGAACGAGGAATAGGTGAAGTGGTGAGGGGGGGGGGGGGGGGAGAGAACGAGGAACAGGTGGAGTTTAGCATACGCATGAAGGCCCTGCAGAAATAACCAACCATCAACTCTCTCGAATAAGCTGCCATCACCTTTCATCTATCACCTATCCTGGAGGCCCACAAACAAACAAACCAAACCAAAAAAACAACCAACCAACCAACCAAATGCCCGTCGTGTGTGTGTGTGTGTGTGTGTGTGTGTGTGTGTGTGTGTGTGTGTGTGTGTGTGTGTGTGTAGACAGAATATGTATATGCAGGCATGTGGCGTATGAGTGTGTGGTTGTGGTGTGTGTGTGTGTGTGTGTGGTGTGTGTGTGTGTGTTGTGGTGTGCGTGCGTGCGTGCGTGCATGCGTGCGTGTGTGTGTGTGTGTGTGTGTGTGTGTGTGTGTGTGTGTGTGTGTGTGTGTGTGTAGACAGAATATATATGCAGGCATAATATGTATATGCAGGCATGTGGCGTACAGTGGTGTGTGTGTGTGTGTGTGTGTGTGTGTGTGTGTGTGTGTGTGTGTGTGTGCTGTGCGGTGCGTGCGTGCGTGCGTGTGTGTGTGTGTGTGTGTGTGTGTGTGTGTGTGTGGTGTGTGCGTGCGTGGTGCGTGTGTGTGTGTGTGTGTGTGTGTGTGTGTGTACAGAATATGTATGTGCAGGTATATGGTGTGTGAGTGTGTGTGTGTGTGTGTGTGTGTGTGTGTGTGTGTGTGTGTGTGTGTGTGCAGAATATGTATGTGCAGGCATTGTGTGTGTGTGTGTGTGTGTGTGTGTGTGTGTGTGTGTGTGTGTGTGTGTGTGTGCATGCGGCGTGCGTGTATGTATGATCTGCTTCTTATGTATGATTTCACAGCGATGTTATCCACAGTACGTCACAATCTGTGGTTTTTCTACGCTGATCTGTGCCCTGTGTGAGATTAAAGCGACGTCATAGAAAGTAATGATCTGATCTGTATCTTTTGTGTGATCACTTTACAGAGAAGCCATCCAGTCATTACTCTGATCTGTTCTGTGTGTGTGATCGTCTAACAGTGACGTCATCGACGATGACGATCTGCCGGCTTTGCTCAGGTCTGCATCGTGTGGTTGATGACGTCACCATGACATTATCCACGCATTATCTGTGAACTTACCCTAATCTGTAATCCTTGTGTGGTTCTTTTACTATGACGTCATTCATTTATGATCTGGTCACTACGTACTATGATTTGTATCCTGTGTGTCATGACTTCACAGTGACGTCGTCTGGTCATGACCTCTGACATCTGCTCTGATCTGTACTCTGCGTGTGATGAATTTTTACAGTAATACTACTGTCATGGTCTGTGATCTCTAATCCAATCTGTTCCCAGTGTGTGATGACAACGGTGATGTCCTCCAGTCATGATCTGTTTCCTCCATCCTAACCTGTGCCCCGTGTGTGATGAAATTACAATGACGTCATCCATAGTCACAGTCACGATTTGTGACCTCCATTCTGCCTGTGGTGACGTTATAGTGGCATCATCCAGGTATAATCCCTGGACTCTATCTGTATCCTGTGTGTGATTGCTTCCCAGTGACGTCATCCACAGCAACTCTCTGTGGCCTCTACCCTGATGCGTATCCTGTGTGTGATCACATTACAACGACATCATTCACATTAATGATCTTTGCCTTCCGTCTGATTACTTAACAGTCACGTCATCCGCATTCATGATCTGTTGCCTTTACTCCGATCTGTATTCTGTGTTTTGATGACTTTACAGCGAGGCAACCCATAGTCGTGCTCTGCGAGTCTTCTCTCTTCATCTGTACTCCGAGTGTGATGATTTTTACAATGACCTCATCTATTATAATCTGCGACTTCTGCTCTGATCTGTACCGTGCGTGGTATGACTTTACAGTGATGTCATCCATAGTAATGGTATGTGCTCTCTACTGTGATCTGTACCCTGTGTGTGATTTCATAATAACGTGAAGTAATCGGCCATGATCAGTGGCATCTACCCTGATCTGTATCCCATGTGTGATGACTTTACAGTGAGGTCATCCTTCATTATCTGTACTAAGATGTGGCCCATGTGATTAATTTTACAATGGCGTTACTCGCCTTGATCTGTGACTTAACTTTGTTTTGTTCTCTGTGTGTCGACTTAACAGTCATGTCATCTGTAGTCATGGCCTATGGAGTCTGCTCTGATCTGTATCCTCATCTACTATCAACATCCTGTGTGTGGTGACTTTACAATGACGTCACCTAATCATGGTCTGTAACCTCTACTTTGATATGTACCCAGTGTGACATCTCTACAGTAACGTCAAAATGGTATGTGGATGACTTTACAATGACGTCACCTAGTCATGATTTGTGACCTCTAAATTTTGATTTGCAATGTCTTTACAGTAACGTCATCCAGTCATGGTCTGTGATCTCTACCCTGTGTGATGACTGTACACTGACGTCATCAAGTTATGCTCTGTGGCATCTACTCCGATCTGTATGTAATGACGTTAAAGTGACATCATCCAGTCATGAGCTATGAGTCATCCAGTCATGAGCTATCCAGTCATGAGTAACGTGTCATCCATACCAACGGCCAAAATGTCCTTCTCTTCCGAAAGTTCCGATTTTACGTGTGTGCAAGATGTGCGTGTGTTCACACACGGAACCTCGGTTTATAGTCTCATGCGAAGGACTGTATGGGAAATGGAGTCAAAGCCAGTGTTAACTCCGAGGGAGAAATCCCCCTGTGCCGAAACGGCCCGGCAGAGATTCGAACCCATAACCCCAGGATCACCAGGAGTCCGGCGCTCTACCACTGAGCTCTTCCGGCCCCTTACGACTGTTTTGATCTGCACCCTGCATCTGTGACTTTACAGAAACATCACCCAGTTATGGTCTGTGGCCTCTACTCTGACTTGTACCCAGTGAGTAATGACTTTACAGTGATGTCATCCACCATTATAGTCTGTTGCCTCTACTCTGATCTGCGCACTGTGTGTGGTGACTTTAAAGTGACATCATCAAGTCACGATTATGTGGCTTCTACTCTGAAAATGTACCCGGTGAGTGACTTCATAGTGACGTCATATTGTCACAATCTGTAAGCCTTTGCTCTGATCTGTACTGTGTGCAATGAGTTTACGCTGACATCATCCACAGTAATTATCTGGGCTGTCTGCTCTGATCTGTACCTCGTGTATGATTGCTTTACAGTGATGTCATCCAGTCATTATGTTTGTTCTCTACTCTGATCTGTACCCTGTGTATCTTGACTTTACACTGACGTCATCCACAGTCATAATTTGTCTGTACCCTATGTATGATGACTTAACTCTGATTTCATCCATACCTATTGTATGTGCTCCCTGCTCTGATTTGTACCCTGTATATGATGACTTTACAGTGATGTCACCTACAGTCATTATCCGTGGTCTCTATCATTATCTATATCCTGTGTGTGATGATTTTACAATGACGTCATCTACTCATGATCTGTGACCTGTACTCTGATCCAGACCGTGTCTGGGATCAGTTTACAGTAGCACCATCCAATCATGATCTGTGACCTCTATCTTATCTGCAACCTGTGTGTGATCACCTTACAGTGACGCCATCCAGTCATGATCTGTGTCCTGTATGTCATCTGCAGCCTATGTGATCACCTTACAGTGACGTCACCCAGTCATGGCCCGTTACCTCAATTTGTTACCTGATTTGTACCCCGTGCGTGATCACTTTACAGTGACGTCATCCTGTCACTATCTGTGAACTCTACTCTGATCTGTACCATGTCAGTGATCACTTTACAGTGACGTCATCTGTAGCCTGTCTGTGATAACCTTACAGTGACGCCATCCAGTCATGATCTGTGACCTCCATTCATCTGTAACCTTTGTGTGATCACCTTACAGTGACGTCATCCAGTCATGATCTTTGACCTCTATCTCATCTGCAACCCTTATAGTAATGTTATCCAGCCATGGCCCATTAGCTCTACCCTGATTTGTACCCTGTGCGTGATCACTTTACAGTGACGTCATCCTGTCACTATCTGTGAACTCTACTCTGGTCTGCTACCATGTCAGTGATCACTTTACCATGATGTGATCCTGTAATGATCCTTGACCTGTACTCTGACGGTATCCTGTGCATGATCACCTTCAGTAATGTCATCCAGTCATGATCTGTGACCTCTAGTCTGATCTGTATCTGTATGTGATCCCTTTACAGTGACGTCATAATGACCTGTACTCTGTATGTGATCACCTTTAGTGATGTCATCCAGTCATGATCTGTGACCTCTACTCGGATCTGTATCCTGCATGTGATCACTTTACAGTGACGTTTTCCTGTTATGATCTGTGATTTTTTCTGACCTGTGCAATGTGTGACCACTTTACAGTGACGCTATCCTGGCCTGTCATAATCTGACCCCTACTCTGATCTGTACCATGTGTGACCACTTCACAATGACGTCATCCTGACCTTTCATGATGTGTGACCTCACTCTGATCTGTACCCTGCGTGTGATCACTATACTGTGACCTCTTTCAGTGGCTGTGTCTGCCATTCTGAGGTTTTGGCTTTTTCTGTTTCTGATTTTTAAACATGTCTGATATTTCACATAGCAACCATGGTCATTACATCAGCTTAAACTTTTTAACCTGTGTAACTTACTAGGCTGGTATGTTGTCTATAACAAGATGACGTCAACATTGCAATGTCAAGGCCACTTTGTGGAAAGCTGGGATATGGGTGAAGAGTGACCTCACTACATTCTGGAGCAGATTCCCATGGAACAGCTGTGTTAGAATTCCCTCAGCCTGTGAGCAAATACATGTACTCCACAAAACCAGGGAGCCTGCGACCTGTCCCTGCCATTCCCCACCCCTCCTTTCTCCCCGAATGGCCGTCACGACAAAGCCAACCACTGCCCTACCCCTCTTTTCTCCCGTGATTGGCCGTCACGACAAAGCCAACCACTGCCCTACCCCTCCTTTCTCCCCGATTGGCCGTCACGACAAAGCCAACCACTGCCCTACCCCTCCTTTCTCCCCGATTGGCCGTCACGGCAAAGTCAACCACTGCCCTACCTCTGCCCCTCCTTTCTCCCCGACTGGCCGTCACGGCAAAGCCAACCACTGCCCTACCTCTGCCCCTCCTTTCTCCCCGATTGGCCGTCACGGCAAAGCCAACTACTGCCCTACCCTGCCCCTCCTTTCTCCCCGATTGGCCGTCACGGCAAAGCCAACCATCTGCCCTACCTCTGCCCCTCCTTTCTCCCCGATGGCCGTCACGGCAAAGCCAACACTGCCCTACCTCTGCCCCTCCTTTCTCCCCGATGGCCGTCACGGCAAAGCCAACCACTGCCCTACCCTGCCCCTCCTTTCTCCCCGATGGCCGTCACGGCAAAGCCAACCACTGCCCACTCCCTCCTTTCTCCCCGATTGGCCGTCACGGCAAAGCCAACCACTGCCCTACCTCTGCCCCTCCTTTCTCCCCGATTGGCCGTCACGGCAAAGCCAACCACTGCCCTACCTCTGCCCCCCTTCTCCCCGATTGGCCTCCGGCAAAGCCAACATGCCCTACCTCTGCCCCTCCTGTCTCCCCGATTGGCCGTCATGGCGAAGCCAACCATTACCCTGCCCCTCCTTTCTCCCTGATAGGCCATCACGGCAAAGCCAATCACTGCCGGTACCCTGCCCCTGCTCCTCCTTTCTCCCGGACTGGCCATCACGGCAAAACCAATCACTGCCCTACCCCTCCTTTCTCCCTGATTGCCGTCACGGCAAAGCCAATCACTGCCCTACCCCTCCTTTCTCCCTGATTGCTGTTACGGCAAAGCCAATCACTGCCCTACCCCTCCTTTCTCCCTGATTGCTGTTACGGCAAAGCCAATCACTGCCCTACCCCTCCTTCTCCCCGATTGCCGTCACGGCAAAGCCAATCACTGCCCTACCCCTCCTTTCTCCCTGATTGCTGTCACGGCAAAGCCAATCACTGCCCTACCCCCCTTTCTCCCTGATTGCTGTCACGGCAAAGCCAATCACTGCCCTGCCCCTCCTTTGTCCCCGATTGCTGTCACGGCAAAGCCAATCACTGCCCCCCCCTCCTTTCTCCCTGATTGCCGTCACGGCAAAGCCAATCACTGCCCCACCCCTCCTCTCTCCCCGATTGCTGTCACAGCAAAGCCAATCACTGCCCTACCCCTCCTTTCCCCCTGATTGCTGTCACGGCAAAGCCAGTCACTGCACTACCCCTGCCACACCCTGGCCCCTCCTTTCTCCCCGATTGGCCGTCACAGCAAAACTGGTGCCCTACCCCTGCCACACCCCTCCCCTCCTTTCTGTTTGAATGGCAGTGACTGCAGTGATGTGTAATGGTCACCAGTTCAGAATCCTGCAGATTTCTCTGTGCTTCCATCCCGTGTTTATGTGTCAATTCCCGCTCCCTGCAAGACCTCTTTAAGCATGGGATGGTGTGTGGTGTGCCAGCAGTTCATGTCCGTACATTGCCCAAGTCTAGCTGACCTGATCGTCACACACACATACACAACACGGTCAGACCTCTCTTAGCAGGGGATGATGTGTTGTGATGTTTGAGGCAGTTTATTTTGGTTACATTGCCAATATCTAGGTGATCTGGTGATCTTCATGAACTGACTACACACACATACACCGCTCTTCTCTTGTACCCACCTATATATAGATATATAAAACAGAACACGTGACACTTGATACTGATTATTAATGATACTCCTCTTCACATAATTCAATAATTCCAACAGTCAGAACAGGAAACCAACTCAATGCTGCATGGCGAACCAAAGAAGAGGGACACACAATCCTGACATGATAATCACAACTGGGTAGACAGGCAGGCTCTACCCACAACTACCTGGCTAAAGGACAGCTTACAACATGGTCAGCTCACAACACAGCTGTACACACAATCAACGACTCCTGTACACACACACTATGACTGCTATGTACATTGGTGGGTATGGGACTATTGACACATGTTAACTCGGGTCGTCATGAAAGTGATGGAAATGGACCAACAGGACTGGAGCTGCAGACAGGCTTGCAGACCATAATCTTGGTTTCTGGATACCACAACAACGAAGGAACTGATGACCATTTTGTGTCTACGACCACTTTGGTACTGACATCAAACGATGGTGGGGTGCATCGAGTACCCGTTTCATTTAGGAGGATGACATAGCTCTTTCAGTCCCATTATCCTGATACCAAAGTGCCCTCTTGGGGTCAGGTGCCAGGCCGGCCAATGGCAGCTAAATCAGCGCCTTGGTTGATGGGTGCAGGGTCATGACCACTGTGTACCGGCCCAGTCAGGATCCTGTGATGACCCCAGTGCTCATGTCGTGACAGCACATGAGGCACAACCAATGCCAGGGACTGACGGAAGCACCCTGCCACAGGTGTCCACACCAACATGGACATCAAAACGGCCATCGCCCTGCAATATGGATTTCTACCACAGCTGGTATCAGTCTATCAAACTGCTGGTCTTTTGGGCTGTCTCCCTAGTCACTGGTAGATATGAACTGGCATGACTGTGTGCCCTAATGCTATGATCATAGTTAAAATGCATCTGCTGAATACCCAACTAGTGGTCTACAAGGCTCCCTGCTGTTGGCCTGTAGATCTTGATGAATTGGGAGGACGGTGACCAATCATGCTATAGTTTAGGTTGAAACAGAGGCTAGGTAACCATGTTGCCTGTCTCCACTGAACCACACCACCTAGGTCAGTCACTGCTGCCTGTTTGTGTTCATTGTTGCCCAACATCACACAACCCCCCCCCCCCCCCCCCCCCCCAACACATAGGGCCCTGCACAGTCCAACCTCAGCGGCCCCAAATAAGGCCCTCCAAAATTGTAAAACTGGGGGTGGGGGGGGGGGGGTGGTGGTATTTGTCTTTATTTTTAAATAATACACTACTAAAACCATTTGATCGTTTTCTTAGTAAATTTAAATAATACACTACTGAAACCATTTCATCGTTTTCTTAGCAAGTGTACACTTTCTACAAATCATATCCCCAACAGGTGTATGGCAAAGTCAAAATTATCATTTGACCAGCCATAGAACCATTTGTGTCTTTGAAAGAAAAACTCTTGATTGATTCTACACCAAACCACAGATAAAACATGTCACAGTCTGTAAACACACACACACACACACTGTTTAATCTTTTATTTTGACCACTTCCCTCTATGAATTTTTCTTTATAGATCACAGATGAATGTTTTAAGATTTTCGGATGGCATTTTTACATTTACATGTTTAACTTCTTGATGATGATCACTGGATTCACTACAGTGGATCCTGACTATTGGTGGGCATTGAATCCTACAGCCTCCTACAGCGGACACATTGGGTCGTTCCATGCTGAAGTCAGCTTACTGCAAGTCTACACCATTCACCAATGTATGGTGCCACAAATTACTTCTCCACTAACAATGTTAGGAAACTGGATACTCCTATCCTATCTCAGTGTGTCTGTTTTTCAGTTCCTCTAGGCTAGGCCAATCTCGGTGTGTGGTGTTCAGTGCCATTTTGGCTGTGCAATGTTGTTTGATTCCAGGTCAACACAGACTTGGTTTTACTGGTTTTCAGGACCAACATGACACAGTGCATATATAAACAAGCAACTAAGCACTGATGTCCTCATAGCAAAGATGTAGGGCTTATCTGAAGACAATGCTACTGACAAAAATTAAGAAAAACAAAGGAACACTGATGTCTTCATCATGAATGTCTACAGTAACAAGAAAGTGAATACAAAATGAAAATAAATGACTGACAAATGAATGCTGATGTCCTCATGGCTAAGAAATACAGGTGACCTGAAACGAAGCTGAACAGACCTGTGAAGTGGACCATCCACCAACTCTGGCAGCTGACACAGGCACTGCATGATGGGACCATAGAAACCAGGCAACCACCAATGGACTGACTGACAGGGTACCCACTTCATTTCCTGTCGGCTGACACAGGCAATGCATGGTGGGACCACAAAAACCAGACAACCACCAATGGACTGACAGGGTACCCACTCTATTTCCTGTCAGCTGACCTAGGCACTGCATGATGGGACCATAGAAACCAGGCAACCACCAATGGACTGGCTGACAGGGTGCCCACTCCATTTCCTGTCAGCTGACACAGGCACAGCATGATGGGACCATAGAAACCAGGCAACCACCAATGGACTGAGTGGCAGGGTACCTACTCTATTTCCTGTCAGCTGACACAGGCACTGCATGATAGGACCATAGAAACCAGGCAACCACCAATGGACTGGCTGACAGGGTGCCCACTCCATTTCCTGTCAACTGACACAGGCACAGCATGATGGGACCATAGAAACCAGGCAACCACCAATGGACTGGCTGACAGGGTGCCCACTCCATTTCCTGTCAACTGACACAGGCACAGCATGATGGGACCATAGAAACCAGGCAACCACCAATGGACTGAGTGGCAGGGTACCTACTCTATTTCCTGTCAGCTGACCTAGGCACTGCATGATAGGACCATAGAAACCAGGCAACCATCAATGAACTGACCCACAGGGTGCCCACTCCATTTCCTGTCAGCTGACACGGTCTTCTTTCCAGTCACTGCCCGTCAATATATAGTCCTTCAGAACATGCACACACATAACTTTATCTCCCTATCTATACATAGGATACTACCTATCTCCCTATCTGGATGACGAATTCCTACCTTATCTCCCCATCTGGACATAGAATTCCTAACTAATCTCCCTGTCTGGATAACAAATTCCTACATTATCTCCCTATATGGACAAATTATTCCTACCTTCTCTCCCTATCTGGACAAAGCATTCCTATATGGACAAAGAATTTCTACCTTGTCTCCCTGAATGGACAAAGATCTCCTACCTTTTCTCCCTATCTGGGCAAAGAATTCCCACCTTATCTCCTTGTCTGGACAATGAATTCTTACCTTATCTCCCTATCTGGACAAAGAATTTCTACTTTATCTCCCTATTTGGACAAAGATTTCCTATGTTATCTCCCTATCTGGACACATAATTCCTACTTTATCTCCCTATCTGGACAAAGAATTCCCACCTTGTCTCCCTATCTGGACAAAGAATTTCTACTCGTATATTGTCCAACCGCATGCAGTCCCTCATAACAGACATATCATCTGACCTACTTATCTAAGCAATGGAACATTACCCTGCCATCAGAACACACGCATTACACTACTTCCCTATCTGGATAATGAAGTCTTTAGACCATACCTTGCCACGCTGTGCGTAGTCCTTCAGAACACACACACTGCGCTACTTCTCTATCTGGATAATCAAGTCTTTATCCCATACCTTGCCACGCTGTGCATAGTCGTTCAGAATGTACACACTACCTCCCTATCTGCACAATGAAGAATCTTCATGGCATACACTACCATGCCATGTGTAGTCCTCCAGAACACACACATTATCTCTCTATCTAGACACTAAAAGTCTTCATGCCATACTTTGCCATGCCATGTGTTATCCTTCATAACACAAACTTTACATCATCCCTACCTGGACAACAAAGAATCTTTATACCATACATTGCCCTTCGAGTAGTCTAGAACAAACACACATGACCTCCCTACCTGAACAAGTAATATCGTTAATTGTTTAAATCAAGCATTGTCCAGCCATTCGTAGTTCTTCACACCACACACACACTACCTCATACCCACCTGAACAAGATTTCTTCACTGGTAAAATGTCACGCTTAGATAAAATGGCACGACAAGATGAAATACCAAAGGCAATTATCAATACAATTCTATTCCTTAACCAGTACATCACACACACACCCACCCTCTGTTTCCCATGAATACACTTCAAAAGCAAGTCATAAATGCAACTGTACACAAAGATTATTAAGAGAGAAAAAAAGTGGGCAACAAAAACAAAACTAAACAAAAAAAAGGAAAAAGACAAAAAAAGGTATGAAAGCATCCAATGTAAAGCGTGTATAAGAGTTTGATGATGGTGGTAATAGGGGCTTGATGCAGTGGAGAGAGGGTGGGAAGTAGTACATGTGCAATTTGCCATGTACTATTCCACAGTAAGCTTTAGTACAACTGAACAATCCACACTATGCTACAGTGGAAAAAAATAATCAGGCAACTGATCAGTACAGGTCTATAATTACATATACAAAGTTGCAGGGCAGTACAAACTGCAGTGGAAAAGAATAAGTAGGTAATGGTTCTGTAGGATCTATACAGTCACAGAGCAGCGCAAATTATCCACACTAAGATGTGGTGGAAAAGAACTATTAGGCAATGGATCTATAGGATCTATACAGGCACAGGGCAGTGCAAATTATCCTCACTACAATGTGGTGGAAAAGAACTATTAGGCAATGGATCTGTAGGATCTATAGAGGCACAGGGCAGTGCAAATTATCAACACTAAGATGTGGTGGAAAAGAACTATTAGGCAATGGATCTGTACGATCTATAGAGACACAGGGCAGTGCAAATTATCCTCACTACAATGTGGTGGAAAAGAACTATTAGGCAATGGATCTTCAGACTTCAGAAAACTTTATTATCTCTTGTTAAAAGAGAAATTACATTCGTGACCGCTGCCCTAAAAGTTAAGACATACATATTTATAGTTACAAACATGACACTAAAATTAAAATTACTTTCAAACAATAAAACATCTGTTGGATCTATAGAGACACAGGGCAGTGCAAATTATCCACACTACCATGTGGTGGAAAAGAACTATTAGGCAATGGATCTGTAGGATCTTTAGAAAAAAAAAGCAGCGCAAATCATCCACACTACAATATGGTGCTAAAGAACCAGAGCCTGGAACTGCAAGGGAAAAAAAGAGGAAAGTCCTATCTCTGAGGATCCAAAGAACCAAGTCGAAGGCGTGTAAAGGGGGGGGGGGGGGGGGGGGGGGGGGGTTGCATATCCACAGCTGAGACAGACATTTTCAAACAACACTCCAAGAGAAAAATTTGAGATTGATTCTTTACTCAAATTTTTCTATGGTTATCCCCGATTCTTTTCAGAAGATACTATACCCAAAAAAAAAAAAAAAAAAAAATTTGTGCACACACACAAAAAAACACAAGTGACAAATGCTTCAAACTATTAAATGGACAGAAATAAATTTTAATACACATACACAAACTTCCTATGATTATCTCCGAAGCGCAAGTTTCTTTTTTCCGCTTTCTGCACTTCACGGTCTTCAAGTGGTCTTCTAGGGCGATCTGACCTCTCATGTTATAAATGATCTCGCAGTGACACAGATCGCAAAATGCAGTCCCACACACATATATCTTATGGATGTGTTGCGCAAGTCTTTTTTCGCCCACCACTGTCTCCATCCAGCTCCATTTCCACTAATTTTTTGCTTTCGAATCGTCAAAAGCATCGCCACGAAGTAGTATTCATTTATCTGCCATCTTGGAAAGGGCTGCTACTCTTTGACCACTGCGCTCATTATGCCCCACTCCATTGATAAAGTCAAACAAGCATTCTGCTTGCAGTGCCGAGGGATTTTAAAGAATTTTCATTTGATTTTTATCCCTGTGAAAACATTTTTTTTTGGGTGAATTTCCAATTTTGTGTGAGAACTATTAGGCAATGGATCTGTAGGGTCTATAGAGACACAGGGCAGTGCAAATTATTCACACTACAATGTGGTGGAAAAAACTACTAGGCAAAGGATCTGTAGGATCTATACAAAACACAGGGCAGTGCAAATTACCCACACCACCATGTGGTGGAAAAGAGCTATTAGACAATGGATCTGTAAGATCTATAGAGACACAGGGCAGTGCAAATAATCCACACTACAAGGTGGAAAAGAACTATTAGGCAATTGATCTGTAGGATCTATAGAGACACATGGCAGCGGAAATTATCCGCACTACAATGTGGTGGGAAAGAACTATGAGGCAAAATGGATCTGTAAGATCTGTAGAGACACAGGGCAGTGCAAATTATCCTCACTACAATGTGGTGGAAAAGAACTATGAGGCAGTGGATCTGCAGGGTGTACAGAGACAAGGGGCCGTGCAAACTTTGCAAATGCAGTAATACTGCACTGAGGTGGGGACAGAGGGGCAATGTTTTCACAGATCTGTCCACATGACCGAAAGTCACTGAGGTGGGGACAGAGGGGCAATGTTTTCACAGATCTGTCCACATGACCGAAAGTCACTGAGGTGGGGACAGAGGGGCAATGTTTTCACAGATTTGTCCACATGACCGAAAGTCACTGAGGTGGGAACAAGGAGGAAAGGGGATTGTGGGGGGGAGGGGGGGGGGGGGGGGCAATGTTTTCACAGATCTGTCCACATGACCAAAAGTCACTGAGGTGGGAACTGGTGGCAATGTTTTCACAGATTTTTCCACATGACTTAAGTCACAGAGTCGGAATGGGGAGGGAGGAAGGGGGTGGGGGGGTTGATGTGTTCTCACAGACCTGCCCACATGACCAAACGTCACTGAGGTGGGAACAGGGGGGGGAGGGGGCAATGTTTTCACCGATCTGTCCACATGATCAAAGTCAGTGAGATGGGAACAGGGGGGCAATGTTTTCACCGATCTGTCCACATGACCAAAAGTCAGTGAGGTGGGAATTGGGGGGGGGGGGGGGGGGGGGGGGGAGCAAAGTTTTCACTGATCTGTCCACATGATCACAGTCACTGAGGTGGGAACAGGGGGGCAATGTTTTCACCGATCTGTCCACATGATCAAAGTCAGTGAGATGGGAACAGGGGGGCAATGTTTTCACCGATCTGTCCACATGACCAAAAGTCAGTGAGGTGGGAATGGGGGGGGGGGGGAGCAAAGTTTTCACTGATCTGTCCACATGATCACAGTCACTGAGGTGGGAACAGGGGGGCAATGTTTTCACATATCTGTCCACATGACCAAAGGTCACTGAGGTGGAACAGGGGAAAGGAGGTGGGGGGGGGGGGGGGGGGCAATGTTCTCACAGATCTGTCCACATGACTAAAGGTCACTGAGGTTGGAACAGAGGAGGAAGGGGAAAGCTATGTTTTCACAGTGCTGTCCAATGACCTATGGTCACTGAGGTGGAGGACAAGGAGGGGTGAGGGGGGGCAATGTTTTCACAGATCTGTCCACATGACCAAAGTCACTAAGGTGGAACAGGGGGCAAAGTTTTCACAGATCTGTCCAATGACCAAAGTCACTAAGGTGGGAACAGAGGGGGCAAATTTTTCACAGATCTGTCCACATGACCAAAGTCACTAAGGTGGGAACAGAGGGGCAAAGTTTTCACAGATCTGTCCACATGACCAAAGTCACTAAGGTGGGAACAGGGGGGCAATGTTGTTCACAAATCTGTCCACATGACCAATACAAGGTCACCGAGTTGATAAACAGAAATAAGGAAGGGTGGGAGGGGCAATATTTTCACAGATCTGTCCTCATGACCACAACAGACGCGAAGACAGAAACAGACTGGGCAGACTTTTCCTGCACAAAGTGCTACTGCTACCACTGTGGTCAAGCTCTGCCATCTGGCACATAACACAGCCATTACCCCATCACTGTGTTCAGCTCCAGGGTGGACACAGGAAAACTGCGTACACATGGACCCTCATCTTCCTGCCCAGCGCCAGGACTTTTCTGCTGACACTGGGCCAGTGCTCATACCTCCTTCTTCTTCATATCATGACTCACTGTTAGTGTTCTCTTTGTCTTCCAGAACTGATGGCATCTGCACCATCTACTGCGCCCATGAGTTCTGTTGTGTATTATCAGCCCACCCTGGTGTCCCTCTTCAGGGTCAACCAACTCAGCCCTGGAGGGAGGTCATACTCCCTACTTCCCTATCATTCATCATCTTCAGGGTCAACCCTGTTAAGGTCCATACTCCTTGCTTCCCTACCATTCATCATCTTCAGGGTCAACCCTGTTAAGGTCCATACTCCCTGCTTCCATACCATTCATCACCTTCAGGGTCAACCACCTCAGCCCTGGAAGGAGGTCCACACTCCCTGCTTCCCCACTATTCATCTTCTTCAGAGTGAAACCAACCCAGCCCTGCTGTTTAACAAGTTCTGGTGGCTGAACATTACAGGGAACACAATTCTGATATAATATCCAATGAGTTTGTTGTCTCCCCCCCTTCTTATACTGCCTACAACTGAACAAGGGAAAAGTCAATAAAAATGAAGAATGGAAGGACATGGACTGTCCACCACCGAGAGGAAGTAAGTATCGGCCGAGTGCTGCACAAACCACAGAGAAAACAGACAACAACGGAGGGATGTCAGAGAGGGGACCACTTGAGGAACAGCCCACCAAAGTGTTCATGTACATACCCTTTACAGCTCTGAACAGATTGGGACTCACTAGAGAGAGGACCAGCCCACCAAAGTGTTCATGTACACACCCTTTATAATACTGAACAGATTGTGACTCACTAGAGAGTGGACCAGTTGAGGAACAGCCCACCGAAGTGTTCATGTACACACCCTTTATGGCACTGAGCAGATTGTGACTCACAAGAGGTGACCAGTTGAGGATGCATTATATATTACTGACAATGTTATTGACATGTATCTACAACGTTTACAGCAATAAGTATACATTCTCCTCACTGGTTTGTGACATTCAGGTAATTTTCTCCACATCCATCACTGCTCTGTATCTTTCAGGTAATTTTCTCCACATTCCTCACTGCTTTGTACCCTTCAGATTATTTTCTCCACATTCCTCACTGGTTTGTAGCTTTCCGGTCATATTCTCCCCACTCCCCCCAGGTTATGTCCATGTACTAGTGATGCACGGCTGTACTTTTCCACTCAGCCCGAGTCACTTAGTCAAGGCCAAGCAGCCGTACTGGCACTGACCATGACCGGAATATCTCCCATCCCACACTAGCCACGTTGCCATTTCCCTTCTCTGAGAAGTATTAGTGCTGATCGACTTTGTGCATATTTACCTACCTCTAGATGTATCCAAAGTGGAAATAATTCATTTCATTTCGGGTTCCTGAGGATGATGTGAGTTCATATTTAGCTGTGTGTGTTTTATATCGTTTACAGAATCTTTTAAGTGTGGTTGTGTGTATATGGTTTGAGGTGATTCATTCATCAGTTTTCTACAATGGCGTCAATGTTCCATTCGTTCATGATGCACTGTGAGAGAGTAAATTCTGTGTGTCGAGTTTGTGGAGAGCATGTGTTAAGAGAGGGAAAAGATAAGGGCATTAGTGCAAGATTGTGTAAAAACTATGCCAGTCAGCTATCGCCTTGTTACAATTTAGACAATTGAATAATGAAGAGGGCAGTCTACGGCCACTTATATGAAATATTACCAAAAACTCATGGGGCTAAAACACGCTACCAAGCTTTCCAACTTCAAAACTATGCATCGATCGTGTTGCACTTGATATTCAGACTGAGAACATGAAGGAATTCAAACTGTGAGTATTAGCATGCATTGTGTGTGTATTTGTGTGTGTGTGTGTGTTAGAGAGAGAGAGAGAGAGAGAGAGAGAGAGAGAGAGAGAGAGAGCATGTGTGTGTGCAAATTCTGTACATTTATTCTGTTTCTGCAACTTGTATCTATATTACTTTGTGTGCATGTAAATCCTATACATTTCTTTTGTGTTGTGTTTCTGTACTCTTCATTTTCTCTCTCTCTCTCCCTGTGTGTGTGTGTGTGTGTGTGTGTGTGTGTGTGTTGTGTGTGTGTGTGTGCATGTGCATGTGTGTTCGGGTTATCCTACAAATTTGTGCACGTGTATGCATGTGCTATATGTGGATATGTTTGTGTGTGTGTGTGTGCTTGTGTACATATGTGCTTGTGTGTAAATGTATGTGTTTTATTACAAAGTTTGTACCACAATCCATGTTACACGCATATCAGATTTTTTAGTGTTGACCACTGTATCAGTGGTAGAAATGAAGCATGCTGCATGCACATCATGTAAAAAGGTATGCCACATGCAAATCCTGTTTTTGGTTGAGGACTATTGCAGCAGTGACTGACAGCAGAACTCAAACTGTGAGTATTGCATTGGGTTATTGTATGTGTGCCTTTGTATACAAATGTATAAACTACCTCTGTATGTGTGTGCAAATAATTATACCCAGTGTGTGTACCCATTTATAGTGTGTGTGTGTGTGTGTGTGTGTGTGTGTGTGTGTGTGTGTGTGTGTGTGTGTGTGTGTGCGCGCGTGTGTAAGATGAAAAAGAATCAAAAGACTGTTTGATTTTGTACTTTATTACAGATGAAATACACGGACAGAACTGTTCGCAAAAAAAAAACAAAAAACAAAAAAAAATCACTTATTAGTTTGATGCAAAACTCAAGACTTGGGTCATGACATGTGTGTGCGGCTGCTGAAGTTTGTTGCATGAAACTGGTATTGTCAGTTATATTAAGCATTTTGGAACAAACAAGCTTTAAACGTTTTTGTATAGACTTTTTTGTTGCTGTAGTCTGAGCAGAGGCATGTATCAAACTTGTGTACTAGTTAAGTAGAGAAAATAAACTATCCAGAAAGCGCCAATGTGAGTTATTTTTGCACCATTTTGTGTGTGTCGTCATTGTTTTAATGCTGCGTGACCACTTGCGTACAATCTTTCATGCCAAGCCTTCGTTATCAGTGGGAAGCTAAACCTAGTCGAGTTTGATATCAAAAGAACTGTCTGGAATTCGCCAATACAGCCGTCTCAGGAGCGCATAAATATTACATTCTTCACGACAACCACTGATTATCAAACTGACAACCCAGACTGTAACGGCCGCTCAACAACTCCGAACACACTGCTGCCAGACTGGCTGTGCACAGCTGACATGCAGTTCGCTGAGTACAGCGCTGTTAGCTGGCTGGTAGGGAGCGGCCTGCAGAAAACACTCCCTTCCCTGACCTTGGCCTCTGCAGCTGCGGGAGAGGTGTTAACTCCCCTGCTTCTCTGAACACTAAATGACTCACTCTGAACAGCTGTGGATGCTAAGGCTGCTGATGAGTTCCATCTCCCCCAGGTCCTCTTTCCAGTCTATACCAGCCAGCAGGAGAGGAGATGGAGACGGGGCAACACACAGCAAGTGGTTGCCAGGGAGTGACAAACACATGATCAAGGCTCCTGTTGAACAGGTTACGATTAATCATTCCTGAACCTCTCAACAGTCTGAGGTCTGTCCAAAGACAGACAGACAAACAGTGAGGCGTGCTAGGACACAAAAATCTGTCACCGCTATTCCATAACATGCACATTATACTCAAACCTTGATCTGCTGCAAGCAATGTAAGACTGAAGAGATGAGCCCTTGAAAGAATGTCATGACCTGAACTAGCTGCAAAGACATGATTACACCATCATGACGTAACACTGTGATGACACAGTAACGCTGTAATGACAAGGTAACACTGTGATGACATAATAACACCATGATGACAAGATAATATAGTGATGATAATAGCATAACACTGATCCATGGAAGGCTGCCATTTACCATTGGGCTGATCCCCAACTGGGATCACCACAGACACAAACAATGGTCACACCTACACTCAATTAATGGCTCTGCTGTGTAACAGTAACAAAAAAAAAAGAAAAAGAAAAAGAAAAAAAGCACTTCATCCCATTCCCACCCTATACAGTCTGCCCACAGCACCACTCAACATCATCTGGGCAAAACACGTCCTGTCCTACAACACGCACACACACACAAACTCGCAGGCACACCCCCAGGCTTTCAGTCACTGACAGTTTAGGCAGGCCACTTCCTGTGGTAGGACTGGCACATGTTCAAGCATGAACAGATTGGGGAAACCAGGTCCTGTCATATGACACACAGAAGTACAAGTATCCAGAGAGTCAGGAAACCAAGCAGAAAGGACAGACAAGAAACGGGCCAAGCAATATGCACAGATACTGCACAGGACAAGGGCCACCACTCACACCTGTCCTGCCTGTCAGTGGAGTACAGCATGACAGCAGATTACATTCCCCTTGATAAACACTACGATGAAGAGCAGCATGTGTGCCACATGGAGGACGAACATTCTGCCATGGGAAAGACAGGGGCAGTCAATCTATCGCTTCTTGCCTCCCCTGGAGGCGGTGGGTCGAGCCACGTACTCCTCTTCTTCTTCGTCTTCGCTGGCCATTTCCTTCAGTGATTTGCGTGCGTACTTGGAGGCTGAGCGGGGGGCACGTACCTCTGGCTGCGGGGAGGGTGGCGCGGTCTCCTTTCGAGCCCCCTTCCTACTGCTGCTGGGGGGAGTCTGTTTCTTGTTGCTGCCTGCTGCTGCTTTGCCTGCCCCTGCCCTGCCTCGCTTGACCGAGGGTGGGGTCTTTGGAGTCTTCGCTTCCTCCACCTCATAGTAGTTCTCCTCTTCTTCCTCTTCTGACTCCTCCACTTTGGAAGCTCTTCCTCTTCTGATAGCGGTTTTCTTGGCTGGCGTCATCTTCTTGGGGGAAGGAGGGGGGGGAGGGGTATAGGTATCTTTCTCTTCCTCCTCCTCCTCCTCCTCTTCTTCTTCTTCCTCTCTGTAGTGGACTCCTTTGGAAGTGGGCCTCCGGGGAGATCTGGCTGGAGTAGGCTTGTCCTTTTTGGCAGGACTGGGGGCAGTGTCCTGCTTCACGGTGGGTCTGCTTGCTTTCTTCCCTTTGGCTGTGGGAGGTTTAGGCCTGGCAGGTGGTGCTGCCTTTGCCATACTTGTCTTGGTGGCTGCTGCTGCTGATCCCCCCCGGGACTTGGTAGGTCTGGGCTTGTAGCCCATGTCTTGTGCCACCTTGTCCTCTGCCTCATCGGAGGACTCTTCCTCCTCACTGCTGCTCTCCACAGACTTTCTCTTTTGGGGGGCCCGCTTGCGTTTACTGCTGCTGACCTTGTTGCGGGGAGCTGATGAAGGCATCCTTCTCTTGTAAGTAGAGCTGAAATCTACCTGCGTTTTCTCAATAGGGGCGCGGCGACCCGATTTGGTCTGACGCACCACATACACCTCCTCTTTACCAGCACCCGCTGCATAGTCTGTGTCTTCTTCCTCCTCCTCATCCTCACCGGCCAGCACTGACGGCGATGGCATGAACTGCTCCACCAGCTGGAAACTGCCGCTCATCCCAATGCCAGAGATGCGTCTACCTCAACACAAACAGGCCAAACATCACATGCTATGACAACATGGCGACGCACTGCCACAGACACTGCACCTAAAACATCTTTGAAACAGAAGGAGGAAATAGATGCATCAGCTGATGAACTCAAAACTGAAAGCATGTCCAATGTAGCGACTGAGAAACCAATCAATTAAACCGTAAACCATTCTTGTGAACAGACACTAGACATGTTAGCAGAACAGGAATAACTTCATACACCATATCATTTATGTTTGCTAAGAATACTTAGACCTTATTTATTAGCCTTTAACTTACCGATCCACCTGTTCGCCATTATCACTTCACCATCAACACACCCCCCCCCCCCCTGTTCGCCATTATCACTTCACCATCAAACCCCCCCCCCCCCCCCCCCCCACCTGTTCGCCATTATCACTTCACCATCAACCCCCCCCCCCCCCCCCCCCCAAAAAATTTCACCAATCAAGGGAGATCCAACATTCTGTTCCAAAGGTGTATTTGGTAAGCTCGAAAGTACTTTTCAACTAATGTCAAGTGCGACTATGAGTGACAGTGATTGGGACCGGTCCATTCAGGAAGACTATAGGCATAGCCTAGGGACCACTGAATGGAATGGACGAAAGTGGCCCTGAAAACTAGACAGACTGTACCGGAGCATTTGCCTGCGCTTGAAACTTTTTTTTAGAAGTCCAGCCTCTGAGCTAAAAGCCCTAGGAGTTTATCAGACCCCTGATCTGAGTCTTTTCCAGTATGCTGGCCAGTATCAACTTCCTGTCATTAAGAGTGTGCTCTTCAATGAATAGTTAGTTATGTATTGTACATGATTGGCCTCACAAATACATTTTCTACAAAATGATGCAAAGGAATTTTTGTTATGAAAAAAAAAAGCAAAACCATCATTTTAAAGTAAAACTTTGCTTGTAAAGTACACTTTCCAGTTAACAGTTACCATTTTCTGTTACAGAGTGACTTTTAAGACATAACATATGCTGGTAAAATGCAGATAAATAAATTTCCTTTCATTAGCAAAGCAAAAATTCTTAATTCAAGCTCAAATATAAAAGTTTCATTAGATTTTATGAACTGTCAGTCTCAAAACAATGGCAACTTTGTTGAAATATGAATCACGGTCTGCCTATCATTACAGCTTCAAAGACAACAGGACTGGAGTAAAACTACAAAATAAAATAAAGATTGAAAAAAGGAAAAGAATAAAATAATACATTACTGATAAAAGTGAGTCTCACTGACTGCAAAACTGTCTGTCACTGCACTGAAATGGGTACTTCAGTGATGCAGCAATTCCACCATTTCAATGTTGGTGTTTTTTATTCCGACAAAAACCACCGTCTGGCGGCCATTTTTTCTGAACACATGGACAGATAAGTCACTCTTCGTTCTTTCTTTGTACTGTCCTAAATGTTAAATGTGATCGTTTTTTTTTTGCCTGAAGAAGACCCAAGAGGTCGAAATGCATTGTGTCTTGTCCTGTGCTTTGTCAATGTCTTTGGCAGTAACTAACCCCCTCTCTTTCTAAATTTTGCTTCAGTCTCCACCCTCAGTCACTCCATTTCAAAAACTGCAATCTATACATACATTACAGACCCTCAAATCATACACAATAAATATCTAAAACAGATTTTCAATGTTCACTCTTCATGTTATCTTAATTTGTAATATTCTGTAAACTGATCTACTTCTAGATTCAGTACCTTCAACCTCATTTGCAACCAAGCCAAGTCATCACCATTTCTCGCCCAAAATAACAGCAAACAATTACAACATTTCAATTTAAAATGTCCATTCAATGCCATAAACTTGCCTTTTTCAATGTTGTCAAATAAATTTGTCAGACTGCCATTTAATACTTAAATCAATAGGGCTTTACCATGAACTTTCAGTCGGCTACTGCTACAGATCACTTTTCAGCCTGACCAAATAGACTTTGTCGAAGTTGCTCTCCAACAATACTGATATTAAGCAAATTTACTTCTGCCCAAAGGTCATCATAAAACAATCCTTAAACTCCTTTACTACTTATTTTTCCAAATAAATCTGCTCAATCTATTAAATTCATACTAGTACTGCTGTCTCCGCTCAAACAAACTTCTGCGTCCACCATTTGCAATCACCAATCTCTTATTTTTCTAAAAATTATCCAATCAAATCGATTCTCGCTTGAAATATAGTGCGCATATAAAGATACCAGTCCAATGCCTGCATGCACACATCCACAGGCAGACACACAGTGAAAACAGTTTTCACTGCAGGAACTCTTCTGAAGCTAAGCATGTGAGAAGTATATTGATTATGACAAGAAATCTCGCATCACGGGCAAGTCCTAAATCTGGTGACAAAATGGACAAATGGTCAGTGTAATGCAGTGGTCAATCACTGGTACAGACTTCAGTTTTGGTGGTAAAACAGCATTCCAATGGCTTGTATGTCCAACAGATTGTGCTCAACTTCACATAAATGGGGAGTTTTTTCTTATACTCCCTGTTTGGCTAGTATACTTACCATGTCAGACCATAGCATTCAACGGCAGTTAGCTCTGCCAGGCCGAAGATTTTTGTGGCTAATGCAGTAGTAAGACAGTGATAAGACAGTCAAGTGAAGCCTACCCCACTTCCGCCATGCGCAGAAGGCCGAGGTGAGCTTGTTTACCTCATTCTTCTGAGGCCACACCAAGGTATCCCCGGGAACCTTGGCGCTAGAGGGGAAGGAGGGCGGGCATCTGAGTCTGACATGGTAAGTATACTAGCCAAACAGGGAGTATAAGAAAAACTCCCCATTTTGGCGTCATATACTTTACCATGTCAGACCATAGCAGAATTTAAAGGAATTGGAGGAGGGCAGTGCCCTAATGGTTCTTGGGGTTAGATGGCGGAATGGAAATAGCTGCATTAGCCGCCACGAAGGAGATCCCTTTTGAACCATCAGCTCGGGTCATTCGGATATCCCTCAAGTAGAAGTTTATGAAGGGGTTTTCCGAACGCCAGAAGGCTGCCTCCAATAGGTGGCGCACGGGGACAGAGTGCTGGAACGCCGCGGAGGTGGCCAGCGCTCTGACCTCATGAGCACGGGGGGATATGGGCGGGAGATCCTTGTACGCCTGGGCGTAGGCAGATCTGACCGTCGTGGACAGCCATCTGGAGATGGCGCCCGCCGAGATGTCCTTAGAGTTGTTAGGGTTAATGGAGATGAGGAGGCGTCTCTGGGATGCGCGCCTGGGGCGCGAGCGTTCCCAGTAGTATCTAAGGCACCTAGACGGGCACAGGTCCATGTCGCCCCCGTTTTCTTGACTGCCGAGGATATCCGCAAGTGAGTGGATGACGATGGAGGGGGAGGAAGAGCCCGGGTCCTGGTTCTTAGCTAAGAATTCAGGGAGGAACTTCAGGGAGACAGAGCCGTCCCTGTGGAAGCCACGTCTCTGGGGTCTCCGCTAAGGGCATGGATCTCGCTTCGCCGTCTGGCCGAAGCCAGGGCGAGGAGAAATGTGGTCTTCATAGAAAGGAGGTCGAAGGGGATGGTGGCAAAAGGCTCGAAAGGTGGTTTCCTAAGCGCGTCAAGCACAATAAAGAGGTCCCAAAGGGGTACACGCCTAGGGGACTGGGCCTCCCGTAGGGCCACCCCCCTTGAGATCTCCCTGAGGAGGAAATCATTCTCAAAGGATGGTCCGCCTAGTTGGCGGATAGTGGTGCAGATGGCTGATCTGTAACCCCGGATGGAGCTAGCAGATAGCTTATGCGCCGAGGCTAAGTGAGATAAGAAATTGCCTATCTGGATGCTAGAAGGGGAATCATGGGGAACAGAGTTGTCAGAGCACCAGGAGACCCATCTCTCCCAGCGGTAGTCATATAGGGACTCAGTGCTGGGTCTGCGCGAGGCCGAGGCTAAATCTTGCAGGTCCTGCGAGGCTCCAGCCCCCGCGAGGATGTCTAGGACGGACCGGGCTCTGTCCGAGTGGGAGACAGGGGTAGATGCTCGCAGCCGGGCGGACACAGCAGCCAGGCGTGGAGGCGGAGCATCTGGGGGTTGGAGTGAGGGCGTCCGGAGCGGGGTTGCCTGAGCATGTCCCACCTGGGGTTTAGTTGCAGGGGGGGGAACATGGGAGAGGGCTTTTAGGTCCGGAAACCAGGACTGAGTCGGCCACCAAGGGGTTATGAGGATCAGCTTGGGTCTCTCCAGCCTCGCCTTCCTGATCACTTTGTGGAGGATCGGGAAGGGGGGAAAGGCGTAGGCTATGAGGCCCGACCAAGACAGGGACAGGGCGTCGATGGCATGTACCTGGGGATCGGGCACGGGAGAGACATAGATTGGCAGACGATGGTTGAACCGGGTGGCAAACAGGTCGACCATAGGCCTGAACCAATGAGCCCACACCGACGCTAGGGTTAGCATGGTGAGCGTCCACTCTGTGTGTAGGAGAGATTTGGACCGACTGAGGGAGTCTGCCAGGATGTTGCGTGTGCCCGCTATGTGTCTCGCTCTTAGCGTGACACCGTGTGCCAGACACCAACGCAGGAGAGCCTCTGTCCGGAGGGAGAGGCTGATGGAGTGCATAACATACAATCTCTCTCTCACAAGCAAACTCTCATACAAGTCAAGGGACATTTTAACACACTGCACTTGCATGCTAAGTACTTAACTGATTTCCTGCTGACTGACTGATTCATGATTGATGGGATCACATTTCTGCTGTAAATTCTGTAGTCTTCTAGCCTGTCCACCAGGAGTTTGGACCTCTTGTGGAATAAACTGGATAACTTATACTCTCATGGTTCCTTGTATCAGACATTGCCATCCCTACTTCCCGTCATGTCATCATTCTCTTCCCTATGACACAGATGTCCTTGACCCCTCACCTCAGCTGGTTGTGTTTCTCTGCCCTCTCCAAGGCGTTCCTCAGCTTGATGGGGCGGGTGTCTATGTTGAACTCAGGATGGTACTCTGAGATGTAGGACTTGAGCAGACGCACAGAGGAGATCTTGGGCTCTGTGCAGGCGATGATGGCCGAACACACCATGTCCGTCAGTGACTCCGCTATAAAGGCAGCACAAAACACAACCATGACAGACACCCTATGATTAACCTCAACACTGATAGAGCCCTGACAGACATACTACAACTTCATCAACGCCAACACACATATAGCCATGACAGACACACTATCACATCAACATACCATAACAAAGTCAATGCCAACAGATATATCCATAACAGACACACTACCACCACATCAATATGCCTTAACCAAATCAATGCCAACACAGATATATCCATGACAGACACACTAGCACCACACTTTCACCACATCAATGTCAACACAGATATATCCAAGACAGTCATACTATCACCACATCACACACCTAACCACATTAATGTCAACACAGATATAGCCATGACAGACCCACTATCACAACATCAACACACCTTCACCACATCAATGTCAACACAGATACATCATGACAAACACATTATCACCAAAGCAACACACCATGACAAATTCATGTTAACACTGTAAACAACAAGCCCAATTCTTACTGTGTTCTGGACTGAAGGAGTCAGCAAAACACACTACATACAGCACCCTGTACACAGTACACTACTGTACAGGACACTGCACACAATATTGTATAGCACACACTGTACACAGTACACTACTGTACAGCACACTGCACACAATACACTACTGTTCAGCACACTGTATACAGTACACAAGCCCAATCCTTACTGTGTTCTGGATTGAAGGAGTCCACACAATACACTACTGTACAGCACTGTACACAGAACAGTACAAGCCCAATGCTTACAGTGTTCTGGATTGAAGGAGTTCACACAATATACTACGTACAGCACACTGTACATAATACACTACTGTACAGCACACTGTACACAACAAGCCCAATCCTTACAGTGTTCTGGATTGAAGGAGCCCACACAATACACTACTGCACAGCATACTGTACACTACAAGCACAATCCTTACAGTGTTCTGGATTGAAGGAGTCCACACAATACACTACTGTACAGCACACTGCACAAAATACACTACTGTACAGCACATAATACACTACTGTACAGCACACTGTACACAATACATTACTGTACAGCACACAATACACTACTGTACAGCGTACTGTACACTACAAGCCCAATCGTTACTGTGCTCTGGATTAAAGGAGTGCACACAATACACTACTGCACAACACACTGTACACAGTACACTACTGTACAGCACACTGTACACAATACACTACTGTACAGCACACAATACACTACTATACAGCACACTGTACACAAAACTGTATACAACACACTGTACACTACTGTACAGCACACTGTACACAGTACACTACTATACAGCACACTGTAACGGTACAAGCCCCATCCTTACTGTGCTCTGGATTGAAGGAATCCACTTGCAGCTGGAAGCTTCCAGAGGCTCCTGACCCTGACACCCGTTCCCACATGCCTGTCTCACAGCCATGCTCCAAACACCGCTTCAATCTGCAACACAACATCATCATCGTCTTCATCATCAGCATCATCATCATCATACAGGCAGTTCCCACATATTTGTCTCACAGCTGAACTGCATGCAACCCTTCAGTCTAAACACCAACATCCTCCTCCTCCTCAACATCACATTTACAGTTCCCACAGAAGTCTAACAGCCTACAACACGTCAGTCTGTATGTTTATCTTCTTCGTCATCGTCATCACCACACTGACAGTTCCTACAGACTGCAGCCTTCCACAATTCAGTCTGTATGTACATTGTCACCATCACCGCTGTCATCGTCATCATCATCACCATCACCTTCATCATCATCATACTGACCGTTCTTACAGGCCTGTCTCACAGCCTATGACACTTCAGTCTGTATATAGATCATCATCATCATCATCAACATCACATCCACAGTTCCCACAGACCTGTCTCACAGTCTTAAACAAACCAGTCTGTATGTAGATGATCATCATCATCACACGGACAGTTCCCACAGACCTGTCTCACAGTCTTAAACACACCAATCAGTATGTAGATCCTCCTCCTCCTGACAGTTCCCACAGACCGGTCTTGCAGCCTACAACACTTCAGTCTGCATGTACATCCTCTTCCTGATAGTTCCAACAGGCCTGTCTGTATGTATATCATCGTCATAATCATGACACTGACAGTTTCCACATGCCTGTCTTACAGCCTAAAATACATCAATCTGTATGTAGATCATCATCATCCTGACAGTTCCCACAGGCCTGTCGCACTACACTTCAGTCTGTATGTACATCATCGTCATCATCATCTTCATCATCATACTGACAGTTCCCACACTCCTCTCTCACAGCCTTCAACACTTCAGTCTCTATGTACATCATCATCATCACCACACTGACAATTCCCACAGTCCTCTCTCATAGCCTTCAACATTTCAGTCATCATCACCACACTGACAATTCCCACAGCCCTCTCTCACAAACTTCAACATTTCAGTCTGTATGTATATCATCATCATCATCATCATTCATCATCATCATCATCATCATCGTACTGATAGTTCTTACAGGCCTGTCTCACAGCCTATGGCACTTCAGTCTGTGGATACACCATTATCATCATCATACTGACAGCTTTCAAAGGCCTGTCTCACAGCCTATGACATTTCAGTCTGCAAGTACATCATCATCTTCATCACTATCATCATTACCGTCATAGTCATCATAATCATCATCGTATTGACATTTTTTACATGCTGTCTCACAGCCTTCAACACTTCATTCTGTAGATACATCATAATCATCATCATCTCACAGCCTTCAACACTTCATTCTGTAGATACATCATAATCATCATCATCATACTGACAGCTCTCACAGACCTGCCTCACAGCCTGTGACACTTCAGTCTGTAGGTACATCATCATCATCATTGTCACCACCACCATCATCATCATCAACATCATCATACTGACAGTTCTCACAGGCCTGCCTCACAGCCTATGACGTTTCAATCTGTGCCCATACTATACATCATCACTAGCAATCTCCATGCTCACATGGGGACACTGAGCACAAATCTACACAAACATGGTAATCTTAGCACGTAATGATGTCTGTGTCAACGATGAAAAGGAGATCTAAGGAGATGTGAGTGGGGTGTGTCTGACTGGGACTTGTCAGTCCACTGTGGTCACAGAGGGCTGCAGCACCAGTCATGACCAAGTGGTCTGCAGGTGCTGTGGACCAGGAGGCCACCCTGGGCCTGAACATATCATGGTTCCTGTGGGCCCCTGCTGTCCTGTGCTGCACAGACGAGTCAGCACCTGTGCTGATACCTTGGCCATTGACGTCCAACTCCACTGTCTCCCAGCTGTCTGGGTCAGCATCAGAGCTGTTCAGTGAGGCCTTCAGTGAAGCACTTTCTGACCAGCCTGTCAGCTTGCCTTCTGCAAATTTGCCTTTAAACAGGCTCTGAGGAAGATACACATTAGGTATTCAACAAGGTGGCCATTCCAGCTGACGTGTGCAAGCTCTTCTCTGCTGGGTGTGGATGCATGAAGGATCATCTTAGGAGAGGTATGTGTCAAGTCATGCATGTGTGTGTGTGCTTGACAGAAACGCAGTATGTTAAGAGATACATGTGTGTATACCGTAGAGACACCTGTTTGCATATACAATCTTTATCTGTGTTATACATGCCTGCCTACATGGGAGCAATAATACCTCTGCCCAATGATAAAAAGTCACTCACTTGATGTCGATGTCACTTTTGCCGTAATATTTATCCAGGTATTTTCTGATTCGGGCGAAGGAAGCCTCTTTGGGCTCTGCCATGTAAGTCATGGCCAGAGGGAAGATGTCATTGATGGTCTGCGGGTTGCTGTGTCGCGGTCCATTCAGCCGTCCTGTAACAGTCAGTCACATGACTCTGACATGCTAACAGGGGAGGGGGGAGGATATGGGGAGAGGCAGTCGAGTGCCTTTCTTCACTTACAACTGTATGTGGCACTGTCCAGGCCTGGGAAACGAGGTGGGGCTGCTCAAGTGAAATGCTGATGTAAAAGCCAGACTAAGCACATCAAGGGTGTCCTTGCATTCATAAATGCATATTCACATTTATGCACCCATCACACATTACACTCTCACTGGGAATGAGGCACATTTGTTTCTCTTCTGACATGACTGAGAGCAAGACATACCATTGTGTGTGTGTGTGTGTGTGTGTGTGTGTGTGTGTGTGTGTGTGTGTGTGTGTGTGTGTGTGTTACACACACACAAACATACAGAATACCACATATACCAAACATATGAAAATTTCAAATGCACAAAGATGATGGCAACTGAAAAACCAGAAATGAAAATATTGATCCTGTGTTAAATATCAAACTGTCTGTCTTACCTGGTCAGTGGAAAAGGCAAACCACGCCACAGTTTCTCTCTCTGTTACATGAACAGGTTATTACAGAATTCTTTGTTGACTCTGAACATTGAGCATGTGGTGTGACCCTTGGATTGTCAAGCACTCGAGTTCTGGACATGCAGCATGTCATGTAACCCTTGACCTTCAGGCACTGACTTCTGGACATGCAGCATGTGATGCAACCCTTGACCTTCAGGCAATGGGTTCTGGACATGCAGTGTGTGATGTGACCCTTGACCTTCAGGCAATGGCTTCTGGACATGCAGCATGTGATGCGACCTTTGACCTTCAGGCAATGGGTTCTGGACATGCAGTATGTGATGTGACCCTTGACCTTCAGGCACTAGGTTCTGGACATGCCGCATGTGATGTTACCCTTGACCTTCTGGCACTGGGTCCTGGACATGCAGCATGTGATGTTGACCCTTGACCTTCAGGCACTGGGTTCTGGACATGCAGCATGTGATGTACCCTTAACCTTCAGGCACTAGGTTCTGGACATGCAGCATGTGATGCTACCCTTGACCTTCAGGCACTAGGTTCTGGACATGCAGCATGTGATGTTACCCTTGACCTTCAGGCACTGGCTTCTGGACATGCAGCATGTGATGCTACCTTTGAACCTTCAGGCACTAGGTTCTGGACATGCAGTATGTGATGTTACCCTTGACCTTCAGGCACTAGGTTCTGGACATGCAGCATGTGATGTTACCCTTGACCTTCAGGCACTGGGTTCTGGACATGCAGCATGTGATGTGACCTTAACCTTCAGGCACTAGGTTCTGGACATGCAGCATGTGATGCTACCCTTAACCTTCAGGCACTAGGTTCTGGACATGCAGCATGTGATGTAACCCTTGACCTTCAGGCACTAGGTTCTGGACATGCAGCATGTGATGTTACCCTTGACCTTCAGGCACTGGCTTCTGGACATGCAGCATGTGATGTGACCTTTGACCTTCAGGCACTGGCTTCTGGACATGCAGTATGTGATGTACCCTTGATCTTCAGGCACTAGGTTCTGGACAGGCAGCATGTGATGTGACCCTTGACCTTCAGGCACTGGGTTCTGGACATGCAGCATGTGATGTGATCCTTGACCTTCAGACACTGGGTTCTGGACATGCACCATGTGATGTGACCCTTGACCTTCAGGCACTGGCTTCTGGACATGCAGCATGTGATGTAACCCTTGACCATCAGGCACTGGGTTCTGAACATGCAGCATGTGATGTAACCCTTGACCTTCAGACACTGGGTTCTGGACATGCAGCATGTGATGTAACCCTTGACCTTCAGACACTGGGTTCTGGACATGCAGCATGTCATGTAACCCTTGACCTTCAGACACTGGGTTCTGGACATGCACATGTGATTTACCCCTGGCCTTCAGGCACTGGGTTCTGAACATGCACCATGTGATGTAACCCTTGACCTTCAGGCAATGGGTTCTGAACATGCAGCATGTGATGTAACCCTTGACCTTCAGGCAATGGGTTCTGAACATGCAGCATGTGATGAGACCCTTGACCTTCAGGCAATGGGTTCTGAACATGCAGCATGTGATGAGACCCTTGGATTGTCAGGCACTGGCTTCTGGGACATGCAGCATGTGATGTGACCTTTGACCTTCAGGCACTGGGTTCTGAACATGCAGCATGTGATGTGACCCTTGGATTGTCAGGCACTGGCTTCTGGGACATGCAGCATGTGATGTGACCTTTGACCTTTAGGCACTGGGTTCTGGACATGCGGCATGTGATGTGACCCTTGACCTTTAGGCACTGGGTTCTGGACATGCAGCATGTGATGTGACCTTTGACCTTCAGGCACTGGGTTTTGGACACGCACCATGTGATGAGATGTGATCCTTGGATTGTCAGGCACTGGCTTCTGGGACATGCAGCATGTGATGTGACCCTTGACCTTCAGGCACTGGGTTCTGGACATGCAGCATGTGATATGCATGTCCAGAACCCAGTGCCTGAAGATCAAGGGTTACATCACATGCTGGAGAATGAACCATGTTCTCTTTCCCAACCCTTCTCTGTCCTGATTCTCCACTCTGCCTTCTTACAATCTCTCTCTGTGTCACTGAGTCTTGCGTTTTCCACTGATCAGTTTACATAGGCACCTCCACAGTGGATCTCCTTAAAACTATGTTCTTGTGTTCACACAACCTTTATGCAAAGTTTTCCTATGGGCACCTTCACAGTGGATACCTCTAAACTTGTGTTCCTCCACACAATACGCCAGTTTTCCTTACAGCCTTCGGTCCTCTTTCATGTCATAATTCACAATAATTCACACCAACTTATAACCCATCTTTTCATGTCATAATTCACAATAATTCACACCAACTTATAACCCATCTTCACACGAAAGTCCTCTTCCTCTCAGCTACAACTGGGTCCACTGAAATCTGCATTGGCAGACACTAGCCTCAGCTCAGCACTCCACACCAATGACAGAAATACAGAGGGACAGCTATTCTTTGACAGAAGGAGGCTCACTTAGTGCCCCTTCCACCTCCACCTGGCCCAAGGGGCGCTACATGATCCACCTGATTTGATCTGTCTCCCTTGACTATTTAACGTCTAAAGGTTTGATATTACAAGGTTTGACATGTCTCTGACACCTGTCCACAATTCCCTGAGAGATCTGATCATTCTGACACAGTCTGAGAGGGGGAGGGGGCTGCACAGGCAGAGGCACTATGTTTTCTCTGCCACTTTCCCCATTTTCCTCTTCTGTTTTAAAGTGTTGTCAGTGTTAGTCCTTCACCTCTCTTTATTGAATGGTTATGTATTGTATATTACTGAACTCATAAAATAAATCTTATATAAAAATTATGCCAACAATTTATTTAACTGTTCAAACAAAAGCATGGAACAATGTCACTTTAACTGAAATTTTTTTTTTCACTTTCATGTAAAGCTATTGCTTTAATTTTGTTTGAACAGTTAAATGCTTTGCACTGATCTTACATAAAATTTCTGTCATATACAATGCATAACCATTCGTTCAATAAAGACCAAATAACTGAAAAACTATTAATCAAAGGAACCTGAAACTGGTCAGCACACTGGCAAAGGTTCACTTCATGGCCTGTAAGGCTCCTAGGGCCAGCACACTGGCAAAGGTTCACATTAGTGCCTGAAAGGTTCCTAGGGCCAGCACACTGGCAAAGGTTCACATTAGTGCCTGAAAGGCTCCTAGGGCCAGCATACTGGCAAAGGTTCACATCACTGCCTGAAAGGTTCCTAGGGCCAGCACACTGGCAAAGGTTCACATCACTGCCTGGAAAGTTCCTAGGGCCAGCATACTGGCAAAGGTTCACATCACTGCCTGAAAGGTTCCTAGGGCCAGCACACAGGCAAAGGTTCACATCAGCGCCTGAAAGGTTCCTTTGGCCAGCATACTGGCAAAGGTTCACATCAGGGCTTGAAAAGCTCCTAGGGCCAGCACACTGGCAAAGGTTCACATCAGGGGCCTGAAAGGTTCCTAGGGCCAGCACACTGGCACAGGTTCACGTCTGGGCCTGAAAGGCTCCTAGGTCCAGCACACTGGCAAAGGTTCACATCAGGACTTGAAAGGTTCCTAGGGCCAGCTCACAGGCAAAGGTTCACATCACTGTCTGAAAGACTCCTTTGGCCAGCATACAGGCAAAGGTTCACATCAGGGCTTGAAAGGTTCCTAGGGCCAGCATACTGGCAAAGGTTCACATCAGTGCCAGAAAGGCTCCTTTGGCCAGCATACTGGCAAAGGTTCACATCAGTGCCTGAAAAGTTCCTAGGGCCAGCACACTGGCAAAGTTTCACATCAGGGTTTGAAAAGTTCCTTGGGCCAGCACACTGGCAAAGGTTCACATCAGGGCCTGAAAGGTTCCTAGGGCCAGCACACTGGCAAAGGTTCACGTCAGGGCCTGAAAGGTTCCTAGGGCTAGCACACTGGCGAAGGTTCACGTCAGGGCCTGAAAGGCTCCTAGGGCCAGCACACTGGCGAAGGTTCATGTCAGGGCCTGAAAGGCTCCTAGGGCCAGCACACTGGCGAAGGTTCATGTCAGGGCCTGAAAGGCTCCTAGGGCCAGCACACTGGCGAAGGTTCATGTCAGGGCCTGAAAGGCTCCTAGGGCCAGCACACTGGCGAAGGTTCATGTCAGGGCCTGAAAGGCTCCTACACGGCTGTTCAGAGCAAGCCACTTAGTTTTGAGAGGAAGGGGAGTTTACAGCTCGCCCACAGCTGCAGAGGCCAAGCCGTGAATGCAGGTCAGGGAAAGGGGTGTTTTCTGCAGGCTGCTCCCCACCAGCCAGCTAACCCTGCTGTACTCGGCAAACTGAATGTCATCTGTGTAAAGCTGGTCTGGCAACAATGTGTTTGGCATTGTTGAGCGGCCATTACAAGTGGGGCTGTTAGTTTGATAATTAGTGGTTGTCATGAAAAATGTCATATATCTGTGCTCTTGAGATGACTGAATAGGCAAATTCCCAACAATTCTTTTAATACCAAACTCGACTAGGTTTATTTTCCTGTAGATAATGTAGATACGGCATGAAAGCTTGTACACTAGTGGTCAGGCGATATTCAAACAATGACAACACACACACAATTGTGCAAAAATGACGTCATCACTTTCTGGGAACTTAATTTTCCCTAGTTAACTAGTACACAAGTTTGATACATGCCTCTGCTTGGACTACAACAACAAAAATGTTGGATTACAAATGTGTAAGCCTTGTTTGTTCGGCCCTTTAACTAAGTGTCTCGCATGGGACGGAAAAATAAGCTGTGCCTATGGCCAGCACACTGGCGATGGTTCACGTCAGGGCCTGAAAGGCTCCTAGGGCCAGCACACTGGCAAAGGTTCACGTCAGGGCCTGAAAGGCTCCTAGGGCCAGCACACTGGCAAAGGTTCACGTCAGGGCCTGAAAGGCTCCTAGGGCCAGCACACTGGCAAAGATTCACGTCAGGGCCTGAAAGGCTCCTGGGCCAGCACACTGGCAAAGATTCACGTCAGGGCCTGAAAGGCTCCTAGGACCAGCACAGTGGGAAAGCTTCACATCAGGGCCTGAAAGGCTCTCAGGGCCAGCACACTGGCAAAGGCTCATAGTTAACTACACCAGTTCAAACTGTATACCAACACCACCACTTACAGGCCTCTTCTTGTTTTATTAAACACCATAGTTAACTATACTAGTTCAAACTGTATACCAACACCACCACTTACAGGCCTTTTCTTGTTTTATTAAACACCATAGTTAACTATACTAGTTCAAACTGTAAGTCAACACCACCACTAAGAGATCTTTTCCTGTTCTAAAACACTGTAGTTAACTACATCAGTTCAAACTGCATGTTCATCATCACCACTAAACAGCTTTTCTTTGTTCTGTTAAACACCACAGTTAACCACACCAGTTCAAACCGCATGTCATCATCACCACTAAACGGCCTTTCTTTGTTTGGCGTCATGTACTGTACCATGTCAGACCATAGCATTCAACGGCAGTTAGCCAGCTCTGTCAGGCCGAATTTTTCTGTGGCCAATGCAGTCATAAGACAGTCACGTGATGTCACCCCACTTCCGGCCCCGGAAGAAGCCAGTGTCAACTTCCTATACGTCATTCATCTTCGGCCTGCCGTCAAAGCAAGATAAGTCTTGTGCTCTGTCTCGCCTATACTTGCCTTTGTGTTAAGATTGCTGTGTTTTGTTTCTATACTTGATTCAGTTGTGGCTTGCACTAGACCCTGAGTATTCTTGCCGTGTGAGGCTCTTGGTGGGAGCGTATTTATTAAAAGATTTGTCTCTTTTACCGGCACTCTCGCGACTTTGTTACTCGCGATCTTGGCACCGCTCGCCGGTCGTGTTCCCCCACCATATTGCCGAGCCTCGGGTTCAGCACGCATTTTGTGCTGGTTCCGCTTATTAAGGTTTAGTGCTCAATAACTATCACACCTGTACTCTTTACCCATCACAGGTAGAACGTGTTCGAGTAAGGGTGCGTGACACTGATCTGCTTATTAAGATTTAGTGCCCAAGAACTATCACACCTATACACAGTGATACTCCACGTGTAGAGATTGCTATTAATAGCCATACCAGTCACATGACCGGTGGCGTGTACAGGTAGTTCGAGTTTTCAGTCGATCTCTCGAGCACTTTGCACGACACCACACGGACGATCGAGATTAATTGATTTTCTCGATCGGCCACCTTGTCTCCTCTTTGCGGTCGTGTGTTCCGGGTTTGCTCTATCCACCTGTGCCCAACATGGTGAAGGACACCGCCGGGTCGAGCCACTCCACTGCTCGGAGTTCGCTCAATTTCCCGGAGAACCCGCGGGTCGATTCCATCTCGGAGCAATCCGTTCGCACTGATGAACGTACGGTTCGGGTAGACAGAGACGACTTCTCCGCGGAAGGGACGCGTGATCTTTCCTCGTCTACCAAACCGACGGACGCACGACCGCGGCGTCCCAAGGCTGATAGGCAAGCGGCCACCATTTCAAAATGCCTTTCATTTGATCTGCCTGCAAAGTCTAAGGGCAAAGCTCCCCTCAAGGTGCTGCCCAGAAAGTCTAAGGGCAAGGCTCCCCTCAAGGGGCCCTGCCGAGCAAAGACTAGCCAACGGAATTCGCCCTCCCCCACCCCTTCTCCATCGGCCAGCTTGCCCTCTAGCCTACGGACTCGCGCGGAGACTTCTAACTATCATGCTGAGTCACGCGAATCTCAGCCCCCGGGGCACCTTGCCGAGCCCGGACCAGCACGGGTGACGGATCTGGGATGGAATCACCATCCGTCACTCGCCTTGATGAGTCACGTATCTCTTTTTCCCCCCAAATTGATACGTGCACTCATAGCGCTCGGCCCCACCGGGCACAGGTGCAGCCAACACCTGAGCTCGAGGAGCGCTTTGACTCCGGAAGCAGCCTTATGGTCACCCCGACGCACGACCTCGGTGGTGTCCATAATCCTGGGCGTGCGGGCACGCCGCGCCATGGGCCCGGCCGTGCCCATGCACAAGGACGGTCGACCTACCCCGATCGAACGTCACCTTCTTCCCTAGGGGTATTGGACGTTGGGGAGCCGACCTTTTCGGATCCCCATTTGGGCAACGTCCGCGGTCCCGCTCCTCCGGGGGGAGGATCTACCAGCGGGACCAAGGGTAACCTGACATATTCCTCCAGGGGGAGGAACACGGGACCGCATCCTGACCAATCCGCACTTTCGCGGGTTGGGGGCTCGACTTCCGCATCCTCCTCCGTACCATTATGGCCCTCCCAGGCCCATTCCAAGGACGTGTATGGTGCAGTGCACGGACCTGGACGGGGACGACAGGCCACAGCCTCTCAAGACCCCCCCAACAGTGATTCAGGTTACCCGGTCCCCGGGGACTTTCTGCCCACACCCCAGGGCCGCCACAGCCCGTTTACCTCCCCGGGGACCGGTGGCTCTATGCCCCCGAGAGAGACCAGTGGCCGCCGATTATAGGGCCACCGGGGACACACTACAGGCACCCCTCGACTTACCTCCTGATGACGGGTGCTACGAACCCTTTCAGGACCAGTACCTCCCTGAGGCGGACGATGAGGAGGAGCTAGCCTCCACCTCATTGTACGATGTCCGCACGATAGAATGGTGGCGACCAGACCTTGTTAGGAGGGAGGCCGCACCGCTGACGAAGTTCTCTCCCTCTCCCATTTCGCCGGTCCCCCCCCCGGCCCAGAGATCTAGACCAAAGATCGTTGCCCCCCAGTCCCTCTCCTCAATTTGGGAAGGCCCAGCAACTCGCGCCAGGGGTGCGCATGCCGTCCCTCCACCAGGACAGGGACCCCTCTCGGCCCCACATGCAGCCCAGGTCGGTTTCCTCCTCGGGGACCGCAAGAACCCCTCAGTCGCCTCCTTGTTTACGGACAATCCTGTGACCAGGGAGATGGGCATTTCCCAGTCGGACCGTCGGTTGATCCCCCACCTGCCCCCCCCTACTTCCGGCACCATTTCCTTTAAGAACCTAAAGGAATGGGACCGAGTAGCCAGGATGGGCATCCTCCACACCACGGCGGGACACACCTACTTGGGCATGCTCCTTCAGCGAGCGGAGGCTCTATGGCCGGAAGACGATGGTGCCATCCCAGTACCGGGGGACTCGGGCTCTGAGGCGCACCAAGAGCCTGACTCTCGCTTGTTCAGCGATCCTTTCATGCGACACCTAGTTAACAGGATTTCGCATCACCTTTCGGCTGCGGCGGACAGCGCAGCCAGAAGCCACTTCAACTGCTTGTTGGTCGCGAGAGATGCCGTGCTGGCGCGGACCTCTCTCTCCCTGACGCGTAAGGCAGCCCTGCGATGCATCCCGGGCCAGGACCAGTCGCTCTTTGGCGACTACTCGGCTGACGTCATAGCACAAGCAGTTGAGGAACGCAAGCAGGCTGTGTCCTTTGCGCCCAGGCCACCGCCACGCCCTGCTAGACCCCCACTTCGTTCCTTCCCCAGGCACAGACCCTATCCCAGGCAATCGCCTTCCGCACCGCACGGCCTGCCAAGCGACCTAATCTCCCCAGGCCTAAGCCAAAACCCCATCAGCAAAATTTTCGGTTCGGCCAACAGTCACGCTCCCGGAGCTGACTAGGGAGACAGCCCGAGGGGGACTTAGATCAGGTAGCACCCCCCCTCGCCCTATCCCCCACCCACCAGCCCAGACCCTCGCCCCCCCTGGCGGGCAGCCTCTCCCGGCATGCCCACCAGTGGAGACGTATGGGCCTCAACCCCTGGATAGTGGCGGTGCTACAGGAAGGGTTTCGCCTTCCTTGGGCCCACGAGCGTCCCCCCCTCATGCTATCTCCCCCTCCCTCCCCCAACGAACCCTCCCCCGCCAAAGCAGAAGCTCTTCGCACGGAAGTCCAAGAGCTCCTCAAAAAAGGGGCCATCTCGGAGGTTTCCCACCCAAACCCCGGCTTCTACTCTCACCTCTTTGTGATCCCAAAAGCCTCGGGAGGATAGAGGCCCATTCTAGATCTTTCGCCCCTCAACAAGTTCCTCAGGCCCACCAAGTTCAAGATGGAGACCCCCACCCAGATCCGAGACTCCATCCATCATCTCGACTGGGCCACATCCATAGACCTGAAGGACGCCTATTTTCAGATCCTGGTTCACCCGGCCCACAGACGATTCCTACGGTTCGTCCGGCAGGGCCGAGTGTTCCAGTTCAGGGCCCTCCCTTTCGGCCTCTCACTGGCACCCTTCCTCTTCACGAAGGTTGTCAAGGAGATGGCCTCCCTAGCCAGGCAGGAGGACATCCGCCTCCTAGTGTATCTGGACGACTGGCTCATCTTGGCCCCCTCCCGGGCCCAGTGCCAAGCCCACACCACCCGCCTCCTGAGTCTGTGCTCCACACTGGGGTTTGTCACAAACCCCAACAAGTGCGAACTCACTCCCAGCCAGAGGTTCTCCTTCCTGGGAATGAGTTGCGACACAATCTCCATGATAGTCTCCCCGACCCCGGAGAGGTCTGCACGCATAGTGGACCTCATCTCCCGCCTGTCACAGGCACCCCACACCTCAGCCAGAACCCTGTCCTCCCTCCTAGGAATGATGGAGTCCCTGTCTCCCCTCATTCCCCTGGGGCGGGTCCCCAAACGCCAACTTCAGAGGGAGTTCCGCCGACGTTGGTCACAGACCTCCGACGCTGGGACCAGGTCATTCCCCTCGGACACTGGTTCATTTCGGCGACGGAGGAGTGGCTCACTCCAGCCACTCTCTCCACCGGGGTCCCCATCTCCCTCCCAACCCAACCACTGGAACTTTATACAGACGCCTCCAACTTGGGCTGGGGGGCCCACGTGGAGGACAGTCACGCCTCGGGGGAGTGGGACTCACAAACTGCACGCCTCCACATCAACATCTGGAGCTGGAAGCGGTCAGGCTAGCCCTTCTCCAATTCCAGCACAAGGTCGCGCACCGACTTGTTCTCCTCCTCACGGACAATACGTCGGTAGCTTGCTATGTCAACAAAGGGGGAGGGGCCCGCTCCATAGGCCTCTCCCTCAGGACAGAGGCCCTCCCTCGCTGGTGTCACGCGCGGGGAATCACCCTCCGCGCGAGACACATAGCAGGGAAACGCAACATCCTGGCGGATTCCCTCAGCAGGTCGAAGTCTCTCCTCCACACGGAGTGGACCCTCAACAGACATACCCTGTCAGGTGTATGGGAGCATTGGTTTGTGCCCATGATCGACCTGTTTGCCACCAGGTTCAACCATCACCTGCCCCTGTACGTCTCCCCCGTTCCAGATCCCCAGGCGTATGCAGTCGACGCACTATCCCTCCCCTGGACGGGCCTACTGGCGTATGCCTTTCCCCCTTCCCCATCCTACACAAGGTGGTCAGGAAGGCGAGGCTGGAAAGACCCAGGCTGATCCTCGTAACGCCATGGTGGCCGACCCAGTCTGGGTTCCCGGACCTCAAGTCCCTCACCCACGTTCCCCCCCTCCGGCTCAGCCCTCGCTGGGACATGCTGAGACAACCCCGGTCAGGTCTTCCTCACTCCAATCCCAAGATGCTTCGCCTACACGCGTGGCTTCTATGCCAGCCCAACTGCGAACATCTGCATCTACCCCCCACTCGGACAGACCCCAGTCCTAGACACACTAGCCGGGGCAGGGGCCTCTCAGGGATTACGGGACTTAGCCTCGGCATCTCGCAGAGCCAGCACCGAGTCCCTCTACAACTACCGTTGGGAGAGATGGATAGCCTGGTGCTCAGATAACTCTGTTCCCCATGACTGCCCCTCCAACATCCAAATAGGAAATTTCCTCTCCCACCTATCCTCTTCCCTTAAGCTGTCGGCTAGCTCCATTCGGGGCTACAGATCAGCTATCTGCACCACCATTCGTCAACTGGGGGGCCCTTCTTTTGACAATGACTTTCTGCTCAGAGAGGTGTCTAGAGGAGTTGCTCTACGGGAAGCTCAGTCCCCTAGGCGCATTCCCCTCTGGGACCTTTTTACGGTCCTCGATGCCCTCAGAAAACCCCCTTTTGAACCCATTGCTTCTATTCCTTTTGACCTCCTCTCCTTTAAGACCACCTTTCTCCTCGCCCTGGCCTCGGCCAGAAGACGAAGTGAGATTCACGCCCTCAGCGGTGACCCCAGAGATATCGCCTTCCACAGGGACGGCTCAGTCTCTCTCAAGTTCCTTCCGGAGTTCTTGGCAAAGAATCAGGAACCGGGCACCCCCTCTCCCTTCCTCGTCATCCGTTCCCTGACGGACATCTTGGGAAAGGGAGAAAGAGATGGAGACATGGACCTTTGCCCCTCCAGGTGTCTCAGGTACTACTGGGAACGCACACGCCCCAGGCGCTCCTCCCAGAGACTTCTTCTTCCTCGTTCGCCATCCCGTTAGATGAGCAGCCCGGTGTCCTCGATGAAGGCTGCCGTCCGTCGCAGCTCCTCCAGGGTGCCATACAGCTTGGCTTCCACTGCTGTCGGTGTTGGCCAGTACTTTCTCCTGGACCTCCCAGAGACGACTCCTTATCTCCCTCAACCCCAACAATACTAGAGATATCTCGGCGGGAACTATCTCCAGGTGGCTCTCCAAGACGGTGAGATCTACCTATGCTCAGGCGTACAAGGATCTCCCTGTCCTATCACCCAGGGCCCACGAGGTCAGAGCACTGGCCACTTCCACAGCGTTCCAGTACTCTGTTCCCGTGCGCCACCTTCTGGAGGCAGCCTACTGGCGTTCGGAAAATCCCTTCATTAATTTTTACCTGAGGGATATCCGCATGACCAGAGCTGATGGGTCTAAGGGGATTTCCTTTGTGGCGGCCAATGCAGCCATATCGGTCAACCCCAAGAACCACTAGGGCGCTCGCCCTCCTCCGATTCCTTTAAATTCTGCTATGGTCTGACATGGTACAGTATATGACGCCAAAATGGGGAGTTTGTGTTATACTCCCTGTTTGGCTAATATACTTACCATGTCAGACTCTAATTCCCTCCCTACCTTCCCCTCTGGCGCCAAGGTTCTCGGGGTTACCATACACACAGGCCTCGCTGAATGACGTATAGGAAGTTGACACTGGCTTCTTCCGGGGCCGGAAGTGGGGTGACATCACGTGACTGTCTTATGACTGCATTGGCCACAGAAAAATTCGGCCTGACAGAGCTGGCTAACTGCCGTTGAATGCTATGGTCTGACATGGTAAGTATATTAGCCAAACAGGGAGTATAACACAAACTCCCCATTTCTGTTAAACACCACAGTTAACTATATCAGTTCAAACCGTAATGTCAACACCACCACTTACTAGGTTTGGAAGGCCTTTTCTTCTTTTTCTTGGCCTTCTTCTGGTCTTTGTTCTCCTCTCCTTTCTTTTCTTCTTTCCCTTCCGCTTCACTGACACTGTCTTCACCTTCCTTTTTCTTCTGCTCCTTTGGTTCAGAGGAGGACTCGTCTGTTTTCTCCTGGGATTTGTCGCTCTGCTCTCCGTCTTTATCTGCAGTATCGTCTGCTGACTCAGCACTTTCCTCTTCCTTGGCTGTCTGAACAAAGCCCAAGACCCAATCACCTACATGGACTGAAAAGACATGAACATTACAAAATCATCATAAAAGGACACAAATGAACGCAACAAAATCATCATAAAAGGACACTGATGAATGTAACAAAATAATCATGAAAGGACACAGATGAATGCAACAAAGTCATAATGAAAGGACACAGATGAACATATCAAAATCACCATGAAAGAACACAGATGGACACAAACAAAATCAACATGAAAGAACACAGATGAACACAACAAAATCACCAGGAAAGGACACAAATGAACATAACAAAATCATCAGGAAAGGACACATATGAACACAACAAAATCATCATGAAAGAACACAGATGAACACAACAAAATCATCATGAATGAACACAGATGAATGCAATATCATTATGAAAGAACACAGATGAACACCACAAAATTATGGAAAAACACAGATGAACACAACATCATCTTGAAATGACACAGATGGACTCAGCAAAATCATCATGAAAGAGCACAGATGAACACAACAAAATCATAATGAAAGGACACAGAATGGTACAAAAAAATCATCACGAAAGGACACCGAATGGCACAACAAAATCATCATGAAACAGCTCAGATGAACATAGCAAAATCATCATGAAAAAACACAGATGAACACAACAAAATCATCACGAAAGAACACAGATGAACTCAACAAAATCAGCACGAAAAAACACAGATGAATACAAAATCATCATGAAAGAACACAGATGAACACAAAAAATTCATCATGAAAGAACGCAGATGAACACAACAAAGCATGCATCAGTAGACAATTCAAACCTGATCAAGATTTAGCCAGTTATACAAAAATTCCATTTCTGTCACTAAATCTAGCCACAGCTACATAAAAATTCCATTTCTGTCACTATGTGCCATTCTGTTTTGATCCATGGTAATGTCACCTTGAATCGGCAACCACAATCTTCCTCCTGAACACCCAGAACATACTGGGCTAAGAATTTTAACTGTGGGATATATGTCATCAGGCCAACTATGGACTGTTATCTGCCGGACATTTGCTATCTGGCCAGCAGCTGTGGATTGTTAACTGACTGTAGAATACAGGTCAGCAGCTTTCGTCAAGTTAGTCTGGAAGCCACCAAATCATAATTCAGCTACATGAGATTAGTTTGGAAACCGCCAATTTTGAAATACTTGTAACTCTGGAAACCATCCAATCATCAGTTTGCACAAGTATGGAAACCACTGAATACTATACTGTCTAATTAATTCTGAACAATCTGGAAACCAAATTCAATGTAGGTCTACTTCAATTAATGTGTTTTACAGCCCAGCCGTCCACAAAGGGCCGTATCAGCTCTGTCACCACATCCATTCCTTAGACAGGTGTAAAATGGAAATAAATAAAATAAAAAGAATAATGCACCAAACAGTTTTTAAAATAAGCGAGAACTGGTTGAAAGTCTTCTTTCCATAAAATCTCAGATCAGATCAAAAAGTATTCATCTCTTCCAGTAACTAGGTAAGGTAAGGTAATGCTGCTTATAGCCCAGCCGACTGCAAAGGGCCACATCAGGACCTCCCCAGTAAAATCTGGAGGAAGATCTTTGAACATGGTTTTCATGTAGTCTGCTGCAAACTATTTTACATCATGTATGTCTCAACACCCTTGAAGAAACATGTCATTCACTGTTGTACATCATATGGAATGCATCGCAGAGCCTCACCTTTTTAAAAATACAAGTGAGAGTAAAAAAATCAGCGCATTTTCTTTTTCACAGCCACCAGTGGCCAATGGTAAAAAAACTGTTTTGAGGGTTCCGACAGACATGAAAGAAGTTTATCTGTCTGCATGCTCCAGTCCTCTTGCCAGGACTTTGACATAAATCTGAACTTTGCGTTTCGAACTGGTGTGAGGAACATAGAATCTGCAAAACTCTTTACTGATGGCATTCTTGGGAAGCTGACCGGTCACTTCATTGCCATACATGACTGAACCCTAACAGAACTACATCAGATTTCAGAGAGGTGTGCAGTTAAAAGATTCAATAGATGAAAATGCTTGCGGGTTACAACCAACAATGGCCTCATAAGCAGAAAAGGAGTAAAAAAAAAAAAAAGAAAATCTGTATTTTTAGATTTGGAGACCATTTCAAGAGCCAGGACCAAGACTTCCAGATCAGCAGTGTTGTTGGAGCTGTCTAGGGGAATGTGTTTTGAACATTCTTTCAGAGGAAGCAATTGAGCTGTTGGCAGCAGAAGCAACTTCTTCCTCTGATATAGCACCATCAGTAATATTCTTTGGGAAGATTTGAATTTAGACACAAGATCACCAAAAAATGTCTTGCAGGTCACAGAGCTGGTAAAGCTTTTGTGACAGGAGACAAGATCAAAGGCAACTTCCAGCGCGGAAAGTCAAGTTCACAGTCTAGAAATCTGGAAAAATCACAAAGGACCCAGAGATCAATGTCTGCATGGTTCAGTTGGGAAAGACCATCATGGGCACTCTTCAAATTTCAGTTAGAATTTCAGATGAAAAACAGTCAACAGTCGCATTCCAGGTTTTCAGGAACAAAGGTGCAGTTAAAACAACACTTTGGAGAAATATTTAGTTGATGACTAGAGAGCGACGGTTCCCTGGCTTCTGCACACACATAGTACACACTGGTGGTGCAGCATGCACCCAAACAGATTCCAAGCTTCTGATGAAAAACTGCACACAGAGTACTTATGTAGCAAGGGCTTGCAGAACCAAAGGCGACAGAGCCCTTCTCTTAATCTGGAGAAGATCAGAGCCCTGTAAAGAGCGTAAAGAGTTTTACTGGCATCTAAATCTGTATGCCACAACTCTGTGACTATTCACTGCTGTCTGACAAGTAGCTTTGAACTGCTGGATGTTATTTTCAAAGTTGCCTTTTTATTTAAAATAAATCCCCCAGAAGTTTGGCTTCTTTCACAGCTGGAATGGTGGATTTAGCTACTCTAATTTCAGGGTCAGCAAAGTATTGCTGGAAGTTCTGAAAGTGCACACAATGAATATGGGGAGTTTTTCTTATACTCCCTGTTTGGCTAGTATACTTACCATGTCAGACCATAGCATTCAACGGCAGTTAGTCAGCTCTGCCAGGCCGAAGATTTTTGTGGCTAATGCAGTAATAAGACAGTGATAAGACAGTCAAGTGAAGCCTACCCTACTTCCGCCATGCGCAGAAGGCCGAGGTGAGCTTGTTTACCTCATTCTTCTGAGGCCACACCAAGGTAACCCCGGAACCCTGGCGCTAGAGGGGAAGGAGGGCGGGCATCTGAGTCTGACATGGTAAGTATACTAGCCAAACTGGGAGTATAAGAAAAACTCCCCATTTTGGCGTCATATACTTTACCATGTCAGACCATAGCAGAATTTAAAGGAATTGGCTTAACAGCCATTTGTTTACATGCCACCTCAATCACTACCATGTGTCAACTAGTACTGTGTGGTAACAGATTCTTTTTAACAATCCAACAGGCAAAAACCATTATGATATTTTAAACTTCTGTATTTCTCTCCAGAAGCCTAAACTACCACTGCACATGAACAGGGACTTGGGTTTAGCAATGAAACCAACACTGTTTACTGACAATTGTGTTTACCTATCTACAAGTCCTAACCACCACTGTACAAAACATACACAAGTGGAAATAAGTCCAGACCACTGACACAACACTCACATTGTCACATTCACCATTCTCTTTGAAAAAAAAAAGAAATTTTCCAGCTAATTTTGTTGTGCCTGACGTCAAAGTAATTGAGGCAAGCAGAGAGACAGAAACAGCCAGTATGCGAGGCACAGACAGAGAAAGACTGTTATGTGAATTCATACATATTCATATGCCTGTAAAGTCACCTTTTTTGTACTTTTCTTCTTGGACTTGGATGACTCTTCCTCGACCTCAGACGGACCGGGAAGACGGTAAAACCCACAGAACCCAATGCCCTTCACCTGAAAATCCACAGAACAGGTAAAACCTGCTTGACCAAACACTCCACACAACAGGTAACACCCACAGAACCCAATGCCCTTCACCTGAAAATCCATACCACATGTAAAACCTGCATGACCAAACACTCCACACAACCTGTATGACCAAACACTCCACACAACAGCTAAAACCCACAGGACCCAATGCCCTTCACCTGAAAATCCATACCACAGGTAAAACCTGCATGACCTAACACTCCACACAACATGTAAAACCCACAGGACCCAATGCCCATCACCTGAAAATCCATACAACGGGTAAAACCAGCATGACCTAACATTCCACACAACAGGTAAAACGCACAGGACCCAATGCCCTTCACCTGAAAATCCATACAAAAGGTAAAACCTACATGACTGAACACTCCACACAACAGATAACACCCACAGAATCCAGGGTCCTTTACATGAAACTCTTGATTTCCTGTAAAACCCACAAAATCCAATACCGTTCACCTAGAAGTCAACACAACAGGTAAAACCCACAGAATAGAATGCCATTCACCCCAAAATCCACACACTCAATATTCTTCACCTGAAAGTTCACATAACTGATTAAAAACCCACAGATGCCCTTCACCTGAAAAGTCCACACAACAGGTAAAATCCAGAGAAACAGCCCCAGGGGGGGGGGGGAGTGGGGTTAGAGGGCAAGGCACCTTGAAGCTGCAGACTTTTTGCAGTTTATATGATCTACACTGGCATTTTCTTGCACTCACCACATACTTCTGACAACTGACAGACAGACATCTACTGCAGTAAAAGTGAACATTCTGCCAAGAATCATTTGATGCTATACATTCACTTTGAGTCACTCATACACACGCACACACATACACATATGCACACACATATTCCCAAATGCCAACCCCACTATTGTCTTGAGTACATTTTCACTCTCTAACAGTAACAAAAGTATCCAAAAACAACACCACTAACTTGTACTGTGGAAAATCAAAATCCAGGAATATATCATTTGCATCTTTAGAAAAAAAAATCAACCACTGGGGAAAAAATCAAATGAAAATAACTATTACGCCTATGCAACATGCAGAAAAGAAAAATGACTGGATTAGCTGTCAATGTGATTTCACTGAATGATGGTGATGTTTGGTTGAACTTTTTGACCAGACTCTATCAATGAGGCAACCTTGAAAGCACAATCTCTTCCCCCATCCCCCTCCATTTCTTTGTTTTGTTTCGTTTCGTTTTAGAGTAGCAATTTCTTTGTGAGAATAGCAAGATAGCAATCTGAAGCTGAGAGTTTCAAACTACTCCGAAACAGAAAACAGAAGTGGTAGGTCTGCTAAGTGAGTGGGAGAGAGAACTGATGATCCCAGTTTCCTCTCCCTCCCCTCTGATTTTTAAAATCAACAGCTTTTAGCACAGGATAAATTTCTTACTTTGTAAAGTATAGTTTTAGAAGCATTCTGTTCTGTAAGTCTTACACAATTAATATCTGATGACTAATGTTTGTTGATCGGCTCAATTCTGTGATTCAGACAGTTCAGCTGAACACCATAAATGCGAAGACTGGGCTGTCACAGCTTTTGCATTTTATCACTCTCCTCAAATGAACTTTTTATCACTGAAGTCTCCTTCATAAGGCAACTGGAGATGAACCCATTCCCAGTTCCACGTAAGGACATCGAGCTTCGTTAAAATCTTTCCAGAGGTTGACAATGACTGACCACCCAATCAGTGCCTCTGCGATATAAAAGAATAACAAGGCTAAAGTGAAGCAGAAGAATGGAAGACACGTTGAACAACCATTTGCAGATCAGCAATTTCATAATCTATGTTTATTACAGTTTTGGCAAAGTAGCTTTTTCCATTTCTTTTCCCTTTTTTTTCACATTAATCATCATCATATTTGGTCACAGCAGAAAACCTGTTCAGTAACAAATACGACCAGAGTGGCAAGACTTTCATGCCTGTTCACACAACAGGTAAAACCCACAGACTCTAGTGTCCTTCATCTGAAAATGTCCACAACAGGTAAAACCTACAGAACCCAATGTCCTCTACATGAAAATGTCCACACAACAGGTAAAACCCACAGAACCCTATGTCCTTCACCTGAATATGTCCATACAATAGATCAAACCCACAGAATCCTACGCCTTCCACAAGTAAATCCCAAACACCCTATGCCCTCCATCTGAACATTCCCAACAGGAACACAAAATCAAGGTAATTTTACAACATACACTACATATAAGAATCTTGGCATTACAATATCTACAATCCAGACAGACCAATAATGTCATAACAAAACCATAATAATCCCATAGCTGCCAACCCTCTGGAGTCAACATCTGGGAACCAGGGGAAGGAGGAGATCGGTAGGGTGAAGAGGAAGCAGTTCTACTTTTAACTAAAAGCTTTTCTAACTCCTTTGTGTCTGAGTTGACAGACCTGCAATGTAAAAAAGAAAATACATATACCATACACATAACTGCTGACATCCACGTAACATCATTTGGGCTTTATTCTACTATGCTGTATTATCCCAACTGAAAAATGACCTCTCCCCAAGCCCCCCATTTTCAAATAAAATTTTGACATTCTGAATGTTTTCACCAAATCTGGGATTTTGTGAATAATTTCTATGTTTAGGGACATTCTAGAGAACTTCTGGAGAGCTGCAGCTGCACAATCCCTCAGAAATCCCAATTACATCTTATCTCCAACCCCTCTGAAATCAATTCATGAATACAACCCACAATCAGTCCCAACCTCGTCTCTTCCTCCTCAGTTCCATATCAACATGCACCCACACCCATTTACTACTTCCCACTGAGCATACAAAGAAGAAGCATAGGACACCCACCAGTTCCACTTTTCCAGCATAGATCTCCCTCTGCAGAGCGGTCCTCAGGAAATGAGGTTTCAGCTCAATCTGCAGCGCAGGATACTTGGCAGCAATGAATTTCTTCACCCAGGCAAACATCACCCCTTTGGACTGACATGATGTCAAGGTACAATGCCAACATTACCCCCTGACCCTCTTCACTCACCTGTCTAACCCATTAACATCTATCACTGTCTTTACATACCTGTTCAACTCATCAACATCTATCACCGTCTTCACACACCTATTTAACCCATTAACATCTATCAGTCTTCATACACCTGTTTAACCCTTTCACATCTATCACTGTCTTTACATATTCTATCACCGTCTTCACACACCTGTTTAACCCATTAATATCTATCACTGTCTTCATACACCTATTTAACCCATTAACATCTATCACTGTCTTCATACACCTGTTTAACCCATTAACATCTATCACTGTCTTCACACACCTGTTTAACCCATTAACATCTATCACTGTCTTCACACACCTGTTTAACCCATTAACATCTATCACCGTCTTCTCACACCTGTTTAACCCATTAACATCTATTACTGTCTTCACACAACCGGTCAACATCTCTGAATGAATGTTTCCTTATAAGATTTTACTTCCAAACGGAAACTGGAACACAGAGCTACCATGGCATCAAAAGAACACCCACACCAAACACACACAGAGTGATATCCACACAACAAATACACACAAAATGACAAACATACATGCACACACATAAATACACATGCACCCTCACAAACACTACTATACCCCCCCCCCCCCCCCACACACACACACACACTCTGATAAATAGTCTGATCACACACACTGTCCTTAGGGTGAAAAATGCTTCCAGAGTAAATTAATGATGCTACTGCTAATGATTGGTGAAGCTGCACAGGAGCTCCTAGGTACTGACTTAGAAGTTCGTCTGATGCCTTTGCTTTTTGTTCTCTCACTTTTAGCTGTCAGAAGAAATATGTCCCACAATAATTTGTTTCAACTATACAAATTACAAGCATGTATAATGACACAGACCTCCACCTGCATGTCTGTTAGGAAATCCGGTCAAAAACTTCAGTCTAGTAAAGTACATGGGGACTGTCTTGGATGGCTTGGAGGCAAGGCATGTCCTGTGCATACTGGATTATGCAAAATACACTGAACACCAAACTGACTCAGCCACAGTGCAGTGTTTACTCTAGTGGGTTTCCTCTCGACAGCCTGACAGTGACTGCTTCAAGCAGACTGCTGGTGCCCAGAGGTTGATGTGCGCAGCGACTTTGGAATGAGCCATGTGTCAGCAATGAAGTGGTGGGTGCATGGAAGATGATACACAAAATCAAGGATACGGGACTGCCGCTGGCTTTGAGGGCTTCCTGGATGAGATCCTTCAGCTTGTAGCCAAGAGATGGCGCCACCACTGGCTTTTTCCTTGGCTTGCTCTCCTTCAGCAGTCCGTTGTAAGCAGAGTTATCCTTCAGACCGAACTCTTTGCCAAACTTGTTCCTCAAATTCTGTAACAATGAACAGCGACATCAACACTATCAGCATCATTCAGTTAACAGTCTGCTGGAATTCATTGTCAAACGTGTCCTTTCCATTCTGAAATGTTCAGTCATACTGTCCTCACTGATTCCATCCAAAGCTAGATTTGTTCCTTAGAACTAGTCATCAGACCTACTCTCATCAAAGTCCCTGAGCAGTGACAGGATACTTCAGGACGCTGTGTTCTACCTACTTTTTGGTCATAATGTTCTGTAAAACTGTCTTCTACTGTTCAATGCACAGGAATTTGAAGAAAAATAACACATGTTTATGATGTCTCATGTGTTTTGTGTGCTGTGTTTGCCATTAGATACGCTGGTTATATGTCATAATGACCTTTGTGTGCTGAGTGTGACATGTCATAAGATGTGATGTGTCCGAGATGTCATTATGCGTTTTGTGTGCTGTGTTTAACATACGAGGTGTTTTATCTGTCATTATGTGTTTTGTGTACTGTGTTTAACATACGAGGTGTTTTATCTATCATCATGTGTTTTGTATGCTGTGTTGAACATATGAATATAATATCTCTATCTAGATGTGACACATCATAAACAGTACATCTGTGAAAGTGTCAAACACAGCACACAGAATACACACACACCCATAACGATATGTCCTACACAGTACATGACCTGTTGAATACAGTGTACAACATGAAAAGATAAACACAGAACGAATAATGCGCTATATAAGTATTATACATTATTATTATTATAATGTCGTGTCAAACACAGAATATGTCAAACAGAGCAATAAAAACACAACATGCCAAACACAATACACAGAAATATGATGATGCATCAAACAAGCACATAGTAAACACTGTAACAGGTCAAACACATACAGGACACACAATAGTACGTCAAACATAGCACACAGAACACATCATGACACATCAAACGTAGCAAACAGAACATAGGTCAAACTGCACCCCCGACACATAACGACGTGTCAAACACAGGATACAGAACGCATAAAAACATCTAAAACATAGTACACAGAACACATAATGACACGCCAAACATAGCAAACACATGACATAATGACGTATCAAAAACAGCACACAGAACACAAAATGACCCGTCAAACATAGCACACAAAACACATAATAATAAGGTGCCAGCCATCATTAAAAAACGGCATTCCGGCACACAACCGTCATAGTAGCACCCATGTATAATGTCATGGCCTATAATCTCCGCTATTGTTCAAACATTACAGCATGTTGTTGAAGACTCAGATACAGCCAAACATGATTTCATGTGCAAGACTTTGTGAGAGTTGTGCTCTTTGGTCAATCAAAGACTCAGACACAGCCAAACATGATTTCATGCGCAAGACTTCGTGAGAGTTGTGCTCTTTGGTCAATCGAAGACTCAGACACAGCCAAACATGATTTCATGTCCAAGACTTTGTGACAGTTGTGCTCTTTGGTCAATCGAAGACTCAGACACAGCCAAATATGATTTCATGTGCAAGACTTTGTGACAGTTGTGCTCTTTGGTCAATCGAAGACTCAGACACAGCCAAACATGATTTCATGTGCAAGACTTTGTGACAGTTGTGTTCTTTGGTCAAAGCACATCAAGACAACATATTACAGTAGAATCCGGTTATAAGAAAGTCGAGGGGGATTTTTTTTTGTTTCTTATAACCGAGTTTTCTTTCAGCCGAGGTTTCTTATAATCGAGAGTTCTAAAAAAAAATTCTAGAGTGTTTCTAACATCCGAGTTTTTGTTTGTTTTTGCTTTGGTTCTCTTTTTCTCTGCTCGTTTCTGTAATTGTTAATGTGTGTGTACGTCAGTGTTAGAGAGAGAGGGACAGACAGACAGACAGACAGACAGATTGAGATTGAGACACACACATACACAGAGACCCGGAGAGAGACAGAGAGACAAAGAGAGTCACAGAGAGAGAGAGAGAGAGAGAGAGAGAGAGAGAGAGAGAGAGAGAGAGGGGGTTCTTTGGTTTGATTTCACAAGTAAACTTTGGCCTGTGACATAAAACGTTTAGTGTGTTTTCTTTTTCTTATCACTTTCTCTCCCTCCCTCTCTCTCCCTCCTCCCTCACTCACTCACTCACTCACTCACTCACTCACTCACTCACTCACTCACTCACTCACTCATCACTCACTCACTCACTCACTCACTCACTCACTCACTCACTCACTCACTCACTCACTCACAACACACACACACACACACACACACACACACACACCACACACACACACACACACACCACAAACGCATAAACATGATAGACGAGTAAAAATGTGACGAGGAAGAGCACAGATTTTTTCTTGGAGCCATTGGCCGTCATGACATAGAGAAAGAGGGATCAACATTTTCGTGTGTGTATGATGTGGTGTGGAGAGGGAAAGAGAGAGACAGAGAGAGAGAGAGAGACAGAGAGAGAGAGAGATTTAGAATGCAACGGTAAATAGTAAAAGTCAACATAATCGTACAGAAATTTCCCAATATTAACAAATGCACCTATAAATAAACGAATCACTTATCATTCTCGGACGAGTCCTCAGTCCAAAAGGTGTTTTAAACATAAACCATAACACGAATGTTAATTTGGAGCAATTCCTGCTCTGTAGAGTACACCATAACATAAAAAGCATCAGCTGGTCTTTCAGAAATGTTTGGTCTGCCTCTTTCTTTCACACCTTTGTCAGGCCACTAAGCAACTCGAACCACACGCTCAAAGTGTTGACAAAGATTCTGAAGGTACACCTTTTCCTGACAAACGGCTGTTCCAGGTAACTGAAACAACGGTTGGTATGGAAGCCACGCCCTGTAGGTCTCCGTGCAAGTTGTGTATACTACAACAGGTGTTTGGAGCAGTGTTGCCGCTGCAATGACTTCCATATCCAATCCCCAGGAACGAAGCTGTAGAGTGTTTCCAGAGAGGTACTGACCTAGGTCTTGCCCAACATAAGCAGTGAAGGTTTCATGATTGCGACACATGAACTCAACAATTGCATCTCTTAGCTGTTCATGAAAATCCTGTGTGCCACACACCTCATAGCTAAGAGCCCTGTAAAGGCAGTTTCCATCACCCACAATTGCGCTGACTTCAACGGGATTCCCAGCTCTCTTCTGACCAGTCTTTCAGGCAGATCAAGAGGTTTTGGGAGACCCAGTCTCACAGACTGCCGTTGTCGCCAAGAAGCATTGGTTGGTTCGAAACTATGCGGGGGCACGGATTGAAACCCCATAACGTCAACGTCTGGCTCTGGTCTTTTTCTCTCTTTGTCATTCTGTGCTCCTGTCTCCCTTTGCCTCCATCCTTTCTCTCGTTTTTTCTTCCCTTCATCCTCCTTGTTCGTCTGTCTATTCTCCCTTCTAAACTCTTCTCTTGTCTCCCCATTCTTTTCCCCATCTGCTCTCGTCTGTTCATTCTGTCCCCCATCCCTTTCTCGTGTCCCCCCTTTCCTCCCTCCATCTCTCTTTTCTTTTCCCCTTTTCTTTCTCTATCCTCTGCTCTTGACTCCCCGCTGTTCTTTTCTCTATCATCGTCTCCTGTTCTTTTCTTACCTCTATCCTCTTCTCTTTGTTTTTCATTCTTTCCTCCATCCTCTGCTCTTGTCTCCCCTTTCTTTTCCCCGTCTCCTCCTCTTGCCTGCCTTTTGCTTTCTCCATTTTGTTCTTCTGCATCCCCTTTTTTCAATTCTTCCTCATCTTTTGTCCTCCCTTTCCAATGTCTACTTTCTGCTCTGGTCTCCTCTTTTGTATGTCTACTCTCAGGTGTGCTACTTTTCAAGAAGAAATCATCGATTCTAGTTTGAGTTTTAGCACTTGCTACATGCTTTTCCAAATATTTGAACGCTTCAAATGATTTCATGACTGCTTCATTGCAGTCTGAGTGCAAACATTAAGTTTGTAATTTTGTAATACATTCCAAAGCAGTTTTGCCTGAAACTCCTTTTTCCTGCTCTCCACAGTTGTCATCTTCATCTGAGGCATCTGTGCTGAACGTTTCTGGGGCATCTGATGTTGATGCAGCTGGCACAGTCGTGGCGCAGGATGCTGACCCCATTGTTGCAACACTGTCATCAACAGTGAAGTACTCTCCTGGTGGAATGTTGTATTCTTCAAATAGTCTCTTCAGAATGGGTTCCTGTGTCTCATGGTCACTATGGTCATGTTCTTCTGCGCAAGCTTCTGTGTCTTTGTCATGCCTGAAGCCTGCTTTGAGAAAGCAGTTGCTGACTGTCATTGGGGTCACCTTATCCCATGCCTGCTGCAGGGTACATACTGCATCCAAGAGGCTGAACTGGTAGTCTTTTGTTGTGCCTCCAGTGCTGATGTGAGCAACCAGCTTGAGAACCTTTCTCGTTCTGTATTTCACTTTCAAGTTCTGTATGACACCAGCGTCACATGGTTGCAGCTTGGAAGTTGCACTGGGTGGAAGAAATAAGACCTCCGTTGCTCTTAACCCTGTGGGAATTTTGTGTGACGCACAATTGTCCAGAACTAGGAGAACTTTCCGATTCTGTCTTTGCATGATTCTGTCAAAGGAAAGCAGCCACGGTTGGAAAATTTCCCCAGTCATCCAAGCCTTGCGATTGGCCTGGTACTCCACTGGCAGCTTTTTCACTCCCTTGAAACAACGTGGTTTCATGAACTTGCCGACTGTCAGAAGGGGTAATTTTTCACTACCGTGATTCCTTGATTACTTATCAAGCTTCTCATATACGTGCACATGCACGAGAAACAAAGACACAGAGAGAGAGAGGGAGCGAGGGAGTGATGGAGAGAGGGGGAGAAAGAGTGTGTGTGTGAATGAAGAGAGAGAGAGAGAGAGAGAGAGAGAGAGAGAGAGAGAGAGAGAGAGAGAGAGGGGGGAGGGAGGGGGAGAGTGATGGAGAGAGGGGGGGAGAAAGAGTGTATGTGTGTGTGTGTGTGTGTGTGTGTGTGTGTGTGTGTGAGAGAGAGAGAGAAGAGAGAGAGAGAGAGAGAGAGAGAGGTGGGGGGGGGGTGAAGATAGTAACATAACATACCTCGCTTGGACAAACCATTGCAGAAGTTTATTGTCAATGTCCTCATGTTTCACCTTCCTATTCTTTTGCTGTAGCTGCAGGTCAGTTGTACTGCCCAAGAACTGATTTTTGTATTTGTCCCTTTGTTTTACAATGTTGCACAGAGTAGCAAGAGGAATCTGAAATTCTTCAGCAATCAACGTCTTTTTCTTTTTGGGTTTCTCTCCACAGCATCCAAAATTTCGATTTTTCGTTTCAGCGAAATTGCTTGTCTTTTGTGTTTGTCAGCCATCTTCACTTTACATTGTACAAAGCCTTGCCTTGCATTGAACATGCACTGGTGTGAAGAGAGAAACAGGGATGGGGGGGGGGGGGGGGGGGGGAGGGGAGGTTGGGGGGGGGGGGGGTTTCAAACACCTCTCGTAATCAAGCGCCTGCGTTTTGTCTAGCTTACATCTGGATATTCCATCTCTTAGGCCACATCAAAGGGCCCACATCCTGTCCTGCCAATTCCTGTGACCTGCATCGTGGAATTGTTGGTTTTTTTTATATGTATGTGTAGGCCCGCCGAGAAAATCTTTCGACAAGCGAGACTTTCTTACATCCGAGGTAAAGTTTCGCCAGGGTCAGCTAAACCCGTTTCTTACAAGCGAGTTTTCTTACAACTGAGTTTCTTACATCCGAGATATTTTAAGCAATGTTAAAGAATCCTCTCAGCAGGGGAAAACTATTTGATTTCTTATAGCCGAGTTTTCTTATAACCGAGTTTCTTATAACCGGATTCTACTGTAGTTACACATTGCAAGTGCAAACATTGTCTCTAGATTTTTCTCCAGTCTTTTTTTTTTTCAGTTCGTCTTACTCATTATATTTTCACCAAAAAGATGAGCACAAAATATCGCAAAATTGTATGGTGAACAGGTCTGACAATGTCAAACACAGAACACATATGCGTGTTGAACACAAAACACATAATGGCATGTCAAACACAGAACACACAATGGCATATCAAAAACAAAACATACGATATGTGGTACACAGCATACAGAACATACAATTCACTTGTAAAACATGGCACAGAGAATACAAACACAGCACATCTGATGACACGTCAAACACAGAACACAAAATGGCATGTCAAATGCAAAATAAATAACAAAAAATGGCAAATCAAACATAAAACCCATAAATGACATGTCCAACAACCCACACAGGACACATGATACTTTCCACACACCACACAGAACTTGTCACACACGGGACAGAGTACACATAATGACGAGTCAAACACAGATTACATAACGCAACATGTCCAACAGAACACATGATATATCAAACACAGCAAAAAGAATGTCAAACACAGCAGAGAGACTTGTCAAACACAGCAGACAGACTGACATGTCAAACGCAGCACATCTACTGACATGCTACACACAGCCCACCTAATGACATGTCCCAAGCAGCCTTCAGCCTGGTCACTGACCTGTCGGAAGATCTCCATCTCCAGAACATTGGTGGCATCCTGCTGACACATGTCTGTGTAGAACTGATACAATTTCTTCACCGACAACGTGCTCTCAGACTTCTTCTCCAAGTTTTCGTCCAACCTACCAACACACATGGCAAACAGATAGTTGTGTACTTCTTTCTAACCATTTCAGTCTCTCCAAAAAAAAAAAAAAAACTACACTGAAAAAAAAAAAACCCTTAGAAACAAAAGCAGCTAGTACATGTCAACACCACCACCACCAAAAATGAACATTTTCTCACAACCCTTCTGCCATTTACCCAGAGTAAACAACAAGAGTGATCACAGTTTTGTTTCCTATATAGATGCCAACACATACAGGACATCACCAACTCGGACTTTATTCCACCACATCTAAAGCCCCCCCCCCCCCCCCCCCCCCCCCCCCCCCTTTTTTTAAACCATTTTTTTAAATTCTCAATTTCTGTTAGTGATTTTGGGAATGGGTTTTACTTATAGGGAAATTAAAAAAACAAATTGAAAGGGTTGGCAGCAATGTATTTTAATATATATATATATATATATATGATTCATATGCATGCACACTGACACTCGCAGAGGAGAAAGGCTCAGTGCTTACCACCCGTCCAGTTTCAGCTCAGCTGGGGGGAGGGTGCGTTTCCTCTTTTCCACCAGCACCTCCCCATCCAGCCCCTTTAGCAGGTGAGTGCCTGATGACGCCTTTCTCTTCAGTGGTGAACTGCCTGGCATGGATGCCGGGGGAGGGGCAGCAGGCAGGGCTTCCTCCTCACCATCTCCACCCCCACGCCCGTTTTGCTCGCTCCGCTGCTGCTCTCGCTCCAGGTACTCCGCTGTGATCCGCTTTTTAATAGCAGGCATGGCGGTGGGTTTACTGAGGAACACAGCCAAGTCTGTCATGGTCAAGGTTTGTGTGGCATTTTCTGTCCTGAGAGGTCTCCAAAGTTGGATGACACACTTCATGATCTACCAACAGGTAATGATAGATGGCTTCTTGTGTCTGTACTTAATGAATTGATTGCAACCCAGACATGTCTACAAGCAGACTTACTCATGATTTTAAATCCAAGGTCAATCTGACCCCAGTTTAAACATCTACCGGCAGTAACATGAATCAATATTGTAATTCATATGCACTCATCTTGGACATGGAATCAAACTTTGACAGAGGGTAGCAACAATGTGAACAGAATCTATTACTGCTCCCTGCTGGAGTACAAGTAATCCATGCTGATGATGAGCAGCCATCCTGCACCCAAACAAACTTGCACCTCTCTCTCACCCTGCCTAAGAAAACTGCCTTTACATGTCAAAATCTGTATTCCTCTAGTTTTGTTATATAAAGCACATCAACATGGACAATGACTTCTCTTTTTTAATGCTATCTAATTATGTGCCAAAAGGTGGTCAAACAGTTCCCATTTTTGGATGATAATAAACACTGATCAAAACATGTGGTCTGACTAAATTATGTCTAAATGCATGGAAGGGTACCTAAATATACAGAAATACATTCACACTAAAACTTCCATTGAATATCTGTAAGTTCAAGTTACAGCAGCAGCCAAGTTGACTCTCTTTAAAAGAGGACACCTACATACTGCAAATGTTTTACCATGGTCACTTTCTCATACTGTATATCAGAGTATCTTGCAAATGTACATATTTGAAATACAAATAAAAGTGTAATAAAATCCACAGTAATTATATGAACCTTGCTTTATTATTTTCCAGGTAATCCATCATAAAAACTGAGTTTGTTGCTTGTTGCAAGTAAGATGTGTCAAAAACAATCCACACATTCCATGATCCCAATGTCACACCAACATGTAAGTGTAGAAAGCTTTGCTTTCAGATGCACTGAAGCTGACAGTGATATATCAAATAAAGATAGCTTGCCATGGTGCTGTGTAAAAGCATAAAATCTAACTTCAGTGTACTATTTCATTCCTGTTTTTCCAAACCACAAGGCTTGTCGTAAACATTTTATGTATGACATAATACAGAAAATATCTTTTATTCCACATAAAACCTTGATATAAATCATATTCCATCACTTCTACCACAACATGAGGAACATTTTGGATGATCAATTTCCATACAAAGTTCTGTAGTTTCCTCTTAAGAGTGTATGTAAGGTTTGTTGTACTTGTAATAAGTTTTTGTCATCTTACATAGTAAGTAACACTTTCTTCTTATGAATCTGTGAATATTTTCACCACCCTGTATTAATAATAACAACATAAAAATGTTGCCAGACATCTTTATAGTAAGCATTCTGGACATTTTGTTTGAAGGACTTGCCTCTTTGGCAATGTTTGCAATCATAAAAAATATATAAGATATGACACTTTCTCAACAGTCACAGACTTACGACATTTTCATTACCTTCCTTAACCCAAAGAAAGTTGTGTTTAGTTAAGTGTGTGTGTTATGGTATTGCAGCTGGCATTTGATATTAATGATATTAAACTATGTAAAAGGTAGTTATTGTAATTCTCATGTTTGATACTATTTGTACAAGTCCTCTGTTCTGTAATTATCAATGCCTTTTAAACTTAACACCGTGAAGCTGTATTCTATGCACACTGTATAAATTGGATGATATCTGCAAGAAAAAGAGTGGTTTTATAAGAAAGTATGGCGTGTTTCAGCTTCAAGGAAATGTCATCAGTAATGTATGATAACATACATATTTCACATGACCATTTTAAATAATAAAAGCTGCCCAAAATGGCCAGGATTTAATTAGTAATGGAGTCATTCTTGATTCTAACTTTCATAAAGCTATATTTTGAGCTAACAACAGAGTGAAGAATTTGTGGCGTAATCTTTACGTACATCAGTCTGCTTGCTTTTGTCTTTAAAGTAGTATCAGAAAAGAGTTCCAACATGTTGTCCGCCTTTTGTGTCCAACTTTTGGCATAAAGTCAGAGGCCATAGCTCAAAATTGACCAACTGCATCCCAGAATGACAGAAGAACCATGTCCCTAGAATGTCATAATTTTGTGTGTTAAAATACTACATATTCTGAAAGAAGTATGTTCTGGTGGTTACTGAAACTGGAACTGTAACGGCAGGCAGAAAAAAGCACGAGTACATTTACAGTTTTCCACCCAAGACACTGTTTTCACTTGGTTGCCTATTCAATTCATGCAGATTATAGCCTAATTGACTGGAATTAGAGGAAAGGACCTGATACATCATTGAAGTTAATCCTGAACCTAAATTTGGGAAAAAGAAAGAAAAAAAAAAATGACAAGAGAGGCAGACAGACAGATAAAATAATGAGACAGAGAGAGAAGAGAGAAGAGATAAGATAATGTTGCTTTTAGCCCAGCCGACCACAAAGGGCCATATCTGGGCTGTCACCACGTTAAAATCAACTCACAAGTCTTTCATTCACACAATTCTTTAAAATACATCTTCTAAAAACCAATCCAAAAGTTTGTTAAAAAAAAACAAACTTTCCACTGTAAAACCTCAGATCCGATGAAAAATGTTAATCTCTTTCAAGAACTCAAAACTCAAGATCTTTCTGGAACCGGCCAGCCCATCACAGAAGGTTGTCTTCTTCACAGACTGCCGATCTCTGCTGCAGGGACTTCAGAACACAAGAAATGAACAACATACGCAAGACATCAAGGCTGCCCTCCATGAACTCTCAAAACAGTCTGTCATTACGCTTCAGTGGATTCCGTCTCATTGTGGGATCATGGGCAACGAAAAAGCTGATGCTCTCTCCAAAGCAGGCAGCAAAATGGAGCAGTTCAGCCACCCCGTGACCTACAGGGAGGCCAAGACCATCATCCACAACCAGTTTCAGTCCCAGTGGAAGAGAAGGCTGGGTGCAGAGAGTGGTGCTGACCCGATCCACCAGCTCCAAAGGCACCAGCAGACAATCCTCTTCAGACTGAGGACCGGCCACTGCAGACTGCTGAGCCACCTTAACCGCCTGAAGATCACCTACACTGACCAGTGTCCATGCGGCACTGGACCCCAGACCCCTGAAATGTCCTCCTGCGCTGTCCTACTCACGCAGCTCTATGACACAAAACCTGGCCGGGGGGAGCGGAGTTACAGGCGCAGCTTTGGGGAGCCCGTTCTGACCTGGAGAAGACCGCGGGCTTCATCATGGCAGCCGGGTTACAAGTCTGACGCATCCAGCTTCAATCGAACGCAGAAGAAGAACTCAAAGATCGCGTCAGGCAGAACATCTCTGAACAAGGTTTTCATGGAATCTGCTGTAAAATTTTGTGTCTCACATCATGCAAGTCCCAACACTCTAAAAGAACATGTTTCATTGTGAGTGGCACATAACATGGAATGCACCATGGAGCCTCTTCACTCTTTAGAAGGTATGAATGGGTGAAATACGAATGGCCGGTGTGCAGCCGGCATAAAACTGCTTCTTCTTTACGACCACCAGACGAAGATGAGAGGAACTCCTTTAGGTTTGGACAGATCTGAAATAGTTTGTTATCCATCTGTGTATTCCAATCCTCCTGCCAGAGGTCTCTGACATAATCATTAATTTTTGGTTTCAGATCTGAGCAGGGGATAGATATGTTTGACAGTTTCTCTGTTGTAGCATTCTTGGCCAAACGATCAACCATTTCATTCCCTCTGATGCCAACATGACCAGGAACCCAAGCCAGAATAATGTTGTAACCATCCGCTTTCAACTTGGTAAAAAGTTCAAGAAAGTGTAAAAGTTCAGGATGCTGAAGGTTACGACCAACTATGGCCTCCAAAGCTGACAGTGAATCTGACAAAACCAGAAAGTCCTTCTTTGCTGATTGAGAGCTTATCTTCAATGCCAGAACCAGAGCAGTAAGTTCAGTCCAGAACCAGAGCAGTAAGTTCAGCAGAATAGACATAAGCATCTGAAGGAATATGTTCTAACAATATTTGAGGAGGAGCACCAGGGCAATAGGCTGCACAGGCCACTCCATCTTCAGACTTGGAACTGTCTGTGAAAATTTTCTGATAGGATGGGAATTTCGAACAGAGGTCAGCATACAACGCCTTGTATGCCAGAGAGCTGGTAGACTCTTTGCGTAAAGCTGCAAGATCAAAACGAATCTCCTGTGTGAAAAAGGTCCACGGAGGCTTATCTGGAAACTTGGAAAAATCTGACACAACTCCTAGGTCTAGACCTGCATTCTGCGCATGAGGCTGCACACGAAGACCAAACGGCGGAATACAGTTAGGGTAGTTTTCAAATTTGCTTTGAAACTGAGGGTCAAAGACACAGTCATAGGCAGGGTTTTCCGGTTCATCAGACAGTCTGATATAGTAATTCAAAGATAGTTTCAGCCTGCGGTTGGACAGTGAGGGTTCACCTGCCTCTGCGTACAGGCTGTGCACAAGGGTGGTGTGGAATGTTCCAAGACAGAGACGAAGCCCTTGATGGTGGATAGGGTCCAAGAGTTTTAGGTAAGACGGTCTTGCAGAGCCGTACACAGCACAACCATAGTCCATTTTGGAACGGACCAAGGCTCTGTAGAGGTGCAGCAAAGTTTTCTTATCAGCACCCCAGTCAGTGTGTGCTACGACCTGCAGAATATTCAGAGCTTTCTGGCAAGAGGTTTTGAGGTTTTTAATATGGCTGAGAAAGTTGAGTTTTTGGTCAAAAATAACTCCTAGGAATTTGGCCTCTTTGACAGCTGGAATGGGAGATTTCCCTATTTTGATTTCAGGATCTGCAAAAAACTGACAAAAGTTATGGAAGTGAGTGCACTGTGTCTTCGTAGGAGAAAAGGTGAAGCCGTTTTCGTCCACCCACTGATGAATTTTATCCATACAAAGCTGGGGCCTGCGCTGGACACTCGGGTACAGGCTTACAGTTGCGTTGACAGCAAAATCATCCACAAACAATGAGCAGTCTGAACCCTGTGGAACTGACTTGACAATGTTGTTGATCTTGATGCTAAAGAGGGCAGGAGACAGTATGCTCCCTTGTGGAACACCGAACTCCTGCTCATGAACATCAGAGAGAGTGGTGCCAACCCGGACCTGAAACCGTCGTTCTGCCAAAAACATTTTGAATAAAAAGTGGAAGATAACCCCGAAAACCAAGATCATGGAGATCATGAAGAATCCCAGATTTACAGGTGGTATCGTAGGCTTTTTCCAAGTCGAAGAATATAGCCACTGCATGTTGTTTGTTAATAAAGGCGTTCCAAAGCGTAGATTCTAGACGGATCAAATGGTCCACTGTAGTATGATGTTTGCGGAAACCACACTGTTCTTTCGCCAGAAAGCCGCTGGTTTCAAGTTTCCACATGAGTCGAGCATTGACCATTTTTTCCATCAGTTTGCAGACACAGCTGGTCAAAGCTATCAGACGGTAATTGGATGAGTTCGAAAGATCTTTTCCAGATTTGGGTATAGGTATGATAAGGGCTTTCCGCCAGGACAGTGGAAAACACCCTGTGGACCAGATATTGTCGAAGACTTTCAGAATTTGTCTGGAGACAGCTTTCTGGGAGATGTTTCAAGAGCTGATAGTGGATCTCATCCAGGCCAGAAGCAGAATCGTTGCAGGTTTGCAGAGCTGATTTTAGTTCATCAATCGAGAATGGCAGATTGTAGAAGTTACAAGGAGATTTTTCTTTCAGAACTTTGTTTTTCAGAAAAGCAGGCGTTTTATTTGTGGAGGAAGAGTTCTTTTCAATAGTTGAGGCCAGCATATTAGCTACAGCTTGTTTATCTGTGATCAGGGTTTCTGCAAGTTTCAGGTGATAGATAGAAGGATTTGTCTTTTTTCCACTAATTTTCCTGATCACTTTCCAAACTTTCTTCTTGGAGGTCTTTGAAGTCAACTTGGAGCAGAAGTCACTCCAAGACTGACGTTTACACTTTTTGAAAATGTAGGAGAAGAGAGAAGAGAGAAGCAGTCTGAAAGCCAGAGAGAGAGAGAGAGGGCCAGGGGGAGAGAGAAACTTTATATAAATGTGCATTGCACACACACACACACACACACATGCAGAGTGAAACTTTATTCATATATACAATGCCCACGCGCGCACACACACACACACACACTCACAGAGAGACAGAGAGAGAGAATGCATTCTTTTTTGCTATACAGCTGTTCATTCATTCACATTTGCTCAGGGAGAGAGAGAGAGAGAGAGAGAGAGAGAGAGAGAGAAAATAGAGAACATTTATGTAAAAATGCGCTACACAACACACCACACACACACACACACACACACACACACACACAGAATGCATGAGCACTGCACCACCACACATGCAAAAATTTGTGTATAATTGTGGCACTAAGTATAGCCAATCATGAAAATAACTTGCCACACTTTGTTTTACATGAGTGTTCATGTATTCATACAGAGAGAGAGAGAGAGAGAGAGAGAGAGAGAGAGAGAGAGCTCTTGTCAGAATGAGCATCTGGCCATAGGTGTACAATACAAACTGTGTCTTTGCCCTATTGTCTGCCCCTCCCTCCCCCACCCTCCTCCTCCGCCAACTACTACCTACCCTCGCTCACGAAAGAGAGACATGCATACAGACAGAATGCATTAGACAGAGAATGGGAGGGACTTCCCTCCTCCCCATTCCTATTACTCATCCCCTTGGTCTATTGCATTGCACATGATGGAAGCTTTTCGTCATGCATTAATTACCTCTCACCTTCCATCCCCCCCTCCCCCTCCCTCCGCCGTTTCATTTCACAGATTCTTCAGTCTCCATCTTCCCCCTTTCAACCATCTTTCAGCATGGCCACACACACACACACACACACTAACGGAGAGAGATGAAGTGAGGCTTTGTCAGAATGAGCACTTTAATTGGCTGCAACAGCCTAAGCCCAGTCTCCCCCCCTACCCCCCTCTACATACTCAGCATTCTCATCACCACCACTACCCCGCTCACCACTGCGAGTCTCCAGATGATCACGAGTCTCCTCAGATGATCACGCAAGCTCGTGCTTAACTCAAAAAGAAATCAAAAGAATTTTTAAAAAAACAAAAGAAAAACGAAATGCTAAAGAGAGAGATGGGAAGATGGGAAGTGGGAGATGTTTCCCACTTCCCTGGCTTGGTTGGCTTCCTTTGTGACCCACCCCACCCCCTCCCTTCATCACTACTCCAACCATCACTGTTGGAGTGTCCAGTGCAATGTCATGTCTCATGTGTGTTAAGAAAGGAAAGGGGTGGAGGGTGCTGAGTATAGTAATAATGAGGGTAGCGAGGGAGTGAAGGAGTGGAAAGAGGCTAGAAGAGAGAGTGGGGATGTGGGTTAGAATAGCCAGCTTGGGCCTCCTTTTGCCAATAGCGAAACATACAGCGGTTGGGTTCCCTTCATGCAGTGTTTAAGCCCCACTTTCCCTTCAACTTCATTCTGTCATTACTCAAATCTGGGATGTGTTCATGTTCAGAAAGTAAGCGAGGAAACTAGAGTGGGTTTTGAAGAGTTGGAACATTAGAGTGCAGTTTGAAGTGGTGTCCACAGTAACTAGCTAAGTTGGGTCTGTTCCTTGGGCTTACTGAACATTTTGGCAGCAGTCTGGCTTTTATAAAATATACAGACAACTATCTGTTCCCATGGGGAATGTCAGATTTTAGAGTGCCCACCAGGTGCCCACAATGCCAATGTGGGTTCACTGTGGGTAGACTGTGGGCTGTAGTGGGAAGTTTTCAACTCATCCTGCCAGAAATAGGCAGCCAATAAAGAAGCAGAGTTACATGTTTTGTCTGGAGGATCTGACAGTCAGTCAGACAGCACCGTTTCGGGAGGTCAGCAAGATTTAACAAATAATGGTTCTTTGAGTCTCTTTGACAACTTTAGCCTTTTGACAACTGAACCACCCTTTTCCGGCTGTCCACAACACCCCACAAACCACTGAACCTCCCTTTTCTACCTGTCCACAACACCCCACAACCCACTGAACCTCCCTTTTCCGCCTGTCCACAACACCCCACAACCCACTGACCCTCCCTTTTCCGCCTGTCCACAACATCCCCACAACCCACTGACCCTCCCTTTTCCGCCTGTCCACAACACCCCACAACCACTGACCCTCCTTTTCTGCCTGTCCACAACACCCCACAACCCACTGACCCTCCCTTTTCTGCCTGTCCACAACACCCCACAACCCACTGACCCTCCCTTTTCCGCCTGTCCACAACACCCCACAACCCACTGACCCTCCCTTTTCCGCCTGTCCACAACACCCCACAACCCACTGACCCTCCCTTTTCCGCCTGTCCACAACACCCCACAACCCACTGACCCTCCCTTTTCCGCCTGTCCACAACACCCCACAACCCACTGACCCTCCCTTTTCCGCCTGTCCACAACACCCCACAACCCACTGACCCTCCCTTTTCGCCTGTCCACAACACCCCACAACCCACTGACCCTCCCTTTTCTGCCTGTCAAACCCACAACCCACTGACCCTCCCTTTTCTGCCTGTCCACAACCCACTGACCCTCCCTTTTCCGCCTGTCCACAACACCCCACAACCCACTGACCCTCCCTTTTCTGCCTGTCACAAACCCCACAACCCTGACCCTCCTTTTCCGCCTGTCCACAACACCCCACAACCCACTGACCCTCCCTTTTCCGCCTGTCCACAACACCCCACAACCCACCGAACCTCCCTTTTCCGCCTGTCCACAACACCCCACAACCCACCGAGCCTCCCTTTTCCGCCTGTCCACAACACCCCACAACCCACTGAACCTCCTTTTCTGCCTGTCCACAACACCCCACAAACCACTGAATCTCCCTTTTCTGCCTGTCCAAGGGTCGCACGATTCTTGTGCTGTGGATCCAATATTTGGGTACAGCTTCAATTTCAAGATAATTCAGTCACATCCAGGTCTTCCTTTCCTTTTTGCCTGCCATTTAAAGCAGACAGTCTGCACCATCTTAGAACTTTTCATTTTTTTTCTCTTCATAATATTGATTCCAGTAAAACTTGATTACTGGACTTTAGACAGCGACAGTGAACAAAGTATTTGAATGAAGTTATTCTGACATTTGACATGTTTAGGCCACATTAGCAACAAAAATCAATTAGACATCAGTGCTGATCAACCTAGGGATGATGAAAAAGATTATGCTGGGCCGGAAACCAACAGTAAAAATAAAAGTAGCTATGACATACAGGATGTCAGTGAAGTAGGTGTGGATGTACAGAATCATCACTGTGGTCAAAGAACGTTTTTTGGACTGACATTCACTTGATGCATACAGAAGGCGCTCATGTCATTGAGTCGAATGTCAGTCAGATTTTGACCACTTTTCACTTGTTTTTGCTTGGACTCGTATGCTTGGACTCGTATATTATCATGGCCAGGGAAACCAGCCTACCTACATGCAAGACAAAGGCTCATGGTCTGGGGTGTTCCTAAAAAATAGCTTGAATGCTAGGTTTCAGCCTATCGTGGTCTTTTCATGTATGTCAGCACAATTCATGTTGGAAATCAGGTTCTCCTTTCTTCAATCCTTGGGCACCATCCAGCATGAAAAAGAACAGGTTCCAGCAGCTGGCCGAGTACTTTCATCTTGCTGATTCCATTATGGCTGTCCCCAAGGGTCAGGCTGGCTGTGAATTCCTACGCAAAGTCAGACCTCTCATTTCTCTGACTCGGGACACTTTTACAATGGTTTCTGCCTGGTCAAAACCTCACAGCTGATGAGGCAATGATCAAATTCAAAGGTTGTTGAGGTCTTCTCCAGTATGTGCTGGCAAAGCCAACAAAGTGGGACTCATAGTTTTGTCACTGTGTGATGCCATTTCTCTCTATACGCTGAATTATTCTTTGTATACTGAAAAGATCAATGATGTGCCTGCTGCCCAAGTGATGCCTGGGGGAGTGTATCGTAACACACTTGACAAGACCCCCATTTCTTCAAGTGGCACACTGTCTACTTTGAAAATTACTTCATGTCAGTTGCACTCATTCAACATGTGTTTAGAGAACGACAATCTAGCATGTGACACTGCGAGTACGAACAGGAAGGGCTTACCCGAGACCATAAAATCGTCCAAATGTGTCAGAAAGTCTGGTAGACACTTAACACTGGTTTTGTCATATCAGTGATGGCAGCAAGAAGGGCAAGCTTCAGGCTTGGTCTGACTGTTGCAACCTTTTTTTTCTTCAGCCCATCATAGAACTGAGGGAGAGCTTCCCAGGAAAAGGTGAGCAAGTGTTGAAAAAGCCAGATATTGTGGTCCCCTGGCTGTGGCTGATTATTTCAGGATCTACAATGGTGTAGACAAACATTATCAAATCAGATCATTATGGCTCCAAGCTCAAGTTCCTAAAGTGGTGGAAATGTGTACGGTTCTTCTATTTGAATACAGCTGCAGTAAATAACTGCTTTCAGTTTTTACTAGCAGCTTGCTGCATCCCCACTTAAAAGGCACGCAGATTTTTGGACAAAACTCATTTTCGGCATGATTGCTGGTTTCAGGGGTTGAAAACAGATGGGCCACCTTGCTGTTCATGTGGCGTCAGAGAAATACAAGCACACTTCTTCCTAAGTCCAGACTACCATACGCACAGTGTCTTGTGTAAAAATGAAAAAGGAAAACCGCAGTAGACAATGCCATCCAGTCTCTATATGTGTGTGTTCTGTCCGGTGGATCTCTGCAAGGATCGTGGATGTCTCCACTCTTTCCATCACAGTTTAACAGGTTCCCACACTCTCTTTCTTAGCCCAACACCTGAGACTTGACTCCTGAAGCACAAGAAGATGTTGTATCTCGATATCATGGGTGTGAGACAACCAAGACCACACTACTCAGAGTACTCTATCTGTTTTGGGTATGAGTCTGAGCCTGCTTATCTGCCATGAAACAGGCGATAAGAGTAATGTCTAGGGTTTTGTTGTTGTGATAACTATCTTCAATGCTTCTAAACCTATGCTTTCATTTTACTTCTTTTTTTTCATAGTCATAGATCATGATATTAACAGAGGGTGACAAAGTTTACTTCACAAATAAACTAACTCATGCAGGTCAAAAAGCATGCACTCTAAGGTTTTTTCTTTCTTTGATGTAGAGTTTTGTGGTTGTTTGTTTGTTTAATAATAATGATAATTTTCTACAATTATGTGAAAATTTTAAGACTGTAAAATGTTGCAGAATTTTCATATGATATAGATTCTTAGCTACATGCATGACCATCAACACCTCACAACCTCCATCAGCTCTTTGCAGCTGGTGAACCTGACCATCTGGCATCAAACTGGTTGTCATTAAATGCTGATGGGTGTTGCAGTGCCTACAAGTCTATCCCCCAATTCACTAATACAGACATGTTTTTCAGGTGAATTTAGGTGTGTCAGCATTGAGGCATAAAACATACACCACACATTATTTGAATATCACCTGCAGATCAAAGTTCTGGCTTTTCTTGAACATATGAAGTTACTCGGTCAAAAGTTTTAATCATTTTTTTTTCCATACAGATCTCAATTCCTGTAGCTATTCTTCCTCCCAAATCTCTGTGGTCTGTGGAAGTGCAAGTGAAAATAAAATGCTATCAAACCATTTTGATAGAAGTGAAGGAACAACAACTGATCGAAATAATACAAACCCATGTGCCCCACCACCACCCCTTCTCTACCCCACATCCATCACTGTCTAATTTCTAAATCATGTTTCCAGTTATCTTAAGATGTTTTGATAATACCATAGATCACTATGGAAACTTTAACAGCCTTTTCTTAGTTTCAGAGTGAGGTGACTGCCTTTCTTTTCCTTCCCCAGACTGACTACAATCCTGCTGATTATTCTGTGACTTGTATTTAGGATCTATGGGGAGGATAAAAGCCTTAGTTATACAAAAATCATGGACAGCAACCCAAAGAAAAAAAAATACTGTGACTGACTTTTTCTGTTAAACCTGACACAATAATCTGGTAATGTTAATGGTCTTGGTCTCCACAGCTTGTTGGAAGAGAGAGTTCAGTTGTAGGTGACAAGACACTGGCCTGTGTTTTAGTGTATTTCACCACACATTTGGGTCAACTGACTGGAACTGACTCAGCCTTGGCACAGTGTTGCTTGGATTAGTTTTTCTTTGAGGCTCTTTATGTTTACTAGGTTGAAATGTTTCATGGAATGCCAATGATGAGATGCCTGCAGGTTCCTGTCTTGTCTGTTGTGGTGTGCACCTGTACTAATGTTAAGTGGTGTGGAGTCTAGAGTTGCAGTTCCGATCTACTCATACAACCAGGCAACACTTTGTGCTTCATCTGGCTGAATTCTTGCGGCAGCACCACACTGCAGTAACCCTGATGTCCTCTATGCTCAAAAGTCTACTCCCAAGTTCCATGTATCTGTGCAATAATAAGTTAATATTCATTTTAGTGATCTCCACTGCTTTTATTATAACATGTCACAACTGTTTATCTTTTTGTTCAAAGTGAATACACAACTTTCTTCCCATCCAATCCACCACCTGACAAAATGAAGTTCATGACATCATATTATAGTGGTGTTCCTTTTCAAACTAAGTATTAACACATCTGAACTAAAGAGTATGTTTTACCCTCCACTTTGATATTCATCCATTGATGCTTCCCAAGGTACTGCATAATCTGCCACATACATGTACAAATATTCTGGGTGATTAAGACTCTTTATCACTAAAGAACAAATTCCTCAGACATCTCGCACCTTGAAGAGGTGGAGAGGGTGAGAGATGAAGTGGGGGGAAGTGATGGAAATCTTAAATGGGGCTAAAAATGAAAACATTAACAACATCCCTTGTCACCAGGCCCAACTAAACATAAACAAATAAATAAAATGGTTTATAAATAAAAGTCAAAACCGCTTGCATTAAAATCACCAATCTCAAGCTCAACGAAACATATATAAATAAACAAAAAAAATAAGTAAAACTAGACGCCGCTTGCATTTCACAAACATTATTGTTTCCAGTTCCCTTAATATTATACAATCTTTATAAAACGGTTTTCCTTACAACAAAAAAAAAAAAAAAAAAAAAAATTGATCAGCCGTGTCCGCATCCTCAGGATGAAAATCACCGACATATCCCACCTGTAGTTCCCAAACACGCCTCAGGCTTCACGCATGTTGGAACCAAACATGCTGCAGCCATTATCTCCAGCCCATCCCCTCCCTCCGCGTCCCACGACCCGCCCGATGTCTGCGCAACATGGATGTGGACCTTTCTGTCAAATATATGCGACCCCGTCTGAACTGATTTTGAAATTTACTCCAACTTTCATCCCAGCTACTATGTTCAAAACTTAAAAGCATTGTTTGGCAAGTGCGCAAATCTGCCTAATTCACGGACTCTGTCGAATGACTGCATTCTGTACCACCAGCGGCGGCACGCTTGAGACTGAAAAGTCAAGGCTTCGTTTGCAAACAATCGCGGCCTTGCGTGCGATGTGCAACCGTAATCAAGGTCAGACAACTTACGGCATTTCGCCAATGGTAGGTGCAAACTCATTGAAAATGAAAATCCTATGTTCGGTACAACGTATAGGACGCACAAAACAAACAAACCTGAAAAACAAGTCTTGAATTTCTGCACAATAAAACGTCGACTTGTCTGTGAACGTCAGTTAGCCCTAGCTAACGCTAACGAGAAATGATTATGCGCGCATGCGCACCTTTTCGCAACAGCAAGCTTGGTGTCGTCTGCTTTTATTTCGATATCTACAATCTTAATTATGTTGATTCACATGGCTCTCCAAATTTCATTTCTCTTCACTTTCTGTTAAAAGTACACAGGATGTATGACGTAGTGCAATGAGCTACACGCTATAGACCTTTGTGGCTGTTGTTGTTTTAGGTAGATTGGATTTATCGAACCTGATAAACCCCCACCCACTCCCTTTCCGTGCGACCTCCCCACACCCTACTCTCCACCCTCTCCCTGTCTGCGTTGTTGTTGGAATAGGCCTAGGCTAGGCTAGACCAAATCGTTCGTAGACTGACCAAGTGTCACATTGGCTCACCTTTGCGCGACTTTCAATGTGTGGGAAGATAGAACATTGCCTCAGTTGTTCAGCCTCATTCCCAAGCAGCCACACGATTGGAAAGGCAAACTGTCGCTAGCCTAATTCAGCCAGTGGACGGCGTGACGTTTCATGTTTGTAACGCTGGTCATTTAGAGACTGCATTCAGTGTGTTGACGGTAGGCCTAGTATTTCTTTATTTGTTTAGTGTGCATGAAGTTATGTGGAACGTTTGTGAATTGACCTAGCAACGTTACATGTTTCACTCTTGTTCCACAATATGGATAAGCTTCAAAGGGGCAAATCTCATGTTTATCAGACGTACTTTCGACACAAATTCGGTTTCAGTTTGAAAGATGATGATAAGGCCTAACCAATGATTTTTGTTATGGGCAGTCAGAATTTCACTTCATAAAGAGGATCGGATCTCGCTCTCAGACGTGTTTTCTTTAAGTGAAAAGGAGTGAAACTGATTAGAAAACGGAAAAGTCAGAAAGCGGCAAAGTCGAAGGTAAATTAGTAGAAAATACCCAGAAAGCGCTCAAATTTTGACAGTATTTGAGGAAATGAAGCTCTCTTTAAGGATGTTTACCGAGCGGGGTTTTGGAATAGGGGGCTAAAAAATGTTACATGACAACTAACGTTGCTTGAATGTCACCCTGTCGTCATTTTGCCCATCCACGATTTATGCATTGACCCTTGTGCAATTTTTTCAGCATCTTGATCGAGTTGCACCAGTCAGTGAACCTTCTGATTTTGCTGAGAGTACATGAATGGTGCCTACACTCGGTACTAGCAGACCAAGCTGTAAGCGCTATGCAATGCACACTATTATTTACAGTTACACACCTGGCAGCTAATCAACAGAGAGCGGATAGAACAAGTAGTTCTAAGTGAACCGCTGCATGGGTGCTGGCGCTTCATTTTTTTTCTGTCTTTTTTCATGTCATCCGGTCAGAATCAGTCACAGTGTGGCTTGAGAAAGGTTGAAATAAACCGAAATATTGCCATTATCTCATGGGTGTTTTGTGGCTTCTATTTTTCATCTTCCTGACAACCTCCACTGACCTAGTGCCAGTGTGGCTTGAGAAAGGTTGAAATAAACCGAAATACTGCCATTATCTCATGGGTGTTTTGTGGCTTCTATTTTTCATCTACCTTTTTTTTGTTTTTTTGTTTTTGCTGATTGTTTGATTTTTCACACAGGGTGCATGCTATGTGTTGTAAATATGTCTATACCAAAGGCCAGACTCTCTTCTCTTCTGAAAGCTGGTGATGGGATTTTTACCTGTGTGCAAGTTATTATGGGTGCCATCACACATAGATCCTTGGTGTGTTGTTTTATTTGAAGGATTTTTCAGAAAAATAGATTCAGAACCAATGTTAACCAATGAAAATTCTTGCAGAACAGGAACAGCCAGGGAGGGATTCAAACGCTCAACCCCAGATTATCATGATTATGAGTCCAGCATTCTACCAGCCAAGCAATTTTGATGACAAAGTTTGTAAATAACAGGTATAAAACGTGTTGAATAACAAGAACTTTCTCCTCTTTAGACAGACTTGAATAGTGTATGTATAAAGCTTTACTAAGATCCCAAATATATGTATAATGCCATTTAGCATCATATACTGTACCTTGTTAAACTCATGCAAGCTTCAGCAGTTTATCAGCTCGGTTTTTACTAAATTTTCAGGGTCAATGGCAAGCAGTAACACAATACACACACACACACTGTCTTGGATCTCTCGTAGGCAGAGCTAGATCGCTTCTGCTTCCTCATCATTCCACAACTTTACATGCAGGTTTATGCTTTGCCCTCTTTCTTGATTTGCAGCATGTTGTAGCTTTCATGTCTGGTAAACCCCAATCCCATGTGCTTCTGTACTAGTGTGTTCTGGACTGATCACTCTTTACTCATTAGGTTTGCAATTGATCTTTCCTCATTCTCTTTTTTTTTTATCCCTGCTTGGCTATCACTCTCATCCATCTTGGTCATGTCTTCTTGCTCAGCTGTCCAGGGAAATTTCAAAATCCGATCTTGCCCAGTCCTCAGAGTCCTTGAGTCTGGATCCTCTCTATAGCCAAAATATGCAGGAACAATGGGATGTGTGGGTCTAATGCGTGTGTGTGTGTAGATTGACCAAGGAAAGTTAAACCAGGGGTTTTTATTTATTAGCACACATACCACTTGTCATGGGCTGAGCATAACATAAGATTAACAAACGTGCAGAACTCTTCAGACATTCCTCCTCCCCTTCCTCCTTTCTTTTGAGGCTAACCAAGGAAAGGGGCTCAGCATGACAACTGCACTCTCCCACTTCCCGATCAGTGTGGTGGGGTGTCAGTCTCCACTTGTGCAATTTTATAAGTCACTTCTCAGAGACACAGGTGGTCGTAACAGGGGGATGGGATCTGTTGTCATCACTGCTGTTAACCCTGTGTTGAGAACAACCTCCAGTGTTATATACTCATTGTTTCAGTCATTTTTACTGAGAGGTCCATCAAATGTTATTGTAAGTCAGGGGGTCAACCCAGTCACTGGGTGTATCCCTATCAAGTGTCGCTCCATCCGCAAGAGATCTAGGACATGGGGGAAAAATGTCCTAGATGGTCCGCTTACTGGTCAGTATCCACTCGTCTCAGGGAGAATGTTTTTTCCCCAGGGACAGGGGGTTCTCTCGATGGCTTCCCATCATCAGTGTTTTGTTAGTGGCCCGACTTCCCCATCTGGCCACCCTTACACTCCCTGTGATGTGGAGGACAGGTCTGGTTCACCTGCAGATCTGGAGGCCAGAGCTGGAGCCTCTTGTGTCCTTCAGGAGCAACATGTTTTCCTGCAGCACCTGTTGTTGGCTTTGCTGCTCTACAGGGCCATATTAACCTGGGATCTGCCTCTCTGTGTGTACAAACCTTCACTACAGGGGCAGCAGTGTATGTTCATCTCCCATGGAAACTAACTCCCACCCATCCCATTCAGCCCACTCTTTCCATAGCCACTGCTTTCCTTTGGAAACTCTCTTGGAGAAATTTATCCACTGTGCCTTCCCAAGCCAGACTTTTATCAGTGGCTCTCTGTCTCGGATAAGGACACTTGGATCCTGTCTAACTCCCCAGATGTCTGCCACAAGGAACATCAGGCACCCAACATCCATCTCCTGGACAGATCTCCTCCATCTGGGAGGGTGTGTGTCTGTGGGACCCACCCACAGCCATGCTAGGATCACACCTGGGGGTCCCACCAATGCTCCCATCCCAGAGGGGACTCTGCGGTAGAGGCACTGCAGTACACACACACACACACACACACACACACACACACACACACACACACACCCCACACCACACACACTGACTGAAACCAATTTATTTTCAGATTAACTGATGGTTGTACTCACACACATACGCACACACGCACACACACACACACATTCTCACACACACACACACACACACACACACACACACATACACACACACACACACACTGGGAAAACAGGAAGATTCTTAGTCTCGTTGATGATCCCAGGAACATCACCTGCCACCAGAAAAAGAGGAATATTTGTTTCCTGTCGCTTCTTGCTTGCTTAGAGCAATTGCTATGTTGACTGTATTCCAACACTTGGTCCCTGGATGCTGTCTTCTGGAGGTAGTTTTCTGGCACTCTGAGAATACCCTCTGCATGACCAGAGCTGATGGATCCTTCATCACTGCCATCACAGCACAGACTGTTGATTTTACTGCCAGGGCAATTTGCTCTCATACTTGAATTATGCTGGTGTTTGACATACAGAATATGACACTTAAATTTGGAGTTTTTCTCATATTCCCTGTTTCATTATTTGGTCAAATATACTTACTTTGTCAAACTCACAGTCGCTCCCATCCATTGCCGCTAGTTTGCTGTGTTTCTACAGGGGTACTTTGCTGTGGTCAGAGAATGATGAGGAAGTGGAAGTGACCTCGTGCTATATACAGAAAACAGTCTGTAGGGCATATTTTTTTTTTAATTGCTTTAGACTTAAAAACAGGGCCAAACATAGCTAATCGACTGCCATAGTTTGACATAGCAAGAGATTGGCATGGTAAAGTTATTTTGCCTGAAAGGGAATATGAGGGGAAACTCGCCATTTCCATCCCCACATTTGAAACAATTATTAAGCGTCCTGGGAAGCATTACAAGGAGAGCAACTCATCAAATATGCATGATTGAGATCACCAACATAAGTTCTGTACTTATGTTCTTTAAGGTACAGGCATTTTAGACCGGATTTTAATAGAATTTTTTCACATTTTGATGAAGTGAATGATTTAAATCCGAGAATATTTCATGCTTTTTACACTACTAGTAGTATTAGAAGTGAACTAAACCACTAGAAAGTGTCATTAGTGTGACATGGGACAAGGGAAATATTTATTTTGAACTTTGTTATTTCAGTATTCTGTTGAAAGATACGCTGATTTTAGGTTAAGACAAAGATTGTTGGTTTTGTGATCATTCATGATTTTGAAATAAGATTTAAAGCCTTAGTACTACATTGACAAAAGTACTAAGCTCATTATCATTATTGTTACAATACAAGCTGAGTTAATATAGTTTGATTCCAATAAAAAAAAATGTATATCCCTCTGCATAGGATGAAATTATTCACTATATTGTTGCCTTTAGGTACAGTGGTGTAAAAAGCTTGTTATAAAATAAAGTGCTAATATTCTTATTTCATGTGCATGGCTGTAGATTCATAGTAACAGTATACACTATACTCTTAAAAAAAAATTTTCTTCAGTCATGAATGGTACAAGAAGCATGATTCTTTCACATGTCACTCTTAATTATGAAGCACCAAGAACTCATTTCTCACTCTACTTAATAAATTTGTATGAGTTCATTAATATCAAATTTGTTTTATTGACCTCAAAATAGGTAATGAATAAAACAGTGGAAAAACAGTTCCTAGCTGAAGTTTCACATTCCAGTTGTTTACATGTTCAAACAGCAGACAAAATTTTGTGCATGATGTTTATATAGCTTACAGTTGTTTTATTTTATTTTATTTTTTTAAAGTTATGGTGTAAATTATTTCAATTTTCAGCAAGTGCCAGTTTCCAGGGGAAAAAAAAAGAGATAAAAATGAGCAGCCACATGCACTGATGAAGTTAATGATTCGCAGCTCTTCTCTTTCAAATCTTTGATGTCAGGTATTCATCCTGTACTGCTTTGCTGTCTTGTGTACCAGACACTGGGTGGTCATGAAGCATGATCTGTCGTTCCAGAGAAATTGCTAGGTGAACACACCCACAGACATGCTTAGTGTCTCTACAGTTTTGTCAAGTGTTGGTAACATCATTTTTTTTTCTGCTTTTGTTTGTGGTCCTCTAACACATTTTTTCCATTTTTTTTAAAAAGGTAGTGCTACTATCTTCTTTTTTTTTTTTTTCCGTTTATTCGCCTGTCTCTCACTCACCATGCAAGTTTGTATATCATTAATGGACATTCTCTTACAGTTGCAGGCTTTAGTATTTTGGCGTTTGACACAGAGTGTGGCACCAAATCAAAAATACACATAACAATAGCTACTGTAGTATTGACAACTGAAAGGCACCCACACACCCACAGACATGCTAGTTAGTCTCACTACGATTTTGTCAAGTGTTGGCAACATCATTCTTTTTTTTTTTCTCCTTTTGTGTGTGCTTCTCCAATACATTTTTTTCCAATTTTTTTTCTCTTTAAGGTAGGGCTGCTATCTTCCTCTTTTTTTTTTCCACTTTTTTCTCTTTTTTTCTTAACTGTCTCTCAATCACCATGCAAGTTTATATATCATTAATGGACATTCTCTTTCAGTTGCAGACTGTAATTTGGCGTTTGACACAGAGCGTGGCACCAACTTGAAAATACACATAACATTATCTACTGTCATGCTGACAACTGAAAGGCTGTTGTTGTTAGGTTTTGTTTGTTTATTTGTTTGAATGCTGTATTTCGATCTTGATTGTGTATATTCTCATTGGCATTGTGAGTATAGCTCTCTGAATACGTCTGCAACAGCTCGGTCACAGCTATATTCTTGAGTACTGACCAGAATTCCCAAACCCACCAGTAAAATCTTCCATTCTATGATCTTTAAGAACAAGAGTACCCAATTTCAATCAAAAGTGCAGCAAAATGATGGCTGATTTAGGCTACATAAAAAAAAGTACATTGAAGGAGAATGTAATGGTTGTGTGCATCTATGTGAACACAGTGACAGCATTGTTGATTTGTTTGACAATTGTTGTGTTTTTTGTTTGTTTTTTCAGTTGCAGTTAGGACTCAGATTGAAGCTAACACTTCAACTCCATGTTGAAACCAGCTGTCAAGCTTTTGTGTCAAAACTGGACGATCCTGTGTCCGGGATGTTGTGTCATGGGGTTCACCTCAGGCACAGCCTGAAACAGACTGCATTTATTTCTGTCAAAGCTCGCAGAACGTTTGAGACATCTGCTGTTTTGCACAAGGTGCTGTCCGACCCAGAGAACAAAGGACAGCATCAACGGGGGTGAACTTTGACACACTGGGATCATGGAACAATCGCTTGTCTCTATCCATCCTCATGGAGGAGAGCATCAAGAAGGGAAAACTGATTCCAAAAATTCCTCTTGATGTCGTTGGTACAGCATCTTTGATTGGGCGTCGCAAATCGAATGAAGATCGCTTGGTGATCAAAGAACTGGAAAACAACCTGGTATACATTGGTATATTTGATGGCCATGGCAGCTCTTTCGCAGCAGACTATGTGGTGGAGAACTTGGAGCATCACATCAGGTACTTGCTGACCAAGACCTCCGATCTGCAGCTGGTTCTTCATAAGTCTTTTGTGGATGTGCACAATGTCATAGCCAGGCATCTGACTCATTACTTCATAGGTGAGTTCACTGTCTCATCTCTTATCTGCGGGTATATCTGTGCTTCAAACATAGTTTTGAGAACAAGCCAGAAAACATTCACACAAGAACATAAAGCACATGTTATGCTTATATGAAGAAACAATACAGAATAGGTAGGTAAATTTTCAATGAATTGTCTTCTTCATTTGTAACAAACAACAGAACAGTGCTCACTGGGTCACAGTCAGCATGACAATTATCGGGGTAGCTGTTCGGTGTTCTTTTTTTGACATCTGTTGTTTGTTACATTTGGAGAACCGTCGGAGAAGACATTTGTTGAAAACATAGTTTGTCTGTTCCATATTGTTTATCAAATGTGTTACTAGCACTTTGTGTTCTTGTGTCTCTGTTTTTGGATTTTTAATATGCTGTGCATTGTGTTGGTCACCATAATTCTGGGAATGAAAGTGTGTGTGTTAGTGTGTAACTTCAATGTCATAACTAAGTCAAGAGGTTCTGCTCTCCTGACATCAAGCATGTTACATTTGTTTGATGTCACCCATTCCTCCATCCCCCCCCCCCCTCCTGCTGTCTCTCTCTCTCCTTCTCTCTCTAAATGATTTGACTTTGCTACTTCTTCCCCGTTTCTCATGTTCTCTCGCTCCCTTACTTCCCCCTCTCTCCCTCCCTATTTCTCTTTCTCTTTCTCTTTCTTTCTGTCCCTCCCTCTTTCTGTGTTCCTAATTTTGTGTATACATACTTTGTCATGTTCATTTCATTGTCTGTTTGATACATGCTAACTGTTGTCCATTATAGTACCTTTCTATATCCTCCCACCCCACTCTTCTTCCCCCTCATTTTTTTTTCTTTTCTCTTTTCTTTTCATTTGATATTTCATTATCATTGCATGACCATTTTTTGGTCATACATTGTTTTATTTCACTGCATATTGCAGTCCCTACTCAGGGCGAAGACTGGATGAAAAAAAAAAACACATCAGCGGTTATCTATTATCCTTGTAAATAAAGAATTTTATCTGATCTTATCCCTCGCTCTTTTTCTTTTTTTTTTAACCATAGATGTTTACTTTTGGAAATGGGTTTTCTCCAAAATGTACCTAAAGAGTTCGAGAAGCACTCTGACCATCAGTACAGGTTCAGTGGAAGGAGAACAAGTTAACTCTGTCTACTTTCTGATTTCTCCTCCAAATCCACAAACCCAGACATACCTGTCAACCCATTGTCTGTGCTTGCAACTGCCCAGCAGGACACCTCTCACAATGCATTGACTCTCTCCTCCAACCCAGATAGTGCAAAGCCTCCCCACATACCTTGAAGGCAAACATGACAGTCTCAACATTGGTCAGGTCATTCAACACAGATCCCTTTTTCTAACCCAACCTTCTCTTCACACTTGATGTTGTCTTTCTTTACACTCCATTCCTCACACTGATGGACTGAAGGCCCTTTTTTGACAAAAGGCCAACTAACCAACAACACCTTCCCACAGCTACATGATTAAGACTTGCATCACCCTCAGCGCCTTTGAATTCAATAACTTCTTTTTCTTTCAAATCAGTGGTGTTATGGGAACCAAAATGGTACCATCCTGTGCCTACCTTTTCATGGGACACCTGGAACACCACCTTTTGCGGTCTAACACAGGCCTGACTCCACACCTCTGAAAGAGGTAGATTAATGATTTGCTGGGAACCACATCCGTGCCAGAAAAATATCTCGAGTTCCTCAACTTTGTTCAGACCTTCATACCCTTTCACAGTCAGTCAGTTATTTCTCTCAAAGATGAATTGAGGTATTTTCAAATCTGCTGATCCACATTCATACCTTGAACACTTGCACCACCCATCCACAAAACACAGCATTCCATACTCAGAATTCCTCCGCCAGCACAGACTCTGCTCCGATGAAGGAGGTTCCACACTGCAAGCAGCCAAAATGTTTGAGTTTTTCACCAGCTGTGGATAGCCCAGTACCACCATCAATGATGCTCTCAGCCACACACAGTTGTGTCCAGAACAACTGCATTGGAAGCCCAACCTTCAACAGAAACACATACATATATCCATCGCCTGTCTTCTCTTCCATCCTCACAGTCACAGGCTTTCCATCTGCAGGATCCTCAAGCCCTATTGGCAAATATTAGAAGATCATAAACCTACTTTTGACACCAAACCCGTGGTTATTTTCAAGAGTGACCCCCCGCCCCCCCCCCCCCCCCCCCCCTCCTCCCCCTCCAAATACCTCAGTGATCTACTTCAGTACTTGTACCAAACATAACAAAATCACAATACATATGTCATCAGTACTTTTCCGTGCTCAAAACCCAATTGCAGAATCTGTCCTCTCTCCAATGGGACTGTGACGAGTAGGGGTGACAGGTGTGGTCCTCTAGGGGAAGGACTCGGAATGATTTTTCTATTAGAATTATAGAGTAGTTTGCAGATCAGAATTTCACCTCTACCATCTCTCTTACAAGTGATGGAAGGAGCAACTTTCCAGTGCTTGTTATCAAAAGAAATTTTTGTTTTTCTCGGGACTATTGAGAATATTATTAATAATGAATGGCTCATTCCTATTCCTTTATCCACCTCTACAGCACTTGCCCACCATAGTCTCCACAAACAGATCACCATACTACTCATGTTGTAGAACTTTGTTTGTCTCTTCTTTCCTCCTTCACTATTTACATTTTCTTTATCAGTCTATTCTTGTTTAGGCATCTATTCATGCCCGTTTCTTATTCTGACTTTCTTTACATACAACTTTTACATTTTTTTGATTGTTGCTTTCCCCAATTCTGTTTCAATAATACTTTTACCGGTTTTAGATTTTTATTCATTGATCAGTTTCATTCCTTTCTATGTACTTATTAAAGATGTTGTTATCATCATTATTATTATTATGATTATCATCATTAGTTGTAGTAGTAATATTTTTATTTTTATTATTGTTATTATATTTGTCAACATCATTTTCAGTATTCACACTTTATGATAAACTTTATTCCTTATGTATTTTCTAAATTCATATGTATTTGTATATTTCTTAGATTTCATCTTTCCCATTTTCTGTAGTATTAATTGTAGTAGTAGAAGTAGTTGTTGTAGTATCGGTGGTGGTGGTAATAGTAGTAGTGATAATAGTACACTGCTTGTTGTCATAGTAGTAGTATAACAATTTGAAAAAATTGAATAGTTCTTAGATTTTATCTTACTAAAAAATAGTATCTTGCCCATTTTCTGTCATTAAATATTGTCATTATTAGTGATATTATTATTATAATTATTGTCACTGTTATTATCATCATTAGCATCATTATTATTGAATGCCTGATAGAAAATCAGTACTAGGCAGAAAATTCTTGGATTTGCCCAGACTTGAATTACCTGACAGAAAATGAGTACTTGGATTTGTCAGTCCAGAGGGGAGGCACTATGATTTGGGAAGCAATCCCAAGAGCTAGGGCAATGAAATGGGTGTGGCTTGGTCCGGCAAATGCACAAGGATACATTCCACACAAGATGATTCAGCTGGCCCTCAGGATATATGATGTCCAAAGAACATCAGAGGAATGCTGAGGATGTACTTCATGGCTTCTCAGGGAGGTGATCTTGAAAGCTGCCATGAGCTTTATAGGTTCGGCAGATCTGGGGAATGAATACCAAATGCCCCTCTAAAGGCCTTCATGGATGACACAACAGTGCTTTCCACCAAGGAAGATGAAATACAAGAAATACTGAAGCAGTATGACAGGTTAATTGCTTCATCCAGGTCAATCCAAAGAAACCATGAAGCTGCTCCCTGTGGAAAGGAAAAGCAGCAAAAGCCATTATGTTCACTGTTGCCAACCGAACTGTTCCACAAAGAAGAACCAGTCAAGAGCCGTGGGAGGTGGTATGATGACTCCTTTAAAGACACGAAAGAGGGGAGAGGAAACCAAGCAAATAGCAGCAGAAAGCCTGCAGAAAATAGATCAGTGTGGACTCCCTGGCAAATACAAGATCTGGTGCTTGCGGTTCATGCTGATCCCGTAGCTTCTGTTGTCTCTACTGATATACAATATCAATATTAGCACAGTGGGATCAGTGGAGGCCAAAATCAACAAATGTACGAGGAAATGGCAAAGTGCTCCACCTGGCCAAGCAAAGCTGAAGCTTCCTCGAAAATCCATCCTCAAGGAATACAAAGTGGGTAAAGCAAGGTTACCAACCATGCTTGAGGACACGAAGACAAAATTGTGAGATCAATGCAGCCCAAGCTAAAGACTGGCAGAAAATGGAAAGTCCTGGAGGCAGTGGACGTAGCAAAGGAAAACATCTTCTGAACAGGGAAATAACATTAACAGGCCACACACAGACCAACAGACAGGGGATGGGGTCATCAGAAATGAAATGGTGGTCAAAAGTGAAAGAGAAAGCAAAGAGAGACATAGTGATAGAGGAGCTGAAGAAAGAAGGCAGTCCAGCCAGCAAGACCAACAAGGACAGTGGACTATCAGGGAAAATGCACTCCAAAGAAGTCTCACTTGGAATGACATACGGCACATGGCATCAGTTAGTGTCAGCTTTATCCTAAGATCTGTATGTGACCTTCTGCCCTCAACTTCACACCTGGTCAAATGGGGGAAACCAGATGATCCTTCGTGTCCTCTCTGTCACAGCAAACAAACAGTGGAACATGTTTTGAGTTCATACAAAGCAGTGCTAAGCCAGGGAAGGTACACATGAAGGCACAACCAAGTACTCAAGGAGATAGCACATGCATTTAGCACTGGGGGAGGAAGCTCTACCTCACCAAAAGCTCCAGCAACAAAGTTCTACATGGCAGGAGGCTACAAATCATGGTCTGGAACAGCTTTGATATCAAGATCATGGAAACTGGGTTTGCTGGATAGATCAGGTGACTGGGAATGCACAGTAGACCTTCCAGAATGGGAGAACCATCCAGAGATCATCAGGAAGAGTGGCATGAGGCTGGATAGGTTCATCAAAACAAATGATTCTGATTGAACTCGCTGTGCCATACAAAAGCAGAATGGGTCAAGCTCACATGTACAACACTGAGAAGTATGCTTGTTTAGCCACTAGCTTGAGGTAATCTGGCTTCCAGGCCCAGGTTCTTGCCATAAACGTTGGAACAAGCGGATTTATAGGCTTATCAGCCTATGACCTCAGGAAACAGTTTGGGATTTCAGGAAGGAAGGGGACCAGAACTTTGTAAGCAATGGCACAAGGAGCTGAAAAGGATTCTGGCTGGATCTGGTCGAGGAGGAACAAAAATGAACTTCATGAAGCTTAAACTTCCTAACTTTGAACAGGTGTCCATGAACAAGAGGGTAGAACATCCTAAAAAGGCACACCTTGAGATGCCCACCTATCTAAAAGTTGCGGGTTCAAATCTGGGCAGCATTAGGGGAAAAAGATGGCAGTAGAAAGGCATCTGGGAGTCAAGACCTGGATGTGGTCCAGCTCCTGTAGAATGTAAGGAGTTCAGGGCCAAAACACTTGTCCAAGAGGGGTTTCTTCTCTGAAGACCTACTGTCAAACTCTCCCACGAGTTTCTTTCTACAATATTACAGTTATTTATAACTATTGTTATAACTATTCTGCTTCTTCTTTCTCTTCTTCTTCTTCACTTCCTCAATTGTAATTATTACCATTGTGATGACTACAATTATTATTGGTATTTTCATTATTATTATTATTATCATTGTCCTTATTTCATTCCGTATGTTCTCCTCTTCAGTCTCTTCCATTTTATCTATAGTTCTGTTCCGCAGTTTTGGTGTTTCACTACAGACCATAATCTGCACTGAGATCGAAGAGATACGTGACTGTTTCAGTGTGTTAGCCTTTGTTTTCAAAGTTCTTAACATTATTTGTCTGCCTGGAGAAGACCTGTCGGTCAAAACATATGTGTGTTTTGCAATTTGTTTCGTTCATTTTGCCGTTAGTAATTTTACTTTTGCTCTTCTGTGTGACAAGGTTTCAATTATTGTTCTTTTGTTTTTGTTTTACTGAGGATATCCATTATTCATGCAGTCTAAAAAAAAAAACCCACCCAGTTCATCGATTTTACCCTCAGTGTCTTTCACATTTACACACAAGACACATGTATGGTCACACATCTACACACACACACACGCTTCTATGGTGTTTTTTTTTTTTCCCCTTCTCATCATCTTCTGTACCCCAGTAGTGGCAGCACCAACAGCATGCAGAGAGCAGTGAATCGAGTCATCATGAGGCACTGTTCCAGAGGAGAGACTTCACTGCTGACAGTTCATTGATGTATTCAGTGTTCAGTGTTACCTGTTCTGATCCAGCACACACAGGACACAACTTTGAATTGTTCAGTCATGGAACTAGCATGAACAAGTGCTCCCTACTGAAGAAATCCACCTCATAGACAGTCCCCACTAATTTGTTGGTACCAACAACGTTGACCCCAAATCACCCTTTGTATGAACATGGTGAGAAGAAATCAAAAGGGAGATCACCACAAGAGCAGGGCATGAAGGGGCACAGAATTTGAGAATTTATTTTGTGAATGACGGAAGATGATGCATGGAGTTCCAATGTGGTGAAAGGACATGACACGACTTGTGCTGAACGCTTCCTATAGTTTTAACCTAGTGTCATCCAGGCCCGAAAGGTACAGACACCAGCAGCAATGGTCAGGAAATATGAGAACACTTCTTCAGTATTCTCAGTCTCTCTGTCTCAAAATTTCTCATATTTCCCTGTGCACATTTTTTGTTTTGACAAAATAATAGTTCGAGGGTTGACTGCCAGAACCCAGTATCTCTCCTATATATATGCATATGAGCACATTTTTGTGTCTACCTATTTGTTTGTGATTTTTGGAAGTTAGTGACTCAGAAAGCATGATGTTCTTCTTCCATTCACCCATAGATCACAGTGACAGGGTCAGTACTATGAATGGCACTGTTACAGACACCGACACCTTCTCCTCGGGAACAACGGCCACTGTGTGTCTGATCAAGGACAGTTCAGAGATGGTGGTGGCCAATGTGGGTGATAGCCGTGCTGTGCTCTGCAGGAAGGGCAAAGCGCTCCGCCTGTCTCACGATGACGACCCTGATGACCCCATGGAGTCGGCCCGGGTCACCCAGCTGGGGGGCAAGATTGTCCAGAACAGTCAGGGCATGTCACAGGTCAGTCCTCATCACCGAGCTAAAGGAGAAAGATTGTAGAGAACAGCCAGGGCATGATACTGGTCTGTTTTAATCACCCAGCTAAAGGGGGGAGATTGTAGTGAACAGTCAGGGCATGTCACAGGTCAGTCCTCATCATACAGCTAAAGGGGAAAGATTGTAGAGAACAGTCAGGGCATGTCACAGGTCAGTCCTCATCATGCAGCTAAAGGGGAAAGATTGTAGAGAACAGTCAGGGCATGTCACAGGTCATTCCTCATCACCCAGCTAAAGGGGAATGATTGTATCACCCAGATAAAGGGGAAAGATTGTAGAGAACAGTCAGGGCATGTCACAGGTCAGTCCTCATCGTGCAGCTAAAGGGGAAAGATTGTAGAGAACAGTCAGGGCATGTCACAGGTCATTCCTCATCACCCAGCTAAAGGGGAATGATTGTATCACCCAGATAAAGGGGAAAGATTGTAGAGAACAGTCAGGGCATGTCACAGGTCATTCCTCATCACCCAGCTAAAGGGGAATGATTGTATCACCCAGATAAAGGGGAAAGATTGTAGAGAACAGTCAGGGCATGTCACAGGTCAGTCCTCATCATGCAGCTAAAATGGAAAGATTGTAGAGAACAGTCAGGGCATGTCACAGGTCTGTCCTCATCATGCAGCTAAAACTAGTAAAAGGGAAAGATTGTAGAGAACAGTCAGGGCATGTCACAGGTCAGTCCTCATCACCCAGCTAAGGGGGCAAGGTTGTAGAGAACAGTCCTGAAGGGCATGTGACAGGTCAGTCCTCATCACCCAGCCAAAGGGGAATGATTGTGTCACTCAGATAAAGGGGAAAGATTGTAGAGAACAATCAGGGCACGTTACAGGTAAGTCCTCGTCACCCAGCTAAAGGGGAATGATTGTATCACCCAGATAAAGGGGAAAGATTGTAGAGAACAGTCAGGGCGTGTCACAGGTAAGTCCTCATCACCCAGCTAAAGGGGAATGATTGTATCACCCAGATAAAGGGGAAAGATTTTAGAGAACAGTCAGGGCATGTCACAGGTCAGTCCCCATCACCCAGCTAAAGGGGAATGATTGTGTCACCCAGATAAAGGGGAAAGATTGTAGAGAACAGTCAGGGCATGTCACAGGTCAGTCCTCGTCACCCAGCTAAAGGGGAATGATTGTATAACCCAGATAAAGGGGAAAGATTGTAGAGAACAGTCAGGGCATGTCACAGGTCAGTCCTCATCATGCAGCCAAAGGGGGAAGATTGTAGAAACAGTCGGGCATGTCACAGGTCAGTCCTCATCATGCAGCCAAAGGGGAAAGATTGTAGAAACAGTCAGGGCTATCACAGGTCAGTCCTCGTTATGCAGGTAAAGGGGAAAGGTTCTAGAGAACAGTCAGGGCATGTCACAGGTCTGTCCTCATCACCCAGTCAAAGGGGAAAGATTATATCACCCAGCCAAAGGGGAAAAATTGTATAGAACAGTCATGGCATGTCATGGGTCAGTACTCATTATGCAGCTAAAGGGGAAAGATTGTAGAGAACAGTCAGGGCATAATACAGACCTGTCTGTTCTCATCACCCAGCTAAAGGGGAAAAACTGAGAGAGCTGTCAGGGCATGTCATAGGTCTGTTTTCAGCACCCAGCCAAAGTGGAAAGATTGTAGAGAACAGTCGGGGCATGTCACAGGTCAGTCCTCATCACCCAGCTAAAGGGGAAAGATTGTAGAGAACAGTCAGTGCATGTCACAGGTCAGTCCACATCACACAGCTAAAGGGGAAAGATTGTAGAGAACAGTCAGCACATGTCACAGGTCAGTCATCATACAGCTAAAGGGGAAAGGTTGTAGAGAACAGTCAGGGCATGTCACAGGTCAGTCATCATAACAGCTAAAGGGGAAAGATTGTAGAGAACAGTCAGGGCATGTCACAGGTCAGTCATCATACAGTTAAAGGGGAAAGGTGGTAGAGAACAGTCAGGGCATGGAACAGGTCTGTCTTTGTCACCCAGCTAAAGGGGAAAGATTGTAGAGAACAGTCAGGGCATGACACAGGTCAGTCCTCATCATACAGCTAAAGGGGAAAGATTGTAGAGAACAGTCAGGGCATGTTACAGGTCTGTCCTCATAACCCAGCCAAAGTCGAAAGATTGTAGAGAACAATCGGGGCATGTTACAAGTCTGTCCTCATTACCCAGGTAAAGGGGAAAGATTGTAGAGAACAGTCAGGGCATGTTACATGTCTGTCCATGTACCCCAGCCAAAGTGGAAAGATTGTAGAGAACAGTTAGGGCATGTCACAGATCTGTTCACATAACCCAATCGAAGTGGAAAGATTGTAGAGAACAGTCAGGGCATGTTACTTCTTTACCCAGGTCAAGGGGAAAATATTGTGCAGAACTATCGGGAGAATATCTTTTTCATGATGTTCAGCCTCCTCTTCAGTGTGTGGAGATTAGATATCTTTGGGTGTGGGTGTGTGTTGATTTATTCTTCATATTTGGAGTGACCGATGTGACTGAAGAAAAACAGAGTTTGTATAATGGGATGACAAGACAAGAAAAGTGTGAAAGTTCTGGAGACAGTTTATGCACACACACGCACACCGTTTTAAACACCCCTCAGAATGAAATGAAAATGAAAGAACAATCAGGACAACCATATCAACTGCAGATGTTTTTTGATAGAGATTTCAGCTGTATTGGCAAAGAAGTGCAAAGAATAAGAAATACAAAGAAAGAAAAGAGATGTGACCTGACATCATTTCACTTTCAATCATTTGGCATTGCCCCAGACAACCATTCATTTCTCAAAATGCAAAGAGAATGAAGGAATAGTCAGGATATTCATTGCTTTATGAGAAGAATTTACCTCATGGTTAAAGAATCATAGCCTGTCTTTGTTTACATTTAGTTGCATACATTTTCTTCTAGTGTGCAGTGGAATCACATGCACAAAGTATCTGTTGTACGCTTCTGTATGTATCCATAACCTTGTTACCCTGGCTTTGTGCTGCTCACTTGGGTTCAACTGATAATGACTGAGCAAATTCAGTGACTAATACCTTGATGTATGCATGTATAACAACACTCCATTTGTCTCTCTCACAACATCAGGCCACAGCACTAATAAACACAAAACAGAGTGCCAAGTAACGATTATTTAATACACAGTGCAAAACAGGCTTGTGAATTGTAGGCAAATATGTCTTTTTGGACAACACGGTTCTAGAGTGTACGAAACAGAGTGACCCAGTGTTACAGGTGTCTGGCATGACAGGTGATGTTGGGACAGGACTGAGTCAGTGATGATGATGATGTGTGGCTAGTGTTGCAGGTGAACAAACTTCTGGGCACTACAGGCGGAAGCGATGTTGGGACAGAACTAAATCAGTGATGATGCCGGTGTTACAGGTGAACGGACGTCTGGGCATGACACGCAGTATTGGGGACACGGAACTCAAGCCCTTTGGTGTTATCCCACAGCCCCACCTCAGGACACTAGAAGTAAGCAGTATCATGTACAGACATGTATTACAGAGAGAGATTTGAGGTCCTTAGTACATTTTTTTTTTTTTTTGACGATTTTATACTGACAGGGTAAAAGTGAAGGAAAATCAGTGGTGACAACAGTGTTAACCAACCAACATGTTCTACACAGAGAGAGTTTGTTTTTTTTTGCTCTGTGCAGAGAGTGTTCATTTGCTCTATGTAGAGAGTGTTTTTTTTGCTCTGTAGAGAGTGTTTTGCTTGTTTGTTTTCTGTCCCATCTTCTGTGCCATCTTTGTGGCACTGCACCCACACCGCTCATTCTGACTCCCATCCACAGCCACAGCCTGGCCCAGCCCGCCACAGCCCCAGCACCGCCAGTTAACAGGGAGAAGTCAGCGTCAAGTCATCAAGTGGCAACCTGCCAGAGGAAATACTGCACTGCTGCTGAGTCACTTCTGTGGTGTTCGGTGGTGCCTGTTCTGATCCAATATACACAGGGCGCCACCTACAAAGCCCCATAATGATGACAATGATTGCTCAGTTGCGGAGCCTGCATGAGTGAGCTCTCCCTCCTGAGGGCACCACCACGTTCGTCCAACAACAACCCCCCCCTGAATTTGCCAATACCGATGACCCCAGTGGAATCAAGCCCAGGCCATAGACTTGGAGAGGACATCGAAACTAAGGTCAATGTGAGCAGGGCATGAAGAGCCACAGAATTTGAGACTTTTTTTTTAATGCTGATCAGTGACGAAAATGAGGATGTATTACCATTCCGGACTGAGACTGCATGACAAGGCTGTACTCTACGCTTACTTTCTTCATATATCCTGGTGTCAACCAGGACCGTGAGATACAGACACCTGCAGTGCTTGCAGGAAATCTGAGCATCACTCTCAGAGAGGCATCCATTTGGTGGATGAAACTCCACTGTGTGGACCCACTCTTCTCAGCTAAGCCTGTAGCAAACTCAGCTCTGGGTAGGAGCCAGTCTGGGCAGAACAATCCCACATGGCTCTGATGGGAATCGAACCCATGACCTCGCAGCCGGGAGTTTATGACGCTAACCACTTTGCCATGGTGGCTGGTGTGTAGAGAGTGTTTGTTTGCAGAATTGCACTATGTAGGGAATGTTTATTAGCTGTACGAAAAGAGACTTTCTTTGCTCTATATGAAGAGTGTTTGTTGTGTAGAGAGAGCTTGTTTGCTCTGTGTGGAGGTTGTTTATTTGGTGTATAGAGTTAGCTATATGTGAAGAGTGTCTGTTGTTTGAAGAGAGTGTTTATTTGCTTTATGTAGAGAGTGCTCTGTGGTGGAGAGTGTTTGCTTTTGCTATGTTTAGAGAGTGTTTGTTTGCTCTATGTAAAGAATGCCTATTTGCTGTTGGCTGAGAGTGCTGTGTGTGAAGAGTGTTTGTTGGCTATGGTTAGAGAGTGTTTGTGTGCTGTATGTAGAGAGAATGTTTGTGTGAAAGAGATGTGATGGTTGGCTGATGCATGGTGACCTCCCTTGCAGCCTTTGTGGATCCTAACGCATTGGCTAAGAGATTCCTCCTATTTGTTGATACTTGATGGCTCTTCCTTTCCATCTTCCTGTTCTACTCATTGCTAGCTCCTGGGAGGCATATCCCCAGGTTGTGAGAGCATCACACCCTGGTAGGTGTTGTGTCAGTTAGATGGTGAGAAAGACGTAATGTTGCTTATAGCTCAGCCAACCGCAAGGTTGGTATCAGGGCTTTCATTGTGCTGAAGTCAGCTCGAATACAGATTAAAAATAAAACAACAAACAACACTATGTCTGTTTGGTTCCGTTGGGGGCTGTTGGATGGTGATGTGAGGTGGTGAGAATACCCCAGAATGATAGGTGCTATGTCTGATAGATGTGATGGGAGACTAACACTATACCCCAGAATGATGGGTGCCATGTCTGATAGATGTGATAGCAGACCAACACTATACCCCAAAATGATAGGTGCTATGTCTGATAGATGTGATAGCAGACCAACACTATACCCCAGAATGATAGGTGCTATGTCTGATAGATGTGATAGCAGACCAACACTATACCCCAGAATGATAGGTGCTATGTCTGATAGATGTGATAGCAGACCAACACTATACCCCAGAATGATAGGTGCTATGTATGATAGATGTGATGGGAGACTACACTGTATCCCAGAATGATAGGTGCTATGTCTGATAGATGTGATAGCAAACCAACACTATATCCCAGAATGATAGGTGCTATGTCTGATAGATGTGATAGCAGACCAACACTATACCCCAGAATGATGGGTGCTATGTGTGATATATGTGATAGGAGACTAGCACTGCCGGGCCAGTCTCTGCTGAGGAGTCTCACTGGAGAGATGCTGTCAAGTGAAGGCAGGCCAGTGGAATGGTTTGGTTCAGACAACAAAATGGGAAGGTTCCCATGTGCTGCCAGTGTGGACGTTTGGACACCACCTTCTTCATCACCATGCTCCCTCTGACTTCTTCTTCCTCCTCTTTTTTACTGTACATACATATGGCTGTGCTAGGTCATAATGATAAAGGAACTATTTGACATCACTTCTTCCCCCCCCCCCCCCCCCAACCCCCTCCCACCCCCACCCCCCTCTCCTCCCCCACTGTTCGGGATAAAATGGATTTAAACACTTCACATATACCGTGCTTTTCACGCTATAATCCACTGCTGTTTTCCTAAAGTCAGACCCCTGTGGCTACTGCTCTGGCAGCCACCTATTAATACATTTTACCAATTCTGTTCTTAGCTTGTCTTCCGATCTGCACTTGACTCGGCAGACTGAAAACCAGTATGTGCAGAAATGAAATATGACCACTTTTCACAGAAAGAATGATTTATACACGTAAAATGATCTTTGTTAACAATATCTTAAAATGAGCGTTGTTAACAATAGCTGTGCATAGATTTTGCTTGAACAATCACTCATCAGTAAAAGCAATGCCCAAGTGTCGAGAAGCCAAGCCTATGACGTGGACTTCAAATTGAAGGCTGTTGATCTGGCTCATCTAAAAGGCAGCCATGCAGCAGCTCAAGTTGATGGTCTGACAGTGGGGTATTCACCGTGTCAAACTTTCCCAACACAACCAATAGCTGCTGTCCACACTACAGATTGTAAGTTTCATTTTAGAAAAGTGGGCATAAAGTCTGTAGCGGACAACACAGGAGTCCCAGCGGGCACAAACACAGAGGCAGAAGTAGCACAAGTCAGCAGACAACATGGCTCATGTTGATGACAAGTTCTGTAGACTGTGCATGTCTGACCCTGAAGACAGGTTCTACAGTGATTTTAATGCTGCAGAGAACACCGGTGGAAAAGGACCTGATTAGCTGATTTTTTTCCCATCATTGTATGTGTTACCCTTTCCTGCATGCTTGCCAGTGAATGACAGTTGTACTTCATAATACACAGTCTTTGTTTTGCAGTGTTCGATGTTTTCCTCATCATTTTCATACCTGCTTTCTTGCGGCTAATCAGTTTCTTGCAGCTGTGTGTGTGTGTGTGATTTTTTTTCTTTCTTCTGATTTAACCTTCTGCCTACCGTGTGACAATGCCACCTGACTGAGAATCTTGTACCAAGGGAAGTAACTGGGCAATGCATACTCACTTGCCACAAAGAAACCTCAATTAAAAAAAAATTCTTTTTGCTCACCAGTAGTATAATTTTGACGAAAAAATTCTGAAAACATCACTCCATCCAAAGCAGCCTTTTTTTCCCCATGTGTAATGAACTGGTACACAATAAAAAATAAAAAAAAAACAACCAAAAAACCCCAGAAAACCCCAGAATAATTCCACTTCAGTGTTCCATTGATTTCGGCCCCAAAATCAGTGAGCAGTTGATCATTGTTTATAACTAGGTCAAGATCAACGTCAGTCTCGTCTTACTTAGAAATTTCTGCAAGAGTGTAGCCCCCAAACGCCTCCCCCCCCCCCCCCCCCCTCCCCAAAACTCTCTTCATCGCTATCATATCTGAAAATGGATTCTAGAAGTTGTGTAGGTTCTTGATCCGCAATTTTCCCTGAAAATCTTTACGAAAAAAGCTGAACTTTGAAAATTCACAGCATTATCAAAACTCTTGGAACAAAGTACAAAATGGCATCCAGAAACGGTTCTACCAGAAGGCTCTTCTGTCATGATTGCATTCTGGGATATGTGATAGTGAAAGTGAAAGTCATTGACCTAGTATTCGACAGTTGACCTTGGTCGACCCAATATTCAGAAAGAGGAAATCTCACAGTCAGTCTTGGTTGATGTGGTAGGCTGTGGACTGAAAAAAAAAGTAGCGGATGCAGCTTACATAACAGCACAGGTTAGTGCCTGAAAGTGATGGTAGCTATAAACAACTTAAACAGATTGATATCGTTTATCTGTCTCTGTGCTTTGTGATGCGAGATCCAGGCTGTGCCTTCAGCTCATCATTCTCCGTTGACTGTTTCAGATTAAACATGGCTACGATGCCTTTCTGATGCTGGCCACGGACGGTCTGTGCTTCGTGCTGAGCGACGAGGAGATGGTGAACATCATCAGCAGCTGTCAGACCCCCTCTGAAGCTGCCGGCCTGGTGGCCGACCAGGCTCTGCACTTTGGCTCTGAGGACAACTCCTCTGTCATCATTGTCCCTTTCGGAGCCTGGGGCAAGTACATCTCTGCTGCCAGCTCCCTGCAGTATCGGTTTGGACGCAACATGTTCAGCAAGAGAGACTGAGTCAGTGTGAAGAGGGGGAAGCAACGTGTCAGCAAGAGACACTGAGTCAGTGTGAACAGGGGAAGCAACGTGTTCCGCAAGAGAGACTGAGTCAGTGTGAACAGGGGAAAGCAACGTGTTCAGCAAGAGAGAGTGAGTCAGTGTGAACAGGGGGAAGCAACGTGTTCAGCAAGAGCGTGTGAGTGTGAAGATCACCTGTGTGTAACCAATAGATGACTGTGGGTGTGCATTGGTGACAACTGTGACCATCATCTCTACCCTGTCATGCAGGACAAGAGGGGTGTGAAGATCCGATCATGACGGCCTGCGGGCCTGTCACAGCATGGCAGTGACTGTGGGGTGGGGCAAGTGTCACAGCATGGCAGTGACTGTGGTGGGGCAAATGTCACAGCATGGCATTGACCAACTGTGGCAGGGCAAATGTCACAGCATGGCAATGACCAACTGTGGCAGGGCAAGTGTCACAGCATGGCATTGACCAACTGTGGCAGGGCAAATGTCACAGCATGGCATTGACCAACTGTGGCAGGGCAAGTGTCACAGCATGGCATTGACCAACTGTGGCAGGGCAAGTGTCACAGCATGGCATTGACCAACTGTGGCTCGGCAAGTGTCACAGCATGGCATTGACCAACTGTGGCAGGGCAAGTGTCACAGCATGGCATTGACCAACTGTGGCAGGGCAGGTGTCACAGCATGGCATTGACCAACTGTGGCACGGCAAGTGTCACAGCATGGCATTGACCAACTGTGGCTCGGCAAGTGTCACAGCATGGCATTGACCAGCTGTGGCAGGGCAAGTGTCACAGCATGGCATTGACCAACTGTGGCACGGCAAGTGTCACAGCATGGCATTGACCAACTGTGGCTCGGCAAGTGTCACAGCATGGCATTGACCAACTGTGGTTGGGCAGGGTGAAGTCTCATCGTCAGAGACTGGAGGCTTCCTTGCCAGGGCCTGAGGCAGGAATGAGCGGGTTCCTGTCAGTTGCCCACCCCCACCTCCTCCTCCACTGTCTGACAACAGAACACCACTGGCTTGGAGGAGTTCCCATGCTGCCCACAAAGTAAATCCAGCACTCTCACACCAAGTGCTGTGTGTGTGTGGTATGTGTGTGTGTGGTATGTGTGTGCATGTGGTATATGTGTGTGGTATATGTGTGTGTGTGGTACGTGCGTGGTGGGTGAAGGTGAGGTGAAGTGTTCAGCATTGTGGTTCAGCAGCTGTCAATGAACATGTAACATTACATCAGACATGCAGACAGGACCACCTGGCCTCGATGTCTCATAATGCCTGCATTCCCTCAAGAACATCACACCTGGCTGATGTCTACATTGAAACAACAATCCACACCTGGCTGATGTCTACAGTAAACAACACTCCACACCTAGCTGATGTCTACACTGAAACAACACTCCACACCTGACTGATATTTACAGTAAACAAAACTCCACACCAGACTAATGTCTACAGTAAACAACACTTCACACCTGACTGATGTCTACAATAAACAGACACAACACTCCACACCTGACTGGTGTCTGCAGTAAACAATACTGCACACCTGACTGATGTCTACAGTAAACAGCACTTCACACCTGACTGATGTCTACAGTAAGCAGACACAACGCTGCACACCTGATTGATGTCTACAGTAAACAACGCTCCACACCAGACTGATAACTACAGTAAACAACACCCCACACCTGACTGATGTCTACAGTAAACAGACAACACTTCACACCTGACTGAAGTCTACAGTAAACAAACACAACACTTCGCACCTGATTGATATTTACCGTAAACAGACAACACTTCACACCTGACTGAAGTCTACAGTAAACAAACACCACACCCCACACCAGACTGATGTCTATAGTAAACAGACACAACACTTCACACCTGACTGAAGTCTACAGTAAACAAACACAACACCCCACACCAGACTGATGTCTACAGTAAACAGACACAACACTTCACACCTGACTGAAGTCTACAGTAAACAAACACAACACTCCACACCTGATTGATATTTACAGTAAACAGACACAACACTTCGCGCCTGACTGATATTTACAGTAAACAGACACAAGACAAGAAGTGCTGGGCAGTGTGTGGACATCCTGTTAGAATGCACACTGGGACACTGACCACACAGCCAGCCATTGACACATCACTCAGCCCAGCAAAGTCAGTCATTGACCACACAGACATTCATACATCACTCAGCCCAGTAAAGTCAGTCATAGACCACACAGACAGTCATTAACACATCACTCATCCCAGCAAAGTCAGTCATAGACCACACAGCCAGCCATTGACACATCACTCAGCCCAGCAAAGTCAGTCATAGACCACACAGACAGCTGTTGACACATCACTCAGCCCAAGTCATCAAGGCCACAGACAGTATGCACATCACTACGCAAAGTCGTCAGACCACACAGCCAGCATTCACACATCACTCAGCCCAGCAAAGTCAGTCATAGACCACACAGCCAGCCATTAACACATCACTCAGCCCAGCAAAGTCAGTCATAGACCACACAGCCAGCCATTCACACATCACTCAGCCCAGCAAAGTCAGTCATAGACCACACAGCCAGCCATTAACACATCACTCAGCCCAGCAAAGTCAGTCATAGACCACACAGCCAGCCATTCACACATCACTCAGCCCAGCAAAGTCAGTCATAGACCACACAGCCAGCCATTCACACATCACTCAGCCCAGCAAAGTCAGTCATAGACCACAGAGCCAGCCATTCACACATCACTCAGCCCAGTGCAGTCAGTTGGAAGCCAAAGTCAGTCATAGACCACACAGCCAGCCATTCACACATCACTCAGCCCAGTGCAGTCAGTTGGAAGCCAAAGTCAGTCACTATTTATACTGAAGAGCTGAGAGCCCCTGGTTAGTTGCATGTAGCTGCCATGCATGGGGCTATGTATTTTTGTGTCTGTGAGTGTATGTTGTGCCTGTGCAGGGCTGCTGTCACTGGTGATGTATTCAGGTACAGGCTGCCATAGTGGCTGATAAATTGGTGCATCAAGGAATGCACTACAGCTGAAAGGGTGGAAGTGGATGTCTTCCAGTGTCTCTGTTGATGTGGGTGTGGGTGGAATATAAGGTTGGAGCATGGTAGTCTGTGTGTGGTCAGTCTGGATCCATACTGTTTATCCAAGTATGTTTGCAGCATGGGTGCCACTCTTCCGTCTGGGTGACTGAAATCCGTTTTCTCGGCAAGGCCCCAGATGGAAATTCCGTTTTTCAAGTTTTGTTATTCCAAAGAAAAAAAAAGTTTTGGGAGGAAAAACAGTTGAATTGGCGGTATTATGACTGAAGCAGCACTGTAGCAGACGACCGGAAATGAGGAAGCGCTCTCTATCGTTGAAGACAACACAGGTCCAGTGATCTTTGTTAGCCTACGTCGCGCCATTGTACTGATAGAAAAAGTTTTCCCCGCCTGGGCGGCCCCTGGACCCCTGCCTCATTTTCAGTTTTTTCAGATTTTCAAAGTGTCACCCTTGTTGCAGTCACAAAGATGTATTCGAAAGGCAGCCATGCAGACAGTTAGTGTGTGTGGGTTTTTTTTTTCAGCCATGCAGACAGTGAATGTAATTATGTGTGTGGGTGGGTTTTTTTTTTCTGGGATAGTATCCTTTGTTCTTCGAGATTCATGCTGAAATGCAATCCCTTAGGTTGTGTTGGTTGCTCTGGGCACACTGTGTGAAATCTTGGCTACAGATCACACTCACCATCACTCTTTGTTTACCTGTTTAATCAGATTCATCCATATCTATTGATTTGTAGTTTCTAGTCCAAGGAGATTTTTTAATCCATTTATTTGGTGTTTCTGTGTTTGTGTCTGTTAAAGGAAATATTGGAGTGTGTAAATTGTATTCAAAGCAGGATTGTCAGTGGCCAGCGTGATGACATGAAGTCCACAAGATGTCAGTCATGAAAGACTCCTAAGCCTGAACAAACAGAATTGGTGTCTTATTTCTCAACTCCCAGATAAAAAAGCTGAGATGAACTGCAATGGTTGGGGGGGGGGGGGGGGGGGGGGGGCAAAATACAAGTAAGCACTCACAACAAAATACTGCAGATTATGTATATACAATGCAAAACAGACAAGTGAAATTTGACAGATATATCATCTTCAGTCGTAGGATCACTGCAAACAGCAGACGAAATACACAGAATACTCCCCTGACAACAGTGTCCTCCTACTGACTGCTCCCAAGGAATAGTGTTTTGTGCATTTTGTGTCTGCTGTTGGTAGTATCTGAAGAGGACAGTTTATCAAAAATGGACTTGTCTGTTTTGTGCTGTATGTAACATCTGTGTTCTTTTAATCCTTGGTTTGTGTGTTCATTGGAACTCCCAAACAAGAAAAAGAACTTGGCAACACATTTCTTGTATGTTGACGTTGTTCCCTTTTCCATGTTTTAAAGGCATGCCATGCATCCTACTTTGTCTTGGCTCTGTGTGGAATACTCTATATGGGTGCAGGGCATGTGAAAGTTTTCTCTTAATCTGAATGTGTGTGCCATAATGTATTAATCACAGAACCCAAAGGTTTTCCATGTGTTGGATGTGTGTGCCACAGTTTGTCAGTCACGACACCCAAAGGTTTGCCATCTGTTGGGTGTGTGTGTCCCACAGTTTGTCAGTCACGACACCCAAAGGTTTGCCATCTGTTGGGTGTGTGTGTGGTGCCACAGTTTGTCACGACACCCAAAGGTTTGCCATCTGTTGGGTGTGTGTGTGCCAGTTTGTCAGTCATGACACCCAAAGGTTTTCCATCTGTTGGATGTGTGTGTGTGTGTGTGTGCCACAGTTTGTTGGTGACAACATCGCAAGGTCTCCTATCACCTGGGTGTGAGTGGAGGCAGTAGGGCTGTTAGAGAGGGAATACAGGGGAACAGTAATGTAGTGGCGCGATGATCCAAAGAGAAAACAAAACGTTCTCTGTCTCCTGTGTCTATCCTGTGTGTGTTTCCCTGCGCTGAAACTCAGAAGGAAAACGTAAAGGAGATACTGTTCTGACTACTTGTTCAGTTATCAGACTGGAGCCAACGGCCAGAGTGACATAGACTTGGAGGGACTCGCTTCTTTGCGGCCCTCTAGAAGGGAAAGGTGCATTGTTTCATGTTGTAGTCAGGGTCATGTTTGTTATTTCTCATGTTCAGTTTCCAAACTGTGAAGACAGTGTCAAATACATTATGTCTGATGCAGCTTTTTAGTCAGCATTTTGTATGTCAGAGAAATGTGAGATGATATGGCTGTTTGCCTCATACCCGGTGCTGTGCCATGACCATGTTCAACTGCAGTCTGTGATCAGTTTGATGGCTCAGTTTGGCCTTTTCCCCCCTGACTAACATATAGTTGTAAGTCACATTACAGACCGTCCCACACTTCAGGTCCACAGCATGCATCCGCTTCCATTCCCTTCACTCTGTGGCATGACGCTTCACAAGGCAGTGCTGGCAGCTTGTGGCCATCTCCCCCTTTCCACCATGTAGGCTCCACAATGCTCAGTTGTTCCTTGCCATCATTTTGTGGCTGACCTCCTCGCTTTCTTGTGGTACTCTTGGAGCTTTCCAGGGTTATCTTCCTCAACTTATTCTGATGATCTTTTTTCTCCTCAATATCTTCCTTACTCATTTCAGTTGTGTGCCCTGTCGTCTGGATTTAGCCGGGAGGGATTAAGGGACATGGAACATATACACACTCTATTCAGAGGGGGGAGCGTCCTTTTAGCTGCTGATTACCACTTTTCGTTGTAAAAAGCTGGCAGTGAAAGATGCTTCCTTCCCCTTCATCCTCCACCCCAGCTGCGCTGCATATTACCCATCTTTCATCCTCCACCCCAGCTGCGCTGCATATTACCCATCTTTCATCCTCCACCCCAGCTGCGCTGCATATTACCCATCTTTCATCCTCCACCCCAGCTGCGCTGCATATTACCCATCTTTCATCCTCCACCCCAGCTGCGCTGCATATCACACCCATGCTTTCATCCAGTTTCAGGTAATGGCATACCATCTGCAGTGGTCTACACTCCTCCCCAAGTTTACCACCCCCACTCCACCCCCCAAACACCACGCTGTCACAGACAAACAGAGCATCAGATATACAGCAGTATGACATTGTTCTCCCGAAGTCTGTGGTTAACATGGTGAATAGTTAGTAGACAAAGATCTCACTTTTTGCCCTCAGTGTTGTTTGTTGTATTTGCCACTGTTGTTGCTGCTAAGCATTTGTTTGAAATGACTTAGGATCAAATAAATTATCAGGAAACAATGTTGTTTGTGCAGTGGCTTTGTGGCATTGGCAGAGTGATTTTGTTTGTGTTCTCTTTTAGCAGTTTTCCTCTTTTTCTTCTGCCTCTGTTCTTCCCTCTTCCTCTCTTTTTTACACAGGGCTATGCAGGCATCG
>CM065715.1:107077588-107105088 GCA_033310375.1 Conus canariensis | reverse complement strand
TCTCCAAATCTGACAGGAAGGGATTATACCTCTGTTCTCACCACATCTGACAGAAAGAGAAAATACCTCTGTTCTCTCCACATCTGACAGGAAGGGACTATACCTCTGTTCTCTCCACATCTGACAGGAAGGGATATCTCTGTTCTCTCCAAATCTGACAGGAAGGGATTATACCTCTGTTCTCTCCATGTCTGACAGGAAGGGATAATACCTCCTATCTCTCCATGTCTGACAGGAAGGGATAAAACCTCTGTTCTCTCCATGTCTGACAGGAAGGGATAATACCTTTGTTCTCACCACATCTGACAGGAAGGGATAATACATCTGTTCTGTCCATGTCTGACAGGAAGGGATAAAACCTCTGTTCTCTCCATGTCTGACAGGAAGGGATAAAACCTCTGTTCTCTCCATGTCTGACAGGAAGGGATAATACCTTTGTTCTCACCACATCTGACAGGAAGGGATAATACCTCTGTTCTCTCCATGTCTGACAGGAAGGGATAAAACCTCTGTTCTCTCCATGTCTGACAGGAAGGGAAAAAACCTCTGTTCTCTCCATGTCTGACAGGAAGGGATATCTCTGTTCTCTCCACATCTGACAGGAAGGGATTATACCTCTGTTCTCTCCATGTCTGACAGGAAGGGATAATACCTCCTATCTCTCCATGTCTGACAGGAAGGGATAAAACCTCTGTTCTCTCCATGTCTGACAGGAAGGGATAAAACCTCTGTTCTCTCCATGTCTGACAGGAAGGGATAATACCTTTGTTCTCACCACATCTGACAGGAAGGGATAATACCTCTGTTCTCTCCATGTCTGACAGGAAGGGATAAAACCTCTGTTCTTTCCACATCTGACAGGAAGGGATAAAAACTCTGTTCTCTCCATGTCTGACAGGAAGGGATAAAACCTCTGTTCTCTCCATGTCTGACAGGAAGGGATAATACCTCTGTTCGCTCCATGTCTGACAGGAAGGGATAATACCTTTGTTCTCATCACATCTGACAGGAAGGGATAATACCTCTGTTCTCACCACATCTGACAGAAAGAGATAATACTCTGTTCTGTCCTCATCTAACAGGAAGGGATAATACCTCTATTCTACCATCATCTGACAGAAAGAGATAATACCTCTGTTCTGTCCTCATCTGACAGGAAGGGATAATACCTTTGTTCTCATCACATCTGACAGGAAGGGATAATACCTCTGTTCTCACCACATCTGACAGGAAGGGATAGTACCTCTGTTCTCTCCACATCTGACAGGAAGGGATAATACCTCTGTTCTCTCCACATCTGACAGGAAGGGAATAATACCTCTGTTCTCTCCACATCTGACAGAAAGGGATAATACCTCTGTTCTCTCCACATATGACAGGTAGGGATAATACCTCTGTTCTCTCCACATCTGACAGGAAGGGATAATACCTCTGTTCTGTCTACATCTGACAGGAAGGGATAATACCTCTGTTCTCTCCACATCTGACAGGAAGGGATAATACCTCTGTTCTCTCCACATCTGACAGGAAGGGATAATACCTCTGTTCTCTCCACATCTGACAGAAAGGGATAATACCTTTGTTCTCTCCACATCTGACAGGAAGGGATAATACCTCTGTTCTCTCCACATCTGACAGGAAGGGATAATACCTTTGTTCTCACCACATCTGACAGGAAGGGATAATACCTCTGTTCTCTCCACATCTGACAGGAAGGGATAATACCTCTGTTCTCTCCACATCTGACAGGAAGGGATAATACCTCTGTTCTCTCCACATCTGACAGGAAGGGATAATACCTCTGTTCTCTTCATGTCTGACAGGAAGGGATAATACCTCTGTTCTCTCCACATCTGACAGGAAGAGATAATACCTCTGTTCTCTCCACATCTGACAGGAAGGGATAATACCTCTGTTCTGTCTACATCTGACAGGAAGGGATAATACCTCTGTTCTGTCTACATCTGACAGGAAGAGATAATACCTCTGTTCTCTCCACATCTGACAGGAAGGGATAGTACCTCTGTTCTCTCCACATCTGACAGGAAGGGATAGTACCTCTGTTCTCTCCACATCTGACAGGAAGGGATAGTACCTCTGTTCTGTCTACATCTGACAGGAAGAGATAATGCCTCCGTTCTACCGTCATCTCATAGGGAAGAAATAATACCTGTGTTCTCCCCACACATGACAGGAAGGAGTAAACACCTCTGTTCTCTCCATATTTGACAGGACGGGTTGATACCCAAGGACGTGATCACGTACAAGCCGCAGCCCTGCCCGGAGGAGGAGGAGCCGGGGTACATGCGGAAGATGGGCAGTCCTCCGGGCATCAGCAGTTCCATGACCAGGACCTACCACGGCCTCCAAGACCTCCCCACCATTGACCTGGTGGGCAGCCACAGCGCCACCGCCATTGACAGGTGCTCTGTTTGTCTGTCTGTTTGTCTGTCTGTCTGTGTCCATGACCTCCCCACCATTGACCTTGTGGGCAGCCGCAGTCCCACGCCATTGACAGGTGCTCTGTCTGTCTGTCTGTCTGTCCGTCTGTCCGTCTGTTTGGCTGGCAGACTGGCTGACTGGCTGGTTGTATCTCTCTCTCTCTCTCTCTCTTCTCTCTCTCTCTCTCTCTCTCTCTCTCTCTCTCTCCGTCTTCCAGCCTGTCTCTCTCTATCTGTCTCCGTCACTTCCCCCCTCTCTCTCTGTCTCTCTGTCTCTGTCTCTGTCTGTCTGTCTGTCTCTCTCTCTCTCTCTCTCTCTCTCTCTCTGTATGTGAGTGAGTGTGTGTGTGTGTGTGTGTGTGTGTGTGTGTGTGTGTGTGTGTGTGTGTATTTTTTCTTAAATGCAATAAGGGCATGTCTGCCATGAAGGCAATGGCAGCTAAAGGCATTGAACAGCGCTGTCTCTACCGACATCTTTTACTCAGTTTTACGCAGTTTTACTCAGTGTTATTGATTATGGATTAGGCCTTACAGCACTCTCCAAGAGCCATCTTCTTAAATCAGAATTTAAAATGAAGCAATGAGATTGATCTTGGGAACCACGAATGATACACCAGTTGAAACTATGCAACACCTGCTTGACCTTCCTTCAATGCAGGCTAGACGCAAGCTAGAGCAATTGAAGGCATATTTCAGAGCACTTGAAAATCCCCACCACATGCAGCGGTCAAGGAAACAAAAGGCACTCGCCTAAGACGTGGAAAATCATGGATAGGACAGGCAGAAGACAATATACAGCTTGTCTATCAGTTAGCAGAACTCAAAGAAACGAAGGAATGGGAAAGGTTCTTTTCAAACACCTCTACCAAATTGCCATCGCTCCAGAACATGGAAGACACTGTCGAGAGTGGCCTGAAGGTAAGCCCAACGCAGAAATTCAGATGCAGGTAGACGACCTTGGCACAAAAGAAAATACTGTTATATACACTGATGGTTCTTTCACCAAAGGTAAGTCAGGCTGGGGATACCCAGTGAAGCAAAATGGCCGAACTGTCCAGGAATCATACTGTTTAACAACTTCAAGTCTAGCAATGCAGGTCGAAGCAGTGACACAAGCACTCCGCTGCCTCTCACCCACAGACTGGCTTAGACCTCAACAAGCCATGATACTGACTGACTCCATGAACCTACTTCAAAAAGTGGAGAGTGGAATAGGAAGCCCTGCTTGGCATGATGTAATGCGCAACCTTCCAAATGGAGAGGCTGATATGGATGTACTGCCCTGGACATGCAGGACTTAAAGGAAACAAGAGAGCAGATACACTGGCAGGCAAGGCAACAACTGGATTACAGCTTGCTCGATCTGATGTGATAAGAAATCTGAAGAATCACCTCAACAAACAAGAGCAAAGCCAGTACACCATAGACCATCTTTCAGATTTGAACATGAAGAGAAGAAGTGACCGCACATCAAGACTTAAAGGAAGAGCAAGAAACATCACCAACCAAACATTGAAATATCTCTAGGCTAACACTGCTAAGACTCCTAGCGATTCGGACAAACTCATACTGGGCCTTTCCAATGACAGACACAAACGATCAAACACATGTCAACTGAGATAAGACTTTTAATCGTTCAGGGACCCCAGTCTGTACTGTGGATGTGTGTGCGCTGGTGGGTGTTCATTGGTCGGGCGATGCACGTGTGTAAAGTGAAGAGTCCATAGATGTGGTGTGTGTGTGTGTGTGTGTGTGTGTGTGTGTGTGTGTGTGTGTGTGTGTGTGTGTGTGTGTGTGTAAGTGACACCCAAAGAGAGAGAGAGACAGACAGACAGACAGTCAGACAGACAGACAGAGACAGAGAGATACAGAGAGAGACATGCATACATATTCAAACAGCCTCACCACACAATTTGAATAAATTAATTGCTGAGCATGTCCCACTGATCCTTAAGGTTAGATGATAATCCATGATCAGCCGTGGAACCGCCATTGTCGTCAGGCCAGAAACGCAAGGCAGGATTAGAACCGGCAATCCCTTAAACCTCACAGCTAGGAACCAGGTTAATCCTGTCGTTATCCCGTTGTAATGACCTTTCTAAGTAGTTTGTGATTACATTTCCAAATAGTTAGGTATGATCTTTCCGATTGGTTTGTGATGACAATTTTCAGTAGTTTGTCACTATAATTATTTCCTAGTAGTGTGTGTGTGTGTGTGTGTGTGTGTGTGTGTGTGTGTGTGTGTGTGTGTGTGTGTGTGTGTGTCTGTGTGGATGCGTGCGTGCGTGCGTGCGTGCATGCGTACTTGCGTGTGCGTGAGTGTTGTGTGTGTGTTGTGTGTGTGTGTGTGTGTGTGTGTGTGTGTGTGCGTGCGTGCGTGTGTGTGTGTGCGTGCGTGCGTGTATGTGTGTGTGCGCGCGTGTGCGTGTGAGTGATGACTTTTCCATGTAGTTAGTGATGATTTTGCAAAGGGATTGTCACGCTTTTTCCCTTTCCAATGCAGACTAAGACGGGACGCTGTGAGGGCCCAGCAGTTGGTGGCTTACTCTGCCAAGATCCCTTACCGGTTCACTGTGAGTTGGCTGCTGTTGTATGATGTTGTAGCATGGTCTGTTGGTTGACAGTCTTCTGTTGTGTGATCATGTTGTACCATGGTCTGTTGTTGTATGTTGTCTGTTGTGTGATCATGTTGTCCCACGGTATGTTGTGTGTTGTCATTCTCCTGATGTGTGATGATGTTGTACCATGGTCTGTTGTTGTGTTTTGTCAAGTCTTCTGTTGTGTGATGACGTTGTACCATGATCTGTTGTTGTGTGTCGTCTGTTGTGTGATCATGTTGTACACCAAGGTCTATTGTTGTGTGTTGTCGGTCTTCTGTTGTGTGATCATGTTGTACACCAAGGTTTATTGTTGTGTGTCGTCGGTCTTCTGTTGTGTGATCATGTTGTACACCAAGGTCTATTGTTGCGTGTTGTCGGTCTTCTGTTGTGTGATCATGTTGTACACCAAGGTCTATTGTTGTGTGTTGTCGGTCTTCTGTTGTGTGATCATGTTGTACACCAAGGTCTATCGTTGTGTGTTGTCAGTCTTATGTTGTGTGATCATGTTGCACCATGGTCTGCCGTTGTGTGATAATGCTGTACCATAGTCTGTTGTGTGTTGTCAGTCTTCTCTTGTGTGATCATGCTGTACCATGGTCTGCTGTGTGTTGTCAGTCTTCTGTTGTGTGATGGTGTTGTACCATAGTCTGTTGTTGTGTGTTGTCAGTCTTCTCTTATGTGATCATGTTGTACCAAGGTCTATTGTGCGTTGTCAGTCTTCTGCTGTGTGATCATGTTGTATTACAGTCTGTTGTTGTGTGTTGTCTGTAGTGTGATCATGTTGTACCTTGGTCTGTTGTTGTGTGTTGTAAGTCTTCTGTTTTGTGAGGATGTTTCTGTCGACTTTACCTGATCACATTATCAACCTATGTGTGTGTGGCCATGCGATCTTACAATCTTATAATGAATGTGTGTGTGTGTGTGTGTGTGTGTGTGTGTGTGTGTGTGTGTGTGTGTGTGTGTGTGTGTGTGTGTGAGTGCGTGCGCGCGCGCGTGCGTGTGTGTGTGTGAGTGTGTGCATGTGTGTGTATGTGTGTGTGTGTATTTGTGTGTGAAGAGAGAGAGAGAGAGAGAGAGAGAGAGAGAGGAGGAGAGAGAGAGAGAGAGAGAGAGGCACGTACAGAGATATACATTGATGTATTTGTTCATGTAACTGTCCGTGATTGTGATGCTAGTTTCTTTGACAAACTGTTGCCTTCACGTGTTCTGTCATACTTACCAACACCCACATTTTCCTTTTGCCCTGTTTCATCATACCCCACCACTTTTTTCCCTGTTCCAGTCAATGAACTACAACCAGCAGTGGTAGCTCTGTCCTTCTACAACCAGCTACAACCAGCAGTGGTAGTTCTGCCCCTCTGCAACCAGCAGTGGTAGCTCTGTCCCTCTACAACCAGCAGTGGTAGCTCTGTCCCTCTACAACCAGCAGTGGTAGCTCTGTACCTCTACAACCAGCAGCTGTGGTGGCATTGTGCTTTCCCACTATCAGCAACAGTGGTAGCTCTGTCTCTCTACAACCAGCAGTGGTAGCTCTGTCCTCTATAACCAGCAGTGGTAGCTCTGTCCCTCTACAGTCCACTACAGCCAGCTTGGGTGGTGTGTGCACGTACACCACAGTCCTCTACAAACACACCACTGGAAGCTCTCTCTCTATCCGACATCTCAGGCAGTTGAAACTGCGTGAAATCTTCACAGTGTAGTGCGGCTCCCTTAGCTGCAAACGTTTGCTACGTTCTGTATATGGAACATTCTGTCTGTCTGTCTCTGTCTGTCTCTGTCTCTGTCTCTGTCTCTCTCTCTCTCTCTTCTCTCCACAGCTTGGTGCGGCTCCCATAGCCGCAAATGTTTGCTGCGTTCTGTATATTGAAAATCGATCGATCGATCGATCAATCAATCAATCAATCAATCAATCAATCTCTCTCTCTCTCTCTCTCTCTCTCTCTCTCTCTCTCTCTCTCTCTCTCTCTCTCTAGTTATCCAATGCTATACAATGATACGTCATGTGGTTTGATATGTGCTATGGCCTTGTGTAGTATCAGACTGCTTTGTCCAAATAACGGATGGTTTATTCATTTTCTTTCAACACAAAGACCTATACAGGATGATAATAATTTTCTTGAGTTTCAAAACGGTCATGGCTGCATGTATTTCACTTGGTGTGAATTCAAAGAACATGCATTAATTTTGTTCTTACCAAGACACATTTATTGGGGACAGTTTTAAAGCAAAGTGGGACTTAAAAACATGAATAGGTTCATCAATAGTAACTGGCAAAAGTTCTCAGAATTAAAAAGATACATACAGATTGACGCAAGCACTGTATTCCCTGAGTATTTTTCTTTCTTTCTTGTATGCATATCAGAAGCTGTATTAGTGCTCAAAAGTATTTGAATGGGTTTGATTAATAGGCACCCAACTACTTGATGAAAATGTCACTTTCAATTCTTTTGCCTTTTATTACTTGAATAATCTGCATGATCTGAATTACGTTTATCATTAATCCGTTGTATGAAACATAAGAAAAATACAAATAATGTTCATTTGAGTGTGAGTGTTTATTGAGCATGCACATTCATGTGTAGGAATGCATGTGTGTGAAGACATGTAAATGTGTGTGTGCGTGCGTGCATGCGTGTGTGTGAGTGTGAGTGAGAGCGCGCGCGCACGCGTGTGTGTCTGTGTGAAGACAAATTATTCACTTTTTTATTTTAGCTGAATACACCTACATATCTACACACACACACACACACAAACACACACACACACACACACACACACACACACACACACACACACACACACACACACTGTTTCAGACCAAGCACACGCAGACATATATTGGTGGATCCAAGTGACGTCATGCACTTGGTCCTGGTCAGAAAATGACATCAAAATGTCCAATCAATCAACACAACTTCCTGGACGGAGAATTTAAAGTGTTTAATAATCAGGTTGGAATGTACATCAAGTCCTTTCACACTCACTTTTTCTGCTTAAAAAAAAAAAAGAAAAGTTTTTAAAACAACAATACTAAAAATAAAATCACAGTCTATTAGGGACTTCAAGGCAACCCTTAAATTAACAGAATCAGCAAAAAGGAGGATAAAGAAGAAACCTGTACACATAAAGACAGACAGACAGACACACATACAGAGATGAAACCACACACACGCGCGCATGCACACACACACACGCACGCAGGCAGGCACGCACGCACGCACGCATGCATGCACGCACAATTACATAAATTCTGAAGAACCACGTTAACGGACACTACTGGGCAAAGCTCAGGTCAGGGGCTGATGACAGAGACGGCTGATTCTGACAGCGAAGGCCTGTACTTTTATCATGAGACAGCATTTTCAGACAGCAAACTGCTTGATAACGAGACAACAGGACGTTTTCAACACAGCATTTTCAGACAGCAAACTGCTTGATAACGAGAGAACAGGACGTTTTCAACACAGCATTTTCAGACAGCAAACTGCTTGATAATGAGACAACAGGACGTTTTCAACACAGCATTTTCACAGAGCATGCTGTTTCATAACGAGACAACAGGACGTTTCAACACAGCATTTTCAGACAGCAAACTGCTTGATAACGAGAGAACAGGACGTTTTCAACACAGCATTTTCAGACAGCAAACTGCTTGATAATGAGACAACAGGACGTTTTCAACACAGCATTTTCAGACAGCAAACTGCTTGATAATGAGACAACAGGACGTTTTCAACACAGCATTTTCACAGAGCATGCTGTTTCATAACGAGACAACAGGACGTTTTCAACACAGCATTTTCAGAAAGCATGCTGTTTGATAATGAGATAGGAGTGCATTAATTTTCAACACAGCATTTTCAGAAAGCAAGCTGTTTCATGATGAGACAGGAGTGCATTAATTTTCAACACAGCATTTTCTGAAAGTATCCTGTTCCATCCTGGGATAGGAGTGCATTAATTTTCAACACAGCATTTTCAGAAAGCATGCTATTTCACTCTGGGACAGAAGTGCATTAATTTTCAACACAGCATTTTCAGAAAGCACACGGCATTCTTTTAAAGCACCCTGTTTTATCCTAATCTTCAATGATGCATTTTCTGAAAGCATAGCCATTATTCTGAATGTATTGATCTTTAATGCCGCTTTTTTCTGAAACTGTGAAAGCACACAAATTTATCCTGAGGCAGGAATGTATTATTTTTGACGCTGCATTTTCTGAAAGCACATAACTTCGTTTATCTTCAGACAGGAATATATCAATCGTTGAACATAGCATTTTCTGAAAGCACATAAATCTATTCTGAAGCAGAAATGTACTCATCTTTAATGCAGCATTTCCTGGAAGTTATCGTGAGGCAAGAAAATATTTTTCTTTGACACAGCATTTTCAGCACACAATTTTATTTTCAGACAGGAACGTATTAATCGTCATCACAGCATTTTTTTTTTAAAGAATACAAAATTTTTCTGCGACAAGAAGTTTTAATCTTTGACGTAGCATTTTCTGAAAATACCCAAATGTATTCGGAGACAAGAATGTATTACTCTTTAATGCAGCATTGTGTGAAAGCACACTAATTTATCCTGAGGTAGAAAAGTATTAATCTTTGACACTGCATTTTCTGAAAGCACACAAATTTAGGAAGGGTGTGTGTGTGTGTGTGTGTGTGTGTGTGTGTGTGTGTGTGTGTGTGTGTGGAAGGGGCGGGGGGGGGGGGGGTAATGAAGAATAGGAACCATGCCTTTTTGTGTTTTTTGGGTTACTGTATGAGTCAGTCTCAAATTGTTATACTCAAGTAAGTTCAGTTATAAAACGATATCAGTAGTTATACACGACAAAATTAAACAAACAAACAAACAAACAAAACTGCCTAGTTCTCTTTCAATAATCACTCTTTCCATTGAACGTAATGCTAAGACTAAAGAAAAAAATATGAGTGTTACTCTGATGTGATTATCATCATGATCAGTATCAGAGGGATTATGATGGTTCCCTCACGCAGCTAGTGAAGGGTTTTCATATTTATAATATATTTTCTTAATTTTATGTTCCCATGTTTTTCATCTTCACCACCCCCCCCCCCCCCTTTTTTTTTTTTTAAATTTCAAATCTTTGCCAAGTCATTACTATAATGACGGAAGAATTGTTAGTCTGCACTTGTTTCTCCCCACTACTAAACTGTTCAGCATTATATTGTTTGGTCAATCAGTAGGATATTGCATCTCTTAAGAGATCCAAGTAAAGGTTGTTCTGCACGATTCTTAGCCGCTGACAATGCTTGGGTTAGTGAACAGCAGAGCTGACCACTCAGACTGTTCCATATCTTTTGATCTCCCATGCATCCTTGAATGGATCCTCAAGCATAGGCCCAAAGATTGTCCCCCTACATTTTATATGTTTGCATAATGTTTTCAGTTTTTCAGCAACTTTTTTCCTTGTCACGCTTTCGTTTTGCTTAATTTTTTGAGGGTGCTGTGAGATGCTTAATTTACAATACCCTTCGCTGGCTGCTTTGGGGGTGCTGTTGGATGCTTAATTTACAATACCCTTCGCTGGCTGCTTTGAGGGTGCTGTGGGATGCTTAATTTACAATACCCTTCGCTGGCTGCTTTGGGGGTGCTGTTGGATTCTTAATTTACAATACCCTTCGCTGGCTGCTTTGGGGTGCTGTGGGATTCTTAATTTACAATACCCTTCGCTGGCTGCTTTGGGGTGCTGTGGGATTCTTTTTTGAACCCTTGGTGGTCAGAATACCACAGCATTATGGACTGTGGTGTGTCTCTATTTGACGCCAAGAGCACAGACACAATCAGCCGTGTCTTCCTGATGAGTCCGATCCAACGGACGAAAGGCCTAGGAGCAGACAATATAAATAGATCTGCCTTCAACAGGAAATATGATGGTTTCCTCATGCAGCAAGTGAAGGGTTTTCATAATTGTTTATAATATATTTTCTTAATTTTGTGTTCCCATATTCTTCATCTTCAACCCCACCCACCCTCCTTTTTTTCTTCTTTATAAACGTTCAAATCTTTGCTAAGTCATTATTTTAATGACGCAAGAATTGTTAGCGTGCACTTGTTATCCCCCACTTACTTAATTGTTCAGCATGATCAGTATCATAATTGTTTTACCTATTGTTTATATTCATTATGGTGTTATCATAATTTTCAGAACGTTAACCATTTCATTTTCAGTATTCATTGTTGTGTTATTAATAAATTCAGACAGACAACTGTTTTTCTCGATACATTTTTAGTTCTTATGGTGGTGTTAATTTTATAACCAGAATGTTAACCGGTATTTCCAAGTTTGCAGCCCTACATCTGGAATCTTTGTACATGAAAAGAACAAGCGAGAAATCAACCAGGAATTTGGTCTTAGCTTCTTAGTAACTTCTACACGTAAGAGTTCATTATGGGGCATGGTTTGGCAGGTGACAAACGTTCTAATTATTTTGGATTTGACACCATGTGACTGATTAGAATAACCAGAAAATAAGGAGACGACACCAAGTGGTATCCCAGACTGGCTGACATAAAAGAGCGTGTTCCAGAAATATGCTGCGTTGAGGTCAGCTTATTGTTGCCATCAACATCAGAACGCTCTCCACATATTTACAAAAACATTTTGCATTAAAATTGTATGAAAATACTATTCTTCACTTACATGAGTGAGTCATCTGAAAACACATACATACATAAAATCTTGAGCATTATTTGTAATAAAACATAGTCCGTTATCTCTGTATACTGGAATTTTTCAAACTCTCTGCAACAGTCTAGGCCAACAAGTATTGTCGATTTCTGAATAACATTGTTTCACTGGGGTACAGCTGAAACGGACGATCCACAGACATTTGTGCAGTCCTATCGCATCGCACATCTCTCAAACGTTTTGTTCATCACACGCCATTGATACACCACACAATGTACGTTGATGCAAAATCGCTGTAAGCTTACGTTTGCCACACTCCTAAACCTCTCCACACATCGCAAGCTAACCATGCATTACCAGCTAAAGCGATTGTTTCACAAGTCCCTAGGCACGCCTTGGATAAATGTTTCTTTCTGACGGTCGACGGAAAAGAGCGCTTTTCCCATTTTTGTAAACAAGCGTGACGTCATCTCATTTAATATTCATGAAGCGTGGTCCCAAAAGAAACAGAGGAGTGGTCATCTGTTGGAACAATTTATACATAAACTGTGTGTTGCATACAACAATGCACCATTTCTATCATGCTTTAAAAAAATCATATTTGGAGCATCACATACAAACTCTAATCGTTTGCAGCAAGTCAAGACCAACAGGACAACAATACCCAGATTCCCTCTGTGAGTTCATGTCACTGAGCTGTTCTGCTGAGCAACCATTCCCAGATTCTCTTCGTGAGTTCATGTCACTGAGCTGTTCTGCTGAGCAACCATTCCCTGATTCCCTTCGTGAGTTCATGTCACTGAGCTGTTCTGCTGAGCAACCATTCCCTGATTCCCTTCATGAGTTCAAGTCACTGAGCTGTTCTGCTGAGCAACCATTCCCAGATTCCCTTCGTGAGTTCATGTCACTGAGCTGTTCTGCTGAGCAACCATTCCCAGATTCCCTTCGTGAGTTCATGTCACTGAGCTGTTCTGCTGAGCAACCATTCCCAGATTCCTCTTCGTGAGTTCATGTCACTGAGCTGTTCTGCTGAGCAACCATTCCTGATTCCCTTCTGAGTTCATGTCACTGAGCTGTTCTGCTGAGCAACCATTCCCTGATTCCCTTCATGAGTTCATGTCCTGGAGCTGTTCTTCTGCTGATGCAAACCATTCCCTGATTCCCTTCATGAGTTCATGGTCACTGAGCTGTTCTGTTGAGTAATAATTCGATTCCAGCAGAACTAACCTGCTAAGTGGCGGTGTGGGCTGCCATTGTACAACAGTCAGGGCGTACTCCCTCAGTATTCACTCCAGTATATGGCTCACTGCATCAGTATTCTCCATGACTGACACCATCAGTGTTCACTCCAGTATATATATATACGATTCATTCCACAGCATTCAACACGACTTACTGCATCTGTATTCACCATAACTCTCTCCATCAATATTCACTGTGACTCACTCCTCCCTCTATCTTCACTCAGTAGTCACACAATCTTCTGCTGACTGTCATCTTCACTTCATTCTTTCACCACAACACACGCACACTCCGCAGCTTTCTGAATTCTTCAGACGACCTCTGTCCCTTTCCAACATTTACCACATCTGCTTGCTTCCCTTAACGTACCAGCATTCCTCAACTTCCACGATTAACACTGCAGTATTCCTCATCAACTTCCATCCTTAACACTGTAGCATTCCTCACCTTCCATCATTAACATTGTGGCGTTCCTCAACTTCCACCATTAACACTGCATCATTCCTCAACTTCCATGATTAACACTGCATCATTCCTCAACTTCCACCATTAACACTGCAGCATTCTTCAACTTCCACCACTAACACTGCTGCATTCCACACTTTCACCATTAAGACTGCATCATTCTTCAACTTCCACCATTAACACTGCATCATTCCACACTTCCACCATTAACACTGCATCATTCCTCAACTTCCACCATTAACACTGCATCATTCTTCAACTTCCACCATTAACACTGCAGCATTCCACACTTCCACCATTAACACTGCAGCATTCCACAACTTCCACCATTAACACTGCAGTATTCCACAACTTCCACAATTAACATTGCAGCATTCATCACTTCCACCATTAACACTGCATCATTCCCAACTTCCACCATTAACACTGCAGTATTCCAACTTCCACCATAAACTGCAGCATTCCACCATTAACACTGCATCATTCCCCACTTCCACCATTAACACTGCAGCATTCTCAACTTCCACCATTAACACTGCAGCATTCCACACTTGCATCGTTAACACTGCATCATTCCTCAACTTCCATCATTAGCACTGCAGCATTCCACACTTGACCATTAACACTGCAGCATTCCTCAACTTCACCATTAACACTGCAGCATTCTTCAACTTCCACATTAACACTGCAGCATTCCACACTTGCATCGTTAACACTGCATCATTCCTCAACTTCCATCATAGCACTGCAGCATTCCACACTTGACCATAACACGCAGCATTCCCACTTCACCATTAACACTGCACATCTCAATTCCACCATTAACACTGCAGCATTCCACACTTGCATGTTAACACTGCATCATTCCTCAACTTCCATCATTAGCACTGCAGCATTCCCACTTGACATAACACTGCAGCATTCCTCAACTTTCACCATTAACACTGCAGCATTCCAACTTCCACCATTAACACTGCAGCATTCCACACTTGCATCGTTAACACTGCATCATTCCTCAACTTCCATCATTAGCACTGCAGCATTCCACACTTTGACCATAACACTGCGCATTCCTCAACTTTCACATTAACACTGCATCATTCCTCAACTTCATCATTAACACCACAGCATTCCTCAACTTCCATCATTAACACTGCATCATTCCTCAACTTCCATCATTAACACTGCATCATTCCTCAACTTCCATCATTAACACTGCATCATTCCTCAACTTCCATCATTAACACTGCAGCATTCCACACTTCCATCATTAACACTGCAGCAGTCCTCAACTTCCACCATTAACACTGCATCATTCCTCAACTTCCATCATTAACACTGCATCATTCCTCAACTTCTATCATTAACACTGCAGCATTCCACACTTCCATCATTAACACTGCAGCAGTCCTCAACTTCCACCATTAACACTGCATCATTCCTCAACTTCTACCATTAACACTGCATCATTCCACAACTTTACCATTAACACTGTAGCAATCCTTATCAACTTTCGCCATTAACACTGCAGCATTCCTCAACTTCCACCATTAACACTGCAGCATTTCTCAACTTCCACCATTAACACTGCAGCATTTCTCAACTTCCACCATTAACACTGCAGCATTCATCAACTTCTACCATTAACACTGCAGCATTCCTCAAATACCGCTCACATTATTTTGCCTCATGCTCAGAATTGTATATTGACCTGTCTTCCTGTGTATAACCACCTCTCTGAGTACAGAGACATTGGGGGAGGTGGTAAGGTGGGGGAGGTGCTCCCTGCTGTACACTCCTGGCTCCTGGTAACCTAATTCCCTGTTAGTGTCATTTCCACATGCATTTCCTTCCTCATCCCCTCACCCCGCCTCCTCTCTCTCTCTTTCGCGCTCTCTCTCTCTCTCTCCTCTCACACGCATGCGCACAACACACACACACACACACACACACACACACACACACACACACACACACACATCACACACACACGCACACGCAAACGCACACAGGAGAGAGAGAGAGAGAGAGAGAGAGAGAGAGAGAGAGAGAGAGAGACAGAGACAGAGAGAGAAGAGACAGAGACAGGAGAGACAGAGACAGAGAGAAGAGGAGAGAAGAGACAGAGACAGAGACAGAGAGAGACAGAGACAGAGACAGAGAGACAGAGACAGAGTACTTCCATCAGTCTCAATACAGAATCACGCTTTATTCACCGAACAGGTCCGTCTGAATCCTGACAACCGACCATTCCTAATTGTCGCTCTCCTGCCTGCCAATGACGTTTTTGGTGTGCAGATTCAGGGTCAAGTATATTAGGGGGTAGGGGGGAGGGAGAGGGCTGGTGGTGGGTGTCAGTCTGACCCAGTCTCTCTATATACACAGTTTGTTTTATTTAGTTTGTACTGAATGGCACGTTTTGGTGATACTACACTCGGCAGCACAGTGGTTTGTCTGCGACAGAGCTCCTCTACGACCAGCTGTGGCAACGAATGGCACAGCTGCTTCATTACAAAACACACTGTGTCGAAGAAACAAACAAACAAACAAAACAAAAACAAAAGAACTCACAGGATTAAAGCTGATTCACGCCTTGCTAACACGACACATCACAGCTGTATTGTTTCCTGGCAATCGCCTGCATAGTGTCCTTTGGCTGATCGCTGTTGAATGAAGGATGGGAAGGAGTGTGAGGATGGTACTGCCTGGAAAACACATCACTGAGGAACTACGACTAGCATCTCTAAAGCTTTCACTGGCTTGAAACTTACTGTAGGTCTTTCAAACGATGGGGAGGAACACTATATACAAAAAAAAACAACCTCACCACAATAAGCAATAGCTTGTGGCTGTTCAAATCTGACATTTACTGTACAGCTGTATGTGATGGTAAATTCGAAATAAATTGATTTCAACCAAACTCACAGGTTTTCAGCGGCTCATTGACCTTTGCGGGATGATAGGTAGGAGGAGTACAACAGCCCACGAAGGCTGGCATCAAGAATCAGCTCTGATGAACGACAGAGCAATGTTCACAACCTTCACCAGCCTGAAGACGAGGTTATGCTGACACCAAGTCTCTGACAACATTCCCGCTGGCTGGGCAGACATCAGCTGCTCTTCACGATGATCTGGAGGCCTTTGGGCTGCCCAGGCCGGCTGCTCTAGGTCCCGTGGAAGACCTGGTGGTCCACGTCGCTGTGCAGAGGCCTGCCATGTGTGTAGGGCCTGTCAAAGAGGAGGGATGTTGGGGAGAACAAGGTCTTCAATGCAGGGCTGGGGGCCCACGCTCTTCTGCCGGCACTGGCAGAGAGGGGGGATGTTGGGGTGGACGTGGTCTTCCTGGCAGGACTCGGGGGTCCACCTCTTCTGCTGGCACCGTCAGAAAACACCAGGGGAAGGCCGGCCCTGAGGTAGGACAGACACTGAGCGTGACACTGACTACAGACACACTGTGTGTGACACTGACTACAGTGACACTGTGTGTGACACTGACTACAGACACACTGTGTGTGACACTGACTATAGTGACACTGTGTGTGACACTGACTACAGACACACTGTGTGTGACACTGACTACAGACACACTGTGTATGACACTGACTATAGTGACACTGTGTGTGACACTGACTACAGACACACTGTGTGTGACACTGACTGCAGACACACTGTGTCTGACACTGACTATAGTGACACTGTGTGTGTGACACTGACTATACAGACACTGTGTGACACTGACCATAGAGACACTGTGTGTCATACTGACTATAGATATAGTGTATGCTAATCCGTAGAGTTTCCACACCCTGATTCTAGCTCTGCTACTCTCTTGTACTGTCATCCTCTAAATCATTCTATTCTCTTCACACTGTCATTCTCTAAGTTCTACTCTTTTCATACTGTCATTCTCTAAGCACCCCTATTCTCTTTATACTGTCATTCTCTGAGCTCTCCTATTCCCTTCATACTGTCTTTCTCTAGATTCTTCGACTCTCATCATACTGTCATTCTCTATGTTCTCCTATTCTCTTCATACTATTATTCTCTAAGTTCTTCTATTCTTTTCATACTGTCATTCTTTAAGATCTATTCTTTTCATACTGCCATTCTCTAACGTTTTCTATTCTCTTCATACTGCCTGTTTTAAAGTTCTTTTCTCTTCATACTGTCATTCTCTAAGCTATATTCTCTTCATACTGTCATTCTCTAAGTTCTCCTATTCTCTTCATACTGTCATTCTCTGAGTTCACCTGTTCCCTTCATACTGTCATTCTCTAAATTATTTGATTCTCTTCATACTGTCATTCTCTAAATTCTATTCTGTTCATGCTATCATTCTTTAAGGTCTTCCATTCTTTTCATACTGCCATACTCTAAGGTTTTCTATTCTCTTCATTCTGCCAGTCTCTAAGTTCTTTTCTCTTCATGCTGTCATTCTCTAAGTTCTATTCTCTTAATACTGTCATTTTCTAAGTTCTCCTTTTCTCTTCATACTGTCATTCTCTAAGTTTCTATTCTCTTCATACTGTCATTCGTTTCTCTTCATATTGCCATTCTCTATGTTCTCCTTTTCTCTTCATACTGTCATTCTCTGCGTCTGTTATTCGCCTTACACTCTCAATCCAAAATACTCACGAAAGACCAAAAACAATATTCAAAGTAACGCTTCTTTTGATACATTTTGACTACTGCTACTTCTTCAGGCCTTCCAACCACCAGACAAGAATGATGCACACATAACAACACTCCCCATCACAGTCAGAGAGAGAATTCTTATAGTTACTGCACAATGATTCACACTGACGAGTGGACAGAGGCACAAGGACATAGTCATTAAGGTCAGGACTGTCTAAACTTGATAAACACTGATTCATTCACCTGGACACAGTCGTCACGACCATCCTGTATAACCTGGACACAGTCCTCAAGACCGTCCAGTCTCACCTGGACACAGTCCTCAAGACCGTCCAGTCTCACCTGGACAGTCGTGTCAAGACCATCCTGTCTCACCTGGACACAGTCGTCAAGACCATCCTGTCTCTCCTGGACACAGGCCTCAAGACAATCCTGTCTCACCTGGACAGTCGTGGTAAGACCATCCTGTCTCTCCTGGACACAGTCCTCAAGACCATCCAGTCTCACCTAGACACAGTCCTCAAGACCATCCTGTCTCACCTGGGCACAGTCCTCAAGACCATCCAGTCTCACCTGGACACAGTCGTCAAGACCATCCAGTCTCACCTGGACACAGTCGTCAAGACCATCCTGTCTCACCTGGACACAGTCGTCAAGACCATCCAGTCTCCCCTGGACAGTCGTCAAGACAATCCAGTCTCACCTGGACACAGTCCTCAAGACCATCCAGTCTCACCTGGACACAGTCCTCAAGACCATCCAGTCTCACCTGGACACAGTCCTCAAGACAATCCGATCTCACCTGGACACAGTCGTCAAGACAATCCTGTCTCACCTGGACACAGTCGTCAAGACAATCCTGTCTCACCTGGACACAGTCGTCAAGACCATCCAGTCTCACCTGGACACAATCCTCAAGACAATCCAGTCTCACCTGGACACAGTCCTCAAGACCATCCAGTCTCACCTGGACACAGTCGTCAAGACCATTCTGTCTCACCTACACACAGTCGTCAAGACAATCCAGTCTCACCTGGACACAGTTGTCAAGACCATCCTGTCTCACCTGGACATTTTCCTCAAGACCATCCTGTCTCACCTGGACACAGTCGTCAAGACCATCCAGTCTCACCTGGACATTTTCCTCAAGACCATCCTGTCTCACCTGGACACAATCCTCAAGACCATCCTGTCTCACCTGGACACAGTCGTCAAGACAATCCTGTCTCACCTGGACACAGTCCTCAAGACCATCCAGTCTCACCTGGACACAGTCCTCAAGATCATCCAGTCTCACCTGGACACAGTCCTCAAGACCATCCAGACTCACCTGGACACAGTCATCTAGACCATCCAGTCTCACCTGGACACAGTCGTCAAGACCATCCAGTCTCACCAGGACACAGTCATCTAGACCATCCAGTCTCACCTGGACACAGTCCTCAAGACCATCCAGTCTCACCTGGCTGAGCGCTGCTGTCTGGCACGTTCCACCAAGCGGATGATGGCCTTGTTGGAGCTCATCTCCTCCGCCAAGAGACAGTCCTGACTCTGGGCGTTCAGCTCGATGCCCTCCGTGTCCTGAACACACCGACACCATCATCATCATCATCATCATGACGTCACTCTGACCTACCAGGGCAATGTCCTGAGTTCACCTACGTCATCCTGACGTCTTCATCATGACATCATCTGGACAGATCCTGACAGTCACTGGTTCATTATATTGGGGTCGAGAGGTGGGGTGGGGTCGAGGGGTTGGGGGTGGGTGAGGGGGCAGACTAAAGCTAGTTTCACACGCATGTTGTGGACAGAAAGACAGACAGTCCCACTGAAGGAAGCATTACATGTTGCCCTGCAGCAAGGTGAATGAATCAGTGCTGTCCTTTGGCTTTTATGCTGCTTTTGGAAATCTGAGCGCGAAAAACAAACACATTTCAAACAGAGCGGTGAATACATATGGAAAGATTATTGGAAAAAAACAAGAATACATTGTATGAATGTCGTGTCACACAAAAAGCTGTGAACATTCCTGCCGACAGTTCTCATGTTCTTAAAAAAAAAAAAACTACAATGTTCTACTACCTGGACGAAGATTCCAAAATTCAAAACAATGAAAATAAAAACAGTTTCGTTGCCAATTTCATCAAACTCTTGAATCAAAACTGAACTTTCAATAAGATCCGGCTCAGAAAGCTTGCTTGTATATATGTGTGTGTGTATTATTCTCTGTGTGTGAGTAGGTGAGCGGGGTGGGGGGGGGGGTGTGATTTGTGATTTGTGATTTGTTAATTTCTCTTTGGAGATAATAAAGCGTTCTTGACTTGACTTGAAAATCCTCACCAGCAGGACCTGGGTGACTTTCCTCCGGGCCAGCTGACATGCCAGGTGGAGGGGAGACAATCCTGCTTGGTTCTGAATGTTGACACAGGTAGGGTCTGCCGTCAGCAGAGCGCGGATCACGTGCACATCATCCCGTGTTGCACGGCCCGGTGTAACGCCGTGCTGCCATCCCCATGGCTCTTTGCGCACACGTGACTCACCACGCCATCTAGCGGCACACAGAAAAGCCCCCAATCAACACAGTGAAAAAAAAATGAAAAAAAAGAGTGTGTTACTAAATAAGGAAACAAGTACTTTGAAAACACAACACGGCAAATGCATGTAAATAACATAGATACAAGCGAACGCACATGCTACCCATGCCAGCCTTTTGTTGGTCAAACTTGATTTTGTCTTTTGTCGTGCGTGCGTGTGTGTGTGTGTGTGTGTGTGTGTGTGTGTGTGTGTGTGTGTGTGTGTGTGTGTGTGTGTGTGTGTGTGTGTGTTGGGCTATAGGTAGGGTCATGAATGCCAGTGTGTGCATGTTGATAAGGGACAGACGATGGCAAGGACAGCAGTGAGGGGGTGAGGAGGAAGGGAGTGAGAGGGGAGAAAGGGGACGGAGAAGAGGGAGGCAGACAGATGTGATGACAAGGGCAATATGTTTGAAAGAAAATGCACTTGATATTGTGAAGTGTTTTGAGAGGTTGTAAAGCTCCGAAGAAATGCATCATCATCATCATCATCATCATCATCATCATCATCATCATCATCATCATCATCATCATCATCATTGTCATCATCCTCGTCGTCGTCGTCATCATTATGGTGATCATCATGATCATGATCATGATCATGATCATCATCATCATCATCATCATCATCATCCTATTCCTCCTCCTCCTCCTTCTCTTCCTCCGCCTCCTTGATTATTATTGTTATCACCGTCATTAAAATCAACATCATCATCATCCACATTACTCATCTGTATGCACTGTTGATTACAAACAGCCAGTGGAAGAAGAACCAAGAGGTACGCTTCCCCTGAAGAATGGAGAGGTCTGAGTGACGTCACACTGTAATACATGCTTACCATGAAGAATGGACAGGGCCTTGGTCTGTCTGACGTCACGGTGAACAGCATTGTGGGTGCGTGGACTGTCTTGCGCCATCTTGGTCACACTGGCAGACTGCTCAGTCCTGCTGACCTCAGCCTCTGCCTCTGCTCTGTGAATGAAACACAAAGCTTTGAGGTCTCTTCTGATTCTGTTGTATTGGGTCACTAAACACAAGGCTGGTCATCAAACTCAAATCTCTCACACATTGCAAAGCTCTTTAAATGTCTTTATATTCCTTTGTGTAATGCAAAGTCAACACAAAGCTGGCCATGAAACACACAGCTTTGTAATGTCTTGACATCGCTTTGTGTGAGGCAAAGTCAACACGAAGCTAGCCATGAAACACACAGCTCTGTAATGTCTTGACATCGCTTTGTGTGAGGGAAAGTCAACACAAAGCTAGCCATGAAACACACAGCTCTGTACTGTCTTGACATCGCTTTGTGTGAGGCAAAGTCAACACAAAGCTGGCCATTAAGCACAAAGCTCTGTTATGTTTTGACATTCCACTGTGTAAGGCAAAAGTCAACACAGAGGCTGTCTTTAGACTTATCTCTTTTCCGTCTTTAAACTCTGTGATTTCAAATTGAAAGCAGTGTAAACATCAATAAAAAAAAAATTAAAAAAAGTGCATGGCCTCTTTGGACAGATCAGCTACAAAGTACTGCGACTTAATTCATCAGTATAAAACACCTGCATATTATTGCAAGAAATTGTGTAAACATCACTGAACTCTGTGAGGGTCTACAGTATCTGCTGTGTCATAGATGAAGACGGACACTGACCACTATGGCAGCGTCAGGGTGATGCATCTCTCACTGACCTGTGGGGGAGGGTGGGGTGGGGGTGGAGGCGGGGAGGGACTACGGTGTCTGATGTGTGATAGATGGCGTCATGGTGATGCCTCTCTCACTGAGCCTGTGGAGGAGGGGGGTGGGGTGTCATGGTGATCCTCTCTCACTGACTGTGGGGAGGGGGTGGGTGTCATGGTGATCCTCTCTCACTGACCTGTGGGGGAGGGGGTGGGGTGTCATGGTGATCCCTCTCTCACTGACCTGTGGGGGAGGGGGTGGGTTGTCATGGTGATCCTCTCTCACTGACCTGTGGGGAGGGGGTGGGGTGTCATGGTGACCCTCTCTCACTGACCTGTAGGGGAGGGGGGGGGGTGTCATGGTGATCCCTCTCACTGACTGTGGGGGAGGGGGCGGGGGTCATGGTGATCCCTCTCTCACTGACTGTGGGGGAGGGGGGTGGGGTGTCATGGTGATCCCTCTCTCACTGACCTGTGGGGGAGGGGGGCGGGGTGTCATCGGTGATCCCTCTCTCACTGACCTGTGGGGGAGGGGGGTGGGGTGTCATGGTGATCCCTCTCTCACTGACCTGTGGGGGAGGGGGGCGGGGTGTCATGGTGATCCCTCTCTCACTGACCTGTGGGGGAGGGGGGTGGGGTGTCATGGTGATCCCTCTCTCACTGACCTGTGGGGAGGGGGGCGGGGTGTCATGGTGATCCTCTCTCACTGACCTGTGGGGAGGGGGGTGGGGTGTCATGGTGATCCCTCTCTCACTGACCTGTGGGGGAGGGGGGTGGGGTGTCATGGTGATCCCTCTCTCACTGACCTGTGGGGGAGGGGGGTGGGGTGTCATGGTGATCCCTCTCTCACTGACCTGTGGGGGAGGGGGGGTAGGGTGTCATGGTGATCCTCTCTCACTGACCTGTGGGGGAGGGGGGGTGGTGTCATGGTGATCCGTCTCTCATGACTGTAGGGGAGGGGGGTGGGGGTTATGGTGATCCCTCTCTCACTGACCTGTGGGGGGGGGGGTGGGGGTTATGGTGATCCCTTCTCACTGACCTGTGGGGGAAGGGGGTGGGGTGGTGGTGGTGAAGGGACTTCAGTGTCTGCTGTGTGGTGGATGGAGATCTCTCACTGACCTGTGGGGGAGGGGGCTACTGAAGTCTCCACTGCTGGCGGTACAGCCTGGTGGTGATTCTGTGGACTGGCAGAATCTTCCGCTGCTTTGAGACTCTTCCCCTGTGTCATCATCATCATCATCATCATCATGATAATCATCTTCATCGTCGTCGTCGTCGTCATCGTCATCGTCATCGTCGTCGTTGTTATCATCATCGTCGTCGTGTTCATCGTCGTCATCATTATCATTGTCGGCGTCGTCATCATCATCATCATCATCATCATCATCATCATCATCATCCATCATCATCATCATCGTTGTCGTCGTCGTCGTCGTCATCATCACCATCATCATTATTATCATCGTTGTCGCCGTCCCGTCATCGTCATTGTCATAGTTGTCTTCCTCAACATTATCGTTTTCTTGGTCGTCGTCATCGTCATCATCATCATCATCATCATCATCATCATCATCATCATCATCATCAATATCATCTTCCTCCTCATCATCATCACCATCACCATCACCATCACCATCATGAGTGTTATCACTATCACCATTCATGATTGTTATCATCGTCATCATCATCATCACCATTATCATCAACATCATGAATGTTATCATCATCATCATCATCATCATCATCATCATCATCATCATCATCATGACCAGACTGGTGACTGTTGTCTGACTGATGGAGGTGCTCCATGTTTCCATGGACTGACCACTTGACCACTCTCTCCTGCCTTAGTGGACGGGTCAGTGAACAGGGGGTGTCTGTCCCACACTGCAGTCATGTCCGTGTGAAGGTGGATCAGCTGCTGCATGCTCTGTCCACACGGTGACCACACACAGGGCGCTCATCCACCTCCACTCTTCACGTCTCATGCTGCCACTATGGGGGTTCTGGGACTGGAACCCCAAACCACATCCGACATCCTCCCACCCTCCCCCAACACACCCTGCATCACTCACCATCTGAACATTTCACGATGGGCATCCCTGGTGACGTCTGCTCAGTGGTCGGGGCCAGCACGCCGGAGTCAGCATCCGAGTCCTCCTCCCCGTCCTCAGCCCAGGAGGGGTGGGGGTAGACCGCTGACTCCAAGAGGAAGTTAACCACCTGGAGCTGGCCCCCGGAACACGCCGCCATTAGAGGCGTGTCTCCTTCCGGTGTGCGTAGCTGGTGGTCAAAGCGAGGCTGCACAGGATAATCGTATAGAAAGGTTGTTCACTTAGGGTTTTTTCAGAAACCTGCATACAGGACATAACATTGTCCGCATTTTTTTTTTTATACAGCTTTAAGGTTTGTGCGCCCATCTCTTCTTCTGCTCTCTTCACTACAGTTACAGAACTGGGACGCGATTCAGAGAAGTAAGGCAGCAAACATTCTTGCTTTTTGCTTAGCCAGTGTCAGTGTTTGATAGCGCTCCCTAGCGGCGAGCCAGGCTAGAAAAAAGCTCTCTCGCATGCGCGAGAAAAACAATGGCTGACAGTTGTAAGTTTCTGTGGTCGGTACACGAAAAGTAGGTGGCAGACAATAATGTTACTTCGTTAATCATATATCCATTTTTTAAATACCAGTCTCATAAACCACTTGTTTGCCTCGTAGATATCTTCTCAGAACAGAGGGACGCAGGGGAAGGGGCAGGTGGAAGAAGGAGGGGAAGATAGGAAATGCTACCCTGAGCTCTCCCGACCAACATCTTCTGCTGATGTTCCAATGACATTCTAGCCTGAACACTTTCCACATATATCTTCTGCAGATGTTTTAATGACATTCTACCCGGAACACTTACCACCCATATCTCCTTCAGCTGTTCCAATGACATTTTACCCAGAACACTTTCCACCCAAATCTTCTGCTGATGTTCCAATGACATTCTACCCTGAACACTTACCACCCATATCTCCTTTAGCTGTTCCAATGACATTCAACCCAGAACACTTACCACCTATATCTCCCTCAGCTGTTCCAATGACATTCTACCTGAACACTTACCACCTATATCTCCTCAGCTGTTCCAATGACATTCTACCTTGAACACTTACCACCCATATTCCCTCAGCTGTTCCAATGACATTCTAACCTGAACACTTACCACCCATATCTCCCTCAGCTGTTCCAATGACATTCTAACCCTGAACACTTACCACCATATCTCCCTCAGCTGTTCCAATGACAGTCTACCCGAACACTTACTACCCATATTCCCTCAGCTGTTCCGAATACATTCTAACCTGAACACTTACCACCCATATCTCCCTCAGCTGCTCCAATGACATTCACCCAGAACACTTACCACCCATATCTCCTCAGCTGTTCCAATGACATTCTACCAGAAACACTTACACCCATATCCCCTTCAGCTGTTCCAATGACATTCTACCTGAACACTTACCACCCATATCTCCCTCAGCTGTTCCAATGACATTCTAACCTGAACACTTACCACCATATCTCCCTCAGCTGTTCCAATGACATCTACCCAGAACACTTATCACCCATATCTCCTCAGCTGTTTCCAATGACATTCTTATCAGGATACACATTACCGACCTAATCTCCCTCAGCTGTTCCAATGACATTCTGCCCGGAACACTTACCACCCATATCTCCCTTCAGCTGTTCCAATGACATTCTACCCTGAACACTTATACCCATATTCCCTCAGCTGTTCCAATGACATTCTAACCGGAACACTTACCACCATATCTCCTCAGCTGTCCAATGACATTCTACCCGGAACACTTACCACCCATATCTCCTCAGCTGTTCCAATGACATTCTACCCGGAACACTACACCCATATCCCTCATGTCATGCTTGTATCCAAATACACCATTCCTATACCTGAACACTTACCACCATATCTCCCTTCAGCTGTTCCAATGACATTCTACCCGGAACACTTACCACCCATATCTCCCTCAGCTGTTCCAATGACATTCTACCCGGAACACTTACCACCCATATCTCCCTCAGCTGTTCCAATGACATTCTACCAGAACACTTACCACCCATATCTCCCTCAGCTGTTCCAATGACATTCTACCCGGAACACTTACCACCCATATCTCCCTCAGCTGTTCCAATGACATTCTATCAGAACACTTACCACCCATATCTCCTCAGCTGTTCCAATGACATTCTACCCAGAACACTTACCACCATATCTCCCTCAGCTGTTCCAATGACATGTCTACCCGGAACACTTACCACCCATATCTCCCTCAGCTGTTCCAATGACATTCTACCCGGAACACTTACACCTATATCTCCTTCAGCTGTTCCAATGACATTCTACCCGAACACTTACATCCATATCTCCCTCAGCTGTTCCAATGGACATTCTCCCGGAACACTTACCACCCATATCTCCTTCAGCTGTTCCAATGACATTCTACCAGAACACTACCCATATCTCCTTCAGCTGTTCCAACACATTCTACCCGGAACATTTACGACCAAATCTCCCTCAGCTCGTTCCAATGACATTCTGACCCGGACAACCCCTTCCCACCCAATTTTAAATCCCTTCCTTCAGCTGTTCCAATGACATTCTACCCGGAACACTTACCATCCCTCAGTTTCCAACTCACGGCTTTCCCATTTATGTCCCAATTTGAACATTCCCAGAAACACATACCAACACCATATCTCCCTCAGCTGTTCCAATGACGTTCTATTCAGAACACTTACCACCCATATCTCCTCAGCTGTTCCAATGACATTCTACTCAGAACACTTACCACCCATATCTCCCTCAGCTGTTCCAATGCCTTCTTGGACATTGGCAGCAATCAGAGGACTCACCTGGGGTGCTGCAGCGTGGGACCCAGGAGCATTTCGCACTCCGTGTACTGTGGCCACGTGAATTCAGCTGACCCTCGCGCACACCATAGCTGTGCTGGCCGTGAGATCAGCAGAAACTCCACGGTCCTACTGAAACCTGCACAATACCACAGCTCAGAAGAGAGAATCACCAGTGTGTCTGAGGAGAGGGGGGTGGGTGGGACACGAGTGCTGCCTTGATGGGAGCCTCCACTTGCCGTTATCAGAGACGCTCGGCGCCAGAAGCGTTTTGCTGGCCGTGAGGGGCA
>CM065715.1:107065088-107072588 GCA_033310375.1 Conus canariensis | reverse complement strand
GTTGGCAATAACGACAGACCACAGGGGGTGGAGACCAGTTGTCCAACATGACCGTAAGTAATAAGCCCGATCAGTACAATATGAAACAATAAACAAGTAGGGTAACTCTTGCTCCCATGATGAATTAAATACACGCCCATAACTCCAAACGACTGCTGCCGACGACACCGAATCGCCTAGCAGATATGACAGCACAGAGCACAACAACGTCGTAGGCAGCATTCGTTTGAAGTTAAAGGCGTGTATTCATTTCACCATGGGAGCGCGAGCAAGAGTTACCCTACTTGTTTATTATTTACGGTTTGCTGTTCCCTGCCTCATTTAAGATTTCGTTCAGTACAATATGAAGTCAGAAATTATAATGAAACGAAAATGATGATTTGTATAACACAACAACAAGAGCAAGCAGCCAAGATGGATTTCCTGACATACTCTTAATTCCTAATCTGTGTCCCAGATCAAGGGGGATACTGACTTGAATCACACACACAATCCCATTAACTTGGGCCAGGTCAGTTGTCTCAGTTTGTCTCCTAACTTTCCCATTAAACCCAAACTGACAGAACCTAGTTTATTGTCAGATCAAGCAAAAGGCTGTGGGACTACTAAATAAAACAGTAAAGTAAAAAGTTCGCTGAAAATCAGATTAAAAAAACCCCAAACATTCTGAACACAAATCAGAGAGAGAGAGAGAGAGAGGAGAGAGAGAGAGAGAGAGAGAGAGAGAGAGAGATTAAGATGTTTTATTCATATATAGACCTGGGCCTTCTCTGAAGGGGTAGATGAATACAGTATAGCAACAACAGAAATGACAACTACTAGCAGGATCAGATTTTTAAAAAACATTTTGAACAGAAATAAAAGCTTATTACAACATAATCATAGTAAAATAAGTCTTCATCACTAATATTCAATATAAGCAAATGGTATATACATACACGTATGAACTATAACCCATCCATCTGCCCTGACGAGAGAGAGAGAGAGAGAGAGAGAGAGAGAGAGAGAGAGAGAGAGAGAGAGAGAGAGAGAGAAGATTCAGATATGTTATTCCTGTACAAGTCTGGACACTCTATGAAGGGTACATGAATATAATGCAACAGCAACAGAATGATTACTACTAGCTGGATCTGAATGTACGGTGTCGTTCTTTTGATGATATAGCTGAGACATGGAGAGAGACAGACAGATAGACAGACAGGCAGAGACAGACAGTGTTGATAGGGCGACTGACTGACCAGGCAGATTTGAGCTTGACATGTATGGCAGTCTTCCTGCATATCTGGCTGCACGCGAAGACCCTGCAGGACAGATCAGGAGCAACATCAACCCAGATTAACATTAACATGGGTATCCCACATAGGAACAACATCAACATGGTATTAATCGAACAACATCAACATGGGTATCCCTCACATCGGGAACACAATCAACATGGGTATTCCACATCAGAACAATCAACATGGACCCACAATCAGACCACATCAGACATCAACATGGGTATCCCACATCAGGAACAACATCAACATGGGTATCCCACATCAGGAACAACATCAACATGGGTATTCCCCCACATTCATCGGAACACATCAACATGGGTATCCCACATCAGGAACAACTATCAACATGGGTATCCCACATCAGGAACAACATCAACATGGGTATCCCACATCAGGAACAACATCAACATGGGTATCCACACATCAGGACAACATCAACATGGGTATCCACATCAGGACAACATCAACATGGTATCCCACATCAGGAACAAACATCAACATGGTACCATATCAATCAGGAACATCAACATGGTATCCACATTAGGAACAACATCAACACAGAATCCTGATATAGACACAACATAAGTGCAGGCACACACACATGCATATAAGCTCATACACACAAGCACACATACATACACACATATGTACACGTACATGTACATCACCATCACTACCATCATCACCATCACAATTATTGTTGTTATTATCATCACAGTCATCATCAAATCATCATCAAATCATCATTATCAAATCATCATCATCGTCATCATCAGCATCATCGCCATCATCATCATCATCATCATCATCATCATCATCATCATCATCCATATTATAATCATCATCATGGATGTCATCATCATCATCATCATCATCATCATCATCATCATCATCATCATCATCATCATGGATGTCATCATCATCATCATTATCATCGTCATCCTCATCACACTCACGGTGTAACAGCTGGGGAAGTACTGAAGCATGACGTTCACCACGCTCTCCTGATTGTTGATGACAGCGTGGTGTATCGGGAGGTAACGCTTCATGTCTCTGATGGAGGCGTTGGCACCGTGGCTAGAACAGAGACAAAGATGTGTGTTACCATTACTAATGAACAGAGTGTTGACCGCGGTGAAAGCGACCAGCAGTATCAGCGCAAAAGATTGACTTTGATGTGTGCTACGGTTTACCATCAGTATTTTAAAAAAAGCCCCTCCCCCCAGAAAAAAAGTAACTCAGCAAAATCCCACACATGACCCTAGAATTGCCACTCATGACCCTAGAATTGACACACACATGACCCTAGAATTGCCACATATATGATCCTAAACTTACCACATACATGACCATAGAACTGCCACATACATGACCCTAGAATTACCACACATGATCCTAGAATTGACACACACATGACCCTAGAATTGCCACACACATGACCCTAGAATTACCACACACGTGACCCTAGAATTGCCATACACATGATCCTAGAATTACCACACATGACCCTAGAATTGCCACACACATGGCCCTAGAATTATCACACACATAACCCTAGAATTGCCACATATATGACCCTAGAATTATCACACACATGACCCTAGAATTGCCACACACATGACCCTGGAATATCCACACACATGACCCTGGAATATCCACACACAGGACCCTAGAATTGCCACATATATGACCCTAGAATTGCCACACACATGACCTAGAATTGCCACACACATGACCCTAGAATTACCACGCACATTACCCTAACATTGCCATGCACATGAGCATCGAACTCTCATACAACTGACCAAAGACTTGCTGAACACCTGACCATCAAATTGTTATACATCTAATTACCAAATTCCTGTACACCTGTTCCTACCAACCCTATACAGTTCATGAAAACAATTCCACTTTACACCGTGTGAACAGCTTATCTGTAGAAGAGGACTTACTTCAGTAGAAGTGTGACGGCCTCTGCATTGCCTCTCTGTGAAGCCATGGACAATGCTGTCATGCCCGTCTGAAACATAATGCTTCTGGCATTACACCACTGTGTGAATCCCACCTTCATTACATGGTTTTCTCACATTACATCACTGTGTAAATTCCGCCCTTCGCTACATAGTATATGTTATATTGCATCACTGTGTAAATTACATCCTTCATGACATGGTATTTGTCACATTGCATTACTGTGTAAATTCCACCCTTCATTAAAATGGTATTTGTTACAGTGCGTTGCTGTGAAATTCTGCCCTTCATTAAACTGGTATTTTTTATATTACATCACTGCATAAAATAAATTCCACCCTTCATTAAACTGGTATTTTTTATATTACATCACTGCATAAAATAAATTCCACCCTTCATTAAACTGGTATTTTTTATATTACATCACTGCATAAAATAAATTCCACCCTTCATTAAACTGGTATTTTTTATATTACATCACTGCATAAAATAAATTCCACCCTTCATTAAACTGGTATTTTTTATATTACATCACTGCATAAAATAAATTCCACCCTTCATTACATGGTATTTGTTACAGTGCGTTGCTGTGTAAATTCCGCCCTTCATTAAATTTGTATTTGTTACATTACATCACTGTATAAAGTGCATTACTGTGCAAATTCTGCTCTACATTAAAATGGTAGTTGTCCCATTACATCACTGCGTAAATTGCACCCTTCATATCATGGCATTTGTTACATTACATCATTGTGTAAATTATACCAAATAACTGCAGCACTGTCGATACTCCTCTTTCAATCGCAAGAATCACACTTCAAACAAAAATACAGCACATGAATCAAAAGAATTGCCACACACCTGACTACACAACTGCCACACACCTGACTACACAACTGCCACACACCTGACTATACAAATGTCACACACCTGACAATAGAACTGCCACACACCTGACTATATAACTGCCACGCACCTGACTACACAACTGCCACACACCTGACTACACAACTGCCACACAGCTGACTACACAACTGCCATACACCTGACTATATAAATACCACACACCTGACTATGGAACTGCCACACACCAGATACATAACAGCCACACACCTGACTATAGAACTGTCACACAACTGACTACACAACTGCCATACACCTGACTACACAACTGCCACACACTTGACTATAGAACTGCCACACACCTGACTGTATAACTGCCACACACCTGACTATGTAGCTGCCACACACCTCACACCCGACTATAGAACTGCCACACATCTGACTATACAACTGTCACTCACCCGACTACACAACTGCCATACACCTGACCATATAAATACCACACACCTGACTCTACAACTGCCACACACCAGATACGTAACAGCCACACACCTGACTATAGAACTGTCACACAACTGACTACACAATTGCCATACACCTGACTACACAACTGCCACACACTTGACTATAGAACTGCCACACACCTGACTGTATAACTGCCACACACCTGACTATGTAGCTGCCCCACACCTGACTGTATAACTGCCACACACCCGACTATACAACTGCCACACACCCGACTATAGAACTGCCACACATCTGACTATACAACTGTCACTCACCCGACTATACAACTGCCACACACCTGACTATAGTACTGCCACACACCTGACTATAGAACTGCCACACACCCGACTACAGAACTGCCACACACTTGACTACACAACTGCCAAACACCTGACTATACAACTGCCAAACACCTGACTATATAATTAACACACACCTGACTATATAACTGCCACACACCCGACTATACAACTGTCACACACCTGACTATATATAACTGCCACACACCTGACTATACAACTGCCACACACCTGACTACAGAACTGCCACACACCTGACTATAGTACTGTCACACACTTGACTATGGAACTGCTACACACCGACCTTAGAGTTGCCACACACCCGACCACACACCTGACCATAGAGTTGCCACACACCCGACTACTGAGTTGCCACACGTCCGACCATAGAGTTGCCACACACTCGACCACACACCTGACCATAGAGTTACCACACACCCGACCATAGAGCTGCCACATACCTGACCATAGAGTTGCCACATACCCGACCATAGAGTTGCTACATACCCGTACATAGGGTTGCCACACACTCGACCACTGAGCTGCCGCATACCTGACCTAGCATTTCCATACAACTGCACATGGAAAGGCCTCACCTCTGACCAAAGAACTATCATATGCCTGACTATCAAATTGTCATATATCTAATTATCAAAGTTCCAGTGCACCTGTTCCTACCTTGACCAATAAGGTGTACTGACCCCTGTCTTCACACAGGTGAATAAGGATCCATGCAAAGTCTACTGACCCCTGTCTTCACACAGGTGAATAAGGATCCATGCAAAGTCTACTGACCCCTGTCTTCACACAGGTGAATAAGGATCCATGCAAAGTCTTCTGACCCCTGTCTTCACACAGGTGAATAAAGATCCATGCAGTCTTCTGTCCCCTGTCTTCACACAGGTGAATAAAGATCCATGCAGTCTTCTGACCCCTGTCTTCACACAGGTGAATAAGGATCCATGCAGTCTTCTGACCCCTGTCTTCACACAGGTGAGTAAGGATCCATGCAGTCTTCTGACGCCTGTCTTCACACAGGTGAATAAGGATCCATGCATTCTTCTGACCCCTGTCTTCACACAGATGAATAAAGATCATAGCAGTCTTCTGACCCCTGTCTTCACACAGGTGAAGAAAGATCCATGCAAAGTCTTCTGACGCCTGTCTTCACACAGGTGAATAAGGATCCGTGCAACGGCAACCTCCCCTTGTCTTCACATATATGGATGAGGACCCAAGCAAAGTCTACTAACCCCTGTCTCCTTACAGATGAACAAAGACCACAGCAAAATCTACTGATGACTGTTTCAACACAAATGGACGAAGACCCCGGCAAAAATTCTACTAACCTTGATATGCTGGGCATCCATTGTGGACGGACTTGTTTGCAGTAACAGCTCCAGGACAGAGCACCTGTTACACCAAACACAACTAATCAGTGCGTGACTCACAGCAAGAAGGTGACCCACCACAGCCCCAAGAAAAAAACGGAAGTAAACATTTCAGAGGAGAAAAATGAGCTGAAGATGGAAGGCAACCAACAAGATAAATGCAAGCAGAGGGAAGACATATAAGGATGAGAAGATAAGCAATAGAGGAAAAGAAGATCTGGTAGGGGTAGGGATGGGGAATATGGTGGTTGGGGGAGCGGGAGGGGACAGAAATACGTGAATGAGAATTGAGGAGAATGAGAAATAGCAGAGGCAAGATTTAGATAACATAGATAAAGATAATGTTAATTACAATGAAAAAAAAATCGTCTTGCATTGGTATCCCACATAGAGCTTTTTGCACATTCACGATGAGGTGAACAAGGAAAAAAAAAAGGTGGAGGCAGATGACATGAATTACAGAGACTCTACTGATGCAGCGGGGTTTTTTTTTCGGTCTATTTATTGTGTAAGATGAAATCCCTTAACCTTCCGACAAATTAGTAAGAACAATATACAGTCTCGTTTTTATAGATATGCTAAGAGTACTATTGATGGATTTCAGCAAAAAGAAGGCGTTATCATTCACTGACCCTTCAGGTGTATGTTAAAAAGAGAAAGAACTCTTGTGACAGGGAGATAACTCTAACCTCTTGAGGGTGGTAGCATGCAGCAGGGGAAAGAACTATTGTGACCGGGAGTCAACCCTAATCTGCAGTGGATGGCAGCAGGGGAAAGAACTCGTGTGACAGGGAAACAACTCTAAAACCTATTGTGGATGGCAGCAGGAGAAAGAACTAGAGTGACAAGGAAACAACTTTAACCTGTTGGGGACGGCGGCACGGGCAAGAACTATTGTGAAAGGGAAACAACTCTCACCTGTTGTGGATGGCCGCCGTCATAATGAGGGTGTAGCCATCATCGTTCACCACACACAAGTCGGTGCTACGTATGTGGTGCTTCTCTAATTCTCCCTGTAAGATACCACGGACAGAATGGCTTCTGTTGTTTTCTCTATCAGAACAAACAGACCGGTCTGTGTCGTTGTCTAGCGCTCTTTGTAATACACAACACAGAGACAGATTAATGTGATGTCTGGTTCTCTGTGTAATACATGGCACATGGGAATAGTTGATGTCATTGACAAGTTCTTTCTGTAGTACATAACAC
>CM065715.1:107055088-107060088 GCA_033310375.1 Conus canariensis | reverse complement strand
GTGGGGGCCCTTAAAGTAGCCTTACCTGTGCGGCAGGCGATGTGCAGCAGGAGGTCGCCATGGGAGTCACATTCTGTGTTGACGTTGAACTCCACCTTCTGATCCACGGCAGGCAAACAGACACAGGTCACCACACAGATCGATTAAATTGGGATCCAAGGTCGCAAGTCAGCACACTGAAGGATTACACTGGGTCAAAGGTCGAAAGTCACCACACAGATCGATTAAATTGGGGTCCAAGGTCGCAGGTCAACACACTGAATGATTACATTGGGGTCAAAAGTCGTAGGTCACTACACTGAACGATTATATTGGAGTCAAAGGTCGCAGGTCAACATACTGAAGGATTTCAATAAGGTCAAATGTCGCAAGGAATCACACTGAAGGATTACATTGGGGTCAAAGGTCGCAGGTCAAAATACTGAACGAATATATTGGGGTTAAAGGTCGCAGGTCAACATACTGAAGGATTACATTGAGATCAAAGGTTACAGGTCAACATACTGAAGGATTACATGGGGATCAAGGTCGCAGGTCAATACTCAAGGATTACATTGGAGTCGAAGGTCGGAGGTCAAAATACTGAAGGATTACATTGGGGTCAAAGGTCGCAGGTCAACACACTGAAGGATTATATTTGTGTTCAGAGGACAAAGGTCACCACACTGAAGGACAACACTTGGGTTCACAGGGCAAAGGTCAACACACTGAAAGACAGCACTTGTATTCACAGGACAAAGGTCAACACACTGGAGGATTACACTGGGTTCACAGGGGAAAGGCCACCACACTGAAGGTCACACACCTGGGCTCACAGGTCAAAGATCACTACTTTGAAGGACAACACCTGGATTCGTGTCAAAGGTCACGACACATCTTATAGTTACCAGCCGCCGTGGCGAAGTGGTTAGCGTTGCAGACTCCCGGCTAGAAGGTCGTGGATTCGATTCCTATCAGAGCCATTTATTTGTGGGATTTTTCTGCCCCAATAGGCTCGTACCCAGAACTGAGTTTGCTACGGGCCCAATTGGGAAGATTGGGACCACATAATCGAGTTTCATCCTCCTAATCTCTGAGTATGTTGCTTAATTTTCCTGATGAACACTGCAGGTGTCTGTATCTCTCTCGCCTGGTTGATGCCGTGATATATCATGAAAGTAAGAGTAAAATACAGCCTTGTCATGCAGTCTCAGACCGTAATGGAAATCCGTAGCATTATCTTCATCACCCTCATCCTCATCGATCATCATTAAAAAGAAGTCTCAAATTTTGTAGTCCTTCATGCCCTGCTCTCATGGTGACCTTAGTGCCGATGTCCTCTCCACATCTTTGGCCTTGGTTTGATTCTGTCGGGGTCACCGGTATCGACAAATTCATGGGCGCTGTCGTTGGACGGACGTGATGGCGCCCTCCGGACGGAGAGCTCACTCACGCCGGCTCCGCGACTACGCAATTATTGTCGTCAGCAGGGGGTTTAGTAGGTGGTGTCTTGAGTATGTTGGATCAGAACAGGCACCACTGAAGACCACCGAAGTGGCTCGGCAGCAGGGCAGTGGCTCCTCCGATGGGCTGCCTTTTCACGACCCCATACTGACTGTTCCCTGTGGATTGCCGGTGCCAAGTCTGCAGTGGGATGGAGAGGGCTGTGGCTGTTGACGGGATGTCGGAATGGGCGGAGTGGGTGCAACGCCACTGAGGTGGCACAGTAGATGGGACCAAAAAAAAAAAAAAAAATCGCGTAGGTTCACAGAAAGGGGTTCACCACACTGAAGCACAACACTTGGCTTCGCAGGTCATAGGTCACTACACTAAAGGACAACAGTGGGGTTCACAGGTCGTAAATCAAGGCACAGAAGGGACAGCACTTGTGTGTGTGTGTGTATGTATGTGTGTGTGTGTGTGTGTGTGTGGCGCGCGTGCGTATGTGTGTGTGTGTGCGTGTGTGTGTGTGTGTGTGTGTGTGTGTGTGTGTGTGTGTGTGTGTGTGTGTGGTGTGCATATGTGTGTGTGTGTGTGTGTGTGTGGTGTGCATATGTGTGTGTGGTGTGTGTGTGTGTGTGTGTGTGTGTGTGTGTGTGTGTGTGTGTGTGTGTGTGTGTGTGTGTGTAAGTGAGAGAGAGAAAGGGAGGTAAGGAAATAAGGAGGCAGGAAGGAAGAGAGAGAGAGAGAGAGAGAGAGAGAGAGAGAGGGGGAGAGAGAGAGAGAGAGAGAGAGAGAGAGAGAGGAGAGAGAGAGAGAGAGGAGCAGGGTCCAAGCAGTGACTGATGACTGACTGCTGGCTGGTGTCAACACCGAAACACCTCACATCCGGAGCCGGAGCCTACCTGCAGCCTGTGGTGAATGTCATCAGTACACTTGGACTGGGCGGCCAGCTGGAAGATGGCGTCCTTGTCCTGCACACTGGCTTTCGCCACCATCCTCGGCTCTCCTCCACACAGCAGGCCACAGAAAGGGCAACCTGGGGTCTTCTCCTTAGGGCACACAGGGGGTGCCTGTCGTCTTCTCAGGGTACAGAAGAGGGTACCTATTGTCTTCTCATGGCACAGAGGAGGATAGCGATTGTCTTCTCAGGGTACAGAGGAGGGTGGCTATTGTCTTCCCAGGGTATTGAAGAGGGTAGCTATTGTCTTCTCAGGGTACAGAAGAGGATAGCTATTGTCTTCTCAAGGTACGGTGGAGGGTAGCTATTGTCTCCTCAGGGTATTGAATTGGGTAGCTGTTGTCTTCTCAGGGTATTGAAGAGGGTAGCTGTTATCTTCTCAGGGTACAGAGAAGGGTAGTTATTGTCATCTCAGTGTACAGAGGAGTGTGGCTATTGTCTTCCCAGGGTATTGCGGAGGGTAGCTATTGTCTTCTCAGGGTACAGAGGAGTGTGGCTATTGTCTTCCCAGGGTATTGCAGAGGGTAGCTGTTGTCTTCCCAGGGTACAGAGGAGGGTAGCTATTGTCTTCTCAGGGTACAGAAGAGGGTGGCTGGCGCTGTAGTGTTCTCTGTGTAAAGCGGCTGGTTTCTGCACTACCTGTCAGTGAGACAGAGATACATACACGGGTCTGGACAACCTTACCATTATCACGTCCTAGAATTATCCGGGATGTAGGTCTGTATACTCTCTCTCTCTCTCTCTCTCTCTCTCTCTCTCTCTCTCTCTCTCTCTCTCTCCAAACTGACCTAAGGAGGAAGTCAACAGTAACCTTTGATCATTATTAATTTATCAGCACTAAATAAGAATTTGATGATGTACTGACCACACTGACACAGTGGACAGTGTTTGATCCGCAGTCCCCGTTGCTGTTGTAGATGTGTTAGTTGTTTTGGTGGTGGTGGTCTTGGTAGTGATGGTGGTGGTGGTGATGATGTTGTTGTTATTGTTGTTGTTGTTGTTGTTGTTGTTGTGGCTGTGGTGGTGGTGTGATAGTGGTGGTGGTGGTGGTGGTGGTGGTGGTTGTATTATAGTGAACAACGCTGAGTTACGAAGCTGATACTCTGCCTCACAAAATGCCTTATACAACAGGCTTTCCATACACCTTTCTTTGACGACACCTGAACATTTGACACGGTCTGTGGAACCACATAGTCTTACCAGAATGTAACTCTGGCAGTGCCTGTATGGACGGACTGACAGGGTTTGGCAGAGCTGGAATGGAAGTACCAGACACCTCTCTCACATTTCTATGGAAACAACTCGCCGTCCACACAACATATTCCACGCACTCTAGGGAAGACCTGAAGAATGTGCTGCGCGTGTTGTCAACACTGGTGTAGTGACACTGCCGTGTTCCCAGACAGAGCCAGTCCTCCCCTTCTTCCCCCCTTCCCCCCCCCCCCCCTCCCCTGTGACCCTCATGTCTTCACAGAGCGTGACCAATCTGCCCATCACATGCCTGACACGGCCGGCCGCGTGCCCAGTACTACTACTAAGTCTTCTCTTTCTCCGTGCCGGAGTCCCAGGGCACAGGCTGCACACCAGCAATGAAAGCGCCAAGGCTTTGATTAAGGAATCGAGTATTTATAGACTGGCGCAATTATATTGTTTGGAGAAGTTTTATTGTGTCTGAAAGTTGATTCTCCTCGTTTTCTTTCATATGGCCATCAAGGTACAAGCTAGGTGATTGCAAGCAGACAAATTAAAATAAAAGGAATGGGACAATTTGGGGGTTCCATCTTGCGCAAAGGTAAGGTCACAGGTGAGTGCAAAGGTCTGACATGTGACGTCAGCTAAGGGAAAAGTCATGTATTTGGAGATTGTACGTGATTTCTTCGGTAGAAATTCTCCCTCCCCCCCCCCATCCCCCCAAAAAACACCCCCCCCCCAAAAAAAAAAAAAAGGGGGGGGGGGATAATTGGTGGGGAGTTGTTCTTTTGATCAATTATCAGTTTAACATTAAAAGCTGGCTCAAACTGAAGGTAGGCCTAAACATGCTAACATGGATGGCTTAGTGTTTTGAGGCAAAATTCTAATTGTGGCGTGTGGCCACCACAGCGTGTTGTTTTCGCAAATTGCAAGGAACAGCTGATACGGCTTGACTCTCCCACAACTTGTCAACAGATATCCGTATTGTGACCTTTTCTCATCCCAGGCCTTACACTTGATTGTGAAACGACATTGGCGACTGTGATTCTGTTCGCCTTTCGTAACATTGTGAAACAACTGTTTACGAATGCCGATCCGAAATGTTTATCTCTCTGAAATTTAACACGGTTGTGAACCAGCTGTCAGGGATTCTTCTTCACGAACTCAGTTAGGTGCCTGTTTAGTCTTCGATGAAGATGAAAACCACCTGTGTAGAAAATGACCATTCTGGACATAGGTCACTTCTAGTTGTTCATTACCTTGTACGGGGAATAACTAGATATGAATTCGTCATTTGTGTCTCTCTCTTTGAATCGATCATGCAGTTGTGAAAATTGTTAGGGAAACAAATCAGGAGTAATCTTGGTCTCTCTTCACCTTAATACACTGTGGTAGTTTGTGAGGAGCAAGAAAAAAAACGTTTTTCCTC
>CM065715.1:107037588-107047588 GCA_033310375.1 Conus canariensis | reverse complement strand
CATACAAAAATGTAGATGATTTGTTTCTCCATCAACATTGACGCATTGTGGTGTGTGTGTGTGTGTGTGTGTGTGTGTGTGTGTGTGTGTGTGTGTGTGTGTGTGTGTGAGAGAGAGAGAGAGAGAGAGAGAGAGAGACAGAGAGAGAGAGAGAGAGAGAGACAGAGACAGAGACAAAGACAGAGACAGAGACAAGAGAGACAGAGAGTTTCCTACCTTTGAGTCTCTCTAGGTCAAGCGGACAGGTAGTAAAGTAAATTAAAAACACAACAACAACAACAACAACAACAACAACAACACACACACACACACACACACACACACACACACACACACACAGAGCAAAACACAAACAGATTTGGTTCGGTCAACGTCAAACCTCACTCATACACACCTTTCTCGCTCCTCCCCTGGCTTGTCCGGGGTATGGACACACACACACACACACACACACACACACACATACCGTGGCCTCCACACACACACCGCACACCACAGACTGCCAGCAAGAACATCGCCGTGATTTTCACCTCAGCTGTTGTTGGCCCCGAGAGTCGTCACCCTGTCAGCCTGTAGGCCTTTACCCCGTGGCCACACACGTGGGGTGGAGAGGGGCGGGGGAGGGTGGGGTGGAGGCCAGGCGTTGTTGCACTTGGCTTGGTGAAGACACGATATCGCCAGCACTACGTTCAACCACTTGACTCAGACCAAAGACTGTACGCCCTCCGTAGGGCGAACTATCTTTGCTCAGACTAACACAAGTATGGTACGGTACGAGTCTCAAAAGACCAGGGATTTGAGTATCTTCTTCTTCTTCTTCTTCCCTGTGATGGTCTTCTTCTTCTTCTTCTTCTTTCCGTAATGGTCTTCTTCTGTGACGGTCTTCGTCTTCTTCTTTTTCTTCTTCTTCTTTCTTCAATGGTCTTCTTCTTCTTCTTCTTCTTTCCGTAATGGTCTTCTTCTTCTGCGACGGTTTTTTTTCTTCTTCTTTCTGTAATGGTCTTCTTCTTCTTCTTCTTCTTCTTCTTCTCCTTCCCCCTTGACTCAACGAAGAGTCACAGGGGCACTACACTGAGGAACTGTTCACCAATAATCTCCAGTTCCATCCGAACGTAGAGTGCCAGGGCCTTGGTGTCTACACTGAACTGGTTTGGGTGTCTGCACTGAGGTTTGGGTGTCTGCACTGAAATGGTTTGGGTGTCTACACTGAAATGGTTTGGGAGTGTGCACTGAAATGGTTTGGGTGTCTGCACTGAAATGGTTTGGGCGTCTGCTCTGAAATGGTTTGGGTGTCTGCACTGAAATGGTTTGGGCGTCTGCTCTGAAATGGTTTGGGTGTCTGCACTGAAATGGTTTGGGTGTCTGCACTGAAATGGTTTGGGTGTCTGCACTGAAATGGTTTGGGTGTCTGCACTGAAATGGATTGGGTGGCTGCTCTGAAATGGTTTGGGTGTCTGCACTGAAATGGTTTGGGTGTCTGCTCTGAAATGGTTTGGGTGTCTGCTCTGAAATGGTTTGGGTGTCTGCACTGAAATGGTTTGGGTGTCTGCACTGAAATGGGCTGAGTGTTCAGGTCATACTGAAGCAGGTTCTCCTCCGCTACTGGCAATCATGTGCTACTTGCTGCACATGAGGAGTAAACCTAACAAACAAATCCGACTTGTCGAGGGATGGGCTCCGCCAGCTTCCACCTGCCCAAGACATCCCGGCTTGGCACGATGGACCGTTATCAGCAAACATAATCATAATCAGACACTTGTCTGAGGGGAGTTTCTTCTCTGAAGACCGTCTGCTGTCAAGCTCTCCTTAGAGTTTCTTCCAACTAAAAGTAACGATGCTGCATCGCAGTTTTCAATGTAATACATTGAACGATCATGTTAGTATGCAATGAAATATAAGAGGAAGGTTGAATGATCGTGTTTGTGGACTGTAACGTTCAACATTGAATGATCGCGTTTGTATGGACTCAAATATAAAAAGTTGAATGATCGCGTTTGTGGACAACAATCAAAATAGACCAGTGTGTCAACAGAAGTGAAACAATGATGCTGAATCTTCTGGCACTAACATCTTATGGACGAGAGAGTTAATAACTATTTCTGGCCAGTTACCGTGTGACATTCGATCGGTGCCAAAATAACATCTTAATCATGACGAAGTTCGAAAATATTGATACTATCTGAAAGACTATGTGAAAATAAACGACACAGAAATATCCTTTTCAAGACACTAGAAATAGCTCATGCACATTCAGAAAATGTAAAAGTCGATCATCATCATCATCATCATCATCATCATCATCATTGTTACTGTTGTTGTTCTTGTTCTTGTTGTTCTTGTTGTTCTTGATATTATTATAACATTTTATTGACAGAACTCATGTAGCAGCTCTTCTTGGTAAGAGACCACAGTGTAAGAGCTTTGCGATCCATGTTATCGCCGTTTACATACACAGTGAGCTTCTAGAACAGCAGCAACAGGTTCGATCCCACTGAAGTGGGAGCTTCCTGCTGGCCTAATCCTTCGATTCTCGTGTCATTGAGAGGAGTATACGTCACACACTCATTCTTTTTTGACGCAAGATGCCCGCTGTGTGTATGTACGTGTCACCCATGCCATCGACCGAACTGGCCGTCCTCTCCCGAAAGTTTTCGATGGTTTGATACAAAGATGATCCATAGTCGCGAATGGCATGCAGACGATCAGTGTCAGGGCGTTCCCTGTTGTCCCGGTGGCCCACATCCATGCAGTGCCCCAGATACTGCGGATCGTCAGCAAGGTCTGCCCCACACACCACATGCCTGGCTGCGCCGTCGTCCCGTCCGTCGGTCTGTCCGTCTTCTTCTTGTCATAGTTTTGCTTCTTTATTTCCTCAGTATTTTTGGTTCGTTCGATTTGTTCTCTAAGCATACAGAACTATGTGCTCTTCCCTTCTCTCTCTCTCTCGTCTGTCTGTCTGTCTTCTCTCTCTCTCTCTCTCTCTCTCTCTCTCTCTCTCTCTCTCTCTCTCTCCCTCCCCCCCACCCCCACCCCCTCTCTCTCTCTGTTATTTTTTAAACTTTTGTTTCCATTTTATATTTTCTTTATTGTTTTACCTCTTTTTGCATGCTTCCACATTTATTGCTTTGTCTTATTTTGCGTTGTTGACCCTACTGAGGGCGAGGACTGGGTGTAAAAAAGCACAGGAGTGTTTATTATTATCCACGTAAATAAAGAATTCTGTCTTGTCTTCATGTCCCGTTTGCCTGCCATTGGGGTATCGTAGTCATGGTGACAGGGTAGGGAGGGTAGGGTGGTCATGGTGACAGGTGGTGGGGAGGTAGGATAGACATGGTGACAGGGTGGAGAAGGTAGGGTAGACATGGTGACAGGGTGGAAAAGGTAGGGTAGACATGGTGACAGGGTGGAGAAGGTAGGGTAGACATGGTGACAGGGTGGGAAGGTAGGGTAGACATGGTGACAGGGTGGAGAAGGTAGGGTAGACATGGTGACAGGGTGGGAAGGTAGGGTAGACATGGTGACAGGGTGGAGAAGGTAGGGTAGACATGGTGAAGGGTGGAGGTAGGTAGACATGGTGACAGGGTGGAGAAGGTAGGGTAGACATGGTGACAGGGTGAAGTAGGGTAGACATGGTGACAGGTAGGGAAGTAGGGTAGACTGGTGACAGGGTGGAAGGTAGGGTAGACATGGTGACAGGGTGGGGAAGGTAGGGTAGACATGGTGACAGGGTAGGGAAGGTAGGGTAGACATGGTGACAAGGTAGGGAAGGTAGGGTAGACATGGTGACAGGGTGGGGAGGGAAGGTAGGGTAGACATGGTGACAGGGTGGGGAAGGTAGGGTAGACATGGTGACAGGGGGGGGAAGGTAGGGTAGACATGGTGACAGGGTGGGGAAGGTAGGGTAGACAGGTGGGGAGGGAAGGTAGGGTAGACATGGTGACAGGGTAGGGAAGGTAGGGTAGACATGGTGACAGGGTGGGGAGAGGTAGGGTAGACATGGTGACAGGGTGGGGAAGGTAGGGTAGACATGGTGACAGGGTGGGGAAGGTAGGGTAGACATGGTGACAGGGTAGGGAAGGTAGGGTAGACATGGTGACAGGGTAGGGAAGGTAGGGTAGACATGGTGACAGGGTGGGGAAGGTAGGGTAGACATGGTGACAGGGTAGGGAAGGTAGGGTAGACATGGTGACAGTGTGGGGAAGGTAGGGAAGACATGGTGACAGGGTGGGGAAGGTAGGTAGACATGGTGACAGGGTGGGGAAGGTAGGTAGACATGGTGACAGGGTGGGGATTGATGATTGATTGATTGATTGATTGATCTTTAATAACAAGGATGGAGATTTTAGGCCAAAGCCTAGTCTTACAATCTGTCCTTGTGATGCATACATTATTTCAGCACATATCATTCATGGGAGGTAGGGTAGACATGGTGACAGGGTGGGGAAGGTAGGGTAGACATGGTGACAGGGTGGGGAAGGTAGGGTAGACATGGTGACAGGGTAGGGAGTAGGGTAGACATGGTGACAGGGTAGGGAAGGTAGGGTAGACATGGTGACAGGGTAGGAAGGTAGGGTAGACATGGTGACAGGGTAGGGAAGGTAGGTAGACATGGTGACAGGGTAGGGAAGGATAGGGTAGACATGGTGACAGGGTAGGGAAGGTAGGGTAGACATGGTGACAGGGTAGGGACGTAGGGTAGACATGGTGACAGGGTGGGGAAGGTAGGGTAGACATGGTGACAGGGTAGGGAAGGTAGGGTAGACATGGTGACAGGGTAGGGAAGGTAGGGTAGACATGGTGACAGGGTGGAGAAGGTAGGGTAGACATGGTGACAGTGTAGGGAAGGTAGGTAGACATGGTGACAGGGTAGGGAAGGTAGGGTAGACATGGTGACAGGGTAGGGAAGGTAGGGTAGACATGGTGACAGGGTAGGGAAGGTAGGGTAGACATGGTGACATGGTGGGGAAGGTAGGGTAGACATGGTGACAGGGTAGGGAAGGTAGGGTAGACATGGTGACAGGGTGGGAAGGTAGGGTAGACATGGTGACAGGGTGGGGAAGGTAGGGTAGACATGGTGACAGGGTGGGGAGGAAGGTAGGGTAGACATGGTGACAGGGTGGGAAGGTAGGTAGACATGGTGACAGGGTAGGGAAGGAGGTGGTAGACATGGTGACAGGGTGGGGAGGGAGGTGGTAGACATGGTGACAGGGTGGGGAAGGTAGGGTAGACATGGTGACAGGGTAGGGAAGGTAGGGTAGACATGGTGACAGGGTGGGGAAGGGTGGGTAGACATGGTGACAGGTGGGAAGGTAGGGTAGACATGGTGACAGGGTGGGGAAGGTTGGGAGACATGGTGACAGGGTAGGGACGATAGGGTAGACATGGGACAGGTGTAGGGAAGGTAGGGTAGACATGGTGACAGTGGGGTAGGGTGACATGGTGGACAGGTAGGTATAAGTAGGGTAGACATGGTGACAGGGTGGGGAAGGTAGGGTAGACATGGTGACAGGGTAGGGAAGGTAGGGTAGAGATGGTGACAGGGTAGGGAAGGTAGGGTAGACATGGTGACAGGGTAGGGAAGGAGGGGGGTAGACATGGTGACAGGGTGGGGAAGGTAGGGTAGCCGTAGTGACAGGGTGTGGAAAAGTATTGGATCGTAATGTGTTGGTAAGAAGTAGTCAACTTGTGACAATTGAACATAATGTGGTTCAGTGTTATCTCTTTACCACAAATACAATTAGTTTTTTTTTTAACCAAACTTTGTTTTCAAAGCATTTAGCTTTAATCGAATTATAAGGGAAGATATTTGTCTGGAATAATAAACTGGAAGATCAGGCATTTTTCTTAATACAAGGTCTATTGGAAAAGCTTCCCATTGGTTGGATGAAATCTCGGTAGACGTATCAACATTTGTTTGAGCTCTCTTCCGTGCAATCGATTCAAGGGTACGATAACATTCTACTACTGACGGTTTTATTTTCTACTCATGTGCGTGCGTGCGTGCGTGCGTGCATGTGTGCGTATGTGTATGTGTGTGTGCGTGCGTGCGCGCGTGCGTGTCTCCGTGTGTTGTGTGTGTGTGTGTGTGGTGTTGTGTTTCCATTTAAGCGACTCTCTCTCTCTCTCTCTCTCTCTCTCTCTCTCTCTCTCTCTCGTCAAGGACCAGGATGAGACTGTCAGTGAAGTCGCTCTTATTAGTTGAAAACTACTTTCAACGAACTGTTAGTGTTCATTATCATGACTTACTGACTTCAACGAACTGTTAGTGTTCATTATTAGTGACTTACTGACTTCAACGAACTGTTAGTGTTCATTATTAGTGACTTACTGACTTCAACGAACTGTTAGTGTTCATTATTAATGACTTACTGACTTCAACGAACTGTTAGAGTTCATTGTTAGTGACTTACTGACTTTAATGAACTGTTAGAATTTATTATCAGTGACTTACTGACTTCAACGAACTGTTAGATCCGTCATTAGTGAGTTACTGACTTCAACGATTAAAGTTTATCATGAGTGAGTTTCTGACTTCAATGAACTGTAAGGGTTTATTATTAGTGACTTACTGACTTCAACCAACCAGCTGTTAGGGTTTATCGTTAGTGACTTACTTAGACAACAGTACCCGACACTGACACTGGCACATACACACGTCCACACTTACTTCACCCCCCCCCTCCCCCCCCCCCCCCCCCCCCCCCCCTCGCCCCGAAAGACCTAGCGTCAAACACTGTGATATATTAACATACGTTAACACACATTAATCATACGGCGTCAGGTTCTCAACGCAGCAACGATTAGGTTCGTCCCACTTCACTCGCACGCAGCGACTTTTGACACACAGGCGCCTGATATCGTTATGAACGGACTGAACGACAGATAAAAAGATGAAACAGACTGCAACGTCACTGGAACATACAACAAACAAACAAGCACACAACAAGTGTAAAGTGACGTTATTTTATTTACAAAGGACACCACAAAACTTCTGCATATTTCGGCGAAAGCGCCTTTTTCAACACAGGACAAGAGAGAAAACAGATTAAAAAAAATTTTAAAAAAGGAGATCGAAAACAATACTTCCCTGGCACAGCACAATCCACAAAATGGATCCATTAATCGTTGAAGTCAGTAATTCACTAATGACGGACTCTATCCATTTTTTGGATTGTGCTGTGCAAGGGAAGTACTGTTTTTGATCTCTTTTCTCTCTTGTCCTGTATTTGTTGAAAAAGACGCTTTCGCCGAAATATGCAGAAGTTTTGTGGTGTCCTCTGTAAATAAAATAACGTCACTTTACACTTGTTGTGTGCTTGTTTGTTTGTTGTATGAGCGACAGATAGCGGCAGTGGCCACACGCCACAATAGGGATTGTGTGCGAAATCACTGTATAATCCATGTAAGCGTTTTGAGGCCTAGCATAAGTTTGAGCCAGCATTTAATGTTACACTGATTACACTGATAATTGATCAAAAGAATACTCTCCACCCCCCCCCCCCCCCCCCACCTCCACCAAGTACTTCACTTATTTGGGGGATCTCCATCAAAGGCATCATATAACATCTTCAAATACATGAGCTTCCCCTCAGGTGACGTCACATTTCAGGCTTTGCACTCACCCCTGACCCTATCTTTACGCCAACTGGTTCCTCGCAAATAGTCCCATTCCTTTGATTTTATTCTGCCTGCTTGGAACCACCTGGCTTGTATCTTGATGGCCATGTGACGGAAAACGAGGAGAATCAACTTTCAGACACAATAAAAATTCTTGAAACAGTCTAATTGCGCCAGTCTATAAATACTTGACTCCTTAAGCAAGGCCTTGGCGCATTTATTTCTGGTGTGCAGCCTGTGTTGGTGTTGCGGCCAGTTTGGTCTGAGTAGGAAAGCGGTGAGATTCCGTGGCCCGCCGTGCAAGTGCCATCCTCTCGCAAGTGCTCGGGTTCAAATGCAGGCTGTGGCGGTTTGTGAGTGATATGGGGCGATGGAGTGAGCAGCTACTGTCACAGCACGCTGATGGGAAACTCACCGCTGGTTGGTTGATTTCATGGGGTCGGAATAGTTCCTTAGTAGAGCGCTGGACTCGTAATCTTGGTGATCCTGGGGTTGCGGGTTCGAATCTCCGCTGGGCCATTTCGGTACAGGGGCATTTTTCCCCTTGGAGTTGACATTGGTTCTGAGTCCATTTCCCAAACAGTCCTTTGATTGAGACTATAAACCGAGGTTCTGTGTGTGAACGCACGCATAACACGTAGAATCCCATCACCGTCTTTCGGAAGAGAAGGCCAGTTTGGCCGTTGATATGGATGACACGTTACACACAGCATGCACCCTGCGTAAGAAAGGGAAAGAACGAAGAAAGTAAGGAAACTGAGTGAGCGATATTGAACGATATTGACTGGATGACATGGGAAACAATTGAATGAAACTCCAGCTGGCAGCTCTTCAGTCGGCACCATCCAAGTAGGCAGCCCGTTGTGTAAACGAGTGCGGATTGTAAAGCGCTTAGAGCCGAGGATAGGCGCTACATAAGTATTCATAATAATAATAATGATAATGTGACTGTACCCGCAGATGGCGCTCATCACCCCAACCTTCATCACATCGACCTTTGAACCCCAACCTCCGCCTTCAATCTCACGTCTAACAACACCCTGAGTTTCCTGCCCGGTATTGGCGAGAGCTAAATTTGCTTCCACACATGGGTAAGGCGAGTAGAGCAAAAACAGAATGACTGGGCTGCCAAAGAATAGAACAACGAAGGACAAAAAAACGAAAACAAAAAACAATGCGTTTCGACCTATTGGGTCTCCTTCAGGTAGGACCAATAACACTCAAAACCATGAAGACGAAGGACGAACAGAGAGTCGCCTGTCTCTCCGATCTGGGTGCAAAATGTGGGTGAACATAGAAGACAAAGGGGACCAAAAAAAATTACAAGACAAAACACCGATCTTGCGCTGAATTCGAGATGATAACTGATTGCTCGTTCTTCGTTTTTGATTGTCCTGAATGTTGTTCATCTTGCCTGAAGGAGACTAAAGAGGTCGAAACGCGTCGCGTTTCGTCTTGTGATTTGTTTGTCCCCTTTGTCTGGTGGATTTGTTATAATTCTTTTCTGTAAAACAAATAGAGGCGAATAGTTTAGTATCCAGACCAGAACAGTCGTGAATATCAACAAAAGAGGTCTTTTGCTTCGCTATGTTCACATTGTGGACACCAAAGCAGCGGAGCGGGAGTCTGCAGCTTGCCAAAATGGCGGTCTGCTATGAATATTGCTGGAACAGCTCAGCTGATAGAGTGCCAGACTGTGTCGTGGTGATTCTGGGGTCACCACTTCAAATTTCCGCCAGTCCGTTTCAGTGCAGTGGAATTTTTCCCTCGAGTGAATTCTAACTCCTTTCCCGGAAAACCGCTCAAACGAGAACATAAACCAAAGTTCCCTACGTGAATACATGCCTAACATCTTGCTCACACGTAAAATCCCATCATCAACTTTCGTAAAAGAAGGCCAGTTTGGCCGTTGGTATGGATGATATAAACACACATAGTACACATCATCGGTGGGAAAACGGCGAAGGAATGAGTCACTAATATTCCTTTGAGTGACACGGGAAACAAACATTTAACACCAGCAGGCAGCACTTCATGTTGTATAAAGGTGTGTGTGGACTGTGAAGCGCTCAGTGGCGTGTACACCATGGGAACGCCCCCATGGAGGTTCTGTCGTGTCTCATCCAGTGGCCATTACACAGTGGCATCTGCCAGGAAGCAGTTATGTCCGTTGACGTCTCAAAGGAATGTCCTGTGCGGGCCTGCAGCACCCTATGTGAACACAGACCAGGCTTCCAAAGGTGATGCAGGATTGCTCCCAGCTGGTTTATTCGGCATTTGAGGACAATACTTCTCTGAGTCCCACCCGCACCTTTGGGCGAATCTTTTTCTTTTTTTCTTCTTCTGTAACTGAGGATAGATGTTATCTAAGATTGTCAATGGT
>CM065715.1:107007588-107032588 GCA_033310375.1 Conus canariensis | reverse complement strand
AGGCGCACGCACATATACACCTTGTCACACATTTCAACATGCATCACTTCATGTGTGCACATTCACCAGTACACATGCGTTTGGGGTGTTGTAAGAGAGAGAGAGAGAGAGAGAGAGAGAGAGAGAGAGAGAGAGAGAGAGAGAGAGAGAGAGAGAGAGGGGGGGGAATAATGTAAAGGTCTTGCGGAAACGACAGACACACCATGCTTGTCTCCCCTGGTATCTGTTGGCTCATCTGACGAGCCAGGACAACCTACTTTGGACAATGTGGGGAAGAAAGGACAGGGGAGGTATGGGTGGTGGTGGATTTCAACGTTACGGTCGGGTCTGACAGCAACTCCTGGGAAGGCGTCATGGGCAAACACAGAATAGGCCACTACTACAGCTACGGTTCCTTCTGCTCCTGACCTGAGCATGAAATACTGATCACCAACATAGTCTTCCACCTCCTTATCCGTAACAAGACATTATGGATGCATCCCCGATCCAAGCATTGGCATCTGCTCGACTACATCATTGTCAGGAAGATGGATAGGCAGGACGTAGTAATCAAATCCATTTACTGTGCCAAATGCTGGACTGACCACCGTCTCATAGTCAGCAAGTTTAACATCCAGATCTAACCCAAGAGACGCCCGCAAGGCAAGGAGGCTCTCACACGGCTTGATGTCAGCAAGCGGAAAAAACACCAGCACCAAGCAGTTGTTTTTCCGTAGACTCTCCGGAAGAATGCTTGAAATCCGCTTCTCTGGACAACTTGAATATGGAAGCCAACGGGTCTACCTTCAGAGAACTGGTCTACAACACTGCTACAGAGATCCTGGGATCAGCAGCCAAGAAACACAAGGACGGGTTTAATAAGAACTGCGATGACACCCAGCGGCTACTGGATGAGAAACATCTTCTGCACAAAGCTGACCTCAGCGACACCATGTCCACCTCCCGAAAAGTTGCGTTTAACAACATAGGCAGAACAGTTCAAGAGAAACTACAAAAAATGCAAGACACGTGGCAGAGCAAAAAAACCCCACAAACAATCAACAACTTACGAAATATGCAAGGGTATGCTGACAGGCATGGCATGAAGAACTTTTATGATGCCTTGAAAGAAATTTATGAACCTTCATTGTCAGGATCATCTCCTGTGCTAAGCGCTGATGGAAACACATTGCTCACTGACTAGGAAAAGATCTAGGAATACTGGGCAGAACATTTCAACAGCGAACTAAACAGTCCGTCATCCATCAACGACAATGCCTCAAGTGCTCACCAACGAAGACAAGAATGAACTACCAACCCTCTTGGAGACCCAGAAAGCGATATATTAAGGAGAGAGAAACGAAAGCTTCATTATTTTATTTCTTCTGAGGTGGCAGCAGTGAATGATCCTTTAGGAGCTCAAAGATGAATCCATAATCCATTTGTACAAGCGCAAAAGGAACATCCAAACTTGTAACAACCACCGAGGTATATCCCCCCTTTCTGTAGCAGGCAAGATACTTGCCAGGATCCTGCTGATCCGCCTTATAACACACATTGAGCAAGAGCTTTTGCCAGAGAGCCAGTGTTGCTTCAGAAAAGACAGAGGAACAATTGGTATGGTATTTGGTGCTAGATGCTGCTAGACAGCTCCAAGAAAATGTCAGAAACAAAATGACGACGTGTTTTCCATGTGTCGACCAGACCAAGGCCTTCGATACTGTCAGTAGAGAGGGCCTGTGGAAGTTCATGGCCGAAAACGGATGCTCACCTAAATTCATCTCTATGGTGCGGCAATTTCATGATGGCACGCAGGCCCAGTTCCAGGACAACGGAGAGACATCTAACCCATTCCCTCACACACACACACCACACACACACACACACACACATTGTCAGTCTGTCACACACACACACACACACACACACACACACACACACACACACACATTGTCAGTCTGTCTCACACACACACACACACACACACACACACACACACACACACACACACACACACGTGCATGCGCATGAACATAAACGTGCACATGCACATACACAATCAACACACACATACAAAAGATGAGCACGTGCACACATCTACATCTTGTCACATATTTCAACATGCATTAATTCTTGTCTGCACATTCACCAGTACACATGCGTTTGGGTGTGGTAAAAGAGAGAGAGAGAGAGAGAGAGAGAGAGAGAGAGAGAGAGAGAGAGAGAGAGAGAGAGAACGAACGAACGAAATTTTCAAAATGGAGTGACTGATGGCGGTGAACGAAGCAAAATTTAGAAAGAGAGGGTGTTAGTTACCGCCAATGACATTGACAAACAAAACACATGACAAGACACGATGCATTTCAACCTCTTGGGTCTTATTCAGGCGAAAAAATAAATCACATTTAACATTTAAGACAGTACAAACAAAGAACGAAAAATGACTCATCTGTTGTTGTCCATGTGGTGGGGAGAATAGCCGCTAGGCGGAAATAACAAGGGGGATTATGGGAGAGGAAAAGGAGGGGGGGGGGGGTTTGCGTGGGGGGAGGGGAGGGTTGTGTGATACGATAGGGTTGCGTGTCTAGTTTAGGGGGGTGGTGTGATATCTTTGTGACGGTTGTGGTAATGGTGGATTGATAATAATGGTAAGGGGGGGGGAGGGGGGGAAGGGAAACTGGAAAAGAAAAAAAAAAGTAAGTTTAGGTGAATAAAATAAATGATTTCGCTGGTGATGAAAGAGGTGGTGGTAGTTATGCGACTAGTCAGGATCAGCTTCATTCTCAGATCTGCATATGACCTTCTGCCCTCAAATGCAAACCTGGTGAAGTGGGGGAAAACAGACGATCCTGCATGCCCCCTCTGCCCCGTGCCATATGCCCCCTCTGCCATGAAAAACAAACAGTGGAGCATGTCCTAAGCTCATGTAAAGTAGCCCTGGCTCAAGGAAGGTACACATGGAGGCACAACCAAGTGCTCAAAGAGATTGTACAAGTAGTCTGGGCTAGTACCAACACCACAAAAGGGAAAATCAGGACTCCAAAAGCACCCGCAACATTCTTCACGGCAGGAGGCAGCAAATCATGGCCAAGAACAACAGTTCCACTCGAAACATGCAGGCAGAGTCTGCTGGACGGGGCAGATGACTGGGAGTGCACTGCAGACCTCCCAGAATGGAAGAGTCACCCAGAGATCATCAGCAAGAGTGGCATGAGACCAGACATAGTAGTCCACTCTAAGTCAACCAAGCAGCTGATCATGATCGAGCTCACGGTGCCATATGAGAACAGAATGGAGGCAGCTCAAATCTACAAGACTGAAAAGTATGCTGATCTGGCAAACAGCCTGAGGAGAGAAGGCTATCAGGTCAAAGTCCTCACTGCAGAAATTGGAGCTAGAGGGTTTGTAGGAACGTCTGCATACAGCCTCATGAAACAGCTCTCAGTTGCAGGGAGGGAAAAAACCAGAACCCTGAAAGCAATGGCAGAAGCGGCAGAGAGGTGTTCAAGCTGGATCTGGTCAAGGAGGAACAAAAGTGAACTTCATAAGGCTTAATTTCCCTACAAATATCAGGTGTCCCTGTGGCTCAGTGGTTAAAGCGCGAGTCATTAAGTGGAAAATGAGTATGTCCAGAGGGTCATGGGTTAGCCATGGCTCGTCCCAAGATGGGGGAAAAAAAAAAAAAGGGGGCAGCAGAGGGACATCCGGAGTCATGAACCGGGTGTGGCCCAACCCCCCTAGAGTGTCAGGAGATAAGGGCCGAAACACTTGCTTGAAGGGGGCTTCTCTTCCGAGGACTCTCTGCTGCCACGCTCTCCACGAGTTTCTTTCTACCGTGGGTAGTTGTGAAAGGTGTGTGGGTAATGTTAATAAGGGAGGGAAGGGGATGGAAGATAAATGGGTGATAAGGTATAGATTGGGGGGGGGGGGGGAGGGGGTTGAGAAAAAAAAAAAGAAAAAAGAAAGGAGGAGGGTAATGTGTTTGTGTGTGTGTTGGGGGGGGAGGGAAGAGGGGCAAGAGAAGGAGAGCTCATATCTCTTCATCCACTATGGGGTGGGGGGTGGGGGTGGGAGGTTGGGAGGTTCATATAAATAGTGTTGTTTAAAAAAGTAAACAATGCTGTGGGATGATGTTCATTGTAACAGGTGAAATAATGTGTTGGCATCAATATGCTGATGTTTGTTGAGGAAGATAGCAGTGATCAATGAAAAACAGGGTATCATGTGTTCACACACACACACACACACACACACACACACACACACACACACACACAAAGGGGGGTGGGTGGGTGGGTGGGGGACCACATGTAAACAATGTTCTGGGTGGGTTAAGATCGTGTGATCATAATGAGACTAACTGTGGAAAGTTTTCACACACATATTCACACACACATACACTCATTCACAACAACAACAACAACAACAACAACAACAAAAAAGGGTAAAAATTATTATCATCAATCAGTCACTGATGGGTGATGATCATATGAGATCAACGGTAGTGTAGGAAGAGATTCTTCTCCGTTCCCTTAGGCAGGAATGGTGGAGGTACTGGCAAGGGCTTCTGCATGGTGAAGGCCCTCCAGTGGTCAATAAAGTTTTGCATTCATCAGTGTGTTGGCAGGCCAGGATTGTTCTTTTGGTGTTGTTGGGACTGTTCCACCGTCATTGGGGCTGCATGGATAAATTGAAGACCCGCCAGGGTGGAGTATTGCAGAGATGTGATGTCACAGTCTGGAGTGCCCGGTTCTCAGTATCACAATGATGGTCTTCTTCTTTGTTTACTTAGGTCGGAATCCTGGAGGTACTGACGGAGGCTGCTGTATGGTGAAGACCCTCCAGTGGTCAGTATGGTTTTGCACTCATTGGTGAGTTGGCAGGCCAGGTTTCCACTTTGGGCCTAGCTGGGAATGCTCCACTGTCTCTGGGGCTGCACTGCATTGATAGTTTGAAAGACTCACAGGTGTGGAGTATAGTGGACCTGTGATGTTGAGGTCAGGGGAGCCTTATCCTCAGTCCAACAATGTTCACTTGGTCTGATCTGGGCATCCGGTAGTATGCATCCCCCTTGTTGAAGTCTGGGTGCTGCTCAAGTCATCTTCCTATTTGTCTCCTTGGAAATATTTTAGATTTATTCCAAGGAGACTACCTTTTACAGTTGGGGCTGCTGTCCTCCTTCCTTTGTCAGTTGGTCAGCTTCTTCATTTCCATATAGTGCAGTGTGAAGGTGTTCACTGGATGGGAGTATTTTCAGTGACTGATAAATGGTAATAATTTAAAATCAGTTGTACCACAGGGTGGTGACCATTGTTATACAAGTGGAAAAATGCAGCGGTGATGGTGCAATGGTGCAAGGTGAGGGGGGGGGGGGGGGGGGGGGGATAGGAAAATACCAATGACCTGTGGGTGATGCTCACTGGCATGGGTGAGATCAATGGTACTGTAGGATGATAATCACTGAGGTAAGTAGAATAATAAGGTGGCATTGGTATAATATTGCAGGTTGAGAAAGTGGGTGGAGGGGGGTTGGGGTAGATGACTGGTGGGTGATGGTCATGTTTCATTGGAGATACTGTAGGATGATGATAATTGTTGTATAAGTGGGATGATGTTGTGGCATGGTGTAAAGTGCCGGTGGGGGAATGGGGCAGGTGTTTAAAGATGGGTGGATGATGATGATGGTAAAGGTGTAGGTATGGTCACAGTGGTGTAGGATGATGGTCATTTTTGTAAAAGGAGTAGGAGAGTGCATTAGTAAGTGTGATAATGCCAGTGGGGGAGTAAAGGAAATGATTATAAAGACTGATGGATGTTGATAGCTGTGATGAGATCTACAGTACTATAGGGGGTGGCAGTTCGTTATAAGTGAAATAATGTCATGGCATTGATGTAGTAATGCCGGTTGGAAAAAAAAAAAAAAAAAAAAAAGGGATGATGAATAATGGATAATTGGTCATTGTCTTAAGTGGGATAAACAGTGCTATAGGATGTTGTTCATTGCCATAAGTGAAATAGCGTGATAGCATTGGCATGATAATGCCAGTTGAGTTTAAAAAAAAAACAAAAAACAAAAAAAAAAAACACCACCAACAACAACAGCAACTTTGGGGGGGAGGGGGGGGGGGGGGGGGGGCAATGATCAATGACTCGGTTGATGGTAAAGGTTGTATAGATGAAATTATCACCGTCTCACACACACACACGAGCATGCATAATACATGCACGCACACACTGTACATAGGCAGGTACATATGTACACAGGCACATCCACACACACACATATGCAAACATACACACATATGTCAACAACAAAAAAATGTTATACATAGGACATCTTATATCTTATGAGTGGTGGTAATAATGTAATGATGATGGTGGTCATATATGGGAATGTGTGTAAAAAAAAATTATAAAAAAAAAAGACACACACACACACACACACACACACACACACACACACACACACCCGACAAACACATGTACATGCATCCAAGCATACCTGTATGTCGAGGGGAGATCATGAGATACAAGATACAATGGGGACAAAGGAAAGGAAGTGGTCAGTGGGGGAAAAAAAAAAAGAAAAAAAAAGGACAGAAGAGGAAAGGGGGGAAAAAGGGGGGGGGGGGGGGTACTGCAAGTTAATGTGGTGTGGGTGTGTGTGTGATTTTGTGGAATATATAGTGGGTTGTTGCAGTGGTGGACCGGTGTAATCATGTACTTGGTTTGGGATGCTGGTGATACGGGGGGGGGGGGGGGGGGGGGGGGGGGGGTGAAGGGAAAGAGCGGGGGGAGGGGGGGTGTTAGAGGGGGAGGGGGGGAGTTTGGAGGTGGGAGGGTCGGCTACTGGGCCTACCCTTCTGATAGGGTTTTTGGGGGGAGTGGGAAAGGGGGGGTATTTTGTGTGTATGTGTGTGTGTGTGGGGGGGGGGGAGTGGGAGGGGGGAGGGGGGAGTACAGGGTAGATCAGAGGGTAGGTAGTTGATTGGTATAGAACATGGGGTGTGGTGGAAAGTGAAAGGTGAAGGAGGGTGGCTGTAGATTAGGTATGAAGTGAGAAGCGGGGGTTTCTTGGTAGTGCTGTGTGTTCTTCAATTTAATGTCTATACACGTCAGTGATTTTAGACAACGAAAAAAAAAAAAAAAAAAAAAAAATGAACAAGGTAGAAAAGGGGGAAGGGAGGGGAGAAGGGGTGGGTAGACAGGCAGCTGAAGGAGATAAAGAGATAGAGAAACAGGGAGATAGAAAAAGATGAAGAAGTATAAATGGAAAACGGAAAAAGAGAAAAAGGAGGATCAGAATGAGAATCGGAAGAAAAAATGTTAACATGAATAAAAATTGCAACCTACAACATAACTAGAATAACATTTTTAAAAATCAAATGAACGCTAAAGGTAACAGGATAATAACATTTACACGTGAAAATAGAATTATTAAAGGAATCTAAAAATGGTACTCTGAACAAGTCCTAAAACAATGTCACAAATCAAAAGGGGTTTTATTAAAACCTCCTTCAGGGACTTTTCCGAAAAAGTAGGCAGATATGTTTTCATTTTTCTACAGTGGAAAAGTATATGTTCATTAGAAATTTTCCCACCACAAACACATGTGATGTTGGAAGTGAATTTCGTCTTAAAAGCATTAAGTTTGAATCTATAGGCAAGGGAAGTTAAAAGCCTTAAGTTAGACAATTGACCATACTTAGATATAAAAACATCTTCAAAACTCGTTTGGTGGTCAGCAGGTAATGAGTGGCCAACATCTTCTTGTTTCTTTCTAAAATGCTTCCAGCAAGCATTCTGCAGTAGGCTATACCCTTCTTTCAGAGATAAAGGGATTTTCAAATTATATGCTTCATTTGTATAATCTGCAGAGTTTTTAGCTAGTTTGTCTACGGATTCATTGAAATGTATTCCACTGTGTGAAGGCATCCAAAGAAAGGTAAGATTACTACCTCTTAGAATAAGGAAATGCACCAAATGATTAATCTCAAAAATCAAATCTTGTCTCACACTAGAATTTGAATTGCTTAAGGCATACAACACTGATTTTGAATCGACACAAAAAAGAATCTGAGTCACAGTTTTCGGAAAATCAAGCAAATAACGCAAAGCCATAAGAATAGCAGTTAATTCAGCTGTAAATATAGATCTGTGCTTTCCAATATAAAAACCTCTTTTGACCTTTAAGTGGGGGATAGTGAAAGCAGCACCAGCTTCGTGATTTTCTAGAACTGAACCATCGGTATAAACTTTGAGATGATTTGGATAATTGAGAAATAAATGCTCATTCGCAACTGTGCCAATAAAATTTATATTCTCATTTTTCTTTGCATTGGTATAATTAATGTCAAAATGTCCTTTTTGTAATTCCCATGGAGGGATAACAGTACATGGATTACTACATTTTACCATATCTTCTAATTCTATTCCTGATTGTTGAAAAGTATCTAGAGTTTCAGTTTTTATTGTTTTAAGACATGATATGTTTTTGGCTCGTTTTGGGAAATCAACATCTGATCTTAAGCCAATTTCATTTTCGACATTGTTTTCACTTAAAGAGCCTTTTAACAAATATTTAGCGATGGCAAGCTGACGGCATTCATTTAAAGGAAGTACTCCTACCTCTCTATATGTTGCTATTGTTGATGTATGGAAAGGAACCCCCAAGGCCAATCGAAAAGCTTTACAATCCACGCTTTGTAATTTGTTTAATAAATATTTTGGAGCGGTGAAAAAAACTTCTTGACCATACGTAAGCCTAGAGCGAACAAGACTTATCGCTAGATGTTTTAGTACTCTGACATCTTGGCTCCAGTATTGCTTACTGATAACTTTTAAAAAATTTAAAGTCTTTCTTGCTTTAGATAACAAGTATTCAATGTGATAATTCCAGTTTAACTTAGAAGTAATATGAACCCCCAAAAACTTTACCCTTTGTTTATATTCCAAAATATCAGACCCAATATGGAGGGATGGTAAATTGGGTGGATCAGCACCATTGTTGAATAAAACCAGATGAGTTTTCTCAGTTGATAGAGTTAGTCCATTTTCAAACAAGTAGTTATTTAATTTATCTAATTCCATTTGATAAGCTTTTCTATAGTAATTTATATCTCTTTTTGGTGACTTCTTTTTCATGGACACATTCATCCACATGCAAATATCATCTGCATATTGTACTAAGTTGACATTTTTTGACAAACATTGAGGTAGGTCATGAAGTAATATATTAAAAAGATGGGGCGCTATTACCGAGCCTTGTGGAATACCCATTGTAGGCATGCGTGTAGTTGAATAGGAATTTCCCACCTTTGTTTGCATGCTTCTTTTCATCAATAAGTCTTTTATGTAAAAGTAGATGTTCCCAGACAAACCAATTTGTTTCAATTTATATAGTAATTTATGATGCCAAACACGATCATATGCCTTTTTTATATCAAAAAAGGTTGCTAGAGTATTCTTTCTGCGAGCAAATTGATGCTTTACCTGTGTAGTCAATTTGACAAGATGATCAATGGTTGACCTACCCTTTCGGAAACCAGCTTGGTTTTTTGGGATCACTTTATTTTTATTACAATAGAATATTAGTCTGTTTAAAACTACCTTTTCCATAAGTTTGCCTACATGCGAAGTTAATGATATAGGTCTGTAATTATTCTTATTACTTTTCGTTTTTCCTTCTTTAGGAATCGGTATTATGATAGAATGTTTCCATATTTTAGGGTTTTGTCCCTGTTCCCAACACTTTTGAAATAAGTCGTGTAGCAACAGTACCCAACTGTCTGGCAAATGTTTAAGTAAGATATTAGAAATAGCGTCCATGCCTACTGATGACTTTTTATTAGTCAGGGAAAGTATAGCTTCTCTCAACTCACGTATAGTAATTGGAGCATTGACATAAAGATCATCTTTCCGCTGTGGATCTTGATAGTCATCATTTCTTTCTTCATTTTCCCTGAAAATTTTATGATTTTTTGGTAGTTTGCTTGCATTCATTATATCAGCAAACATATCTACAAATGATTCTGCCTTTTCTGAATTGCTTGGTAATTCATTACCATCACATTTGATTGGACAGTGTGGCAAATGAACACCATTTTTCATTTCATTAAACTTTTTCCACACCCTCTGTAAGTCTTTATGGGTATGTGTTTCATTGGTGCAGAAATTTGACCAATATTCCCGCTTGACTTTTGCAATCGTTCTGTTACTCATGACATTTGCTTTCTTCATTGGAGCATGCGTTTTTGGTCCAGGATTTTGTAGGTATAATTTATATTCTTCTGTTTTCTTGTCAACCGCTTTCTGGCATTCATCATTCCACCATACATTCCCTGCATGTTTATCTGATTTGCGAGCTGCATATTTAGGAATGGCATAATCAGCAGCATTTAGTACTGTTTCCGTAAATTTTGAGTAATAAATGTCTATGTCATCATCTTTAATGCAATCTATGTTTTGTGCACATAAAAAAGCTCTAAATGTTTCCCAGTCAGCAAAGTTATAATTGTATTTAGGAATGACATCTTCATCTCTATCGCTAGATATTTGTTGATCATTGACAGTGGTAACAATGGGTATATGATCACTTCCAAGCGTGTCACAAAGTGGTTCCCATGTGCAATTATGGGCCAAAGCAGGGGATATTAAAGATAGATCAATGGAGGTGGCTCTATGATTTGCATTGTCTGGAATTCTAGTCACTCTTCCATCGTTTAAAAGGTAAAGATTTGAGTCTACTATGTTTTCTAAAAATCTGTGACTAGTGACAAAAGCGCAATTTTTCTCCCAAAAAGGGGAGTGTGCATTAAAGTCTCCACAAATTAGCCACTTTTTGTTTGGATTTTGTGTTGTACGAATCCATTCCGTGTTAATTTCTGTTGGGCCTTTTGGTAAGTAAACAGAAACAACATTTATTATAAGTTGATCATTGAACTTTAGACTTGCAGCACATGAAAGAATATTAGGATCATTCTTAGGGGCTGGGGAATCGCACACTGTATACTGTATATTTTCATTAATGTATATAGCTGTCTTAATATTTTCTGTTTTATTTACTGTCTCATGCACTGGTGGATAATAATAATTTACCAGTTTAGGTAGGCTGTTTTGGTTTACATTCAAAGATTGTAAAATCAGAACCTGGTACTTTGAAGAAACAAGATGTTGAGTTAAATAAGACAGGTTTGTTTTTATAGACCTGCAGTTCCATTGTAAAACCTTAATGGGAACTGACTTTGTCATGATAAGGAAAAAGGAAAGTGTGAAGAAATTCGGTTATTTGTTTTTAAAAATAACACGAATAAACCTCACGTAAAAATGATAAATATAACGCAGAGAAATACACTTAAATAAAAAAAGGGGGAGTGGGAGGTGGAGGGGGGTGGTTGTTAATCAATCAACTAAACGAGAGATTATGATAACAATATTTCGCGATGGCAACAAGTCTCAAAAATATAATCCAAAGACAGTCAATAGCCAGTCATTGCACTGTTGAAGCTTATACAAAGCTAAGACAAGTACTAAGCCTAGACAAAATTTCTTATGGAAATGTAATTTTAGAGGAATCCTCAAGCTCAAGAAGTTCGAACATGTTCCATGATCTTCCATATCGTGGGTAAGGAGGGCATCTGCGGAGGCTAGGCTGTTGGGGTGAATGCCAGTGCTGGTGGTACATGGGAGGAGGAGGGCGTGATGTTCTTCGCGGTCTCTCCCAGAAAATGTCCCTCAGATGTCGGCCCACGTTGCCCGCCAAGATGCTGGAACCACGGGGGTTGGGGTGGATGTCATCCCTCATGAATTTGCCGTGGGTGGAGAAGTTAGAGTGGTTGATGAAAGAGACGTTCTGCATAGATTGTAACCCTTCACTTAGAAATGCGTTAAAAAGTTCTCTTTTGACATCAAGTTGGGAGTCACGCACGGGGATGATTTTGCTGACAACAATTTTGATGCTGGGATGGTCAGCAGCGATGTTCTTGATTACTTTTGTGAACTTTTGAGACGTGGTTTTGGGATCTGATGATCTGATGTCATTTATTCCACAATGAACAACAACTGCGTCTATATCTACTGGCTTGCCCTCCTGTTTTTCGATTACGGCTGTAGTAAATTCAAAAGTTTTCTGAATATCTTCAGTGGTGCGGCATTTACCCGACCGAACGTACAAGTCGTAGGACCAACCCAGTCTCTTTGATTTGATACCACTGAAGACAGAGTCCCCCAAAAGAACGACACGTGGAAGCTTTTCCCTATTGTGGCGCTTTCGAACATTCTTTTCTGCTTTGACGTCACGCGTGGACTTACTCTCATTGACGTCAGTTTTCATATCTCCAATTTGCTTTTGTTCTGTTTCGTTTTGTTTTTTGTTTTCTTTCTGCTTTATTGTTGTTTTGCCCGATGTTTTTGGTGCAGGGGTCAGTGGAGCAGTTCTCGCAGCATCCGCGAAAGTTTTTCCCGGCTTCGTATGGAAGCTAGGGAGTTCAACAGAGGGGCATGTTTCAGTCTTCTTTGGTTCTTTTTGTAAGACAAGACTCGGCGTTAGGTTTTTAATCGCATCGGTCAGGACTTTCACTGTCTTTTCTAGACTGTCAATGCGCTCGAAAAGCGATTGAATCATAGACGAAACAGACTCACTGACCTCCGTCTGGGTGTTGATATCTTTTGTTTCCGTCTTCTTCAGTTTATCTTGAGGTAAAGATTGTAGGCCTACCTCTGTCATGGAGCTCTGGGCCTGGTCCTGGCGTCCCAACGGTCCCAGCACATCTTTGCTTGGATTTTTAATGCCCACGCCTTTTTTGGTGCCGTCTCTTCTTTTTCTTTTTACAACGCTCGTTAGGCGTTCACCCAAACTTGTTGATCTTGTCAGCATAGGCATAGTGCCTTAGATCAGTAAAAAACTTCAGCAGGCGAAATTACTTCTGCTGGGCTATCTCCGCCATCTTGAAACTACTGTGCTGTGTGTGTGTGTGTGTGTGTGTGTGTGTGTGTGTGTGTGCGTGCATGTGTGTGTGTGTGTGTGTGTGTGTGTGTGTGTGTGTGTGTGTAAGTAAATGAACAAAATAACATGAAATAAATTAATTGAAGTAAAAAAAAAAAAAACAAACAAAACAAAAAAAAACCTTGATAAATAAATTAGAAGTGGGAAAAAAAATGTAAGGGGAAAGATAAAGCAAAATTAAGATTAAATAGGTGGAGGGTGGCTGTAACTACTGTATGAAGTGAGTGAAGGGGATATGGTGGTGGTGTGTGTATATGTGTGTGTGTATGTGTTTGTGTTGGTGGGGGATATTGCCAACTGATGTAGAAGTGGTGGGTATGTGTGTCAGATTATTGTTGGATATTGATGCCTTGGGGGTGTAGTGTGCCCAGTTTGGCAATGAGATGGGATTCTTGAGTTGTGCGTTCAAAGCTGTCACTCTGTGACTGCCAGAGTGCCATAACTTTGACATGGTTGATGTTGTGTTGGGTGTGGTTGAAATGTAGGGCGACGGGTTTGGGTTGGTGGTGGCGGATATCAGCCAGGTGTTCAGAGATGCGTGCTTCAAGTGTGCGTGATGTTTCCCCTATGTAGATCTTGCCATACAGCTGGCAGTGGATGGCATATATAATGTTGCGGCTCTGACATGAGAATGTGCGTTTGACTGTGAAGGAGTCTTTGGGGCCCTGTAAGATGGTGTCTGGTTTGGTGAGGGGGCAGATTTTGCAGTTGGGTTTAGAGCAGGGGTGAGTACCTGGTGGTGTAGCTGTGGTTCTGTTCAAATTGGACCGCACGAGGAGGTCTTTGAGGTTTTTGTCACGTTTGAATGTGATCATGGGTTTGGTATGGAAGGCGGGTTTGTGGTTATGTACAATGTGCCAGTTGGATTTGAGGATCCTACAGATGGGGAGGGTGTGTGGGTGGTAGAGGAGGTAGGCTGTGGGTCTGTCTGTCTTGGTTGGATGCTGGGTTTCCAGAGCAGATGTTCTGGATACAGCTATGGTGCGGCGGAGTGCTGCATTGATGATGGAACTGGGGTATCCGCGGTTGGTGAAAAATTGTGACATTTTGGCTGCTTGTATAGTGAAGTCTTCCTCGCTGGAGCAGAGTCTGCGAAGACGGAGAAATTGTGAGTATGGGATGCTGTTTTTAGTGTATGGGTGGTGGGAGGATGAGTAGTCTAGGTATGCATGTGCGTCGGTGGGTTTGTAGAAAATGGAGGTTTTGAGTTGGCCATCTTCAAGGGAGATGGTGATGTCTAGGAAGTTGACGGAATTTTGTTTATTCAGGGATATGAGATAAGCATACAAGCGTGCTTTTTTACACTCAGCCCTGAGGCTAAACAAAAGAGAGAGAGAGAGAGAGAGAGAGAGAGAGAGAGTCACCTCATTCAAGAGACAAGGGAAATAATATAAGGCCTTGCGGAAACGATAGCCACACCATGCTTGTCTCCCGTGGCATCTGTTGGCTCGGGTGATTATGTGACGAACCAGCACAACCTATTTGGGACAATATGGGGGAGAAAGGACAGGGGTGTTATGGGTGACGCTGGCGCCGACTATTGCCACCAATAAACAGCTAATGACAGGAGATCGGAAACGGGTGGGGGCCGGGGGTGGTGGTGATAGAGAGAGCGATGTTTTTGTTGGTTTCCAGAACTCGAATAGTCACTGCTTGGAGCAAAAACCAAATAAACGAACGGACAACTAAATGAAAGTCAACATCAACATCACTGGGCATCTCCGACTTGGACCACTGTTAAAACTTTGTGATGGAGCATCAAAGATGTCTTTTGGCAGAGAGCTTGAAATCGAAGGAGACTGGATAGGCCTATCACACACACACACACACACACACACACACACAACCACACACACACACACACAAGATGGCGGCCACAGTCAACAACTAGAGCTGAGTTTTTTTGTAAAGTAAAAAAAAAAAAAAAAATGATGACCAGGATGACAAAAACAAGAAATGCAAGAAGTAAGCCATCAACTTTGCCAATGGAAAAAAGTAACAGCAGTTTGCAAAATGTTCAATCGACTGTAACAAGCCAATCAATGTTCGAAGCGGGGGTGACCGTTTAGTAACCCAAACAAAAATGTCCGGTACGCCTGCCGACAATAAAGGCCCCGCAGAAGACAGCCCGAAAAGAGAAGCGGGAAGTAACACTGACGACTTCAAAGCTCTCATAATGACTCCGAGCGAACGAATCTTGAGTCTAGAGAAAATAGTTGAAAAACAGACCAAAATAATTGAATCGAACCTCAAGATAACGAAAAGCGAAAGTGTCGCCATTCAGACCGAATCGACCGAAACATCCTTCGCAACGCCTCACCGCTCTTATGCAAAAGTTGCATCAACATCGCTGCCGGCAAAATCTCCTCCCCAACACAACAAGGGTGTGGATGAATTGTACGAGCCGTACATTAGGCCAAACAAAGAAAATAACCTAATGAAACAAAACCAAAAAGAACAAAAACTGAATTCTGACGTAAAGAGTCAAAGCAACGTCAAACAAGGTTCTGCGAAATTGCGTAACACATCTGTGGAACAAAAGATAGAAAACTTCGTCTCCACACAAACAAAACGTCAAAGAAAAACACTGGCACAACAAAGAAATACGTATCCCATTCTGTTTCTACATCTGGTGGCGACTTGCCTCGTGTCCTCCTGATACATGACAGTATCATGAAGGAGGTTGATGCACGGAGACTTGGGCTGTCATACAGTCTGCAGGTGGCAAAGAGAAAAGCTTATCAGATTGAGCATTGCACACGCGCTATGAAGGAGGCAAAAGTATCTCTGAATCCTGAACCCGAATGTGTAGTTCTACATGTAGGAGTGAACGATTTGAAGGGGAAAGATCCGGAGAAATGCAGCACGGAAACGCAGAAATGCGTCAAGGAGGCCAAAGGTCAATTTCCCAAAGCCAAGATCATAGTAAGTCAAGTGGCTCCTGTCAAAAATAAAACACTAGACATTAAGAAAGATCTGTTCAACGCAATGACAAGACAGAAACTACAGACAGAAAACGACATTACTTTCGTCTCCTTTAACGAGTTGAGGATGGAAGACAGAAGAGTCCTGACAGCTGACGACGTTCACCCCACGACCAGAGGAGCGAGCACCATCGCGAGGACCCTGGGCAAACACCTGCATGGAATGTTTTGGGAAAAGCCACGGAGGAGACCCGCAGCCTTTCGTTACAGTTGCCAAGGTTTTCACCCTCCGCCTTTTCCACGTCCTTGGTTCTACTAAACTGGTCGTACTTTGACTCTCAGCTGTTTACAGTCAATCATCAAGATTTTCTGTTTTCATCTATAGCCATCTCTAAGATAGTTAATGTCTAAATGATATGAATTATTGTGATATATAAATGAAAGCACATAAAAAGCCAAACATTACATTTCTACAATGGAATTGTCGTTCTGTAACGAAAAATCTGTCGTACTTAAATCAATATCTAGTAACAAGTAAGTTTCATGTTTTATTACTACAATCTTTAAATGTGAGCTGTGAAAATTACCAAATCTACCTGGATTTTACCACCCTCCGGTTTACGAACAATGTGGAGACAGAGTGCAAACAGCCATTTATGTGCGTGAAGACCTGGACTTTTGTGAAAGAACTCCACCAGTGTATAACATTTCCTCTGTGTCATGCTGTGCAGCTATGGTTAAGTTCACTTCATCCTTGATTCTTAATGTTGCTTCAATTTATCTTCCAAAAGGTCCTGATAATAAGAACACTGAATGGTTGAAAGGGTTCCAAGATCAAACGGATAAGTGGGTTATTGGGGGTGATTTTAATGCACATGCCCCTTTCTGGGATAAGAGTTGTTCCTATATTTCTAATAACCGTTTGTTAGATAACATAGCGGATTCTATTCTTTACATACTGAATAATGGAAATATAACTCGTATTCCAGATATATCTAACCATAATCCCTCAGCCATTGATTTAACTTTCGTATCTCCATCATTGGTAGTCAACACAGTGTGGGAAACGGGAGATGACTCTTTAGGATCAGATCATATTCCAGTCATAATATCTTTAAATAACATAGCAGAAGAAGAAGAAAACACAGAAGATGTTATCCCAAAGTATAATTACAAGTGTGCAGATTGGTCACTCTTCAAAGACATCCTTAAAAACATAGATTTAGATTATTCTACTGAAGAAAATATAGACGATCAGTATGATAAATTCTGTAAATTTATCCTAACAGCAGCAGATAAATCGATCCCCAAAATAAAAAACACAAAATCTTAAAAACACAATGGAAATGTGTGGTGGAACAAGGAATGTGAACGCGCAAATAATAAGAAAAAAGAAAGATTTAAGATATATTGTAAAAAAAAATCAAGTAATCATGAAAAAGTAAAGAAGACGGGTAAAGAAAGTGATGATGTAATAGAATATACAAAATTGAAACATTGGAATGATTTCTGTAACTCTGAAGTAAAACATTGTAAGGATATGGGAAAAGTATGGGAAGAACTGAAAGCTATGAAAAATGGATTGACATCACCACAGTATCCCATAAAAGTAGATAACAATCTACCCACTGCTAAAGAGAAAGCAGAAGTTTTTGTAAACTTATTCGCTGATGTCAGCCGTCCTGATGGTCTAACAAACACTGACCGAACTTACAGAGAAAAAGAAGAAAGTAATATAACATATGATGATCCACCACCAGATAATAGCATTAACATTAATGCTCCTATAACTGTACATGAAGTAAAAGAAGCCATTAGAGCCATTCCAATAAGGAAGTCATCAGTTGGTTTAGATGCAATATCTGATCAGATGCTAAAGAATTTACCTGAAAATCTTGTAGTTTTTCTTCATGCTCTGCTAAGTACTTGCTGGAATAGTAGCGACATGCCCAAAATATGGAAACAGACAATTGTTGTCCCAGTTCATAAACCAGGAAAGTCTGCTAGTGATCCTAAAAATTACAGACCTATAGCATTAACATCACACGTCTGTAAACTATCAGAAAGAATTGTTTTGAATAGACTAGCACATTACTGTGAAAAAAATGACATCATTCCTATTAATCAAGCTGGCTTTCGTAAAGGGAGATCTACTACAGAAATATTAGTGAAATTATCAACAAATATAAAGAAACAATTTGCAAGACGTAAATGTGTCCTGGCTACATTTTTTGACATAACCAAGGCTTACGATCAAGTGTGGCACTCACAGCTGTTAAACAAACTTTAAAATATTGGACTATCAGGAAATGTATACAATTATGTTAAATGCTTTCTGAAAGATAGGGTAATACAAACAAGAGTAGGAAAAACATATTCCACCAGTAGAACTTTGTCAATGGGAATCCCCAAGGGTCGGTGTTAGCTCCGCTTCTTTTCTCATTGCTATTGTATGATTTGCCAAATAAGTTATCTAAAAAGGTAGTTCTCGTTCAATATGCAGACGACATTTGCATGTGGATGGAAGTAACTCTTGAAAAGAAAACTCCACAGCGTGATACAAATTTCATCAGAAAGATCTATCAAGACGAACTAAATAGGATGGCGGAATACATGAAGTTAAATGGATTAAACTTATCTATTGAAAAAACAAATGTAATTCTTTTCAATAGTGGTAATAATCCAGATAAACTGCCTGTTTTTACATTGGGCGAAACACCTCTTAAATACGTGACAGAAGTTAAGTTCCTAGGAGTCCATTTTACATCTAAACTATCATGGAACGCTCATATCGAATACTTATTAACAAAGGCGAGGAAAATATTAAATTTCCTTAAAATTATCTCTAAAGAAAAATGGGGACAGAATTCATCTACATTGATAACTCTATGTAAATCTTTAATGAGGTCGAAAATAACATATGCCCAAGAAGTAATCTTTAGCGCTCCCAAATACCTATTGAAAAAGCTTGAAAGTATTGAATGCAAGGCATTGAAATTAGCACTTGGCCTTCCGGTGCATGCATCATCTTCTCGTACGTATTATGAAGCGCAGATGCTTCCCTTAGATGAATACAGAGAGTTAGCGTGTTGTAAATTTGTTATCAAGAGTACAACTAATAAAACGCACATTAGATCTGAAATAAAAATGAGGTCAGATATTGATTTTCCTAAAAGAGCAAAATCTATAGCTTCTCAAAAAACACTGGCAACGTACACGTCAAAAAGTATTACTGATTCTGGAGTTTCAATCGATAACGATGCTCTATCCATTAGACCGTTATTTTCTCCTATACCACCATGGGAGCTTAATAAAGCACATTTTGATATTGAACATACTAATATGAAAAAGATGAAAACATAAACATGTTAGCAAGCTATATCAAATGCCATGTTGAAAAGAACTATTCAAATTATTTGAAAATATACACAGACGGTTCGCGCATTGATAAACAAACAGGTTGTGCATTCTTAATACCAGACTTAAGAGTAGAGAAATCATTTTGTATCGGAATTAACAAATCGATATTTACAGCAGAATTAACAGCGATACTCCTGGCTTTAAATTACCTTTTAAACTTTCCAAAAACAATATTTCAAATTCTGTTCTGTGTTGATTCTAAATCAGCTCTTCAGGCATTAAAAGTTTTTCAGTTGCACACAAGACCTGAAATTATCATAGAGATAAGTTGTAAGATACACATGTTAATTGCAAGAGGAACCCATGTAGCTTTTTGTTGGATTCCTTCACATTGTTCTTTTCATTATAATGAAAAAGTAGACAGGGCAGCTAAACGTGGAGCCAAAAATAGTTTTGATTCAGAACTGTTTGATTTCCCCTTATCAGTACATGAACAGTGTAACTTGGTTAAGTCGCATATCTGGAAAGCTTTTGAATACAGTATGGTAGATCACGTCTATAAAGAACAGTTTGATATTAAAAGAATCAAAGAGAATTTTAATCTTAGAAAATTACTCTCATTAATGCACAGGTGGAAACTTAATGCATTTAAAACAAAATATGTAAAAAAAATAAATAAATAAAAAACAAAACAAAACAAAACAAAAAACCGTAGTTTGCGTATGTGGAAACAAGATTACTCCAGTTCATATTGTTTCATGCAATGATATGAAAAAAATCATTCCAGTATTGAAGCAAAATACTGTGCAGGCCATTTTTCAGTCACCAGCTTTAACGTACGAATTATTTGTACACTTAGAACGCACCCCTATTGGAAAATACTTATAATATTCTTTATTAACTTTATTTGCGGGGGATAAGAAAGGAAGGGGGGTGGGTGGATAAAATGGGCGGGGCGGGGAGGGGGGGAAGCAAAGGATTTTGTTTTGTTTTGTTTGTTTGTTTATTTTATTTCATTTTTTTTCTTTAATACTGTCATCCGTTTTGACTTTAATTGATCAGTTAGTTGTTGGTTATAAGTATTTTGTTTCATGTTAATCTTCTCTTATGACTTGTGTAAAGATTTCACACACTTACACATCCATAACTCTCTCACTCACACACACAGGCACACATACTCTCTCTCTCTCTCTCTCTCACACACACACACACACACACACACACACACACACACACACACACACATTCGCGTGCACGCGCACCCATACATATACACATACACACATTATGTGCACGCTCGCAATTACTTCCGTACACATTCACTTTTTTTTTTTTTGACTAATATCACGAATAGTGGATAGACGTTAAATGAAGGACACACACACACACACACACACACACACACACACTAAGACGAAGGCGGTTGACTGGAGGTGTGTATTGATTATCTGAGGGAGGCAGGAAGAAACAGAACAAAGGGAACACGGTGGCCCGCGCTCTGTGACACAGACACCCAGGGCTCCAGTCTCTGCCGGTCTACCCCACTTCATTGATCAGCACGCCCACACCGTCTCCCCACATTACCTGACTTCACCACAGGCCACACACCGCAATTAGGATTTGGCTCTAAATCACTATTTAGAAACAGAGGGGGTTAGTTACCGCCAAGGACATTGACAAACAAAGCACAGGACAAGATACAATGCATTTCGACCTCTTGGGTCTTCTTCAGGCAAAAAACAAAACAAAACCAGATCACACTTAACATTTAGGACAGTACAAACAAAGAACGAAGAGTGACTTATCTGTCCATGTGTTAGGAAAAAATCTAAATCACTATATTATCCATGTAGGCATTTTGAGGCCTAGCATAAGTTTGAGTCAGGATTTGATATCAAACTGATCATTGATCAAAAGAACAACCCCCCCCCCCCCCCACCCCCAGCAATCATTTCACTTTTTTTTTTTTTTTTTTTGGGGGGGGGGGGGGGGGGGGGGATTTCCACCGATGACATCATTCACTAACTTCAGATACATGACCTTCCCCTTGGCTGACGTCACATTTCAGGCTTTCTCACTCACCCGTGACCCTATCTTTGCGCCAGCTGGTTTCCTCCCAAATAGTCCCATCCCTTTCATTTTAATCTGTCTGCTTGGAACCACCTGGTATGTAGCTTCTTCTTCTTTCTTTCTTTTTTTCTTTTAGTGTCCACAATCATCATGTTGATTATTCTGACACTTTTGTGTGTATGACCATTTTTTTTTATCCCGCCCATTAAGGCAGCCATGCTCCAACTTCGGGGAAGGTGCATGCTATGTGTAACGTGTCATCCATACCAACGGCCAAACTGGCCTTCTCTTCCGAAAGTTGGTGATGGGATTTTACGTGTGTGCAAGATGTTGTGCGTGCGTTCACACACGGAAGCTCGGTCTATAGTCTCATTCGAAGGACTGTATGGGGAATGGAGTCAGAAGCAATGTTAACTCCGAGAGAAAAAATCCCCCTGTACCGAAACGGCCCGGCGGAGATGCGAACCCACAACCCCAAGATTACGAGTCCGGCGCTCTACCAACTGAGCTATTCCGGCCCCCTTGGTGGGCACATGAAAGAAAAAAGGTAAATCAGCTTTCAGACACAATAAGAATTCACAAAACAATCTAATTGTGCCTGTCTGGAAATAGTCGACTTCTTAAGCAAGGCCTTGGCGCATTAATTTTTGGTGTGCAGCCACACATCCGCATGCGCGACCTTCATCGTCCTCAAGTCACGAATGAACAAACGCAGAATGTTTTCAAAGGAGAGAAAACTGGCGTAAACAGCCAGAATCCACCAGAGCGTGGGCCCACCGTAGAAAGTGGCCTAGTCCAAAATATGCCCTCGTATAAACTTACCCCGGCCAGAACATACCTCGGATAGAGGTACAGCTTGATCTAGGCCAGTTGATATCCCCTGGACCATTTTATCCCCCCACCCCACCCCCACCTCACCCTCACCCCTCTTTTTTCCGCTAAAATACATTCATATTTGAAGAGTTTGAACATTGCCAAGAAACACAATTTTCAGAAGTAGGCAAGTGGAACTGCAAGGCAATGATAATGTTTTACATACCATTTACCCCACCAATGAAATCTCATTCCAAATGGCAAAAGTTCAAAACAGTCAGTGTATTTGCTGTTTGGATTACATTGTTGTCTTCTTTATAATTGCAAAATTACGTATTGAAAAAAAAAAGGATACAGAACACCAGTTGTTACTGACGTTGTGTTTGAGCCTGAAGTTTGTTCTTAGAGACTTCAAGTTGCTCTGATGTACATTGATTTCTTTGATGAAGATGTACTTTGAATAATGTTATAGGTAAATGTCAATATGATGGGAAAAAGAGAAAAAGAAAGAAGAAACAATTAAAAAAAAAAAAAAAAAAGAAGAGGGTATTGAGGAAGATGACCCCCACTAAAACGTAAAAGAGAAAGGAAAGAAAGAAAGGAAGGGGGAAAGTACCCTAAAATTGCATGGGCAGCATGGGTGCTTGAACACACACACACACACACACACACACACACACACCTCTCTCTCTCTCTCTCTCTCTCTCTCTCTCTCTCTCTCACACACACACACACACACATACACACACCCTCTCTCTCTCTCTCTCTCTCTCTCTCTCTCTCTCTCTCTCTCTCTTACACACACACATACACACACACACCGCACACCCACTCACACCCACACACACACAAATACACACACACACATACACACAAGACTCTCTCTCTCTCTCTCTCTCTCTCTCTCTCTCTCTCTCTCTCTCTCTCTCTCTCCAGGAAATGATGGATCAACAACTTCACAATTTTTGCACAAAATCTAAATACCCTGTGACCAATTAAAGCAGGAACTGAAAGGTGAGAAGATGAAAAGGTCTCATTCTCAATCCAAGCAGGCATCATCATCCTGTCGCACGAAGGGAACAATTGACAAAAAAGGACCAGTTATAGACCAGTTACCTAAAATGATAACAATTTTTTTTTTTAATAGCGCGGGCACGAGCAATGAGACTCTAAAAATTCAAGAAATGTAAACGATGAACACGCCTGTTATGATTAGAAATCATAATGTAGCCTGTGGCTGCTTGATGACATCACACACAACTTAACTTTTACCGGATGACGTTTTGACAGCACAGACCCGATCGCGCGGGTCGCCCAAGACCCACACATTTTGTAGAGGCTTTTCCTATTGCTTATCCCTATTCAGATCGCGTGGGTCTTGTAAGACCCACTCCTGACAAAGAGCGGTTCAGCAACCTATTCCTCACCCGATGGCGTGGGACATGTGCGACCCATTAAAATGTATAGATCCTGGGGGAACCGCGACTAATTACACTGACAATTGATTGTGCCCATACATGAAATTTCTGTGACCAACGGCTATTAAGATTGTTGACAAACTCCTAAGATTTCGTGAGCATCATAGCTCTATCCGTTCATAAGATATGATGTTTTTTATTGAGTCGCCGGGTCATGGAAGACCCAGGAAGCACGGTAAAGGTTAAACAGGACGGGGACGGTATTTGCTTTAGAATTTTCTTAGACATTGAAATACTCAGCTTGGGGCCACAATATATCAGCCAGATGTCAATGGTGACGCAGAACACAAAAGAAAACAAAGCAAAACAAACAAAAACCTGTGTTTACAATGGGGGATGGATGTCAGATTGTTTCCCAAAATGAAAGAGGTACATCAAGGATGACCACTCAGCTCTGTACTTTTTGCAAGAACAGCAGAGCTACTTGCAATTAAATAAAGGCAAAACCCTGCACATCAAAAGAATTGAAATCAAGCCGTCACTGTACTGTGGGTATTTCCTCTCATCGCTGCTCCTTTCTGAGCTGTAAAAAAAAGTCAGAATGTGTTCGTAGAGCACGCCATCCATGTCCAAACCTCTGCCACAGCAAACCCTGTGAAGACTTGACCAAACGTGTTTAAATAATGCAAGATTGAAGTTCATGTCTCTGCTCATTGCTATGGCATGATATTCAGCAACGAATTGTAGTTACTGTGAACACTGCTCTCTTTGGTACTACAAACATTGAAACGTGACTCGTACTTAGGCAGAAAAACAGAGAGTGTGTGCAGAAGTTATTACTGTGATATAGACCCGTTGGGTGAGCGAAGTGTACACAGGGGCATATTACGACCAGGAGGGGTACATACAACATGGCCTTGGCTGGTTTTAGCCCCGGGGGTTGAAATAGCTAGGCTATTTCCCTTTTTTTTTTTTTTAACTTTTTAAATTCGTTTTAATCAACGTACAAAAAACATAACAACATTTGTGCAAAAGAGTAATAATTTTTTTTAAAAATCAAACATACACAAAGAAAAAAGGGCTATATTAAAAAAAAAAAAAACTCAGATATACACGTACACGTACATCTATGTAACGAACAGCTATCGATCAATAGATGTAAACAGCAACATCAGCAAAAATAAAGACATTTGTATACATGTATGTTCATAATTGTCAATGCACTCTAAACATTGTAATCATTGATGAATCCAACCCAAAGTATTGTTTTATCAATGCAACATTTACAGGAGAAAATATCACTTTACATAATTATAATTTTCATATTTCTTTCATCTTTTTCCTTCTTTCTTTTTCCCCTTTTTTCTTCTCATGCCGTTTCTATAAGTGGTAAATATGGTAACCATCTTGTTTTAAAAACATGTCCATTCCAA
>CM065715.1:106985088-107002588 GCA_033310375.1 Conus canariensis | reverse complement strand
CACACACACACACACACACACATATATATATATGTGTGTGTGTGTGTGTGTGTGCGCCGCACAACAACACACACACAACACACAATATATATTTATATATGTTTCCTTTTTTTTTCTTCATTTTACTTTTTTCTGTTCCAATGAAAAATATGACCTTTCTATTTCCGGGCATCGTCACTAATTTAAGACAAAAATCTTATGCAATCAGTATGAGTACTTATCAGAAGAGGTTGTCCTCAGTTTCTGCATAAATCAGAGCATTTTGGTGTCCTAACGGTCATGTTGAGGAATCTCTTAAGAGCGAGCGCCTGTGGCATCTCGATGACTGTGTGATCTGCCGTCTGTCCCCATACTTTAGAAGCATACTTAAGCACCGATTGGAACTGACCGTCACACAGCTGAACACTGAAGGAGACTTGTTATCCACTGTCTTCATCAGTTTTCAGATACCAAGAACGCCCTTCTTATCTGGATGAGCCATATCCTCTGACGCATATGAACATGTCGGATTAGTAGACAAAAATGAGGTCAGCTCTACATGTCAACCCTGTCTATATGTCACCGTGTTTATAGTTGTCGTGTGTATGTGTCACCGTGTGTCTATTTTACGTTTCTGTGTGTCACCTTTTCGTTATAATGAGGGTTTCTTTATGTCACCGTGTATAAATGTCATCGTGTCTTTTTGTCACCTTGCCTGTGTGTCAGTGTCCGTATGCTAGGGTTAGAGTCTGTTTAAGGTTCGGGGGATGGGTTTTTGGTTAAGGGTAAGGATAACATTAGAGTTAGGGTTCAATATTTAGGCACGGTGATACATAGACACGGTGACATGTGGGCACGGTGACATTTAGAGCCAGAGACAATCATAGATCGAGTGACATACAGACACAGCAAGACGACACCAAGATATTCGTAACTGCTAACTATTTCCATCTTTCTACTGTATTCATGTTTTCTAGATATGACTATTTTAGACATGTCAAACTTAAGGTAGAGTGTGTAGGCCGTGTTTTTACCAACGTTCAGTTGTTGCTGAGCACCAGTCGTGGCATAGGACAAGAGAATCACATTATCAGCAAGCAGTGGCATACGTATTTGCAAAATGTCATCTGGAGTCAACCTGCCTTGTTACGTGAAGTTTAGACATCATTCGTCAACTGATTGATCAGAAAGAACAGATTTAGGCTGCATACTTCCCCTTGCTTTACTCCACGAAGGCATAAAACTGTGTCTGTTAAATCACTACCAACATTCACTCTAGCTTTGACAATACTGTACACGTTTGTAACTGTCATGCAATTTCAACTTCCTCCTCCATATTTCCTAAGGACTGTGCAGAGGTAATTTGTGTTTGCCAAGTTAAAGGCTTTTAAAGTTAACTCTTACAAGATTATGTTTACAGTGCCAAAGGATTTTCTTCTGTACGGAAATTGAAAGAGTGAAAGCATGATCGACTGTACAACAATGCGACGGAATCTAGCCCGCGCTTCATGTCCAATATCAGGGTCTGTGCCCACACACTGAGACCTCACCCCAAATGTAGCTATAGACCTTGCTACATACGTTGATAAGGAACTGAATCTGTACCTCTCTGGGCAATCAGTATCCCCTTTTTGACGCAAGACAGGAATTTCAGATTCCGTCCACTCATCAGCATCAAGTCCTAATTTTTTTGTTTTTTTTTTCTTTTTTTTTTTTTTTTGTTAGTATTAACAAGAAATGATACGACATGTGAAGCAGAATGTGTGTACAATTAATGAATGAATCAATTAACCAAACCATCCAGCCCCTGAGCTTTTTCATTCTTCAGACCAATTACGGCATCAAGCACGTCTTCTTCTGTGATGTCGCAATCAGGTCTGCCCATTATCACACAGCCATTAACATTTGTGTCTGAGTCTATACCGTTTTCTTCAATAACATTTGGACCATTTTTTTTTCACTGGAAGAAAGAAATACTTAAAGGGTTCATACCACGTGTCTGGGGAAATATTTCTTGGTGTGCATTCTTTCTTCTTTGTGATCTAATCGTTTTCCAAAAAGGGTTTGGTTCTCTAGAGATTGAATGGAGCGCAGTAAGAACTTTTCACCAGTACTTTCCTCTGCAAGAAAATGCTTTTGTGATTTCCTCTTATCCGTATGTTGCATTTTTTTGTACCCGGTGTGAAGACTGTTTCGATGTTTATCTTCAGGGTTTGTCCTAAGTGACGTCTTTTGTTCCAACGTTCACCACCTAATCGTGATCTGCTTTTACATAATTAAACTATTTTGCGCATGGCTTCAGTGAAGTTAGCCAAGGCCTCGTTTTGATATCTAGGAAACTGAATGCGCTGGCCATTAGTAAGAACATGTCCGCCAGCAAGACTTAGAATTCCAGTCAATAGCTCTCTCTCAGCTTTTCAAATAGAGTTACACACTGTTTGCCTGCTGGGGTTGGCACCAGAGTAATCTTGTGTAGCTATCTAGAGCACAGTAGGCATATATTTCGATTCCTCTTTAGGTGAAAAGCCATCGCTGGCGCCAAGGTCCAGGATGCCAGACAACATGAAACAGTCAATCATGCTCGCTCCATTGTGAGCTAAATATGTAAAGTCTCCTTCTTCGTCACCGGGTAGCACACCATTCACTGGTACCAGATCAAACTGGTCACAAACAGCCTGTAAGCATTGTTGAATTCGGTAAATACTGGAGTCTTTAGAAGCACTAAAAGTGCAATTGACAGAAATGTCAAGATCGATGTGAAAGAAAACCTGAAGATCTCTGCCATTTTTTTCCACCAGTTTTTGCATTGAAGTCGGAGAGAGAGAGAGAGAGAGAGAGAGAGAGAGAGAGAGAGAGAGAAGACAGACAGACAGACAGACAGACAGACAGACAGACAGACAGACAGACAGACAGAGATAGGGGGGAGAGGGAGGAAGTGACGAAGACAGACAGACAGACAGACAGACAGACAGACAGGCACCAGAGCAATGATGCAGCGAAGGGCACATAGACAGAAAATCCCGAAGAATACAAGTAGCAGGCAAGAAAGTATGGTAGAAATCAGTTGTAAGGCACAAGCGAAAATAACAAAAATATAGCATGAATGGGTAAAGAAAAGAAAAAAAAAAAAAAAAAAAGGGGGTGGGGGGGTGGGGTGAGGTGGGGGATTACGTATTGAAAGCCCTGTATTTCAGTTTGATTATAAGTAGGAGGGAGTTAAGTTTTGAGATTTTGTCTTTTTTGCCCGGTTATTATGAGAATAGGTTTAGGCTTTTCAGGGTGAAGCGACATGTGATTGAGTTCAGTCCAATTTATAATATCACTGGCATTTTCTTATGAAGTTAGTGCAAGAACAGTAATATCAGAATGATTCGTCTGTATTTTCGTATCATCTACAACGAGTTTGCATGTGGATCTGATTTGCAGACAGAGGTCGTTGATGTAAATTGTAAACAGTAAGGGACCCAGGAGAGAACCTTGTTGGACGCCACAGTAAATGGTTTTAAATGTGGAGACAGTTGTATTCGTTGTTACACACTGTTGCCAATTTGTTAGATATGAATGAAAAAGCTTAAGAGTATATGTGGACAAGCCATACCATACAGTTTTGATTTTCTAAGAAGGTTATCAATCATATCAAATGCGTTTTCAAAATCAATGAATAGGACACCACAATACGTGTTGTTGTTGTTGATGTTGTTGTTGTTGGCGCGCGCGCGCGGCGCGGTGTGTGTGTGTGTGTGTGTGTGTGTGTGTGTGTGTGTGTGTGTGTGTGGTGAGAGAGAGAGAGAGAGAGAGACAGACAGACAGACAGACAGACAGACAGACAGAACAGAGACAGAGACAGAGAGAACTGGAAGCATCCTGTCCCAGTAGCTAATTAGCTTTCGTGCCATGTTACGAATCCACCGTATCCCTCTCATCACCCACTCCCATATTCCTCGTTCCCCTCCCCTCCTCAAATAATAAACTTCGAAAACAGCAGAAAACAAGGAAACAAAGAAAAGAAAGTGAAGAAATCACACTCCATTGACAAGCTAAACTAAAAAAATCTAAAGCCAAAAGAAACGATGGTGTTGACACTGGAAAACATCATCTTTCGTCCTGCTGTCCAGAAACTGGAGAATATTGTTGTATGCAGTTTATTAATGTCTGACAGCTGTGACGTCTGGTCGAAAATTCACTGATGTGTTCAATACTGAGGATTATGTAAGCAATATTTTGTATCTTGTTTTGTTAGTTTATTTGTCTTTGTTGTGGGTGTTTTTTTCCACGTTGCTTGTCGACAGTGTGTTGGCCGTCCCCCCGATCCTGTTGTGCCGAGTCAGGATAAAGCCAGGCACAAAAATCGTTTCCGCTGCGTCTGTCTGGCTTTGATCGGCCTGACGTCAGCGGGACCGGAAACGATCAATTCACATGGGCGACTTTTTCTCTCCTTTTCTTCCCTTTTTCTTTCTCTGTTCCTTTTATTTATTTATTTTTTTTCTTTTTCTTTTTTTTTTCTGCAATCTTTTAAAAGAAATGAATCTCGAAGTATTTTGTTTCGAGAATACAATGCTTAGTGGTTAATCGAAAGCAGACGAGTGAAAACAAGAGGAGAGAGAGAGAGAGAGAGAGAGAGAGAGAGGTGTTGGTGGGTGGGTGTGGGGGTGGGTGGGGCTGACGGCTCAGGGCCAAGCCCGGGAGAAGGCGGCGGGACAGTGGGCGAGGAGAGGCGGGAACGTCGGGTCGGACCGGGACGTTCCGGCATGGGCAGGTGGCGTCTGGCTGGAACCAGACTGAACAGGATTCTCCGCTCACCGCCCCCGGCGCCCCCCCCCCCCCCCCCCCCCGTCCGCCCCCTCCCCCTCCCTCCGCTCCCACCGGCCTGAACTGACTGACTGACACAGCGTGAGACAAGACGTGCAGAGAGAGAGAGAGAGAGAGAGAGAGAGAGAGAGGTGTGTGTGTGTGTGTGTGTGGTGCGTGCGTGCGTGCGTGCGTGTGTGTGTGTGTGTGTGTGTGTGTGTGTCGTGCGTGTGTGTGTGTGTGTGTGTGTGTGTGTGTGTGTGTGTGTGTGTGACTCAGATTCATGTAACTGTCGTAACATCGATCGAATGAATTATAGATAGAAAAATACACATGGCAAACTAAGACCTGTGTATTCTTTCAGTTTGGAAGTCTGTGACGAAATCGCCTACTGACTTTGCACTTTCAGACATTCACGCACTGTATGGCTGGATCAACCATAGATTAATGACAAGAGAAAACTTGGCTTTACAAAACACAGTTTTGTTGTCAAGAGAACACGGACTAACTGGTGCAGCATGTTCTAAATGCTACCATGCCGAAGACAGCGCCAAGGGAAGTTATCTAATAGGGTTTTCTGACCCTTGTTCAAAACCCAACGAGACTATCTCCCTTTGAACGAGATCTGACGTATTAAGGTAGGATTCGTTTATAAAACTTTTGAATGTGCATATTTGCGCGTTATTTGTCATTAATATAAAATATCAAGATTGTTATTTGGCACTGATATACAATGCTAAGATTGTTATTTGTCATCGATGTAGAATGTTAAGATGTTGTTGTTGTTGGTTTTTAACCAATTTACTTCTATCCTTGACGGAAAGGAAACACTCAGGAGAAATTATGTTTGAAGGCGAGTACGCAGGGTCCTGCGTAGACTGTGATTCTGGGGCGTTACAGCGTGGTTCATGAACGAGGAGTTGTCTAGGTAACAATAGTAGTAAGAAAGCATAATCCCAGAACATACAACACTTACTAAAGAATGATGTGTGTGTGTGTGTGTGTGTGTGTGTGTGTGTGTGTGTGTGGTGTGTGTGTGTGTGTGTGTTTTCATAGATAACAATAACGATGTTTTATTTAGTAAGGCCTAAGCCCCATTTGAAGGGGACATACAAACTAGAACAAAGATTTCTTTTTCTCGCACTTTGGTGCACATGAGATATATCCCCATATGCCTTATGTTTATATACATTACAATAACATCTTATCGTAGTGCTTTGTCTTTTAAAGACTTATATAGATACACATACAGATTATTCACAATTTCACATTTTGAGAATAACAACTATACTAGCCTAAATATTGCTGGTCTGTTATGATACTTGATAGGAATGTATTTTGTTCCTAAATTATGAAGCACTGGGCGACATAGTATAAAGTGAATTTCTTCATCTACGTTAGATTTACACATAGGACACAATGTATTCCTTTAATCTTTCTTATCCCTTTGACTATGCACTGTTATGTCAGAAACACCAAATCTTCACTTTGTCAAAGCACATTTTATGAATCTGTTTGTAACTATTCCAGTGTAGGATTCAGTCAGATTATTCACTTTGAACTGTTTGTACAGAGAAAATCTATCGCTACTGTGGATATGATTGTGTCAATCTTGCTATCTGCAGTTTACCATAGACTGCTTAAAACAAGCCAAGAAACTGGAAATACATCCCACATCGTGGTTAAATCGTACAAACGAAAAACACAGCTAATTCCAAATATACGTAGCCGAGTGACAGTGACTTTACCTCTAGCGTCCAGCTCGTACAATGATTTGTAAGCCTGAGCAGGCGCTCTGTTAATATCCATCTGAATCAGTTTCAGCCAGTATTTAACGCATTCAGATGCGAATTAAATTAAATTAGAAATCCCCCCAGTTCACCATTTACCAGATCGTTTAGGGTTCGTCTGTCAATCATACAAATCTTTTCATGGCAAAGCAGTGTAAGTTTTCAATTTCATGCCGTTTCAAAGGCCCAAATTTTAACATCATTCTGGACTACTGGTTGAACTTGTGCATCAAACAATTTGAAAAATAGGTCGGCTAAAGTTTTATCAAACTTGTACAAAATATGTAATACACTCATAACCGCGCGTTTGTCTCTGCTCACAAGGTCTTGATACGCAAAAGTAAAGGCGAGTTTCGTCGAAAACTAAATACCCAGGTACTTATAAGCGTTTGCAACTGATATTTTCGAACTACCGTTTTTCGCATGATGCCCAGTAACCACCTTTACAAAATACTGCAATGTTTATTTTGTCCGTATTCACATGAAGCTCAAGTCTCTGTGCAGCAGATTGTAAACTACTTATCTGTATTTGTAAGCCATCAACAGTTTCAGATTACTACACAAAATCTTCAGCAAATAGTGAAATATACAATTCTACCAAATGGAATGATACACCATGCTTACCTTTTTTTTCAAGGATCTCAAGAACTAACTCGTCGATAAATAAGGAAAATAAAACAGGACTACAAACATCCCCCTATTTAACCCCCTTTGTACATAGAATGTAATCACTGAACCTAGCGTCACACTTTCTTTTTGCTTTCACGTTTTCATATGTATACTTCTCACACAAATGTAAAGCTTACCCTGTATATCATTTTTTATTAGAATTGGCCATAGCAATTTAACTGAAATAGAGTCGAAAGCTTTTTCAAAATCAACGAAAGCAACATATAGTTTCCGACTATTAGCAAATTGTTTTTGAACAGCAGCCAACAAGCAAATACATGATCTGCAAGATCCGTTTTGAAGCCAGCCTTATTTTCACCAGTAATATTGTTTATATTGATCCACTCGATATTTTTTTAAAATTCATTTCGGAACCGTACAGTTTATTTGCTATAAAACATAATGAAATTCCCCTGTCATTGTTTGGGTCATTTACCCCCCCCCCCCCCCCCCCCCCCCACACACACACACCTTTTTTTATACAAGGGAAGAATGGTCAACTCTGTCCAGTTTTCAGAATGTATCCCCTTATCAAACAAAACAGTGAATAATTTCACCAGAAAAATTATACCTTTGTCTCCCAAAGACCATCAGCCCCTCCAGCGTTGCCACGTTTCAACTTCTTTATTTCAGCTGCAAGGTGAGGCGACTGCAGGCGGAAATCAACACAAATATTAAGTATTGATGTTAGCGCACCGCCAAAAAAAAAAAAAAGAAAAAGAAAAAAAAAAGTGGACAAACGAATCATAAGACAAAACACGACGCGTTTCGACCTCTTTGTTTTCTTCAGGCAAAATACAAAACAATCAGGACAAAGAAAATGAACGAGCAATAACTTATCTTCATCCACTTCAGCGCAAGATAGGCGTTGAATGAAAACGAGGCTGTCAGAAGGGAGATGATGTGTGAGTCGAGGTAGTAATAAATTATATTACTGATGATGATGATGATGATGATGATGATCAAAATATTGAAAAAATAAATAAAGACAGGATTACTTCTACTTTTGGTGATAACATGGCAATAGCAGTTGTAGTAAGGGAGAAAGGAGAGTGGGTTAGAGGATTCTTAAAAAGCGTGGTTGCCGTGGCAGCAGTCTTAGCGGCGATGGCGATACTAACAATCGTATTAATGATGATAATGCTAACGACTATAGTCAACGTAATGGTAATAATGGCACTGATATAAAAGCATAATACATAAATATGATTTTTTAAATGATAATAATAATAATAATAAAATAGATAATAATTATATATTATTATATATATATATATATAATAAAAGTAATGATAATTATAGTACTAATACTGATACTAGGGGAGGGGAGGACAGGAAGAACAAACAGGAGATGGAAGGTATAAATTATGGGAAGGATGGAATCTAATAGATGTATCAGTAATTATGATATGTATGTTAACAGTTTTGATAATAATAATTATTGTAACCATTATAGTAATGATAGTGATGCTATAGGAGGCTGGAAAAGTGGTAAGCTGGAATGTCAAGAAATATGGTAAAGAATAATGATTATATTAATGATAGTATCAGTAGTAAATATAACATCTGTAACAGTTAAGAAGGTGGTGTTTTTTGTTTGTTTGTTTGTTTGTTGTTTTTTTTAATGAAGGTGATGATAATAGTGCTGATAATGATGATGTCATGACAGTGCTACTGAAAGCAAAAAGAATAAAAGTAATATTAGTACCAGTAAAGTAGGTGGAAAGGAAAAAGTTAATAGTGCTACTGGAGGAGGGAGTAGGTGGTGAGGATGAATATTATAATGTTGATAATATCAACGGTAGGTGAAAAGGAATGGGATGATCAAAGAGTGAAAGGTTAACAGTAGTATTGGAGCAGAGGAGAGGGAGAGGGTTGGGGAAAAAAGGGAGAGAGAGAGAGAGAGAGAGAGAGAGAGAGAGAGAGAGAGAAGAGAGAGAGAGAGTGTGTGTGTGTGTGTGTGTGTGTGTGTGTGTGTGTGTGTGTGTGTGTGTGTGTGTGTGTGTTTCCGCATAGCTACAAACACCTACATACACGTATGCACAGGAAAGAGTAAACAGGAACTCTTCTTAGAGGAAATGGTATGTGAAACTAAAAGAAAACCAGATGAGGAAAAGGGAGTGGACAAGTATCTGAATAAACAACAGATTGATGCGACAAATAGAGAGAGTGTAGTGAGAGGGGAAAGGAAGAAAGCTGTAAGGTGTGTGTGAGGTAAATAGTGGGAGATATGGTAGTATGTGTGTGTGCGTTGGTGGAGGATTTGTGGGCTAATATTGCAGTGGATAGGTGCATGTTACTTTAGAATGTTGATGCTATGAGGGTGGAGGGAAGAAGGGGATGGGTTTACATACTGACTGACGACAAGTCTTCCGCGTCGTGTTTTGTCTTGTGATTCGTTTGTCCACGTTTTTTTTTTCTTTTTTTTTTTCTTTTTATTTTTTTTGGTGGTGCGCTAACACTAATGTTTAAAATTTCTTATTGCAACTAACACATCATGTAATGTGATAGGCCGATCTTAATATTTAGCATACTCATCATCTTCTCAGAACTGATTTGAATAAATGTCAGAAGCAATGTCAACATCTCTTTCCAAATTTTTTTTTTTTTCCAAATATTCATACCGTTCGTTAACCGTGTTGTCATTTTGATTATGTACACGCCTCTTAAGAATAGACTCGACATTAGTCCAGAACTCTTGCTGATTACTAACGGAGTTAATTACTTTTTAAATTACTCCACAAAATCTTATGACTGTCAACAAAGCATGGGTCAGCATTTGTATAAAGATTCTTTGTCTTTGTCAACAAACAAAACGTTAAAAAAAAAAAAAAGAACACTGCAAACAATACGGCAAGTCTTTAGTCCTTCAGAAAAGACATGGGTCTCTGGAGACCCACGATGTACGGCAAAGCGCTATTCCGATACAAAAAACAAACAAACAAACAAACAAACAAAACCGTGGCCTTTGAAGACCCACAACGTACGTCGCGCAAAAGTTTAGGCGACATACGGCGAAGGTTAATCTGAACAACAGCAGCAGCAGCAGCAGCAGTAACAACAACAACAACAACAACAACAAATAAATACATAAACTGGAACATCCACCCCCTCCCTCCCCATGACATTTAATCAACATTACCCAAACAGTGACAAAACCAGGTTTGTGCCAAAGCTATTCCTGTTTGGTATACAGAGTGAAGTCACTGACAATGTGCTGTTTGGTATACAGAGTGAAGTCACTGACAATGTGCTGTTTGGTATACAGAGTGAAGTCACTGACAATGTGCTGTTTGGTATACAGAGTGAAGTCTCTGACAATGTGCTGTTTGGTACAGAGTGAAGTCACTGACAATGTGCTGTTTGGTACAGAGTGAAGTCACTGACAATGTGCTGTTTGATACAGAGTGAAGTCACTGACAATGTGCTGTTTGGTACAGAGTGAAATCACTGATAATGTCCTGTTTGGTATAGAGAGTGAAGTGACTGAGAATGTCCTGTTTGGTATAGGGAGTGAAATCACTGATAATGTCCTGTTTGGTATAGGGAGTGAAGTGACTGAGAATGTCCTGTTTGGTATACGGAATGAAGTCACTGATAATGTCCTGCTTGGTATACAGAGTGAAATCACTGAGAATGTAACACAGATTAATTACATGACGACAGGCCTCAAAACGTCCGCTGCAAAACAATACGCTGTGAACTCTGAACATACACGCCTTTTGTAAAACATCTTTCATGAACACAGTTCAATCTCAGGATAAATGAACTGAAGCATGTGAATGAAGAAGAACAATACCCGCATCTGTTTTTTTTTTTTTTTTTTTTTTTTCAGAGCAGATTGTGGCTGCCTCTATGAGAGACTGATGTCAAGTCAAGTCAAAGTCAAGTTAAGTTAAATCAAGTCAAGTCAAAATCACTTTATTATCTCAAACATGAGAAATTAAGACCAGGTGCAACTCTTAACATACACGCAATAGGGGACAGTACATGAATTAATCAATGAACAATTCTCTGAAACAAAATGACCTTGCACTGCACCCACATCACTCAACCTACATACGTATATCCCAAGATCTTTGACAACATTATGACTTTATCATTGCATGTGTAAAACATAAAGTAGTAAACATTTAATTAAGATACAGCAAACAGAATTACAATACAAGTATAGTAAACATACAAGATATGTAAGACAAATAGCTTTAAGATCCTAAAAGTGACCGCACAGAGCAGGAATTGAAACATGTCACTTTAAACATATTGTTTTGAGAAGGAAAAAAAAACGATTACCGGGCATTCAATGCATGAACACTATCATTCCTGAAAGTTAAATGCTCTGTCTCACACACACACGCACGCACGCACGCACACACATGTGTACGCACGCCTGCACACACTCATACCTTCATACCCCCTTTTAGGGAAGATAGACTGCACCTATTTTGCAAGGACTCTGCAGTGATTATATCACGTCCATTAAAGGACGGCAGAGCCGGGTGATGTATTGAGGCCATCCGCATCACCGCTTGATGCTGTCACATTGTTTGGGTGCATGATGTTGTGCGTTTAGTAACTAATGTGTTTTGTTGTGTCATACTGTGCGTTTAGTAACCAATTTGTATGGCTGCATGATATTGTGCGTTTAGTAACTGATTTGTTTTGAGTGCATGATATTGTGCGTTTGTAACTAATGTGTTTTGTTGTATGATATTGTGCGTTTAGTAACTCATGTGTTTTGTGGCATGATATCGGGTGTTTAGTAACTTATTTGTTTTTCAGCATGATATTATGCGTTTAGAGACTAATTTGCTTGGCTGCATGATGTTAAGCATTTAGTAACTAATTTGTTTGGCTGCATGATATTATGCGTTTAGTAACTAATTTATTGTGGTTACATTATATTGTGCATTTAGTAACTAATCTGTTTGGTCGCATGAATATTGTGCGTTAGTAACTTAATGTGTTCTTGTGTATGACATTGTATGCTTAGTCATTAATTTGTTTTGCTGCTTGATGTTGTGCGTTTCGTAATTAACTTGCTACACACATCTTAAATAAATGTTAGCGAACCGCCCAGAGAACGTGGACAGAGTCACAAGACGAAACACAACTAGTTTCGACCTCTTAGGTCTTCATCAGGTGAGCCATTAACGAATAAAACAATGAAAATTCACTTAGCTTTGATCGCTTCAGATCACTTGGTAGGGTTCAGCGCAAGGAAGAAGGCGTTGAATGAGAACGAGGCTGTTGGAAGGGAAATAGTGAGCGAGTCAAAGTCGTAATGAAGATAATAATATTACTGATAGGAATACTAATAATGGTCAAAATACTGAGAAAAAAAAAAAAAAAAAAGGGACAAGATTACTACCAATCTGTGTCAATAAGTATGGGTATGGGAGAAAGGAGAGTGGGTTAGAGGATTCTTAAACAGCAGGGTTGCCGTGGCAACAGTCCCAGAGGCGAAGGCGATGGTGATGTCAATGCCAGTGGTAGTATCAATACTAGCAAATAGTATTACTGAATGATACTGCTAACAACGATAGTGAAGGTTAAGGTAATGAAAGCATGATACAGAAATATATTTAGAAAATACAATTTTTATAATAATCAAATAAATAAATAAATGAAACATTAAAAATAATAATAAATTAAAAAATCAGTAAATAATAATAATAATAATTAAAATAATAATAATAATAAAAAAAATAATAATAATGATAATAAATGCATAAATAAGATAGCTATAAGTTGTGTGAGGTGAATAGTGGGAGATAAGGTAGTATGTGTGTGTGTGGTGGGAGGATATTATGGGCTGAGATAGAAGTGGTGGGTTGCTTAACATCATGTACCAACCCACCACTTCTATCTCAGCCCATAATATCCTCCCACCACACACACACATACTACCTTATCTCCCACTATTCACCTCACACAACTTATAGCTATCTTATTTATGCATTTATTATCATTATTATTATTATTATTTTTTATTTTTTTTTTAATTATTATTATTATTTACTGATTTTTTGATTTATTATTATTTTTAATGTTTCATTTATTTATTTATTTGATTATTATAAAAATTGTATTTTCTAAATATATTTCTGTATCATGCTTTCATTACCTTAACCTTCACTATCGTTGTTAGCAGTATCATTCAGTAATACTATTGCTAGTATTGATACTACCACTGGCATTGACATCACCATCGCCTTCGCCTCTGGGACTGTTGCCACGGCAACCCTGCTGTTTAAGAATCCTCTAACCCACTCTCCTTTCTCCCATACCCATACTTATTGACACAGATTGGTAGTAATCTTGTCCCTTTTTTTTTTTTTTTTTTTTTTTTCTCAGTATTTTGACCATTATTAGTATTCCTATCAGTAATATTATTATCTTCATTACGACTTTGACTCGCTCACTATTTCCCTTCCAACAGCCTCGTTCTCTTTCAACGCCTTCTTCCTTGCGCTGAACCCTACCAAGTGATCTGAAGCGATCAAAGCTAAGTGAATTTTCATTGTTTTATTCGTTAATGTCTCACCTGATGAAGACCTAAGAGGTCGAAACTAGTTGTGTTTCGTCTTGTGACTCGTTTGTCCACGTTCTCTGGGCGGTTCGCTAACATTTATTTAAGATTTGTTTAGATTTCCGCCTGCAGTCCTCTCGCTTTGCAACTTGCTACACACGTTCGAAAACTATGTATTTCCTTGTCAGTCTGTTGAAGTGGAAGACCCCATGCGGGCGGACTATGACCGTGGCATCCACATAAAGAAAAAGGAGACATATCCACCATAGTGAAGGCGAAAACGGATAGGCCTATGTATGATCTACTTTCAAGTCCAGCCTTCAATAGATGACGTTTCTATTAATGCGCAACAGTTTCTTTCAAAGAGACACCGAACAACATTCCCGGAGAGGCAGAGAGTTTGTAATTGTCTGATGACCGTCTTGCTGACCCTGGTCACCGTAAGGACTGCTATCAACGGTTGGCTAGGATCTTGGTCTAGGTGGGAGGCCCAACACATCCAGCTGGACCCTTCTACGTCATCAGCACCTCCAGGGTCACGTCGTTGTGCCATGTGGCTGCACACCAAAAATTAATGTGACAAGGCCTTGCTTACGGAGTCGAGTATTTTAGAAAGGTGTGATTAGATTGTTTTGAGAATTTTCATTGTATCTGAAAGTTGATTCTTCTTGTTTTCTTTCATATGGCTGTCAAGGTACAAGCCAGGCGGTTCTCAGCAGACAGATTAAAATCAAAGGAATGGGACTGTTTGGGGGCTTCCACCAGGCGCTAAGACAGGGTCACAGATAAACGAGAAGGCATGAGATGTGACGTCAGCTAAAGGGAAGGTCATGTATCTGAAGATTGTTTATGATGTTATCGGTGGAACCCCCCGCCCCCCCCCCCCCCCCCCCCCCCAAAAAAAAAAAAAAAGGGGGAAATAATTCGCGGGGAGTTGTTCTTTTGATCAATTTTCAGTTTAACATTAACATGGATCATATAGTGATTTAGTGCCATATCATAATTGTGGCATGTGGCCTGTATAAGAGTGGGTATTTTTCCACCCTGAGTGTGTCTGCTGCAGGAAAGAAACATGCCCAGTGACGTGTAGCTGCAGCGGAGATCTGACTCATTGCCAGACATGGCACCAACAGCTGAAGAAAAAGGAGATGACTGACTGACTAGGAAAGAGCTCTTTCCTTGTGAGGCACATGACCGCCAGTCTTGCCATTCCCAGCACGCACCGAATCCTAAATACAGAAGCGGGAATGCAGACAGAAATTATAGCCAAGTTTGATTTGATTTCATTTGCGTGGGATAATCAACGAAAGAATGGTCGTAGAGCCGGCGTGAAGCTGCTTGTGGCGGGGATGGGGTTGGAGAAGTGAGGGAGCAGGATTACAGCGAATTAACCTGGAACACTGTCGATCATATGACGACCCCTGCACTGCATGCACTGCCCTGTCTCCCTAGGACAGAAACAAAGACATGCATGACGCTCCCTACACTGACCTGTCTCTGTAGGACAGAAACAAAACATGCATGACGCTCCCTACACTGACCTGTCTCTGTAGGACAGAAACAAAGACATGCATGACGCTCCCTACACTGACCTGTCTCTGTAGGACAGAAACAAAGACATGCATGACGACCCCTACACTGACCTGTCTCTGTAGGACAGAAACAAAGACATGCATGACGACCCCTACACTGACCTGTCTCTGTAGGACAGAAACAAAGACATGCATGACGCTCCCTACACTGACCTGTCTCGTAGACAAAACAAGACATGGATGACGACCCCTACACTGACCTGTCTCTGTAGGACAGAAACAAAGACATGCAAGACGATCCCTACACTGACCTGTTTCTGGAGGACAGTCTAAGCAGCATAGAAACAAAGATTGCTGACCTGTCTTTGTTGGGTGAGGACAGAAACAAAGACATGAACTTTCCTGCCTACAGACCAGCATAGAAACAAAGATTGCCGACCTGTCTTTGTTGGATGAGGACAGAAGTAAAGCCATTCCTTTGTTTGAAGGGGTGGGGGGGGTGTAAACAATGAGATCCACACTAACCCTCTTCGCTCCACCGCTGACCTTTCACCTATCCCCTGAATTCCCACTTCTGTAATGAACGTTCATGTCTTTCTAGGACACGCAAGAAACACATACATAGCACTAATTGACATCAACCCATCCCCTCCCTCTCTCTGCTCCCTGGTGAATCACACACGTCAGTGTGGGTTACGCCCTGGGCCTGAGGGTATCAGTTGTTAAAGGAGGGAGAAGGTGGGAATGGCTTGAGAGGAGGGGAACGGGGAGGTGGGGGTGGGGGTGGGGGGCTGAGCTAGTAGTGCTGCACGGAACACACAGACGATCAAGATGATCACATGCCACACGCCACAATTACGATTTTGCTCTAAATTACTGTATAATCCATGTTAGCATTTTGAAGCCTTGCATAAGTTTGAGTCAGCATTTGATATTAAACTGATAGTTGATCAAAAGAACAACGCCCCACCAGTCATTTCGCTTGTTTTGGGGGGATTTGCACCGATGATATCATTTACAGTCTTCAAATACATGACCATCCCCTTGGGAGACGTCACAGTTCAGACCTTCTCACTCACCCGTGACCCTATCTTTGCGCCAGCTGGCTCCTCCCAAATAGTGCCATTCCTTTGATTTTAATATGTCTGCTTGGAACCACCTGGCATGTACCTTGATGGGCATATAAAAGAATAGAAGGTAAAACACATTTCTGACACAATGAAAATTCTCAAAACAATGTAATTATTCTAGTCTATAAACACTCGACTCCTTAAGCAAGAACTTGGTGCATTAATTTTTGGTGTGCAGCCACAGCACTCATTGACGTCGCCATCCTCGTTACACCCTGTCATCAATGACTACTGGCTGCACAACAAAAATTAATGCGCCAAGGCCTTGCTTTAAGGAGTCAAGTATTCATAGACTGGCGCAGTTACATTGTTTTGAGACTTTTTATTGTGTCTGAAAGTTGATTCTTCTCATTTTCTTTTTTATGGCCATCAGGGTACAAGCCAGCTGATTCCAACCAGACAGATTAAAATCAAAAGGAATGGGACTATTTTGGGGAAAACACCTGGCGCAAAATATAGGGTGATGGGTGAGTGCAAAGGCCTGAACTGTGTGTCAACTAAGGGGAAGGTCATGTAGTTGAAGATTATTTGTGATTTCATCGGTGAAAATCCCCCAAAACAAGGGAAATAATTGGTGGGGAGTTGTTCGTTTGATCAGTCATCAGTTTAACATTAATCAAATGCGGGCTCAAATTCATGGTAGGCCTCAAAACGCTGACAGGGATCACATAGTGATTTAGTGCAAAATCCTAATTGTGACGTGTGACTTTTCAGATGAACCCTTCTGAGATCCGTCATGGTGACAGTGGCACCTTTGGTGTGCTCTCTCTCTAGGAATCTGGGGTTGTAACAGTGGCACCTGTTCCTGTGTGCTCTCTGAGGACTCAACGATGTGACAGAGGTACCTGTCGTGTGGACCCTTCTCCCTGTCAGTGTCAGTACAGAGGCGTCATTGCTTGCGGACTAGTGGAATCGATTTTGATGACGTCACACCTCTAATATAGCCCACCCTGCGGTCGGCCGGCCTACACACAAAATGAGGTGCGGGAACAGCCATACAGGCTACACCACATCCGCTACGCCATGCGAGCACAGTGCTCAGGGTTCATGACCTCAATGACCTCTTTGATGACGTCAGTG
>CM065715.1:106977588-106982588 GCA_033310375.1 Conus canariensis | reverse complement strand
TGAGATCATCTTCGTTGTTTCCGTTATACCCGCAATGCAATTCATTCGTCAAATCCTGTGTCACGTATTTTTAAACACAAAGCTGTATCAAAGCCAAAGTTCTCTACTGCTCTCGGAATATGGTCAGGTGGAGCCTCCCAAAAAACTGTACAGATGTCGTAAAGGTTCGTTATCAATACATGACTTCTTCCTTAAAGGTGCAAAAGGTAAAAAATAAATAAATAAATAAATAGATAAACAAATGATGTTTCTTCATTTGTTGTTTTTTTTTAATATGAAGGATACTGTTCCTAATTTTTTTCAGAGTTCGTTTGTGTCCATAATTCCTTTATTGGGTTTGACGACAGTGACAAAAGTCGGAGACTGAATACATATATAAATAAATAACGTCGGTTTTCTTTTATCTTTTTCTTTTATTAATGAAGAATACTGTATCTTAAGTTTCTTTCAGAGTTCATTATGTTTACGTTCATGTCCACAGTTGTTTTATTGGATTTGACGACAGTGACAAGAATGGGAGACTGACCCATACCCAGTCAGCGACACATGTACTACATACCACCACACGTACTGAGGTAGATATGCCACAGCTACATTCAGCCTGTGACACTGGCCATCCCTCATGTGACTCTGGCCATCCCTCATGTGACACTGTCCACCCTTCATATGACACCATCCATCCCTCCTGTGACACTGGCCATCCTTCATATTACACTGGCCATCCCTCATGTGACACCGGCCATCCCTCATGTGACACTGGCCATCCCTCATGTGACACTGTCCATCCTTCATGTGACACCATCCATCCCTCATGTGACACTGGCCATCCTTCATATGACACTGGCCATCCTTCATGTGACACTAGCCATCCTTCATGTGACACTGACCATCCCTTGACACTGGCCAATCCCTCATGTGAACACCCCATCCCTCATGTGACAGTGGCCATCTCCCTATGTGACGCATGCCCTCATGTACACCGCCATTCCTCATGTGACATGGCTACCTTATGGACACTGGCCCATTACCCTTGGACACAGGCATCCCTTATGTGACACTGGACCCATTGACTCCGCCATCCTATGTGACACTGGCCATCCCCTTAGTGACACTGTGCCACCCTTATGTAACACATCTCCATGATGCCATGCACTTCATTGCCACTGCCATCCCTCATTGACACTAGCCATCATCTCATGTGACTGACTCCTTCATGTCCTAGCCATCCTTCATGTGAAACTGGCCACCTCATGTGAACACTCCCTCCCTCATGTGATACTGGCATCCATCATGTGAACTGCCATCCGTCATTGCACCATGCACCGCATGACACCTCCATTAACTGTGACACCCCATGTGACACCATCCCTCATGTGACTGAGCAATCCTCATGTCCATCCCTTATGTACACAGTCATGCCTGCAACCCTCATTGACATATCTCCCTCATGCATAGCTACACGGCCATCCCTCCCTTGACACTGGGCATCCCATCGTACACTGGCCACCCTCATGTACACTGTCCATTGAAACGGCCATCCCTATGTGAAACGGCCATCCCTATGTGACACGGTCATCCATCTCATGTACACTGGCCATCCCTCATGTGACACCACCCCATGACACTGGCCATGCACCTCATGGCATTCCATGGACCAGTCATCCTCATGTGACATCGGCCATCCCTCATGTGACACAGTCCATCCCTCATGTGACACCGGCCATCCCTCATGTGAATGGCCATCCCTATGTGACACTGGCCATCCCACATGTGACACGGGCCATTCCTCATGTGACACTGGCCTCCCTTATGTGACACGGCCTCCTACTTCTGGCATGCAACGCCATCCATCCCTCTGTGACACATCCCACCTCATGTGACACTATCCATCCCTCATGTGACACTGGCCCATCCCTCATGTGACACCATCCCTCCCTCATGATGGCCCTGCCATCCCTCATGTGACACTTATAACCCTCCATGTTACCTGCCATCATCCCTCATTAACTGGACCACTAGCCATCCCCCATGTGAACTGCCCAGTGACACATCCCCTCATGTGACACTGGCCATCATCCCTCATGGACACGGCCATGCAACTCCCACATGTGACATGCTGCATCCCTCATGTGACACTGGCCATCCCATGTAAGTGCCATCCCCTCATGTGACAGCTCCCAATCGTCATGGACCTGCCATGCATCCCTGTGACACTCCATGACCCGCCCTCCCTACGTACATCCTCCCTCATGTGACACTGGCCATCCCTCATGTACACTGGCTTCCATGCTACCCATGTGACATCCCCATGGCACCGCATCCTCATGTGACACTGGCCATGCCCTCATGTGACATCGCCCCTCATGTGACACTGGCCACATCCGTCATGGACAGGGCCCTCCCTCATGTGACACTGGCACTGCATCGACATGGACCATCCCTCCTGTGACCACCCATTGCATCCCTTCAGTGACACTGGCCATCCCTCATGTGACACTGGCCATCCCCATTGAACTGGCCATGCATCCCCTTGTGACACGGTCACTTCATGAACATCTCCCTCATGTGACACTGAGCCAGCATCCTCATGTGACACACCCCTCAGTGAACTGCAGCATCCCTCATGCACTCCCTCCTCATGTGACACGGCCAGCATCCTCATGGACACGGCCTGCATCCTGGCACCCATCATCCCTCATTGACACTGCCATGCATCCCAGTGACACGGCTGCTCCCTCATGTGACACTGCCTCGCACCCTCATGTGACTGGCCATGCATCCCTCAGTACACTCCTCCTCATGTGAATGGCTATCCTCATTGACACTGCCATCTCATGTGACACGTGCATCCCTCTGTGACATGGCCATCCTCATGTGAAACCCTCCCTCATGTGAACTCATCCTATGTGACCGGCATTCCTCAGTGACACCCTCCCTCATGTGCACCCCTCATGTGACACTGGCCATCCTCATGTGACACTCCTCCCTCATGTGACACTGCCTTCCTCATGTGACACTGGCATCCCTCATGTGACACGCCACCCTCATGTGACATGCCATCCTAGTGACACTGGCCATCCCTATTGACACGCCATCTCTAGGACACGGCCATCCCTTATGTGACACGGCCACCCTATGTGACATGGCCTCCTTAGTGACATGGCCATCCCATGTGACACGTCCTATGTACACTGGCCATCCCTAGTGACACTGCATCCTATGGACACGCCTCCTATGTGACAGGCTCCATGTGACATGCCACCTCATTGACACTGCCATCCTTGTGACACTGATCCTATGTGACACTGCCATCTTATGTGAACGGCCTCTATGTACACTGCCTCCTAGTACTGGCCATCCCATGTGAACTGGCATCCTATGTGACACGGCCATCCTATGTGACACTGCATCCTTATGTGACACGGCCATCCTATGGAACTGGCATCCTATGGCACTGGCCATCCCTCATGTGACACGCATCCTATTGACACTGCCATCCCTATGACACGCCATCCTATTGACACTGGCATCCTCATGTGACATGCATCCCTCATGTACACTGCCTCCTAGTGACACGGCCATCCTATTACACGGCATCCTGACATGCTCCCTATGACACGCCTGACATGCCACTGGACATGCCCTCAATGTGACACTATCCTCCCTCATGTGCCTGGCTGCATCCTCATGTGACACTGGCCACATCCCTCATGTGACACTGGCCATGCATCCCTCATGTGACACTGGCCATGATCCCTCATGTGACACTGGCCATGCATCCCTCATGTGACACTGCCATGCCCTCCCTCATGTGACACTGGCCATGCATCCCTCATGTGACACTGGCCATGCATCCCTCATGTGACACTGGCCATGCATCCCTCATGTGACACTGGCCATGCATCCCTCATGTGACACTGGCCATGCATCCCTCATGTTGACACTGGCCATGCATCCCTCATGTGACACTGGCCATGCATCCCTCATGTGACACTGGCCATGCATCCCTCATGTGACACTGGCCATGCATCCCTCATGTGACACTGGCCATGCATCCCTTATGTGACACTGGCCATGCATCCCTCATGTGACACTGGCCATGCATCCCTTATGTCGGACACTATGGCCATGCATCCCTCATGTGACACTGGCCATGCATCCCTTATGTGACACTGGCCATGCATCCCTCATGTGACACTGGCCATGCATCCCTCATGTGACACTGGCCATGCATCCCTCATGTGACACCATCCATCCCTCATGTGACACTATCCCTTCCTCATGTGACACTGGCCATGCATCCCTTATGTGACACCATCCATCCCTCATGTGACACTATCCCTTCCTCATGTGACACTGGCCATGCATCCCTCATGTGACACTGGCCATCCCTTATGTGACACTGGCCATTCCTTATGTGACACAGGTCATTCCTCGTGTGACACAGGTCATTCCTCGTGTGACACTGGCCATCCCTCATGTGACACTGACCATTCCTCATGTGACACTGGCCATCCCTCATGTGACACTGGCCATCCCTCATGTGACACGTGCCATCCCTCATGTGACACAGCCGATCCTTCATGTGACACTGGCCATCCCTCATGTGACACCGGCCATCCCTCATGTGACACTGACCATTCCTCATGTGACACTGGCCACCCTTCATGTGACACTGGCCATTTCTCATGTGACACTGACCATCCCCATGTGACACGGGCCATCCCTCATGTGACACCATCCATCCCTCATGTGACACTGGCCATCCCTGATGTGACACGGGCCATCCCTCATGTGGCACTGGCCATTCCTCATGTGACGCTGGCCATTCCTCATGCGACACTGGCCATTCCTCATGTGACACTGGCCACCCTTCATGTGACACTGGCCATTTCTCATGTGACACTGGCCATTTCTCATGTGACAAAGGCCATCCCTCATGTGACACCGCCATCCCTCATGTGACACTGGCCCCTCATGTGACACTGGCCATCCCTCAA
>CM065715.1:106962588-106972588 GCA_033310375.1 Conus canariensis | reverse complement strand
TACTTAAGCTCTTTGAAAACAAGCCAAAGTCCACACACTCAAAACAAAGTGCAAATATACACACAATCTACAACGGACAGGTGAAGTTTCAAGCAAATCTGTCTTGCTAAGCGTTCCCCACTAGTAGACCTTCAATGCACCACACAATGCTCTACTCTGATGGCAACCAGCGTGAGAATGACGATGTCTGAAAAAGATTCTGGGGATGGGAGGTAGTGAGGACGGTTTAGAAATGCGCAAATGGAGGGGGGAGGGAGAGGGGTTGGAAGTGTGATGGATGAGGAGACCTAATTCAGAGCAGGATAAGGAGGGAGCTGGATTTCTGAATGAATTATATGTAGATGTATCTGTGAGTGAGGAATCAATCATATGTAGGTGTATCTATGAGCACGAGAGTCATATTTAGATGTATCTGTGAGCATAAGAGTTATTTGTGGATGTATCTGTGAGTATAGGAGTTATATATAGGTGCATATGTGGGCATAGGCGTTATTTGTAGGTGTGTCTGTGAGCACAAGATTTATATGCAAATCCTGTGTGTATAGAATTTATGCGACGGTGTATTTGTGAGCATAAGAGTTATATGTAGGTGTATCTGCGCGCAGGAGTTATAGGTAGGTATGTCTGTGACTGTAGGAGTTCTAGATAGGTATCACTGTCACTGTAGGAGTTATATGTAGGTATGTCTGACTGTAGGAGTTATATGTATATCGCTGTCACTGTAGGAGTTATATGTAGGTATGTCTGTCACTGTAAGAGTTATATGTAGGTATGTCTGTCACTGTAAGAGTTATATGTAGATATGTCTGTCACTGTAGGAGTTATATGTAGGTATGTCTGTCACTGTAGGAGTTATATGTAGGTTTGGCTGTCACTGTAGGAGTTATATGTAGGTATGTCTGTGACAGTAGGAGTTATATGTAGGTGTGTCTGTGACTGAAGGAGTTATATGTAGGTATGGCTGTCACTGTAGGATTTATAATTATGTAGGTACGTCTGTGACTGTAGGATTTATATGTAGGTATGTCTGTCACTGTAGCTTTCAGTTTCAGTTTCATCAAGGAGGCGTCACTGTGTGCGGACAAGTTCATATACGCTACATCACATCCGCTAAGCTTTGAGACCACACCTTTGGTGTAAACATTGTATTAAAAAAAAAAAAAAACAGGGGAGAGAGGAGAACCTTGTGGTAATCCCATAGAAAGTTTATGAGGCTCAGACGTCCAGTCTCCAAATCGCAGGATGACGGTTCGCTCCTGAAGTGCTGCTGCTGTCCATCGTATAAGAGTTTGGTTAGGGTATGGGATGAATAGGGCGGAAAATGTGTGTGTGTGTGTGTGTGTGTGTGTGTGTGTGTGTGTGTGGTGTGTGTGGGTGGGTGCGTGCGTGCGTGCGTGCGCGCGCGCGCGCGCGTGTGTGTGTTGTTGTTGTTGTTCTTGTTGTTGTTATTGTCGTTGCTGTTGTCGTTGTTGTCGTTGTTGTTATTGTTGTTGTCGTCATCGTCGTCGTCGTCGTTGTTGTTGTTGTTGCTGCTGTTGTTGTTGTTGTCGTTGTTGTTGTCGCCGTCGTTGTTATTTCTGACGTTCTGGTTGTTCTCGTCGTAGTCGTCGTCGTAGTCGTCGTCGTCGTCGTCGTCGTTTTTGTTGTTCTTGTCGCCGTCGTCATTGTTGGTTTTGTTGTTGTTGTTGCTGCTGCTGCTCTCGTTGTCGTTTTGTTGTTGTCGTTGTTGTTGTTGTCTGTCGTTGTTGTTGTTGGTCTTTCTGTTGTTATGGTGTTTTTTGTCGTTGTTGTCATTGTTGTTGTTGTTGTTTTGTCATGTTGTTGTTGTTGTTTTTGTCATTGTTTTGCTGTTGTTTTGTTGTTGTTGTCGTCGTTGTTGTTGTTGGCTGCTCTGTGTTTAGACAGAGGCATGAGACAATGCAGATCTGCATACTGATTGATGTCAGTTAAAGATACAGGGAACACGAGATGCAGGTGTAGCAGATGGCCGTTCTTTTTCGTTTTTGTTGTTGTCGTTGTTGTTGTTGTCTGTCGTTGTTGTTGTTGGTCTTTCTGTTGTTATGTGTTTTTTGTCGTTGTTGTCATTGTTGTTGTTGTTGTTTTTGTCATTGTTGTTGTTGTTGTTTTTGTCATTGTTTTGCTGTTGTTTTGTTGTTGTTGTCGTCGTTGTTGTTGGTTGGCTGCTCTGTGTTTAGACAGAGGCATGAGACAATGCAGATCTGCAATACTGGATCTGATGTCAGTTAAAGATACAGGGAACACGAGATGGCAGGTGTAGCAGATGGCCGTTCTCTTTTTCTGTAGGGCTGGGGAGGAGGTGGGGGAGTGCGGGAGGGGGGGGGGGGGCATGACGCTGCGTCCTATTTCAGTGCAGTGCCACATCTGGGACCATTAACATCCCATCCCCCCCCCCCCCCATCCCGCCCAATATCATCTGTCTGTCTTTCTGTGTCTCTCTCTGTCCCTCTTTGTCTCTTTCTCTGTCTCTCTTTCTCTCTGTCTCTCTCTCTCTTTGTCTCTCCGAACGCACCCCCTGTCTCTCTCTCTCTCTCTTCTCTTTCTCCGTCTCTGTCTCTGTCACTCTCTCTCTCTCTCTCTGTCACTTGCTGTCTGTCTGTCTGTCTGTCTGTCTGTCTGTCTCTCTCTCTCTCTCTCTCTCTCTCTCTCTCTCTCTCTCTCTCTCTCCAGTGTCTACAGTGGGTTATAAACACTACTGGGCTCTCAGTGTCACACACACACACACACACACACACACACACACACACACACACACAGGCGCGCGCACGCGCGCACACATGCACGCACGCACGCACACACACACACACCACACACACACACACACACACACATACACACACGTTCTGACAACGTGCAGTTGCAGATGATGTATAGCGCGAGGGAGGGGCAGAGTGTTATGTCTACATACAGACACGGATCTTTGGCAGGGGAGACAATTTCAGCCTGCATGACGTCAGCTGGTCTCTGTTGTGTTGACCTTTGTGTCAGTATATCACATCATCAGATCGCATTGACATATTCTGCAGATTGACAAACAACACACACACACACACACACACACACACACACACACACACACACACACACACGTAGCAGCAGTGGACATAGACTGGTGATCAGGAAAAGTGGTGAGGGTTATCTCCCTTAGAAAAGGCTTCTCTAGTTTGGAAAATGGGTTCAGAAGAAGTAAGTAAACGAGGAACAAATAGATGAATGGAAAAGTTTTTGTTTTTTTTTTAATTCACACACACACACACACACACACACACACACACACTGAGAAGGGAGATACTAGTGCAACTGCTACCAACGTGAAGTAAAAAAAACAATTATTACATTTGATTGAAAGTTGATAAAAGCTTAAAGCTTATTTGGTAAACAATAATTAGTAACCATGAAATAATTACCGTAAAGAATTAAAGAAAGAAAACGATAACAAACGATAACAGCAGTAATTGAGTTGTTGTTGTTGTTTTCAATAGTAATATGAAAAATTAAAACCAACAGTGACTTTTTTCTAATATGAAAAATAAAAACCAGTAACCATTAAATAAATAAATACAAAGCACGGAAAAAGCATATATGTAGGAGAAAGCCAACAGAGTGAGGCAAATCAATAGACCATTAGACAGAGCAGAAGAAGTGGAGTAGCAAGAGGATGGAGAGGAGAGGAGCGGGAGTGAAGGTCAGTGCAAGAGAAGAGGAGAGAATAGAAGAAAAGCGGGTACAGGGGGATGTTCAGATGCAGTCAGATGGCAGTGTAGATGTTGTGTGAGCCGCTTACGCTAACAGCTGATCGTAATCTAACAACAATGCACACTCCCTTGCGGAAGTAGTCTACTCATTCTTTCCTACAGCCGCGCGCATGGCACGTGTTGTCCGTCTCAGAGCCAGTTCCAGCCAGCGCGCACCTTCAGCAACATTCCCTGGCACCGGAAGATGCTGTTTACTGTACTTACCGGCATGCGGTCTGGCTCTCTCTCTCTCTCTCTCTCTCTCTCTGAGTGACCGGGGATAGTGCGGACAGAGGCACTGACGCGCTTCTCATTGAACGCGCGAAAAGCAGACGATACTTTGGAATGCACTCATTCATCATGTGGGGGAAGGGTGCAGTACTGTGCTTCTGTACAGAAATCGTATTTGCTTCTAAAATATATTTTCTGTGTGGTGGATTCCATACCCAGTACATTCATTACAATACATATGTTTGTGATTAACCGACGAAGGTGCCTGAAAGAGACGCAAAGTGCTCTGTGTGGGACTGATGTAAGGACACGGTGCTGCTGTTAGCCTAGGGGGCCCACAGGTGACTGCATGTACTGCACCAATCGATGATCAAAGTCCCCAGTCTATCGATGATCAAAGTCCCCAGTCTGGCACTGAGTATTTCTGCAGGCAGTGCTGAAACTGGCGCCGTTGCACAAAGGGCGATGTATGTGACACGGGATGTTTGGGATGACGTCAGAGTTCGGGGTTACAGCAAAGGTCAATTCGTAACAACAAAGTTTGAACAGATGAAAATCGCCCTGGCTCTGTGAAAAAAAAAAAAAAAAAACAAAAAAGTTTTTTTTTCTGAAGGTGAAAAAGATGATTTGGAATTTGGGGTCAATAAATTAGTTCAGTGCCATATGTCAGCAAAAATAGCAGAATGAAGCATGGCTTATGGATTCCTATGGCTTGTGGACTCCTTGTGTTTCTACGCCATCAGGTAGGTCACGAGGATTTTGGAGTGAAAAGTCAAGCAGACGACAAGAAAAATGAAGGGTCATTGGATCGTACTTGCACAGAAAAAGAAACGGACATGAGAACTGTCTCAGAGTCAGGTATGGTACGGGTCAAGGGCTGGACAGTGCCATGAATATGTTTTGGTACTCGCTGATCTGAAAAAAGCCAGGCGCAGCTTTGAGTGTAATGTTGGGGCCTAAACTGTCGGACCTGTATGAGCGAAGTGCAAGGCGACTGGTGGTGGTGGTGGTTCTATTAAGCATAGGACGAAGAAGTAAATCTTTCAAGTGTGTGCCTCGTTTGAAGGTAATGTAAGTTGGTCTGCAAGGCAGGTTTGTGCCTGTTGGAGTTGAGGATCCTGCAGATGGGGAGGGTGGGGGTGAAAAAGGGGGCTAGTGGTTCCAGTGCATCCATCTTGGACACAGCTTTGCTATTGTTGATCGTTTCCCTAATGGTGCCAGTATCTACGACTGGTGAAGAAGTCAGACATTTGGACTGGTCGTTGGTTTTGACGCCCTCGAAGCATTTGTGAGAGACTTAGCTGGACGAGTGACAGCAACATGGCTGCCAGCCTGACGATCAAGTCGATACTGTGCATTGAAGACAGTAATTATGGTGATGATTTGGTGAAATCAGCCTTACGTCAGCTTTTTGCTACATGCTGTGTTTCATGGCACGAGCACATGAGTGACAGCTGCAACAACATGTCATCAGACTGTCTACCATTTGAATATGTGCCAGCTGCTCCATCCCGGACAAAGACATTTTTGTCAAACGCCCTGAATCAGTATGGTTAATGGCTTGATTGGCAACGTCAATCACAGAACAGATGTCTTACATGTTCACTTCCCCTCTGGGGGATGGGGGAGGGTCGTGATCTTCCCATGGTCAGAAGATCTATGTGGGCCGGTGATCCTTTGGGTTTGCTGACAGGGAGACATCAATACTTGGATGGACAGCCAATTTTCCAAAATGCTTCCAAGCCTGTATAGCCAAGTTGCTGACTGGCCCAAGCACAACGTGATAGGAGGAGTTAATGCCCCTGATAGGGTCTCCCTTGTGAGACAGGCTAAGAGTGAGGGGTCAGTCTCACTGTGACCTACCTTTTGCCCGTTCCTCTTTTGCCTTTCTTAATGGACATTGTCTAACTGTGACCTACCTTTCACCCGTTCCATCTTTTGCCTTTCTTCACGGACATTTTCTAACTGTGACCCGCCTTTTGAACCGTTCTGTCTTTTGCCTTTCTTATTGGACATTTTCTATCTTCTTCTTCGCTTTGACAGTTCCTTTCTACCTTTTTATTTTCTCTGTGGTCTTCTTTAGACCCGCTGCATTCACCACACGGTGCGACCTGAAATGGAAGAGAATGAGATGCCGGGAACGGAGAGAGAGAGAGAGCAGGTGCTCTCAACACATCTCTTTGGCTCGGGCCTTTTCTAGACAGGAAGTACACTCTGGCCCAGGTGTATCAATGGGCTCCTCCTGCGTGGGGCTGGGTCAAGACAGACAGTTCCCCTGCTGGCCAAAGGTACTCTTTTCTCTGTCCCCGGGAATTGGGCATGATCAGGGGGGATAGGGTTGCGTGTTGTATATCCGTCCCGAAGCCTTGAAGGGGTCAAGCCTGATTTCTTGACCTCGGCCCATAAGCTGGACTCCATGGTGGGCGGGTGAAAACGACAACGACCGAACATGACTTGACGTTCTAAACCAAAAACCAAAACGTCACAGGATTGAGGAACGGGAACAAAGGGCACGACAGGGATTGGGATTCAGAAACAACAAAAACAAAGATAGACCTCTGGGCTTGGTGGCTGGTGGTTGAAGGACCTAAGGGGAACAACCTTTCACGTGCACTCAGCCCATTTGCTATCCAGAAAGGGGTTCCAAGGTCTTGCAGGCGACCTTACACCCATCGAAAGGCTTCCAAATGGTTCCTTCTTCATCCAAAACCAGTCATGACGACGCCAGTCGAAACAGTTCTGGAATGCCAAGTCTGCACTCCATGCATGCCGCAGAACTCGTCCAAAGGCATCATGGAATCTTCTGGCTTCAGTGAGGCAGGCAGCCAGTGTGAGTTAGGGCCACGAGCAGTTGTTGATGTTCACTGTGACATCGTTCACAAGGGGTTGGATAGAGTGCCCATGAACTCTCTGTCTGTCATTGTGTACTGTCATTACTGAGCGTGTTCGTCCGTCGAGTCGACAAGAACCACTTCAGTCATCTTGGGGTTGAATGCGGGAGGGAGGGGGGATGATTTGTGGATTCGCAGGCAGCTGGTCAAGCCGATGCGTGCACTGAATGTGCGGTGACAGCTTGCACAATGAATGTGGGAGACATCCTCTTGATTGCTGGCGTGGGCTTTCCTTACCTGTCTCTTTTGTTAAGCTGCAGCTATTCTTTCTTCACATGAATTAGCACCTTTGCGGATAGTGTGGCTCCATCTACCTCGATCCATAGCAGTTTGTTCCCATGTATCAGGGTTGATGTTAAACGCTTTCAAGGGTGTTTTAAGAGTGCCTTTGAAGCGTTTCTTCTGACCTCTATGGGAACGCACTCCTTGTCTCAGCTCGCCGTAGAAGAACTAAAGACCATCAGTCTTAGTGTCCAGCAAGACGTGTGCGTCGCATCTCAATAGAGGTGTGTTCGTTGTTCACACACACACACACACACGCACGCATGCATGCACGCACGCACGCACGCACTTCTTAAGATTCACACTTAGTATACACATTAACAGCACACAATACACCGCACAACACATAACAACAAGACTTAAAGAACACACATCAACACCACACAACATATACCAACAAGCCTTAAGGAACAGACATCAATACTTCACAACATATACTACCAACAAGCCTTAAGGTACACACACGAACACCACGCAACATATACTACCAACAAGCCTTACAGTATAACATCTTGCATACACGTAAAATCCCATCACCAACTTTCGGTAGAGAAGGCCAGTTTGGCCGTTGGTATGGATGACACGTTACACATAGCATGCACCCTGCGTGAGAAATGGAACGAATGAAGAAAGTAAGGTAATTGAGTGAACGATATTGACTGGATGACACAGGAAACGACTGAATGAAGCGCCAGCTGGCAGCTCTTCAGTCGGCACTACCCAGGGAGGCAGCCCGTCGTGAAACGAGTGTGGATTGTAAAGCACTTAGAGCTTGGTCTCTAGCCGAGGATAGGCGCTATATAAGTATTAATAATAATAATGATAATAATAATAATAATAGTAATAATGATAAAGTACACACATGAACACCACACAACATAAACTACCAACAAAATTAAGCCTTAAAGAACAAACATCAACACCAAACAGCATATACCAACAAGCCTTAAAGAACACACATCAGCACCACACAGCATATACCAACAAGCCTTAAAGAACACACATGAACACCACACAACATATACCGACAAGCCTTAAAGAACACATATGAACACCACACAACATACTACCAACAAGCCTTAAAGAACACACATCAACACCACACAATATATACCAACAAGCCTTAAAGAACACATATGAACACTTGACAACATATACCAACAAGCCTTAAAGAACACACATCAACACCACCAACATACACTAGCATGGTTAACCCACACACATCCATAGCATACAACGTACACAAACGAACCAAAATCCAATAAAGACATGCAGAGCAGAAGATAGGCTTATTGAATGCCTGATACTCAAACAAACACGTGAATTGTTGACAACTGACCTCTTCTGACCTCACAAAACAGCAGACCCAACACAGAATGCACCAGGCCATACTCCAGAGACAGCCGTTGTCATACCAAGGATTTGGGCGCGTGCTTAGTAGGATCACTGCTCACCGGATACGCCAATGAGATCAAAGTGCACAACTCGGCACTATCTAACACATCAACCGAGCTAAAGTCCAAGGAAACAGGACCAAAGCAGCGCAGAACCGTGAGGATTCAGTCTCAACCCCCAGCTGACCCTGACGCTTGAACTCCACGATAATCAGGCTTTGATGCAACTGTGCTGACGACATCACAGCCATGATGACGTCATACACTGATAACACTCAGCTGTCAGGGCTGCAGGACGTGGGGACGCAGAATTGACGGTGTCACTGGGTCACGAGGAGAGGTCACCACAACTCCGCTGGCTGGTGGCGCTCAGGCCAGGGGAGATAACTCAGGACGGCAGATAGAGAGAGCAAAGGAAGCCTGCGCCGTTTAACAATGTCAAGACGACCTGAATAATAGTTGTGGTCGCACACATAAAATTAATGCATCAAGACCTTGTTTAAGGAGTTGAGTATTTATAGACAGGCACAATTAGATTGTTTTGAGAATTTTTTTTTTTGGTTTGTTTGTTTGTATCTGAAAGTTGATTCTCCTCGTTTTCCTTCATCTGGCCATCAAGATACTAGTAAGGTGGGTTTCCAAGCAGACCGATCACAAATCAAAGGAATGGGACTATTTGGGTGGAACCAGCTGGCGCAAAGATGGGTCACGGGTGAGTGAGAAGGCCTGAAATGTGACGTCAACCAAGGGGAAGGTCATGGTTTTGAAGACTGTGAATGATGTCATCGGTGGAATCCCCCCAACGAAAAAAAAAAAAAAAAGCAAGTGAAATGATTAGTGGTGGTGGTGGTGGTGGTGGTGGTGGTGGTGGTGGTGTGTGTGTGTGTGTGTGTGTGTGTGTGTGTGTGTGTGTGTGTGTGTGTGTGTGTTATTCTTGTAATCAGTTATCAGTTTAATGTCAAATGCTGGCTCAAACTCATGGCCAGGCCTCAAACCGCTTACATGGATTGTACAGCGATTTAGACCAAAATCCTAATTGTGGCGTGTGGCCACAATGTCAGGGCAAGCTGAATAATGAAAGTGGCGTTGTGGAAGTCCCATTCAACTTGATCTCCGTGTTACGGGTTGACGATAAACTGCAGTGGGCCGGCTGTGTTGACGCTCACTGCTGTAGGGACTGAACTAAGATGGGACTGACTGTTGCACGACCTGCAAGTCTTCAGGAAGTGATGACTCGGGAAAAACACAAAGAGCTTCCAGGTGGAGGAGGGGGGAGGGGGGGGAGAAGGAAGGGAATGAGACTTTAAGACACGATATGTGTATGTAGAAGGGTAGGGGGAGGGGGGGAGGAGGAGGAGGAGGCCAGGGTGCTGCTCTTTGTGTGTGCGGCGGAGAGGTGGGGGGGGGGGGGGGGGGGGAGTCAGAGCGCTGCCTTGAGTGTGTGTGTGTG
>CM065715.1:106952588-106955088 GCA_033310375.1 Conus canariensis | reverse complement strand
TGTGTTTAGTTGCAGCTTGCTAGTCACTCTTCTTCCCTTTCCAGGAACCAGGGCGGAATGAAAGCAAGAAGGTGACTGTTTATCTGTTACTTTTGGACATAAAGACCACCACCACCACTACCACCATCACCACCACCACCACCATCATCACACACACACACACACACACACACACACACACACACACACACACACCACACACCAGCACACACACACACACACACAACACACACACACACACACCACACACACACACACACACACACACACACACACAGAGGAGAGAGAGGAGAGAGAGAGAGAGAGAGAGAGAAGAGAGAGATTTGTTTGTTGTTTGTTTGTTTGGATAAAAGGAAGGAATAATCACATAAGGTTTCAATATACTTCACCTTCGAAGAACAACAACTATAACCATTCTGCTTCACGCACCTGCTTAGCAGGCTATTGACTCATCGGATTTTGAGGCCTAACATGTATTTCAAAATATTTTTCCGTAGAGCATACACTTCCTGTTCTTTTGAAACTTGACGGTTTGGATCATGAGAGAGAGAGAGAGGAGAGAGAGAGAGAGAGAGAGAGAGAGAGAGAGAGAGAGAGAGAGAGAGAGAGAGAGAGAGAGAGAGAGAGAGAGATTTAACCCTCTCTGTGACATACTCAATCCCCAGACGAAGATTTTTAGGGCGAGGACTGGCTTTATGATCTGACCATGTCATGAACACATCATCACAATTCATATCTGACCATGTCATGAACACATCATCACAATTCATATCTGACCATGTCATGAACACATCATCACAGTTCATATCTGACCATGTCATGAACACATCATCACAATTCATATCTGACCATGTCATGAACACATCATCACAATTCATATCATACTGACAGGTCATAGGGAAAGTGACACACAGGGAAATAGATGAGACAGAGAGAGAGAGAGAGAAACAGAGACAGAGAGAGAGAGAGGGGAGGGGGGGATAGGGGGTAGGGAGGGGCGAAGGAAGGGTGAGAATCTGGAGAGGAGCGAGGGGTGGGGTGTTGCAGTAGAAATGAAGAGTTTATGTATTGTCCTGCTACACACCACACACACACACACACACACACACACACACACACACACACACACACACACACACAGAGAGAGAGAGAGAGAGAGAGAGGAGAGAGAGAGAGAACACACAAAGAACAAAAAGAGAGAGAGAGAACACACGACACACACACACAACACACACACCACACACACACACCACACCACCACACACACACACACACACACACACACACACACACACGCACACAGTTGTAGGGTTGCAGAGTGAAGATGACGTGTTGTCCAGGAAGTGGCCACCTGACTGACCTCTGGGCTGACCACACACGGAAGAGGCTGACCAGTGGACGGTCACTCTACTTGCGACATGACCTTTAACTCCACTGACCCTTTTCCCCCACTGATCACGTGAGTGGCCCGGCAATGACCTCTGTCTGTGTGTGTCGTGGGAGGTCGAGTCACTGACCACAACCAGTGAATGACCACTGCCAGTCAATGACCATGACGTGTGGATGACCATTAAAAATGGCTGGTTGGCAGCTGACAGTGTTGGTTTGGGCAGTTTGGGGTCTGGTTAGTTCTGACGTTGAAAGATCAGTTGTCGAAAAATATGTGTTCTGTGTTGTGTGTATGAAATTCGTGTTCATGTACACGCTGGGTGTTGCTATTAATTTGTTCGAATTGTCATTATCTCTGTGCACAGGTTAGTGTAGGGCGGGTCCATGATCATGCCACGTGAATGACCACCGACTACAGGAATGGGGTATGGGTCAGTGTGATGAGGTGTTGCAAGTCTCTCTTTGGAGGAGACAGAAAGACAGGGAGAGAAGAAGAAGAAGAAGAAAGAAGAAGAAGAAGAAGAAGAAGTAGAAGTGAGAGAGAAGGGGGGGGGGGGGGGATAACTTCACAAATGGTATACTATAATGAACAAAGCAAAAGCTAAACAATGTCAACACAAATAGCAAATAAAACAGCATGCTGACATTTCCCCTCATAGATCAGTGAAGTGGTTGTACAGATGAGCAAGGTTATTTTAGATGAGAGAGAGAGAGAGAGAGAGAGAGAGAGAGAGAGAGAGAGAGAGAGAGAGAGAGGAGAGAGAGAGAGAGAGAGAGATACTACAAATACGCGTGCCAATTTCTGATAGTGAGCTGAAAGCTTATTTTCATCATACCATCACAAAAAAAAAAAAAAAAAAAAAAAGGAAAATGAAAACAAGAAGAAAAAAGTGGAAGATAAAAGAAACCAGTTTAACAATAATCATGTGCAAATTAAAACGTATGAAGGGCACACAGATTTACATGAGTCATCTTCATATCAAAAGTCAGTATACGTTTATACCAGTACCTGCACACACACACACACACACACACACACACACACACACACACACACACACACACACACACACACAGAGAGAGAGAGAGAGAGAGAGAGAGAGAGAGAGAG
>CM065715.1:106905088-106947588 GCA_033310375.1 Conus canariensis | reverse complement strand
TTGTTCTCTATTCTTCTTCTCTTTCCTGCTTCTTTTCTTTCTTCTTATTGTTCTCTTTCCTTCTTCTTACCTTCTATGCCTTTCTATCTTCTTTGTTCTAGTCTTTTTCTTCCGGCTCTCTCTCTCTCTCTCTCTCTCCTCTCTCTCTCTCTCTCTCTCTTTTTAATCCCTTTCTCCTTTGCTCTTGATTTCTTTTTTCCCCCCATACTACAGTAACTGCTATTTCTAAGCTACTACTACTACTGCTACAACAACAACAACAACAACAACTACTACTACTACCACTACCACTCTTATTATCACTTCTTGTTTTCCTCTTCTAAACTGTTTGTTGTAACCGCGAGGGAAAAAAATGATGCTGGTTTGGGGAAGAAAAAAAAAAGTGTATGTGTACGGTTTGTTTGGATGGTCCTTCGCTAGCTGTCATAACAACAGCTGTTTATTGCTTTCCTGTGTCAGGGACAGCCTGTTGCGAAGGGTCATGTTAAAGGCCTTGACCCGGCCACACTGGCTGTACCATCGCTAGGAGACGTGAAGTGGGCGGCGAGGACTGCCATTTTCAGCAGGCCTGTCGCACAAGACCTTTTGTCTCCGCCTTGCAGCCTACGCTCGAAATTTGATCTCTCTCTCTCTCTCTGGCCGAAAATCTGTCATTGTATCTCTCTCTCCCATCTCCTCCCTCTCCTCTCTCTCTCTCTCTCTCTCTCTCTCTTTCTCTGTGTGTGTGTGTGTGTGTGTGTGCGTGCGTGCGTGCGTGCGTGTGTGTGTGTGTGTGTGTGTGTGTGTGTGTGTGTGTGTGTGTGTGGTACATAGATAAATACATACATACATACACAGAAAAGCAGATAAAACGATCGATAAAATTAATGCAAAACACACACACACACACACACACACACACACACACACACACACACACAACGTACGTACGCACGCACGCCACACAACACACACACACACACACACACACACACACACACACACACACACACAGAGAGAGAGAGAGAGAGAGAGAGAGAGAGAGAGAGAGAGAGGACGTTGTTTTGACAAGATGGGGAAGGAAGACATTCATGGGAAGAATATTCTGAATAACAAGCTTGTTTTGACCGTGTTAGTTCTACGTCATCGGCAGAACATCAACTGAATTCCTCAGAGTTGATTTGGTGAACAAGCTCCTCAGATAGCGAGTATAATGCATCGTTCCACACCTCGTCTCACAGCTTTTTGTGTGGCGGAGAATGTTCAGAATGAGGTATGGTGGTACAACAGTAAATTGTTACCTCCCTTGTTCTGTCGACATCCGCAGATCAAGGCAGATGAATGGCCACACGCCACAACTGAATTTTTGCTCTAAATCACTACATAATCCATGTAAGCGTTTTGAGGCCTACCATAAGGTTGAGCCAGCATTTAATGTTAAACGGATGATTGATCAAAGGAAGAATTCCCCACGTATTATTTCCCTTGTTTTGAGGGATTCCACCGATGACGTCACTTACAATTTTCTAAGACATGACCTTCCCCTTCCGGGTCAACGGAATGTAAGTCATCCCGCACAGTGGAAAGACATCATTTTTTAGATTTGACGTCAGCAGTGGAGACCATGTTGTGGGTAGTGGTGATAGTGATGAATATGCATTTTCTCAGGAAAAGGTAGTGGTGGCGGTCGTAGTGGTGGTGGTAGTGGTGATGGCGGTGCTGTGTGTGTGTGTGTGTGTGTGTGTGTGTGTGTGTGTGTGTGTGTGTGTGTGTGTTGTGTGCGCGCGCGCATACGTGTGTGTGTGTGTGTGTGTGTGTGTGTGTGTGTGTGTGGGTGTGTGTGTGTGTGCGCGCGCGCGCGCGTGCATGCGTGGGTGTGCGTTCATGTGTGTGTGCGTGCACGCGAGTGTGCGTGCATGTGTGTGTGTGTGTGTGTGTGTGTGTGTGTGTGTGTGTGTGTGTGTGTGCGTGCGTGCGTGCATGGGCGTGCATGCATGCATGCGCGCGCGTGTGTGTGTGTGTTTGTGTGTGTGTGTGTGTGTGGTGTAGAGAGAGAGAGAGAGAGAGAGAGAGAGAGAGAGAGGGAGAGGCGTGTGAGAGTGCGTGGTGTGTTTGTGTGTGTGTGTGAGAGAGAGAGAGAGAGAGAGGGGAGAGAGAGAGAGAGAGAGAGAGAGAGCATGTGAGAGTCGTGTGTGTGTGTGTGTGTGTGTGTGTGTGTGTGTGTGTGTGTGTGTGTGTGTGTGTATTGAAATATCAATCTAGACATTTTAAATGATTCAATTACTGAGGATGAAATTGAAAGAGTCATTAAATGTTTAAAGAATAATAAAGCCGCAGGAGTTGATTTAGTAAGGAATGAATATGTAAAGAATAGTGTTCCTTATATGACAAAGTTTTATTGTTTATTGTTTAATCGTGTTTTAGATTCTGGTATTATACCAGAAGATTGGGTGACAGGGTTAATTGTACCACTCTATAAAGGCAAAGGAGATCAACAAGACTGCAGTAACTACAGAGGGATAACACTGTTGAGTTGTGTAGGCAAATTATTCACGTCAATTCTAAATAGCAGACTTACTTATTTTGTTGAAATAAATGGACCTATTTCAGAAAAACAAGCAGGTTTTAGACACATGCATTCAACGCTTGACCATGCTTTTGTTCTTAAATCATTGATTGACATGTTTGCAATCAACAATGGAAAATTATACTGTGCTTTTATTGATTACAGAAAGGCATTTGATTCTATTTGGAGGCATGCTTTATGGCACAAACTGATGAGTCAAGGCATATCTGGGAAAATACTGCACGTTGTAATCAATATGTATGATCAAATAAAATCGTGCATTTTTCTAAATGGTCAAAAATCAGAGTTCTTTGGCAGTTTCAGGGGAGTTCGTCAAGGAGAAAACCTTTCACCCTTATTGTTTTCATTATTTTTGAATGATCTACAACAGTTCCTTATTGACAATAACTGTTCTACTTTAGAATATGATTTAACGCAAGAGTTGAAACTTGAACAGTTTATTAAATTGCTTGTATTGTTATATGCTGATGATACAATTTTATTGGCAAATTCTAAATCAGCTTTGCAAAAAGAACTTAATGCCTTACATATATATTGCACGCAATGGCAGTTAGAAGTAAATCCAAAGAAAACAAAAAATAGTTGTTTTTCATGGTCGAAATAGTATGCGTGAATTTTTTTCTTTGGGAATGAAAAAATAGAGGTTCTTAATTCAATGAAATACTTAGGCATCGAGTTCAGCAGAACAGGTTCTTTTTACAAAGCAAAAAAAATGTGCTTATAATCAGGCTCTCAAGGCAATGTTTTTATTATTACAAACTGCAAGAAAACAGAAATTGCCAATTGATGTTTGCATACAATTATTTTATTCCATAGTTGTACCTGTGTTGTTGTATGGTTGTGAAATTTGGGGTTATGAAAATGTTGATATATTAGAAAAGTTACAGTTACGTTTTTTAAAGTATTTATTTAGATTAAATAAAACTACAATGACTTCAATGATTTATGGTGAAACCGGAATCTCTCCTTTATCTGTACTGATTAAAGTGAGAATGATAAGGTTCTGGGCTAACTTAGTTGTTCCTGATTCTAAGAAGTATTCAAACAAAGTATATAATATCTTACATGAACTATATACAATAGGAATTTTCGTTTCATCATGGCTTAGTTATGTTAAAAGCATTTTATTTGAAACTGGTTTTGATTGTGTTTGGGAATCTCATTCATTCACAAACAGAAGTAACTTATGTAAGTGTGTTAAAAAGGAGTTGCAAAATAGTTATGCTCGTGATTGGCGCAGTTCTCTTGAAAACAGCAACAAGTGTGTATTCTATAAAAGTGTAAAGACTGTCTTTGGAAAAGAACATTATATTTCTACCTTACCAGATATTTATGTTATATCTTTATTTAAATTTAGATGTAGTAACCATAAATTGCAAATTGAAATTGGAAGACACCATAATGTTCCAAGAGAATTGTGTATTTGTCGTAACTGTGAAATGGGTGAAATTGGAGATGAATTTCATTGCATCATGGAATGTCCAAAATATAATGAACTTCGTGAAAAATTCATCCCTAAAAATATCTAAAACCAAAGTCTGTTTTCAACTTTTGTAATTTATTTCAAAAAGGAAGACGCATTTGTTTGAATATTAGTAAGTTTCTAAAAAATGGGAAGATTGTTTAATGAGATCATTACAGTTCACAAAGAATTCAGCATTTCGCAACTATGTTCACACATTGTTCTGAGTGAGTTTCGTATTTCTCTTTGTTACATTTGTATCCTCCATGCCCCAACAGGGGTCAAAGGATTAAATTTGAATTGAATTGTGTGTGTGTGTGTGTGTGTGTGTGTGTGTGTGTGTGTGTGTGTGTGTGTGTGTGTGTGTGTGTGTGACAGAGAGAGAGAGAGAGAGGAGAGTTTAGTGTGTGGATTGTGGTGTGTGTGTGTGTGTGTGTGTGTGTGTGTGTGTGTGTGTGTGTAATGTGACATGAAGGTTGATTACGAAACTGCCAGTGGAACTGAAGTGTCTGCAACAATTCCTGACAGTCTGTTGTTCTTTCATTTAGTTTTTGACACCCTGGACCGGATGAATGAAATGAAATGTATCTGACTGGAGTCTGTCCTGTGGATACAGACTTTCCCATAATTCTATAGCTGACAGTCTTTGTCCTGTGGATACAGACTTTCCCATACTTTCTGTAGCTGACAGTCTTTGTCCTGTGGATACAGACTTTGCCATACATTCTATAGCTGACAGTCTTTGTCCTGTGGATACAGACTTTCCCATACATTCTATAGCTGACAGTCTTTGTCCTGTGGATACAGACTTTCCCATACATTCTATAGCTGACAGTCTTTGTCCGATGGTGATAGACTTTCTCATAGATTCTGTAGCTTAAAGTTTTTGTTCTGTGGATATAGACTTTCCCATACAGTCTTTGTTGAGTGATTATAATCATACATTCTTTTTTGTCGTTGGGAGTTTTTGTCGAGTGGTTATAAACATACTTCTGTTGTTAAAAGCGTTTTTTTTTTTCTCTCGAGTGGCTATAATCATACATTCCGTTGTTGATGGAGTTTTTTTGTCCTGAAGCGATACCCATACGTTATGTTGTTGATGCGTTTAAAGCATGGCATTGTTGTCGCACAGGTTTTGTATCTTGAGGCTTTAATGCAGTGAATCGTTAGCCTAACACTGTGGTTGAGTTCATCAGGAGCAGCTACAATCCAGTCAGCAGCAAATAACTCAAATGATACGTCGCAATTTTTTACATCACGTTTCAAATTAGTAGTAGTAGTAGTAGTAGTAGTAGTTAGTAGTAGTAGTAGTAGTTAGTAGTGGTGGTGGTAGTAGTAGTAGTGTCAATATTATCATTATCATTATTATCATTATTATTATTATTATGAATATTTATATAGCGCCCATCCTCGACTAAAGACCAAGCTATAAGCGCTTTACAATCCACGCTCGTTTACACAACGGGCTGCCTACCTGGGTGGTGCCAGCTGGCCCTTCATTCAGACGTTTCCCGTGTTATCCAGTCAATATCGTTCAATATCGTTCGCTCAATTTCTTTACTTCCTTCATTCTTTCCATTTCTCACGCAGGGTTCATGCTATGTGTAACGTGTCATCCATACCAACGGCCAAACTGGCTCTCTCTTCCGAAAGTTGGTGATGGGATTTTACGTGTGTGCAAGATGTTATGCGTGCGTTCACACACGGAACCTCGGTTTATAGTCTCATTCGAAGGACTGTGTGGGAAATGGAGTCAGAACCAATGTTAACTCCGAGGGAAAAATCCCCCTGTACCGAAACGGCCCGGCGGAGATTCGAACCCGCAACCCCAGGATCACCAAGATTACGAGTCCGGCGCTCTACCACTGAGCTATTCGAACTGTAAGAAAGAAAGAAAGAGAACGCTTGCCTGTAAGGGCAGGGAACTTTCAGCCGTTCACTGCCCAAAGCGCGGCATGATGGAAGGCGGCGCCCATCCCTTTTCTTCTACTGCTGTCACTTTCACTGGCCTCACTATACCCATATACTGCTGGGTGGACGGAGAGAGTTTCCAAGCCCTAAAAGTCAGTCCACACGAGAGGTTCGAACTTAGGACTGTCGCGCTGACATGCTCTGACCACTTGGCTGCGGGCCCTTCCCAAGGGATCGTTAGTGTGAGCAGTTAGTTAGAGGAGGAGGCCTGTAACGAAGCCATGTGCTACTCTGCTCTTGACAATCTTTTCCACCATGTCTCTGACAGTGAAAAGTCTTAAGAGAGATCTTGTGTGTGGTGGACTACTGGTTTCAACATTAATCTATAGATCGTTACTCACAGAATGTTATGACCAGCCAGGTCAAAAACCTTTTCGAGGTTAAAGGAATACGACACCAGTCAGCTGAGATTCGTTTACAGGTGAAGCGTAAGGTAATGTTGCTTACAGCCCAGCCGACCATGTGAAAGCCAGGTGTTTGTCATAGGTGTAAATAGTGTATGGGAAAGAAAAACGTCTGGGCGAAGAGGAGAGAGAGAGAGAGAGAGAGAGAGAGAGAGAGAGGAGAGAGAGACGAGAGAGAGACAGACAGACAGACAGACAGACAGACAGACAGAGCAGACAGACAGAGAGAGAGAGAGAGAGAGAGAGGAGAGAGAGAGAGAGACAGAGACAGAGACAGAGACAGAGACTGGACAACGAGACACAGAGAGAGAGATTCATGTACAATTAAAGGATCAAATGCGTGATCAAGAATAACGTAAATTGTTGTACATGAAGAAAACTCCACTACTTTAACACTCTGTTGTGTGCCATAGGCGGTCACTTACTTCGGTCATTGTTATTGTCTGTGTATTATCCCCTACTGTGTTGGTCAATCGGCATACATCCGCGTTGCTGACATCACACCGGGACTGAGGGTCACTGACCTGGTAGACGTGAGAGACAGAGACAGAGAGAGAGAGAGAGAGAGAGAGAAAGAGAGGACGGGGGGAAGGAGGGAGGAAGAGGGAGGGAGGGAGGTGAGGAGCTACCAACAAAACTAACTCACAAGCCGGTCACTCGGGTTGTTGCTGACTCATTAAATGTACCGCTGAGATTAGGCTACTCATCAACAAACAAAGAAACAAACCAAAACGAAGCTGACGCAAGACAAGACTGCTCGAAGAACGCCGAACAGCAATCCCTTGGAACGGAACCGATCAACAATGAGAAGAAAACTAAGCCGTCATGTGTCTGGTTGTTGGCATTCTCAAAACAAACAAACAAACGAACAAAAGAAGAAATAAAATCAGAAGAAAGATGAGGGGGGGGGGGGGGGGGGGGGGGGGGGGAGGGGGGAGAAGAAAAGAAGAAGAAGATGCTGTTTTGCTGTGCCAAACCGCGCAGAAACCTGGGACCGTTTTTTTTTTTTTTTTTTTTTTTTTTTTGTTTGTTTGTTTTTGTTGAACAGAACAATGACAGCTCGTCATTCTGCTCTTGTGAACAATGTCACATCACCAACGAACGAAACAGTGACGGGTTGTCATGCCATTTTAAGCGAGCAATGTGAGTGGCGATGAACAGAATAATGAAAGGTTGTCATACTGGTTTTGTGCGCAGTGTAACACTGCAGGGGCAGTCACCACTGTCAAAATGTAATGGTCTATCACCATCTAACTGAAATCCGAGGATATGTTACCTTTTGTTTTCGCTGGCCTGGCGCACTTCGCTTATGCTAAAGAGAACTGTCCAACAGGAAAAAAAAACCCCTCCTCAGCATTTAACCAGCCCAGAAAAATCCGGTTAGAGCAAGAAGTTTTCACTGAAAATCAGGCTGAGATTGTATGAGTCAGCTGCACTCTCAGCACTGTTGCTCAGCTGTCAGCCATACGCCTGAAACCACGGTACCTGAAACCACGGTACCTGAAACCACGATACCTAAAACCATGGCATCTCAAACCATGGCACCTGAAACCATATGGCACCTGAAACTGAAACCATGGCACCTGAAACCATGGCATCTGAAACCACGGTATCTGAAACCATGGCACCTGAAACCATGGCATCTGAAACCATGGCATCTGAAACCACGGCACCTGAAACCACGGTACCTGAAACCATGGCATCTGAAACCATGGCACCTGAAACCATGGCACCTGAAACTGAAACCATGGCACCTGAAACCATGGCATCTGAAACCACGGTATCTGAAACCATGGCACCTGAAACCATGGCATCTGAAACCATGGCACCTGAAACCATGACATCTGAAACCATGGCACCTGAAACCACGGTATCTGAAACCACGGTACCTGAAACCATGGCACCTGAAACCATGGCAGCTGAAACCATGGCACCTGAAACCATGGCACCTGAAACCATGGTACCTGACACCATGGCGCCTGAAACCATGGCATCTGAAACCACGGTACCTGAAACCATGGCACCTGAAACCACGGTACCTGAAACCACGGTACCTGAAACCACGGTTCGGGACTGATACTCAGAGGAGGAGATATGTTGTCAGTGCTGCAAAGCCTTACCATGCACCAGCCTTACTAGGCACCAGCCTTACTAGGCACCAGCCCTTGGTGCAGACTGCAGTGGCAGCCACCATTCTTCCTCACGGGACTGCCCGAAGCGGCAACTGGAAAAATCGATCCAGAGAGTCAAGACGGAAAAGAAACCATCCTTTCATGAAGCGAGGACGCTGGCTGTCAATAGTCAGGATGTGTTCAATGTGTCCTACTCAGCAGCTGTCAAGAAGATTTCAACAGTGTCTGTCTGCTGTCAGACAGACCTGTCCTTCCCACCTGCTAATAAGTCTGTACAAAACAAAGAGACAGCCTCGGGCGGAGGCGTTAAACCCGCCACCTCCCGGCAGTTCATACCCTATGCTGTTGGTTATTCTGGGAAAACCACCCACCCCTCTCCACCCTCTGAGCTCAAAGACCAGACCAGAGGAAAAGTCGAGAGGGTAGGCCCACAAGCCTCCACCCTCTCTCGCTGGGTCTCAGCCTACTGGTCAGCCGGCTGGTGGGACTTGAGACCGTATCAAAAACAAACAAAACAAAACAAACATAGGTTACAGTATCTGATTCATTTTCAGTGCTGCAGGCACCGGACGAGGACGCGGAGATGGACTGAAATGTCTACCACTGTCACATCAGTATGTACAAAACCTTATTCTGGTGGAATGTTCGGGATTTTGATTCAAATATCGTGGGGTTACAGCTCCTCAGACAACACCTGAGGCCTGTGGTGAATGCCTTCCAGGACAGGCAGATGCACGGTCAAAAATCTTTTAAACTTTCTGACTTCCACACACTCTCTAAACCAACACGACCTGTTGCAGACGAAGTAACATGTGAGGTCTCGTTACTCCGTCCATAAACCTCTTTTGTTCAGCCCTGTTGATTCAAATACTTCTCTTCAAGCTTTAGCTGCTAGAATAAATAAGAGACCAAAAAAAAAAAAAAAAAAATGGTAACTGTGCGACTTTGACCTTCACCATGATCTTCACTCATGCAGCATTAGGACTGAACTCATCTATCAGTCTGACCTTGACCTTTGCTGTGATCTCACATTGTTCCCATAGATCACCAGAACTGTATGACCCAGTTCTAGTCTGGTGTGGTTTTCTTGCGTCCTGATTCAAGTCGCGCAGTATCAGCTGGAACAGGTGTTGAAGGTATGTTGAACGCACTGGTAACTGTAGTCGGGCTGAAGGATGGGATCATCGTGCAGGCAGGACAGTCTGCTTGTGGCGTCCAAGGACGGACGTTCATTTCCTTTATCAGTGGAGAAAGGAGAAGACAACTCCAATGCCTCCACACTACACGCTTACTTTGCCAATAGAGGGTTTTGTTGTTGTTGTTGGTTGTGGTGGTGGTGGTGGTTTTATAAGAGTGTACACAGTAAGGGTTAGTTCAGGATTATGACTAGCTTAAGTTTGGGTGGGGTTTGGGTTCATTCAAGAAACGAGGTGGACCAGGACACAGCTGACGTGGGGACCTTGAAGTGAAGCGCTATAGCAGCCAGAATGAAGATTGAGGCCGACTACGACATAGCTGACGTGAGGACCTTGAAGTGAAACGTTATAGCAGCCAGAAGACCTTGAAGCAGACACCTAACAGTGGAGATCCACCAGGGGACAGCCGGAAAGGAGGCCCGGGACAGAGGGCTCTGGTGGTAAAGGCTCTACGCTTCAGAAAGGGGCACATGCGACGATGACGACGATGATGATCAATACAAATAACTCAAACAAGAAAACTTTATTATCTAGAAAACTTCAATATCTATAACAATACAGCAACGACACACACACACACACACACACACACACACACACACACACACACACACACACGACACGCACGCACGCACGCACGCACGCACGCACGCACGCACGCACGCACACACGCACACACACAAAATCAAGTAATGGATAGTAATAAATAGCACATCACGGTAAGCACATAGGACCATGTGCCTGCAAGAGATCATCTCAACACGTAGATTCCAGGGACAGTAGTCTACTACGGCTGTGATACAGACTGGGTCAGTTCTGCAATGCACATATGCCAGCCACCAGTAATGCCAGCTGCCGTCCTCTGATGGTCAGTTGATTTGCATCATTACACGTCAATGTCAAATGTCGGCAAAATCGCAGTCGTGTCTGCATTCTGACTGGCTCTGCTGTGTTGTCTGACCTGGCTAGTTGTCTGACCTAGCTTTGTCTGACCTGGCAAGTTGTTGGACATGCTAAGTCATTTGACCTGGCAAGTTGTTGGACATGCCACGTCATTTGACCTGGCAAGTTGCTGGACATGCCACGTCATTTGACCTGGCGAGTTGTTGGACATGCCACGTCATTTGACCTGGCAAGTTGCTGGACATTTCAAGTCATTTGACCTGGCAAGTTGTTGGACATTTCAAGTCATTTGACCGGGCAAGTTGTTGGACTTGGCAAGTTGTCGGACCTGGCTAGTCGTTTGACCTGTATGACAACGGCCTAACTGTGTTACGTGTATTGCTCGTTAATGACATTCCGTTTTCTTCTTGGCCATTGTTAGTGCTAGGCGAGAGTCTTCTCTATACACTTTTTCTCTGATTGGGGAAGGGGGGGGGGGGATGCCGGGGGCAGGAGGGGAGGGCACTGTACTTGTAGGCTTTCTTCTAGCGTCTAGAAGAAGAACGAAAACTGACAACAGCTCCGGAAATGAGAAGACAACTCGTAAAAGGAAACCACCTCAACCCACTCTTGCCAGTTTCGCGGAGCACTTCACGTATAAGGCCTGCGTGCAGTGATGAAAGGAGACGAAAATAGACTGACAATGAAGCGTGCACGCGCAGACCTCCTTCACCGACCTAGAAACAGACGTGACCTGAACTCAGGCGCAAACAGCTGGCACGTGGGCGCGCGCATGCTGATCAGCCCGGGAGTGTGGATATGGTAATGTCAGTTATTTATAGAGCGTCCGGCCTTGGGATCTAAGCGCATATGTGCGCTCTCACACAAACACTACGTTTCCTAGTTATGTCTATATCATCAACACATGTACATACCTACATTCATATATGTTGACATGCATATACGTTCCACGTTACAGGCATGGGTATGCGCTCGCGCGCGCTCGTGTGTGTGTGTGTGTGTGTGGTGTGTGTGTGTGTGTGTGTGTGTGTGTGTGTGTGGTGCGTGCGCGCGCGCGCGTGCGTGCGTGTGTGCGCGCGCGCGCCATGCTTTTTTTTTCTTCTTTTTTTAACAGCAAAATTTTAAGAATTAAAATCGTTATCCATAATGACACTTTTTGTGGGCTAAAAAGTCTTCGTTATCAAGAATAAAATTTTCTGTGGGCTGTAACGTCATCGTTATCCGTCATGACACTTTCTGTGGACTGTGACGTCATCGTTATCCGTCATGACACTTTCTGTGGACTGTGACGTCATCGTTATCCGTCATGACACTTTCTGTGGACTAAGAAGTCATCGTTATCCGTCATGACACTTTCTGTGGACTAAGAAGTCATCGTTATCCGTCATGACACTTTCTGTGGACTAAGAAGTCATCGTTATCCGTCATGACACTTTCTGTGGACTAAGAAGTCATCGTTATCCGTCATGACACTTTCTGTGGACTAAGAAGTCATCGTTATCCGTCTTGACACTTTCTGTGGACTAAGAAGTCATCGTTATCCAGTATGACCCTTTCTGTGGGCTGTGACGTCATCGTTATCCAGTGAGACACTTTCTGTGGGCCGTGACGTCATCGCTATCCAATAATAGACTATCTGTGGGCTAAGAAGTCATCGTTATCCTGTAAGACACTTACTTTTGGCTGTGACATCATCGTTGTCCAGAATGACACTTGGGCTGAGAAGTCATCCAGTATGACACTTTCTGAGGGCTGAGAAGTCATCGTTATCCATTATGACACGTTACTCGATGACACAATTAAGTTGCATAATTGTTTCAGTATTTGTGTGTGACATCCTTCTCGGTGGAATGGACTGCTGTGTCATCCACTAGACATTTGGTATCTCACCTTTCGGGGGTTGTTGAACCTGAATTGTTCATGGCTGGTTTCAAGATAACCTCCATTGTCCACGCAAACCGTATTAAGAGAAATTGCAAAGTCGGCTGCTGTGCCATCTTCCAGACTAACCCAGTCTGTTGTGTGTTCGTTTGTTGAGGTGCTCACTGAGATGCCGGGAAATACTTCTTCAGCAATTGTCAGACTGATGTTCGTCGGGACGTGATACATCTCGATGGGGTAGGAGGAGGGGGAGGGGAGAGAGAGAGAGAGAGAGAGGGGGGGGGGGGGCGCAGCTGAATCATCTTGTGTGGAACTGATCCACATGTATTTGCCAGATGGAGCCACACCCCATCAAGGTCCTTTTCTCTGCCTTCGTTCTTGGGGTTCAGCTCTTTCCAGTTCATAGTGGCATGTTCTACACGATCAAAACAATCACGGAATGCCTGCCTACTTTTTTGGGCTGACGCGACAAATCCAGCTTCACTACTCATCATCAGTTTTCTGACAGGTATTTGGTCAGTCTTGCTTCGATGACTGTCACCTCGCCAGCAGTGACACTGGTCAGATGACCTTCACCTCACCAGCAGTGACACTGGTCAGATGACCTCCACCTCACCAGTAGTGACAGTGGTCAGGTGACCTTCACCTCACCAGCAGTGACAGTGGTCAGGTGACCTTCACCTCACCAGCAGTGACAGTGGTCAGATGACCTTCACCTCACCAGCAGTGACAGTGGTCAGATGACCTTCACCTCACCAGCAGTGACAGTGGTCAGATGACCTTCACCTCACCAGCAGTGACACTGGTCAGATGACCTTCACCTCACCAGCAGTGACAGTGGTCAGAAGTGGTGGCCATGTGGTCACTCCAGTTGTCCTCTGTGGAAATGGACACTGCATCAGATGTCGCCGCTCGCGATTTCTTAACTTCTTCCAGGCGTCTTAGTTTCGAAGAATTTGTCGTGGGGCTGATTTTTAGCCTGAGTTGGCGCTTACACCGACATGAGTGTGCTCTAGGCTAAAATGTGTGTGTGTGTGTGTGTGTGTGTGTGTGTGTGTGTGTGTGTGTGTGTGTAAAGAGAGAGAGAGAGAGAGAGAGAGAGAGAGGGAGATAGAGAGAGAGGGAGAGAAGGAGGGAGGGAGTGAAAGGAACATGACTGGTACAACAACAAAGCAATTATCCCTACTTGCCCATTTGCTACACACGCAAAACTATTAAATGCCACAGATTTACCAAAAAAAAAAAAAAAAATGTTCAAGAAAATACTCCCCCCCCCCCCCCCCCCCCCCCCCCCAAGATACACCACAGACACAAAATGCGCGCGTGGAGTCCTGATGCTAATTACTGTCGTTCATTTGTTTTCAGGTATGGTAAACGCAGCCACACATATTACTACCAGCAGTCACACATTACCGAATGTGTTTTTTATAGAATGGGTGCAGTCGGGAAGAGGAGGATGGACAATTAAGCAACGGAGAGAGAGAGAGAGAGAGAGAGAGAGAGAGAGAGAGAGAGAGAGAGAAGAGAGAGAGAGAGAGAGAGAGAGAGAGAGTTCAGACTTCAGATTTGTATTCAGTAAGGCCACTGGCCCATTTGAAGGAGAATGAGCACAATCACTCACATTAAATGTAAGAAACAAATGATTTATCAGGAAACAAAAACAACAAAACACAACGCCATCTAAGACGTCATTATTTCTCTGATCTTAAACGCCTTAAACGGAAACATAAATTCCTAATAACCTTATAACTGTTAGAACTAAGTAGCAACTGTAAACGAAACATACATGGGCGCCTGTAGTATTTCTGTTGGATAAATTTCTGACGAATATCTTCTAAAGCTGGACAAAGGAACATAAAGTGTATTTCATTTTCCTCACCTTGCACACACAATGGATACACTAAGTCATTTTTGTCTATGTTGTCTGTATGAGTCCTTATGTCCGAAACACCAACTCTGAATTTAGCAATTGATTTTTTCAGATGCATATCCAAATCAAATTTCAAATAAGGCTGAGTACAACGAAAACTAGAACAATTTCTGTACAAATCATAACGTTCACTACTTAGGATATGATCGTCCCACATTTGCCATCTGCAGTCAATCAACCTTTGTCGGAAAACACGAACAAACTGGCTTTGATTACCAATACCTTGAGACAGCCAGATATCCCCAAATCCGCGCTTACAGAGAGAGAGAGAGAGAGAGAGAGAGAGAGAGAGAGAGAGAGAGCGAGAGAGAGAGAGAAACTTGGCACTACTAAAGAGAAGTGTACAGTTCAAAGTGTGCATAATTTATGTTTAAAAACCTAAGTTTTAGGATGGTCGTATTAAGCCACTTAAAACAAACAGAAAACCTAACATGGCATAACTTTTTACATTTCCAGGCTTAGTCGATTTAATCAGTGCACAAAGGGTGTGTGTGCAATATATCATCATATCTTCCGTGTGTGTGTGTGTGTGTGTGTGTGTGTGTGTGTGTGTGTGTGTGTGTGTGTGTGTGTGAGAGAGTGTGTCCCCGCTGCTTTAGCGTATTAAAAGTGTTGCCTTTTTTCTATTCTGGGGTGGGTGTCGTTAATTACAAGTCCTTCCCCTCCGTTTCCCCCTCTCCCTTCCCAAACACACACACACACACACATCCCCCGCCATCTCTCTGAAGGGACGTTACGTTGCACCACAGCGCGTGCTGCTATGAAAGGCAGCCAACCGTCGCACTTCAAAAACACCACACGCGCAGAAATGACGCACTTTCCCCATTGGCTCTCCACGCGCAGGCGCAGGTTCGATCTAGACGAGTCCAGTTTGCGAATTAGGGGTGCGCAGTTCCGTTTGTTGGTCGAGGAGGCGCGCTGGCGCGGGTTTCGAGTGTGAACTGGCTACCCTGGCCCCGTGGACCCAACTCATCTTCTTTGTGGATCGGAAATAAAAATGCCTGCCAGCCCAATTGAGCCACACTCCTGCTTCCCGAAACGTCGGTAGCGTGCATGTGCCTTGTTTTGTGGGCCTGTTACCCCATCTCGATCCGTTCGCTAGACGACTTGCCTTTTACGTGCGTGCTGTGGTGAGTGATGACATTCATTTCCTTCACCAATTGATCATTTCATCTTTCATTTCTAAATAAACAGTCTGTTCTCCTTTGTAACTGACGGTCCAAAATTAAAGCTGGTCACCTGTCGTATTATGAAATGCCACATTTTCTTTGTCCTCGCCCGACAGACTGAGAAGCGTTGTGCCAATTTAAGCTGACAAGTACTAGGCCCAAAATATTACATACTGGTGGGTTAAAGGTTGACTGACATAACGGCAAACGACTGTTGATAAATCACGATTAGTTTAAGATGATTGTTGACACCTAGATTCAGACAGACACGTATCGAGTTGGACGCACAAAATATGCTAGACCGACCATTTCATTAAAACCATTTGGCAACGTTTCACGAGACGCATACTCGGTACTGGCTATATTGATTGGTTTATCTGAATAAGACTGTGGATACGGATTTTTAACCAGTGTAATAGATTATGGATTTTGATCACTCGATCGAGTGGATGTGAAAGCGAAAGCAGCCATCAGCCATTTTGTTCGTCCAATTTATGTTGCTTCGACTTGAACTGTTTGTGATATAGAAAAGAAATATCTAAAACCTATTTATCGATTGTATAGATACTATGGGCCTGAATAAGTGCAGAAAAAGTCTTGAAGAGAAAAAATACGTTTTGTTTTGGACACGTTTTCAGATGTCGATTGTGCACAGGCATGGAACAGTAGCAGACGACACATTATCTCCCCTTTGTTTACATCCTGCACAGACACGTTACGCACTCTTGCCAAATATCTGTTGCCAGGAAAACCACGTATTTTGTTTAACAGTTCATCACAGGGCCAGCGTGGGTGCATGTGGGGGTTAGAGTTTGGTTTCTTAGGAATAAATACCACTCCTGTGACCAAGATAAAGGCGGCTCCAGTCGGGGGACCATCCGGTTTTGACTGGAACCTCGAATCTCTCATCAGCTGACTCGGTCGCCGCCCGCCGTGGTGCGTTACCCGTAGTGGAACTACCTTGCGCGGGCGGGCGGTGCGGTGAACATGGCCAGCGACCCAGTTATAACCAGTTCTGGCTGGATATTGCCGGAGAGAGACTGGCGTATTGACCTCACGCTGTACCTAATCAGGCTGCGCGTGGCTTGGGCGTGCACTGTTTCATTAGGATAGCCTAGTCTGTGACTGACTGCTTCCGCATGAGTTAATGCGTCATCGAAATCAGTTGGACACCGACCGGAGGCAACGACTTTTAAATTATACAGCTAGCAAACAGTCCGTCTTCACAGTCCGTCTTCACATTCCCCATTAGTTCCGTCCAAACGCACTCGCAGGCTTTCTTTTCAGACGAATCGTCTATTTTACACTTTAGCCAATCACGTGTGCGTAGTCCGTTGGCTCGATGATCGGATACATCTGTAACATGTCGCCGTCGTGAGAGAACTGAGGTCAGAGAACTGAGGTGACCACAGACCCCGGGGGAGGGGGGGGGGGGGGGGGATTGTGGCACAGTAAACATTTGACTCGGCTCGAGTAGCACTTGAACTCGGTATGGCTGATCCTTCGCTGCTTTGGGCATGCACGGCGAGAGGGTCTTGCCAGCATTGACACACTGTAGCACAGGGTGTCAGTTTCACCGTAGGTGATTTAATCATCTCTGGAACAAGATCGGTAATGCTGTTAACATCATCAGGCGGACTATGTGTAAAGACGCTGATGACTGAGAAGGTTTGGTGAATCATTTCCTGTATTAAGTTGGAACAGTCTACCATATAGTGAGAGCGAATTTTCATTTGTTTAAAAAAAAAAAAAAATTCCTGTATTAAGTTGGAACAGTCTACCATATGGTGTGAGCGAATTTTGATTTGTTAACATTTTTTTTCACCATCCACATAAACTTTCCAAGCACTTAGGAGGATGGGAAAGGGGGGGGGGGGGGGGGGGGAGAGAGAGTTCAAAAAACGAATATTGAATTTCACTCGTCCAGTTTCTCAACGCTGTCTTCGTTTTTGATGCTGACAACCATAACGCAACGGTGACAGGCCCAGTCCGATGTTCCCTGCAGCCCCGTGTTCATTGACTGAAACGGGGGCATTGCTTGTCTGACTGAGCGCTCAGCCGGAGCCATCGAATGAAGAAATACTAGTTAACAAGGTATTAGTAAAACAAATATGGTTAACAGGATAGAAATAAAACATACAGGTAAACAAGATAGAAGAAAACAAAAACAAGACAGCTTGCAATATAACAAGTATGATTTCAAGATAGCAATAAAACGAACTTGTTGCCCACGAGATGGGTTTTATTTGGATCACACTTACGATTGATTACCGATACATTTGTGAAAAAAAAAGAAAAAAAAAAATGTTGGTTCTTCGTGCATACAAACAACGAGAGCTGATCAGGGAAAAACGGTGGTGGTGAACAGACACATACTGACAGGCACACGGACACACACAGTTATACACGCACGGAATCACATACACGAACGCACGCGCGCACACACACATACACACGCACGCACGCGCGCGCGCTCACACACACACACACACACACACACACACACACACACACGAGCCAGCGAAGATGGATGTTGGTTTTCAACTTGAAGAACAAGTTGGCAGGTCCCCTATGTTCTTCCGCCCACACGCATGCACTTTTTTTTTTTTTATAATTTTAACGCAGACATTGTGTTTTGATTCTGTACTCCCTTTTTTACGGGAGGGGGGCGGGGTTGAGTAGGTGTTCATTACTTCTACCCCCACTCCGCGCGTGCACACGCACACACACATACACACACACACACGATCGATTGGAGATAGGGCTGTGGACGAAAGCGGGCAATTAGACTATCACGTGACGCGCGCGCGCACGCACACACACACACACGCACACGCACAATTTCCTTTCTACTTTTCCCCTTTCGAAGAACCAGGATTGAACGTGCAGAAGGGAAATGGGAGGTGATGGGGGAGAGGGTGGGGGGGGGGGGAGGAAGGAGCTGAGAGCGATGACATAATATAAATCTGATCGATGGGGGGAGAGGTTGTGGGCGAAAGCGGGCAATTAGCCTATCACGTGACTCACACTGACCTGAATACAATGTCTAGTTAGAACTCGTGGAACGCGTCGTTATGGTTACTTCCTCAGCTTGTGATAAAACATGACAGCTGATGCATGTCCACCCAGTAGTATCAGGAAGAGAGACTGGGGTGAGGGAGATGGGGGTGGGCGGGAAGGGATGTTACTTCGCCTTTCCCATACTAATGTCATGAGAGTTTCTGGTGTCTACGCTTTTTTTTCACTCTACCACGTAATTAGAAAACTGATTTCACACCCGAGACCACTTTACAGTTGTCAAGGCGCGCGCGCACACACACACACGCACACATGCATGCGCGCGCGCGCGCGCGCACACACACACACACACACACACACCACACACCAATAGGCCTGTCAACAAGTTCCAGGATGGCCCAGTTTCGTTCTAATTGTAGCCCTGGGTTTCCCCATTCATTCCCATTCGATGGGGACACGATTTCGTTACATACGCTGGTAGATGAATTTTCCCCCCAGACATCGACAATGGCTTGACAGAGATCGTGTAGATCTGTGCCGACCGATTCAAATATCGTGTAATGACGAAAGAAAAGTGACAATAGATTACAGTATCGAGGTGAAGGAGATGGGTCAAGGTTTCAGTTCACTGTGACACGTCGTCCGCGAAGTTCATCTCGCGGTGGATCCCAGACCATGCCATCAAGCTGCCCTCCCCGTGCCACCACACATGGGGTCGTCCCGTGACCTGATCGACCTCCTAGGAGAACGAATCGGAGAGCAGCGCGTGACCCACAGAACGAGGTCACTCCTGAGAAAAAATACTTCACTTGTAGGCCTACCGTTCTTCCGGCCAATCAGAAGACGTTACTATTTTGGGTGCGGTCTGTGGAGGAGGGTAGAGGGGGTGGGGGTTAGATTTCCCGCTTTGTGTTTCCGTGTGTTTCACTGCTGTCTCTGTCACATACAACGATCACAGTGCTGTGAACTTTCCTTAAGACATGGAGACGGCCATACAGCGGCCTGGGGCTGTAAAGTGCTCTCAGGTTACCCAGTCCCACCATCTGACACTGAGACCCGATCTAAATATAGCCCGGCATGGTGGAAACGGGGTTAATGAAGGCATGTAAACAATAGACCCCCAGCAAGCTCTGAAGCAAGGGAAGCCACTCAGCTTGGGCACACGAGGAACACGTTAAAAAAAAAACAAAACATAATAGAGCTAGCTTTTTTTTTTCCCTTTTAAATGCTTTTTCTTCTTCTTTTCCTTTTCTTTCTTTTTCTTCTTTTTTTTTTTTAAAGTGTATTTATTTAAATGCACTGTACATTAGCGCAACAAAAGTTGATGACAGAATAATGTTAAAAAAAATTATATATATATGTATGTATATATTATATATATATATATATATATATATATATAGATACATCGAGTGATAGAATACATACACACAAAAGCACAGGGTGCAAGTAATATGCTCGTTTTCATAAACAAAGCGGGACAGAAAAGTAAATTTTCAACAAATATGTCTCCTTCAGATATCGGTCCAGAAAACGCACAAAACAATGCTTTCCACATCACAAACAGCATGAAAATGACAATTTGATCCTGTGTTAAAGAAAAAGACTATGGGGTCACGTTTGATGGAAGCTTTTACTCTGAAACTTATCAGGCTATCCAATGGGTAGGACTGGTTTAAGAAAAAAAAAAAACAACGATCAATTTGAATATACCTTCATTAGACCTGATGAAACACTGATGCAATTCTCCTATTTGAATATACCTTTGTCAGACCTGATGAAACACTGATGCAATTCTCCTGTTTGAATATACCTTCATTAGACCTGATGAAACACAGATGCAATTCAACTGTAGTTGAAAAGACCAGAGTAAATTGAAAAGGAAAAATGGAGAGCACTGATTGTTTAGTAACTTGAAGTTTTGCAACTTTCATTCATTCAAAAGAGAATGACAAATGGGAATCTTGGCACAGGCTGATAAAATCTTGATCTGGATGACATTTGAAATTTATCTGGCTTTCCATGATCAGTCCAGAAATACCAATGAAGATATGTCCAAACACCATACCTATGGGAAAAATCCTACAGTGAAGAATTATACAAATGACACTTATTTCTTACAGGGTTTAAACAGGTTTGAAATGCAAACACTTTAGAAATTTTCTAGAAAGAAATACAAGATTCTTTCATCATGCAGTTTTGTCAGTAATTGTATGAGTAGTTACTCATAAGAATTACAGCAACAAATCTGCTGGAAACATGCATGAGACAAATGCACGAAGAGCAGAAGGCCAGCTGTCAGCTCATGGCCTGGCCTGTCCACAGCTACCACTACAACTAGTGTAATTCCTGCTTTAGGGCCAGAGAAAGAAATGCAGTGTATACACACACACATGCACACACACACACATACATCATACACACACACATTCTCTCTCTCTCATGCACACACACACACACACACACACACACACAAAAGGAAAAAAATAGTAGCTTACACTTTCTTGGGCAGAACACTCCTTTTTCTCCTTTCTTTTCCCTTCTTTCACTTGTTCCCCATGTTTTCAGAGACCACACAGCACGGGAGCATCATGATATCAGACTGATTTATGGATGGGCAAGTTGAATGGGTGTCCAGGGATTTGGTACTGTAGAGATTGGTTTAGTGGCCATGGCTCACAGATGTCTGGATTTATGGTTGATTATTGGCTAGGTGCAGGTGTTTATATCTATGGGTTAATTAGTGGCCATTGCTTAAAGGTGTCTTGATTTGCATCATATTAGGACAGCAAAGTTCATGTTCATGTATACGTCAAGTTAGCAGGAAAAGTTTCATGAATACATCATGTCAGGACCAGTGAATGCGTGTCTCTGTGTGAGGGAGGTGGAGAGAGTGGTGTGGAAGTAGTGTCACTGGGAGGGAGGGAGGGTGGGACAAAAAAGACCAACAAGATGAGATGGAAGATTGAAAAGATGAGGTAGAAGATCAACAAAATGAGATGGAAGATTGAAAAGATGAATGGAAGACCAACAAGACGAGATGGAAGATTTAAAAGATAGGATGGATAACTGACAAGATTAGATGGAAGATTGAAAAGATGAGATGGAAGACCAAGGAGATGAGGTCAAAGATTGAAAAGATAGGATGGACAACCAAAAAGATGAGTTGGAAGACTAAAACTATGACATGGATGATGAGAAAACATGAGGAGGAAGAGAAAAAAAAAAAAAGAAAAGAAAAAAAAAATGATGGAAGATGAAAAATATGAGATGAAAGACAAAAAAAAGTGAAAAAAAAAGATAAAATGGTGATATGTAAGATGCAACAGATAAGAAGGAAAACAAAAGAGCTCACTCTGAGAGTACATTTCAGTTTTTGAGACTGAGAATTCGATTTCATTTTTGTCTCACAGAGTTGATGCTGTACTGATTTATTTCCGTTTTACAGTTTGTTTTTTTTAATCCTGGTACAGAGACTGTTGTTTCAGTATATTTTAGAAGAATCAGTGTGCTTACAGAGCCTTTTGATTGATCACATGGCAGATGAGTCACTGCTGACATGTTTGAGACTTTCCTTTCCCCTTTTCCAGGCACAAGCAGAAACATGGTTCAACTAAACGCTGTTGCTGGAGAACAGACAGAGGTGGCGCCCCCTACCACTTACATCCCGGCGTGTTACGCTGGCTATCAGGTCCCTCTGGACCAGCTCCCCCACACCTCCCTTGTCCAGCCCTCAGGGTCTGTGGAGGTCAGCTGTTCCTCCCATGCCCCCCTGGCCCCAGCCTTCTGTCCAGAGACTGGCAGTGACCCATCCCACAGTCAGGTGGCCATCCTGACCACAGACTCTGCCCCCTCCTACCTCTCTCCACAGCCCTGCATTATGTCCCCTGTGATGGTCAACTCCAATATCCACCCCCTGATCTTCACCTCCTCCACCACAGACAATATTCCCGTGACTGATCTCAGTTCTGAATCTCAGCCAACCTCCGGTGACTTGGCCAATGATGCTGGTAAAACCTTTGAGATTATCCCGGTGAAGGAGAGTTGTAGTTACGAGGTGGTGGACAATGCTCATGCAGCACCCTCTTTCAACCCCAACAGTCTTCTCCAGACAGACACCCGCACAGACAGTGTGGACAGTCTCTTGGAGAGCAGAGGCTACTCTTCAGACGGCTCTGATGTGTACATGAACAGCGACTACACGGACACCGTCACTAGCGCTGACAGCACCACCTTCCTCCTGCCCGTCAAACACTCTGAGAACAGAAATTCAGCGTGCCATGAGGCGTCATGTACAGAGAGTTCCGCCTTGATGTCCAGCTTCTACAGCAATGAAGCGTTCACCAAAGATAGCCGACAACACCTGGTCACCTGGGCCTCTGAGGACTGTGTCCCTGAAGAACCAGGAGAGGATGCCGCCCTGGAGTCCAGTGAGACCAAACCGTGGGAGGTCAGCATCCAGCTTCCAGAGGAGGACACAGGAGCCCTGGCAGACAGAGAAGATGAAGAGAATGACTGTGAGGATGGAGAATGCCTTGCCCAGCAGGTGACACTGCCCTGGACAACCTGGTCAACCACCTGGCAGAGCAGCATCCTCAGGAGGTGGTAGACATCAAGATAGAGGTGCTGGACCAGCCAGTGTATCCCTCGCTGACAGAGGCCCTGGAGGAAGAGCAGAGCTGGCTACAGAGCACGGACAGCTTGCATCATTACAAGCTGCTGAAGCAGGGCCGTTCCACCACCCTGACCAACCTGCGTGTCCACACTCTTAGCAGCCTGCGTGCCAACACCATGAACAACCTGCACGAACGCAGCAGCTTCCTCAACCTGACTGCCGCCTCCGTCACCAACCTTGGCCACGCCTGTCAGAAGGCTCTGTCTTATGTTCGTGCCGACATGGAGTTTGGATCCATGATGTCACTGGGCAACAATGCGTTTTCCTCTTCCCTGTTGCCAGGGAAACAACAGCCGCCTCACGATGTGCAGGAGATGGGTTGTGGGAAGAAGGGAGGGCAGGCGACGGTGGCCAGCGGCTGTCACACACGGAACATGCTGTACATGGCCCTCCTGGTGACCATCCTGCTCATCGCCGTCAACACCACGCGCAACTTGCAGAGCAGTCTGAACCAGGAGGGCGGGGTGGGCATCATCTGTCTGGCGGTCATGTTTGCCTCCTACACCCTGGGCAGTCTGCTGAGCCCTGTGCTGGTGCAGTGCCAGGGAGTGAAGCTGTGTGTCATCCTGGGGCTGGTGCTGCAGCTGCTGTACGTGGCCGCCAACCTCTACCCCCGGCTGTGGCTGATGCTGCCCGCTCCCTGGGGGGAGGGGCCAGTCTGGCGCTCATCTGGAATGCCATGTCCACCTACATCGTCCTCCTCGCCCGCGGGGAATCAGAGTACAAGCAGAAATCGTACCAGCGTGTCTCTGATAAGTACTTTGGAATGTTCTGTCTCATTTACCAGAGCAACCTCATTATCGGCAACCTGGTCGCCTCCCTTGTCCTGACTTTTGCTGGCGGTGACGATGGCAGTGCACCAGTCCTTGTCAACAGTTCTAACATTAACTCCACCTTGCCAAACCTGCCTTCACCAGATGGCGCTGTCACATTAGGCACAGACTATCTCAGCGCAATGGTCGATGGGAATGACACAGACAACAGTTCTGCGGCGATGATGCAGCCCTTTGATGCTTTGATGGATTCTCATTATCATCTGTGTGGGGCCGAGTACTGTCACCACTTTGTGCTGAACCAAGAGTCGTCAGCTGTGCCTGAACGCACGGTGTACCTGTTGTTTGGAATCTTCATGCTGCTGGTAGGGGGGGCCATCCTCATCGCCATCTTCCTGCTGGAGCCCCTCTCCCCCCGCCCCTGCTCCTCCTTCGCCACCCCCTGGCACAGCGTCAAGCGCCAGGTGCTGTCGCTGGTCAAATTCTCCCGCAACGCCAAGTTCCTGCTGATGCTGCCGCTGCTCGTGTACAGCAACATGCAGTTCAGCTTTGTCTGCTCTGAAGTCATGATGGTGAGTGATCATGCAGGTTGTCTGGATATGTTCTGCCTGTTACAGAAGTGAGTAAAGCATTGTTTTGATTAGCATGGCCAATCAGTCACAGGTGTGTCACCTGAAGTTAAAAAATACAGCACAGAATGTCTTCCAAATTAATAAAGCTTCATTATCCTGCACATGTATGTGCACATCCATGGTTCTGTTGCAGGGAATGATCACAGCTGTACCAGTTTATGAAATAAACATTTCAGTGGATTAACAAAATTGTTTAATCTTTTTCCCCTAACCTTCTGTGAGTTCTGAAATTTTAAATTATTACACATTTTAGAAACTTTTCTCAGACATATGAATAGGACTGTATTTTGCACTGCTGGTCGACTTTTTGTTTGTTTTTGTTCAAGAAATTGCAGAATTTCTCTCATTTATAAAGTGTAGATTTGTGGAGGTAAGCGTGATACAGATGTTACGGGTGATGTGTTCTTGAAGCGTGAGTCGATGGAGAGGGCTTGGTGTGTGGCAGGCGTATGTGACGTGCCCGGTGGGGGTGTGGCTGGTGGGTTACACTATGATTGGCTACGGGGTGAGCTGCAGCCTGGCCTCCTATGTCACGCAGGCCTTGTTCTCCCGCGTCGGCCGTGGCTTCTTCATCGGACTTGGTGAGTTCTGGGCCCTTGACTTCCTCTAATTGGCTTTCATGTTTCTGACAAGGTCTCCTTGCTGACTGCTTGATGTGGAGTATTATGGCAATCTTATCATGTACTGCTTTAGTATTTTAGTGATTATTGACGTTGCAGTCATTATTAAAAAGCTAAATTGACTTTATCATCATATAGATGTTCAGGTGGTCATTAATGTTTACTGTGATATCAGTGGGCGTTTGATTCTGCTTTCAGTGCCATTTCACCATGCTAATTCTTGTTAAGTGTGATGTCGTCATGTGTTGGTCATCCTGACTTGTGTTCTCCGTGATGTCACCATACTGGCTTGTGTTCTCCTGATGTCACCATACTGACTTGTGTTTATTGTGATGTCACCATACTGACTTGTGTTCTCTGTTATGTTGCCATACTGACTTGTGTTCTCTGTGATGTCACCATACTTGTGTTCATTGTGATGTTACCATACTGACTTGAGTTCACTGTGATGTCACCGTACTGAGTTGTGTTCACTATGATGTTATGATACTGACTTGTGTCCATTGTGATGTCCAGCCCTGATGTGGCCCTTTGCGGTCGGCTGGGCTATAAGCAACATTATCTTATCCATTGTGATGTCACCATACTGACTTGTGTTCATTGTGATGTCACCATACTGACTTGTGTTCTCTGTGATGTCACCATACTGACTGGTGTTCTCTGTGATGTCACCATACTGACTTGTGTTCATTGTGATGTCACCATACTGACTTGTGTTCTCTGTGATGTCACCATACTGACTTGTGTTCATTGTGATGTCACCATACTGACTTGTGTTCTCTGTGATGTCACCATACTGACTTGTGTTCTCTGTGATGTCACCATACTGACTTGTGTTCATTGTGATGTCACCATACTAACTTGTGCTCTCTGTGATGTCACCATACTGACTTGTGTTCTCTGTGATGTCGCCATACTGACTTGTGTTCTCTGTGATGTCGCCATACTGACTTGTGTTCTCTGTGACGTCACCATACTGACTTGTGTTCTCTGTGATGTCACCATACTGACTTGTGTTCTCTGTGATGTTACCATACTGACTTGTGCTCATCATGATGTCACTAACTTTCTTTCACTGTAATGAACCTGTATATGGAGTTTTCTTTATGATGTCACCATAGTCACTTGTGTTAACAATAATGTCACCATCCTAATTTATGTTCACTGTGGTGTCTTAATCTGATCCATAATGACTTGTGTTCACTGTGATTTTACCATCCATGTTGTGTTCAATATGATGCCATACTGATTTGAGTTCATTTGCAATGCATCAAATATTCTACCGGCAGCCATCTAGGGAGAATTGTTTTGTTCATTTATCCATCTAGTATTTGAGAGATTTGAAAGAGATTTGAAGAAAATGGACTTGTTTGTGTATTTTGTGTGAAATCAGCATTCCGTTTCATCTGGTTTTGTATTTGACCTCCTGACTTGTAGTTGTGACCTCTCTGATCCACTTTCAGTGTTGGTGACTCGTCTACCACCACCATGTGTGTGCCTTTCCTTTCTGCTCTTTGAGTTGATCAACACGGTGTTGACGTTAACAGAGTCTGTTAAGACTATGACATGTGAACTTGTGCCTGTTTGTTCTGCCTCATGATATGAAGTGATAAGTGAAGCTACGACTGCAGTCTAATTTCTGTCCAGCTTGGTGAACTTGACATATTGATAGGATTCCACCCATAATACATAATATCATGTTGATATGATTCTCATCATAAAGCACAATGGGTTTTGATATGATATGACCAGTAATGCATAGTTTATGTTTATGTGATTCCACCCATAATGCATTTCTTGTATTAATGTAATTCCACCCATAATGTGTAATTTGTGTTGAAGCGATTCAGGTCCATGATACATGATTTATGTTGCTTTGAAAGTTTGATTTGGTGAAGTAATTGGTAAGATAGAAAAAAGTTTTTTAATTTGCCATTTAATTTTAGGTGATCAAACAAATAATGAAAGTTTTATCCAGATGTTGACAGTTGCTGTAAAATGAAAAGAGAAACGAGCGGGAGATGACTATTTTTTTAAAGAGTATGTTTGGGTTAAACATTTTGTTCATGAACTGAAAAATGTATACACATATGGGAAATGGATCACGATAATGTTTGGGTTAAAAGTTTTGTTTATGAACGGAAAAATTGGTACAGGTGGGAAATTGATGAAGCTAATGTTTGGGTCAAATGTTTTATATATTACTGAAAAATTGGTACAGGTGGGAAATTGATGAAGCTAATGTTTGGGTCAAATGTTTTATATATTACTGAAAGATTGGTACAGGTGGGAAATGGATGAAGCTAATGTTTGGGTAAAAAGTTTTGTTAATGAACTGAAAAACTGGTACATGTGGGAAATGGATGAAGATGATGTTCCAGTCAAATGTTTTCTTAATGAATTGAAAAATTGGTATGTGTGGGAAATTGGTAAGGAGGATGTTTGTCAAATGTTTTCTTAATGATTTGAAAAATGGGTAGTGTGGGAAATGGATGAAAATGTTGTTTGGGTTAAAAGGTTCATTGAAAAATTGGTACGTGTGGGAAATTGGTAAGGAGGATGTTTGTCAAATGTTTTCTTAATGAATTGAAAAATGGGTAGTGTGGGAAATGGATGAAAATGTTGTTTGGGTTAAAAGGTTCATTAATGAACAGAAAATTGGTACATATGGGAAATAAATGAAGCTAATACTTGGGTCAAATGTTCCGTTGATTACTGAAAAATTGGTACATGTGGGAAATGGATGAATTCGATGTTTGGGTTAAAAGTTGGATTAATGAGCTGAAGACATGGTATGTATGGGAAATGGTTGAAAAGGAGACAGCGGCTGTGTGCACACAGCGGCCAGCACCCGTCCAGGTCCCGCAGGACTCGTGGTCAGGGCGGCCCGCTCCAGACATGTCCTTTCTTCACTGCACATGTGGTCATTATGACCTCTAACCTTTGCTTAGGTCCCCAAGGTTGCAACTCTTGGCCCAACACGACACTTGCTTAAGCAGATTTTTTCTTAATTTCCATTTTCAGTCCTTGAAAAAATGAGAGTATTGGTCTAAAGCTACACTGAAGAGCCCTCCTGCTTCAGTCAAGTGAAGATGCGGGAAGAGTAACGGTGCCCTCAGAAGATTGAAGATGAGGCCGAGGTCCCCCCCCATGGCCAGCCTAGGGCGTGAAGCAGAGACCACCTGTATCCAGGTGGCGCCGGTTAGGGCCAGCACAGCACTGAGGATAGAGTCGGCACAGAGCTAAACTGTTGAGGAAGCTCGTCAGCCTGGGCTCCTCAGTAAGCCGATGTACCGCACCTCAGGGGGAACCCTAGGGAAGCGCTGTATCGTCTGGTTACCCACCCTCTGGTGGTGAGTATGATGGCGGAAACCTCTGCCGGCATTGACGGGGAGGTAAGTCCGGCAGGCAGAGAGTTCCGCCCCCTCCTCTATTCTACATGTCTGCGTGCTATTGCTGCTGGAGTAGCCCAGCTAGCCTGGATTGGCTGACCTCAAAACGACCTTAACCCGAGGACATGGCGATGTTTGCGAAATCATTAAGTTGTATGCCCTTGAAAAGGCTGGTCTTGGGCTCGCTGATACCCTGGGTCTGTCTCTCAAGTCTTGATTGCGTTTCGACTTGACTCTAGTGGAGTGCAGGGAGATCTCGACTTAACCGATTGTCTGTTACCTGTGGAAGCACTTGCCTGAGTATACAGTTACCCTTGAAGCGATTCATGTCAAATGCAAGATACCAAAAGTGAAGATCACAGTTTGAATTGCCAGAAATGGAAGAATAGACATGGTTGCACACTGACCATACAGTTCAATACAATATGTCTTATAATTTCTTACCAAGAAGGAAAAAAGGTATTTCTGAACCATGAAAGCTCAAATGCTGTCAAAACATTTGAAATGTTGTTTTTTTTTATCCAGATTTTTTTAAGTCTGATCCTTCAAATGATACCTGTTCCAAAGGAGAAAAAAAGTCTAAAGAAAAACATTGTGACTTGTCACATTCATGTTAACTGTGATCTCACTTGAAAATAATGAGTATTCTTGATGGATCTACATGAATTTTCTATGTTGATGTATGTACCATGTTTCAAAAGAGGTGAAAAAGTTCAAATGCCGGATTTTATGTATACTGTGGAAAGAGCTGCAATTCTTGACATTAAAAAAAAAAGTACTGGCTTTGAGTAGATGTGGATGACATGTTTCATCTGATAGTAATGAAACCGCTAACTTTAGAATGTTTCATGGCGGCATTGCAGACATCCAGCTAGCCCATCCTAAAAGCTGGTTGATTCAAAACTCCTGTGGAGAGTGGTGGAATGATACAGAAAGACTTTGGGACCAGGAATTGGGAAAAATATCATGAGGGGAAGATGTGTTCAGAATGGGGAATTTGAAGACTTTGTCACCAGAATTTGAATGGTAAAGAAAAGCCGTTTGTGGTGAAGCCACTGTATTCAATAAAAAATTTAAAAAGAACTCATTAAGAAAATGAAACGAAATCATTTTTTTTATTAAAAAGAAGAAAAATGCAGAGAAAAAACCTCTTTTGAAGCAGGAGTGTTTGCACATGATGTATTCTTCTCTGTTCTGTCCTTTCCTGTTCTCTTCTCTTTCAACTGTGGAGGGGAAAAGCATGCTTCCCTAGAAATCTGCAACACTTTTTTGGGCACCTGCAGTTCATGCAGCAGTTCAGGGATTAGAGACAGGAGGAGATGCTGATGGATGAAAAACAGATTGAGCTGTGAACTTTTTTTTTAATGAATTTATTGTTTATATTCATTCACCTACATTTGTTGATATAATTTTTTTTTTTTTTTGTAAATATTTTACTCATTTTACCGATTCTTTTTACATATTTTTTTCTTTTATATTTACAAGACTGACTATTGATTATTCTTTTGCCGCTCAGTTTTTTTTTTTTTTTTTTTTTCATATTTTATTGATCTATTAACTTACCATGCATGTTGTTCCCTTTATTTATTCTGAACATTAAAAGAAAAGAAATGGTTATTAAGTTTGTTGCATACAACAAACCTAGTGATTTGTACTTTCTGTGTGTTTTTTTTCTTGCATCAGTCCCCATTTTTTATTTCCCCCTCTTTTGAGATAACTTGTAGTTGGTGTCTTTCTAGAATTTTGAAATAATTACACATATGTACATGCATTCACACATACACCCCTCCAACACACATGCACATGCATAGTCTTACAGGCACATGCATGCACAGTCAGGCATACATACTAGTGAGCGTGTTCGCTTGCTTGTTCTAAGTTGTGTAACTTACATATGTATGCAGCACACATGGACACAGTTACCAATGTTTCATGCATATTAATTCTGGTACTAATTGTTATGATGCTATAGGTCGTTAGTTGACAGAGCTGCAGGTGCCTCAGTCTTGATGATGTAGTGGGTTCAGAGTTGCTTTTCTTGATTCATTGGTTCCATTCTGTTGACACGGGCACTGACACAGCCTGCAAAGTGAACATCGGTTTGGGAAAGGAACTTTCACTGAGGACAGTTCAGGCACAAACTTGGTGATTCCAGACCTGTAGAAAAGGGAGTGTGGAGAAAGAAATCAGAAAGAAAAGGAAGTGGACAAACGGAGCCATGTCTTGGTTTCTGATTGATTTTATTTGCCTGGCTTCTTGGGAGAGAAATTCACATCCCTGACTGGGTATGAACATTCATTTTAATTTCCAGGTAAACTTTACATAGACCAATCCAACCTCAAATAGGGCAGTGATGGAAAGAAGTAAAGAAAGAACAAGAAAAAACGCTTGGTCATGATTTCACTGTTTCATTGCATTGGGGATCTTGGTTTTAGGGGGAAAGACACTTCAGTTTGTGGCTGAGGCGATAATCAGTCAGGAATTACTTGGTCTCAGAGGGGCATCAAATTTTAATGACGTGTCAGGTGTTTAGGAATGGAACCAAATATTATAAAGTTAAATCTGGCCTGGAGAGAGTCATTTTCTCACAAAGAGTGCAGAGAGTGTGATGGGAGTGACTAAAGGAGTGATACATGCGGATGTGAATGGCAGTGGGTATGTCTGCCATTCCTCTGAAGAATGACTGAATTCCGTGTGGAGCCTGAGGATGTGAATGTGGAAGAGTGTCTGATTGTTGTGATATCCGGGGCCAAGCTGAGGCAGTCAGAGTGCTGTCCCTTTCACTGTCCAAATCCTCAAAGTCCAGAGTTCTTGGACAGGCACATGACATCAAAGCTCGAAGGACTGAGTGGGGTAGTCACATAGAAAAGCCAAAAGTTGAACACACACATTCACACATACACACACACATGCACCAAAGCAGATTCATCAAAATTTAATTGCGCTTTAAAGAACATTCTTTCTTACGGAAAACCATTTTGACTGAAAAACCCTTCAGTTAAATGAAATTTGAAAATTCTGTGACAACTTGATTTACTTTTGTTTGTTTCTTGAAATTTTGAAAATTTATTTCCTCAAGAATCTAGTTTTGAAGTACTAATTTTAATACGCAAATGTTTTGAAAGTCAACTGTAGTTGTGAAAATTTTCCAACAATAAACCTGTCGGGTCAATACGAGAACAAACTTGGTTTAAGAAGGGAATGGATTGATAACACCCTCCCCAACCCATCTCCCAATTTCTCCCCCCACTTCCCACACATGGTCCCCCTTCCTCCTCCCCACCCCCTAAAAAAAAAACAACCCCAAAACAACAACACACACTTTCCAGGATTCTGACCACTTCAAACCCACTTTATAGTACAGGCAAACACCCAGTTACTGACATGCAAGTGTGTGCGCGCGTGCACACACACACACACACACACAGAGTAAATGTAAGCCTCGCCTGAAAAACGCTCCCCGCCCCCCCCACCAACCCAACCCAACCCAAAACGCACAAAAAAAAAACTTTTTGAACAGCCTGCCCAGAAGTGTGGTGCCAGACAGTGGCCTTGCAGACTGCCTGCTGTATCATTCCCGGTGTGTGACTGTCCCGGCTTGGCCCTGACAAAATGACTCTCTGCCAGCCTTCTTTGCCCTGGGTGAGCTCCCCTGTACCGCTTCAAGGGTAACCCACCCGGCCAGTGCCACTATAGGCTGAAACTTGGCAAGTGCTTCCCTGCTCAGACAGCTCCAAGGCAAAATTCTGTTCCAGTACCAGACTGTGTATACTGTACAAATGATCAGATTCACTTTTGTACCTGTGAGAAAGAATAATCACTTGAGATGGAAGGGTGGAAAGAGAGATCTTCAAATTCAAGTTTTCGAGTGTAAGTGGAATGCTGAGTGAGACAAGAAAAAGCTTAAGAAAAAAAAAACGGAAAGGTAACAAAGCGCAGAAACATGTTGGAAATGTTGTTAATGCTTCAAGTGGAGTAACAGAATACTGGAAGAAGTTTGCTTTCTAAATTGGACTCTCCCTGTAAGAGATTGTACATTCTGAATTACTTTGTCGTGAGTAAGCCTCTTCTGCAATCATTTTTGGAGACAGCTTTAAATAAGAAACAATCGTCATCTGTTGCACTTTTATTAAGGAGTTATTTTCTGAAATTGTCATTATTTTATCCAGATGTCTTGTCTTCGGCATCATTTTGATGGTTTTTTTTTTTTTTTTTTTTTAACTTCAGAAAATTTTCTATGAACTTTTATGGGAACCTGAATTGGAAAAAAAAGAAAGAAAGAAAAAAAAAAACCACATGCTAAGGTGGGCATGCTGAAGCTAGTGGTGGATTAAGAATGACGCCAGACACAGGGTATTGTCGGCTGGGACCTCCCGTTAACAGTTCGCCCAAATTGCCGTGTCGTCGTGGAGACGGGACCCCTGAGGTCAGCCATTCCATCCCTAAGCCAGACTGCCCCAGATCTACAGGGATTCTTATTGTGCCGTCTTTTGTCGTGTGCAGCCACCATCATCAATGTGGGCCTGCTGGTCTTCATGAGGGTGTGGCAGCCCCACCCAGACTCGGTGCTGCCCCTTTTTGTCATCACCACCCTCCTCGGCTTGACGGACGGCATCTGGAACGTCAACGCCAATGGTGAGTGCTGGCTAGCAGTGTAAAATGTCCATCAGTATGTCCACCAGGCGAGTACAATCCTCCATGCTATAAGTTTACCAGTGTAACACATCCATCAGTATGTCCACCAGGCTAGTGCAATCCTCCATGCTGTAGTTTACCAGTGTAACATTTCCATCAGTATGTCCACCAAGTTAGTACAATCCTCCATGCTATAAGTTTTGTTTTGTTTTGATGAAGAAGGGACAAAGCGTAAACATGCTGAACCTTGTGTGAACATGATGAAGCATGCTGTTGGCTAATCTAGCTGAATCTTCCCTGACTTTGATGAGGAAGTGACAAAGCGGGAACAAATTATGAAACATATTGCAAATTTGTGTTGTTCTGTGTCCCCTACCTTCTTTTTTTTTTTAACAGGAAAACACAAACAGGAAGCATAACGCAACCATATGTAAATAAAAAGACGTGTGTGTTAATGTAATGAATCATGAGTAGACATTGTGAACTACTGATAAAGTCAATGAACCACAGGCAGACATAAAAGAAGCAGAACATATAAATGTAGTGAAGCTTTACGTGAATGTGATCAACCACTGGTTTAGTGTTTTTAGACTTGAAACTGAAAACACTAGAGCAGGAATCATAAAATCCAGTCCCAAAACATCTCTTTGATAAACCGTGTGTAAAACATGAACCATATGTAAAGGTGATGAATCATGTGTCGGCATGAACCATGCTGTAGGAAGGTGGTTATCCATTTTTTCCATTTTCAAAGTGAGGTAACTGCAGAAGGAAATTGAAACATATTTAGATGAGAAATTCTAATCATTCTCTTGGACAAAAAGGACAAAGAAATATCCAGTTTGCGCCTAATTTGAGAAGATGAGTGATCGCTCATTCCTCGTTTTCATTGTCCTGAATGTTGTTGATCTTGTGTGAAGAAGACCAGAGAGGTCGAAATGCATCATATTTTGTCTTGTAATTTGTTTGTGCCTTTTATCTGGCGGAATAATCATAATTTCTCTTCTCAACATGTTTTTCAGGTCTGTGTGGCTCGGTGTTCCCTGATCACTATGAAGAGGCCTTCACTGGATTTCGAGTGGCCCAGGGGCTGGGCGGGGCCTTCAGCATGGCCTTTGCCCCCTTCTTCTGCATGGCTGTCAAGATCTACGTCATGATTGGCACTGCCGTCCTCGTCCTGGCCGGCTACGTTGGGGCTGAAGTTCTGATGCGACGCGATTCCAGGCAGAAAAACGATCTGTTGTTTGAGAAGGAGGTGGTGTGAGAAAGCTGCGAGTTCTAGTGGTATGTTGCCCAAGCCGATGACCCTGCCAGCTTGTCTGTCAAGCCAGCAGGAGAGACCCTCATCTTCATCCCAGCCAACAAGAACCAAGAACCAGACTCTGTAACTCGGTTATGACTGGCACTGCATTTGTCTGCACTTTAGCAGCCTGAGATGTCAAACTTGAAAACCAGCGGTTGGAAACCAACCTGTGTCTGGTAGGCCTGAATAAAGTCCAAACACCACCAAAGTGAATGCACTGGAAGAAAAATAGCCAGATGTCTTTTGACCTAAGGAAAATAATCTCCTAATTCTGTATTTTGGAGGATAATACACATGCTGAACTTCTTTTACCGCTACATCCTATGAGCCAGAAACCTTACGGGGTGTGTTGACTCCGCTCCAACAGAAAATAAGGTTATGGCTGTGTGTCGGCAATCAAAAAGAGCTGGCCATTGTGTCAGCATTATGAGTCAGCTGAAATTTACCAAAAGCATGTGCAAAATAACACAGAGGTGGAAACGAGTTCATCAGCATTTTTATTGCATTTCTCTTTTCACATAAACATGGTCAAATATGTTAACAGAGAACAACCCTTTGACTAAACGAGTTATTGGGGAAAGGGAACTAACTCTGTTGCCACAAAAGTCTATGCTGAAAGCATGTTGAATCAAACACAAGTGTTCTCCTTTACACCACTGCTATGACAACACCTAGCTAGGCATTGTGCAATGCTGACTGCTATGTGTGTACACATGTTGTTTGCCACAGACATGTTTTGTCACAGTTAATCAACAATCCTTTTTAAGCATTCGGAAAAGCAATCAGACCTTTGAAGGATGATTGATGAGCATTAATAAAATGTCTGCAACATGACAGAAGCCTTGAGAGAAAAAGCACTCGGGCAAAGGATGACAGGTATCTTTTGAATTTGATGGACAACATTGTTAACTCCGGATTAAATGGGAATCAACTTGTGAACCGCATGCATATATTTCTTGATGAGTGCATTTGGGCATGCATGGAAGAATAGTTAGTTATTGTGTTATAGTGACAGAATGAAGAAGTTATACAAAGTCACTGTGAGGTCATCTACATACAGGTATTCTGTTCAGAGTATATCTGTAAAGCAGTTGTACAAAGTCAGTGTAAGGCCATTTACACATGTGCTCTGTTCAAAGAAGAACTGTAAAGAAGTTGTACAAAGTCAGTTAACGCCATTTACACACAGGTACTGTGCACAAAGTATTGCTCAAAGGAAGTTACACCCAGACACCTTTGACAGTAAAATGTTGGGAAAGAAAGTTGCACTAAAGTGTTTTTGACTACAGAGTGTAACGACATTGACATCCGATTGACAGAGGTGAACAGTGAAGATTTTGCTGAGGTGAAAAAAACAACAACAAAACCGATGCCTGGGAACAAATATCAAACAGCGAGGCACAACTTCAGGCCTGTATTAAAATGTTGGGGCATTTTTGCAGTAAACAGATCTCTTGTAGATTATGACTTGTGATTCTTCTTCTTTCACAGCTCTGTTTGTGCTTTAGTTCAGAATGTCATGAACAGTGACACTGTTTGCAACAGACTGGGGCAGAAATGGAGTACGTGGTTGTGAGAATGACACATTACAGACACAGAGTAGCTTCTTTTTGAAACCAACGCTTGAAAGGAAATTGGTCAGGTTTCTCTCATGTCCACCGGATGAGCAGCAAGTGCATCCTTTCTTCGACACTTGTTAATACAAACTCTCCTGTCCCTGTTGTTTCTTTGCTGTATTGGGGAGAGGACATTGCCTTTCCATCAACACTTGTGAATACAAACTCTCCTGTCCTTATTGTTTCTCAAATATAGAGGAGAGGGGATCTTGCCTTTCCATCAACACTTGTTGCTACAGACACTCCTGTCCACACTGGTTCCTAACTGTGTAGAGGAGGGAGGATGGGGATGTCGCCTTTCCATTAACACTTGTTAACACAGACACACCTGTCCATACTGTTTTGTGACTGTACAGTGGAGAGAGGGGAGGTGTCGCCAGGCCCAATGTCTTTCACTGTGGATGCTGACAGAATTAGACCTATGGCGTGGCCAATGGTCACGGCTACCTGCATGTCCCCAAGGTTCAAATTCTTGGTAACTGGGGATAGTCCTGATCAATTTGTTTCACCTGGGGCAGTCGTTCTGATCAATCTGTTTCTCTAGGGGCATCCTTCTGATCAATTTGTTTCACCTGGGGGCAGTCCTGATCAATCTGTTTCACTTGGGGAGTCTTTCTGATCAGTCTGTTTCACTTGGGGCAGTCTTTCTGATCAGTTTTTTTACTTGGGGCAGTCTTTCTGATTACTTTCTTTGACTCTGGCAGTCTTTCTGATCAGGTTGTTTCCCTTGGGGGTGGGGGGGGGGGGGGGGCGATATGTCTGATGAGGTTGTTACTCTTTGGGTGGTAGGGGTTTTTTTTCCGCTGTTTTAGCAGTCGGTCTTCCTGGCTGTTCATTCAGGGTGACAGAACCAGAGGGCCAATGTACTTCACCTACAGACGGGAAGGGCCAGGTCTGACAGATTTGGCTGCTGGTTTGATGTTGACAGACGTTGTTCAGTTGCCAGAATTATCATTTGAAGTAATGCTGCACATATGATTCTGTACATAATTGTTGGCATGTCCATGAAAAAAAAAAGTGCAATGTGATCACGTTTACCATGTTATTGTGTACCTGGATTTTTTGTTTTTCAAGAAGAAGAACATGATGTTGAGAGGATTTCTCGGCATTGTTTTCCATGCCATTAGTTCTATTTTGTTAAATCATTTTTACATCATATGTACAGTTTTATCTGAATCTCGATGACAACAAAGAAATTTTTTGTACATATCAGACTTTATTTAAAATGTCAATCACTTTTCTGGCATTTAACTGTATTGATGATGACTTTGCTAAAGTGTTTGAAGATGTTGCTGGTTTTTGTTATGATGTGTACAAGACGTGTACTGCGCATGATGACAGAGCTGGGTTTTGTTGATATGTACTGGACGTGAAATGCGCATGATTATGTTGCTGGTCTGTGTTGCCTGTAATCTGTGTACATAGAACTGTGGGCTGGTTCCATGCTCTCTGGCCTCGTGGGACCATACCTGGACCGATTCTCAAAGGCGCTTTCTGCAAACGTTTTTGCTTTATTGAGCTTTTTCACTGAACTCAGACATTTTTAAACTGACGTTCATTATTTTGTTTACCCCTGTATCACTTGAAATATTTCTGTGACTTTGCATTTATGAAAACACTATTATTTTGCAATAATGTAAATGCTAAGTGGATAGCAGACAGAAGCGTGAGGGGTTTAACATGTGAATGTATGAGACGTTTAGAAACGTGACATTCATGTTTCATAAGCTGCTTTTTGTGTGTGCCTGTGTGTGTGTGTACAGTTCCAGTGAATTTATTTATAGCGAGTCAGTGTGTCAGTTTTCAAGTTCAGTCTAGTTACTATGTATCAGTCCGTTGTACTGAATCAGCTTTCATTATTGGTAGTATTATTTATATCAGTCACACAAAATGGATTGTGTGTGTTATCTGTCAGTGTAGACCGGTGATTTGTCAAGTCGGATAAATCTGTTGCATACATGCCAGTCAAGTAGATCATTTATCGTTACTGTTATGATTTAAGATAAAAATAATGCTTCTCATTTTGGGGGGGGAGCAAATTGATATGCTTCTGTTAATTTCTCTCAGGGTGTGTGTTTCCAGTCTCCATTGGTGTACACAATGTGATCATGCCGGTGCATGTGTGTCATGCTGCGTAATAAACTGCATGTGTGTTCATGTGATGTGTAACATGCATTTCTTGATCTGTAACGGACTTGATGTGCATTTCTTAATCTGTGTATGTCCTTAGCCATGTACGTGTTAATTTGGCAACTTTTATATGCATGGCATATTTAAGTAATGAAATTGATTACATTTCCAAAATAATCATGAATTACTTTTTGAATTGAGCCAATGCAATCAGTTTTCTATACCTGGTCTTTGTATATGTGGGTTTCCCCCAGCAGTATGTTATTGAATTATTTCAGTTAGATGTATTCTTTCATGTTGTGATGAAATGATATATGGGAGGTACTATTTTCATGTACTCTGTGGGCTTTTTGACATAAAATTCTTTTTTTGTTTTGTCTAATCAAGTTTGTGTGTTTCTTCTCTTTATTGATGATTCTGATCTATAGTCATCAGTCTGTGTGTTCAAGGAGCTCATCGCTCTGTTTTAATTGATACTGAATCGGCATGTGAGCTTGTATGGCGTATGTGAAAGGGGAAAACTGGTATACATGTGGATATGAGGTGAAATTGGTGTGTGTGTTTGTGACTGGAGTGTGAGCTGCCAGAATAGGGAAACTGAACCGATAAGAACTATACAAAACGTGGAGATTGACCAGGCATAGTGGCACATTTTATTCTATTTCTACAGCTAGTTTGTGATCAGCGGTTCTGTGTCATGGGGTGTGGTGGTCCAGTCCTCTTGCCAACATCCAACGTTATTGTGTGTTCGCATCTGACCAACTGTTCCAGACTGTGTGTGTCATGTGTTTTTTTGCTTTTTTAATTTTTAATCACCCTTGTCAATGTTGGATAAATTAAAAAGTTATTAAAGTCTCTGGTCCTTTTTTTTTGTTTACTTTTTTCCCATCCTATTGAGAAGCTAAATGGACATTGGAGCTGTTGACTGTTCAAAGCATGCAGGTATTGTGAACTTGTGTTCAGCGTTACACGGATGTGTTATTTCAGAGGGACAATGTCACGTGTTTGTTCAGGCATGAATTCAGAAGTGTGTGTGGAAATGCTGGGTCCACTGTACTTTCACAAAATGACAAAATGAAAAATGTATATACATTCAATGTACTTCAAATGTTTTTGAAATGTAATATGGACAAATAAAACTTTTACAAGAATGATTAGCATTTGTCTGGGGATTTAACAGATTAAATTTTCTCTCCTTTTTTTTTTTTTTTTTGCTCTCTCCTCTTTCTGTCTGTACGTCTGTCTGCCTGTTTGATAAACAACTTGAATTCACAAGGCATCATTTATCTTTAAGGGAGCCAGAATAGCTTAGTTTGTAGAGCGCCGGACTCGTAATCCGAGGGTTGCGGGTTCGAATCTCCGCTGGGCTGTTTCCGAACAGAGGGATTTTTCACTCGGAGTTAACGTTGGTTCTGACTCCATTTCCCATACAGTCCTTCGAATGAGACTATAAACCGAGGTTCCATGTGTGAACGCACGCATAACATCTTGCACACATGTAAAATCCCATCACCAATTTTTGGAAGTGGAGGCCAGTTTGGCCGTTGGTATGGATGACACGTTACACAGCATGCACCTTCCCTGAAGATGGAGTATGGCTGCCTTAATGGCGGGATAAAAAATGGTCATACACACCACTCCCTTTGCTGGGTAGATGGGATTAATACTTGCCTGTCCATATAGGGAGTGTCCGCAGGAGTATCAGCCTGCGTACGCAGAAGAAGAAGATTTATCTTTAAAATTCTGATAAATAACATGCCATGCTACTTTAACACCCTTTTTCTAAAACTGGCTGGTATTTCTGGTTTTCAGAAATTCCTGCTGCCTTGCCCAGGCATTGATGAATACAAATCATGAATAGCCTACACTGGACCATACATCTGGAACTCGCTACCAACTTGGTCACAAAACAGGCTACAAATTCACAGGAACATTTCAAGAAACATCTACACGAACTTCCTATGTCTCGGTAATGAGATTCTTGAATAAAAAGACATGGTTGTCCATTTGCAAAGTCTTTCGGTAGCTGTAATTTATTTTAACCACCCACTCCATTTTTTTTTTTCTGTTTCAACTTTTTTTTTTTCAAATCAAATTGTAATCAGATATGTTGAAAAATTACAGATGCGCCAAAAGAAGACGGTGTGCAAAGATACACAAAAATATGTATATATAGTATTTGTTATAGGTTACAACAATGTAAGTGAAAACAGGAGTATAAAAAAAAAAGAAATATATATATATATATATGTATATATATATATATACATACATACACACATATATATATAAATGAAAAACAGCTGACTTACTATGCAAATGGTAAACAATTAAATGACCATTCAATTAAATATACAGATATATGAAGACATTCTTTCTTTTTTTTTTTCCCCCTGGTCAACTCGGTTACATCAGATAGAAGCAAATGAAGGTGGGATTATACTATGATTAGAGGCACTAAATGGCTTATAGATGTCTACTATGGGCCTGAAACATGTCCACATGTAAACCACCGAATTTACTTTTTTTTTCATAATTTATCAAATGCATATGAATTCAGTTTTTTGCTTAAATCAACTAAAAAAAAAAAAGCTTTATAAGGGGTCCACTTGGCAACAAAATCATAATATACCATATTTTTGCACGCTATGTACTCTTCAATATTGTATCTGTATTTTAACTTATTAACAAAAGCTTGTACAGTAGGCATGTTTCCATTTGATTTACAGTGGTACAAGTATTCTTTAGCAGATATCAAAATGAAATAAAAGATCTGATAAATGCTTATATCTTTATCAGAACCAAGAATAACCAGTGGTTCTGTAATTCGTAAATTTCACACATTGTCACATTTGTCATTCATTGCATACATCAAAGCATTCCAAAAATCTTGAACAACACCACAGTGCCAAAACATATCAGTGATGCTTTCCTTTGTGGCGTGACAAAAACTACATAATTCACTTGTTCAGTACACCAATGTTTTTAAGAATAACATTTGTCCCAAGACACGTGTGTACTACTCTAAGCTGAAACCACTTCATTTTTACATCAAATATCTTGTGAAGATATAAGAAGCATGTATCCCAGTCATTTTCAACATTCAATTTTTGGTCCCATCTTTCGCAGCATTTTAACCATGTGTTATCGTCAATAAGTGTTTCATAGTATGATTTCGACCCTATAAATACAGATGTTAGGTTTGTAAAGACATAAGCTTTGGTCAAAAGACACCCACTCCATCCCCCCCCCCCCCCCAACCTACTCGCTCCCCTACTCTCAAGCCTCTTTCTCAATTAACCTTTACCCTGCCTGCACAACAATTTATCATTACGTTATAAAGAGTCGACTTATTATTGCAGAGTGGTCTCATGTGGATTTGTCAGTAGGTATGAAATGTACTGAAATAACTATAGGACGAGGACAGATTGTAAAACTAGGTCTCGGTCTAAACTATTGATCCGTCTAAACTATTGATCCTTCAGTATTGAGGATCTACCCCCCCCCCCTCTCTCTCTCTCTCTTTCGCTCTCTACTGCCCTATTAAATTCACTTAAATGCCATGGAGGGTTGCGATTTAGTCTGTCCTTTCCATTATAATAATGGACAGATATCAGAGAACACCCATAAAACTAAGATTTTCATGCTGCAGCAGATCTACAGCTCAACAGATGCTTCATGTGATACGTCATTAGAACGTCCACACCAATGACAATGTCATGTTTCAGCATCGGTCCAACCAAAATGCTGCCGACCGTAACAACTCATCACTCCTACCTACGGCGGAAATCCAGCTATCTAGCTATGGGGCGTGCGTGGGAACGCTTATGTGAGTTGTACTGACATTTAAGAAAACATAATAAAAGAAGAAAAGAACAAGAAGAGTAACTCTTGCTTCCTTGATGAAATAAACAAAATGGACGCCCATAGCTCCAAACGAATGCTGCTTACGACACTCAATCGCCCAGCAGAAAATAATGGCAAGAGAGAGCACACAAAACAAACAAGGAGACATCCTTGGGACCTGAATGGTTGAGTTTTACGTCCTCATAGCGAAAGCTTTTATAGGGACAAGTTTCTCTTTCGCGGTAG
>CM065715.1:106897588-106900088 GCA_033310375.1 Conus canariensis | reverse complement strand
TCACACAGTATGCCCCGATTTGGGGGGCAGACATCGAAAAATCCATACAATAAGTGCAACATAATACACAGCACAGCTAGTACAATGTTATATAGTACATCATAGCGCAGTGAAGTGACTACACTACACTACACTACACTACACTACACTACACTACGCTACGCTACACTACACTACACTACACTACACTACACTACACTACACTACAATGCAATGCATTGCAATGCAATGCAACACAGTACAATACAATACAATACAGTCGGTTTCGTTGTGAAGACAAAAGGGACTGTACCCGTTTACCGGTTCCACTGTTGTTATTTCCCTTTGAATGTTCCCAATCATAGTCATTTGTTTACTGTTTGTTGTTCATTCCATTTAAATGCTTTCAGTCTTGTGACCGCATTTGTTTACTTTTCGTCATTTGTCGTTATTTCCCTTTGAATGTTCTCCCAGTCCGGAAAAATAAGAGATCTGTGTTTGATCTGCTGGGCTCTTGTAACGAAAACCCAACTTGAATTTAACTCATGTTGTCACTGTATATGTTTTTTGTTTATTGTTCTCTGTTATCTCCCTCTCTGTAAAGGTATTTGTTTACTGTTTACAATTTGTTGCTATTTCCCTTTAAATCATCCCCTTCTAGTGACTAACTGGTTTCTTGCTTACTGTTTAGCTGTATTTCCTTTCGAATGCTCCCAATTTGTAATTGCGCATGGTTATCGTTTGATGTTCTTTGTTACTTCCCTTTCAGTACGCCCCATGTAGTTACTATATCTGTTAATTGTTTATTGTTTGTTATTTCCCTTTGTACGCTCCCAATATGATGATTATATCATATTATTCATTGCTTGTTGTTATTTCCCTTTGTATGCTCCCAATATTGTGACTAACATTGAATTGTTTCTTGTTTGTTGTTATTTCCTTTAATATGTTCCCAATGTTGTGTTGTTTTTGCCTTTTGTATGCTGCCAATATCGTGACTAACATTGAATTGTTCATTGTTTGTTGTTATTTCCCTTTGTATGCTGCCTATATTGTGACAATATTGAATTGTTCATTGTTTGTAGTTATTTCCTTTTGTATGCTCCTTATATTGTATCTATATTTGTTTATTGGTTCTTATAATTCTTCTTTGAACGCACCCCATGTAGTAACTGAATTTGTAAATCGTTTACTGTTTGTCGTTATTTCCCTTTGTATGCTCCCAATATTGTGACTAACATTGCATTGCTCATTGTTTGTTGTTATTTCCTTTTGTATGCTCCCTATATTGTGACAATATTGAATTGTTTATTGTTCGTTGTTATTTCCTTTTGTATGCTTCCTATATTGTATCTGTTTATTGTTCATTGCTCCTTCTCATTCCCCCTTGAACGCACCCCATATAGTAACTGAATTTATTAACCGTTCACTGTTTCTCGTTATTTTCCTTTGTATGCTCCCTCTACTGCAACTATGTTTGTGTATTGTTTATTTTTCCTTGTTATTTCTCCTTGACTGTTGTCCACTTGTTAAAGGAGTGTGTCTTGTCCTACAGACTGATCTGCCCTTCTCCAGAGGTCAAACATGACTTCTCCTCCAGTCTGGCCCTTGTGGACCATCACCTCCATCATCCCCTGGTCCTCCACCTTCCTCAGCCCCTCCCCTCCCCACCCCCCGTCCCTCGCTGACGTCACCTGGCCCTCCCAGTCTGACACGTCGCGCCATGACGTCACCTGGCCCTCCCTGCCTGACACGTCACGCACTAACGTCACCCTGCCCGCGGGAAGGGGCTGGTGCGAGGTGGGGGCGGTGGTGGAGAAGGAGGTGCCGGACCTGAGCATCTTCCGGCTGTTCCCGGCCCCCTCCCAGCCCCCGGAGAGGCGCGGGTGGGAGGTGGGGGTGAAGGTGGTGCTCTACGTGCTGGCCATGGGCGTGGCCTTGCTGGGCAACGTGCTGGTGGTGGCCATCATTGGCCTGACCCCCCGGATGAGGTCCACCACCAACCTGCTGCTGGTGAACCAGGCGCTGGCCGACCTGCTGGTGGCCCTGGTCTGCATGTGGGTGCACCTGGGCAACAGCCTGACGCCAGAGTGGCCCTTCGGGCCCTTGGTCTGCAAGGTCAACACCTTCTGTCAAGGTCAGACGACTTCAGATACAGACCACAGCTTTCCTCTGTCTGTACTGTCTGTACTGTACTGTCTGTATCTTTATATGTCTTTGTCTGTTTCCTTCTAAAGCTTTGTCACACACATCCCCCCCTCTGCTTCTGTCTGTCTGTCTGTTTCCTTCTCTTTCTCACACACTTTCCACCTCCGCCTCTGTCTGTCTGTCTGTCTGTCTGTCTGCCTGTCTGTCTGTCTGTCTGTCTGTCTGTCTCATTTTTTCGCTTGAATGTAGTAGGGAATACTGCCCCCCCTCCCCCTAACTCCTCACCCCTCCCCTCACACCCTCCCCCTCGTGTACTCCCTTCCCAACCTTCTACTTATTGAAAGAAAACGTTTTGCACTGACTACCTTTTTTG
>CM065715.1:106885088-106892588 GCA_033310375.1 Conus canariensis | reverse complement strand
GTTGTGGTGTGTCTGTTGGTCTTCAGTGTTTCTGAACTACAGCATACCTCCTCAGGATACCACTATAACCTCCTCGGGATTCAGGATGTTTTCAAAATAATAGAACCAGTAGAAACAATGAAGGGGGTGGGGGGGGGGGGTCATGGAGGAGGGAAGAAACTGGAAGAATGGGATGAAGAAAAGCACGTGTACGTATAGACCTTCTATGACAGCACACAGTACACACCAAGCTGTGTATTGGTTCGTGGCGTCAGTCTGACCATGGTTGTTCAGCACCCTTAATACATCAAACACTGGGGCTAGATGTTTTCAGTTTGAAGACACCAACACATCCACTCAGTCACTTGGTGCTTCTCTTGCAGACTGATCCTGAGGGCTGTTAATGGCGAGCAAGTTGACAGAACTCGGCAGAATTATGCATTCCGAAACATACATGAATATCTGTAAGTACAAGAAACGTAAATTTGAAAAAAGAAAAGAAATTGACATCGTTTAAACAATCTAGTTTCGAATGAATTCAGCTTCTTTCTTTACATTACAAAAAAAAAAAGTTGCTTTCATCTTTTTGTGGAAGAGAACGAAAACGTTGTATTTAACGTCTAGCTGTGAAGAAACAAACCTCTTTTAATATGTTCAGACATTGTCCCCTCCTCCAACCACCCCCACCTCCACCCCCACATCACAAAATCCAGTCTTCTGTCTGGCAGGAAGCCATCAGAATTGTTCTCCGTGCCTTTCCACTCAGAATTGTTCTCCGTCCCTTTCCACGCAGAATAGGTCTCCGTCCCTTTCCACTCAGAATTGGTCTCCGTCCCTTTCCACTCAGCATTGGTCTCCGTCCCTTTCCACTCTGAATTGTTGTCCGTCCCTTTCCGCTCAGAATTGTTGTCCGTCCCTTTCCGCTCAGAATTATTGTCCGTCCCTTTCCACTCAGAATTGTTTTCCGTCCCTGTCCAGTCTAAACTGTTCTCCGTCCTTTTCCACTGAGAAATTTTCTCCGTCCCTTTCGACTGAGAAATTTTCTCCGTCCCTTTCCATCAGAATTGTTCTCTGTCCCTTTCCACTCAGAATTGTTTTCCGCCCCTTTCCACTCAGAATTGTACTCCGTCACTTTCCACTCAGCATCGTTGTCCGTTCCTTTCCACTCAGAATTTCTTTCCGTCCCTTGCCACCCAGAATTGGTTTCCGTCCCTTTCCACTCAGAAGTGTTCTCCGTCCCTTTCTGCTCAGATTTTTTCTCCATCCCTTTTCACTCAGAATTGGTCTCCGTCCCTTTCCACTCAGCATTGTTTTTCATTGCTTTCCACTCAGCATTGGTCTCCGTCCTTTTCCACTCTGAATTGTTGTCCGTCCCTTTCCGCTCAGAATTGTTCTCCATCCCTTTCCACTCAGAATTGTTGTCCATCCCTTTCCGCTCAGAATTGTTCTCCGTCCATTTCCACTCAGAATTTTCTCCATCCCTTTCCACTCAGAAGTGTTCTCCGTCCCTTTCCACTCAGCATTGTTCTCCGTCCCTTTGCACTCAGCATTGTTCATCCATTTCCACTCAGCATTGTTCTCCGTCCCTTTGCACTCAGCATTGTTCTCCTCCATTTCCACTCAGAATTGTTGTCTGTCCCTTTCCACTCAGAATTGTTCTTCGTCTCTTTTCACTCAGAATTGTTCTCCGTCCCTTTCCACTCAGAATTGTTCTTCGTCTCTTTTCACTCAGAATTGTTCTATGTCTCTTTCCACTCAGAATTGTTTCTGTCCCTTTCAACTCAGAATTGTTCTGCACCCCTTTCCACTCAGAGTTGTTGTCCGTCCCTTTCCACTCAAAATTGTTCTCCGTCCTTTCAACTCAGAATTGTTCTCCATCCTTTTCCACTCAGAATTGTTCTCCGCCGCTTTCCACTCAGCATTGTTCTTTGTCCCTTTCCATTCAGCATTGTTCTCCGTCTCTTTCCACTCAGAATTGTTGTCTGTCCCTTTCCGCTCAGAATTGTTCTCCGCCCCTTTCCGCTCAGAATTGTTCTCCGTCTCCGTCCTTTTCCACACAGAACTGTTTTGCGTCCCTTTCCACTCAGAATCATTCTCCGTCCCTTTCCACGCAGAATTGGTCTCCGTCCCTTTCCACTCAGTATGTTTCTCTGTCCCTTTCCACTCAGAATCATTCTCCGTCCCTTTCCACGCAGAATTGGTCTCCGTCCCTTTCCACTCAGTATGTTTCTCCGTCCCTTTCCACTCAGCATTGTTGTCTGTCCCTTTCCACTCAGAATTGTTGTCCGTCCCTTTCCACTCAGCATTGTTGTCTGTCCCTTTCCACTCAGAATTGTTGTCCGTCCCTTTTCACTCAGAATTGTTCTCCGTCCCTTTCCACTCAGAATTGTTCTCCGTCCCTTTGCACTCTCTTCACACGGCAGCTACTCAGGCAGGTGGAAAAGTCTGTGTCTGGAATCCGTGTTCTGTGCTTTCCTTTCTTGGAGACAGACATAGTGATGGTCTTGGAGACTACACCCACAGGGCGATCATCACACCCCTATGTGGAATAAATATGTCTGCTGCAGTGCCCAGAGAACTATATAAGGCTTGGCCGCTGTCTGTTGCAGGCGGTGTGATACAACAAAGTGGGCACCATGACGTATTGCCACTGTACGTTTCAGGTGGTGTACTACAGTGTCTCGGGCATCGTGATGTACCTGGTGCCCGTGGTGATCATGGCAGTGGTGTACAGCGTGGTGACCTTCACCTTGGTGACCCGCAAGATGCCCGGGGCGGTCATCAACTCCACGCAGTCAGCGCAGGACAGAGCCAAGAGAAAGGTGGGCGTCATAGGCCGAGAGAAATGACCCCCGGTTAGGGTACTTTTTTGTTCATGATCCGGATTCGTTCTTACCGTTTCTTCTTTGGTTTGCTGGAAATTCAGTACGATATGTGTGTATCCAGGGGTACAGAGATTACGGATGTGAAGTGTATCATGAGTGTGTACCCAGGATTAGAGGGTTGAGGGATGTGAAGTGTACAATGTGTGTGTACCCAGGGTTGAGGGTTGAGGGATGTGAAGTGTGCCATGTGTACATACCCAGGGTTAGAGGGTTGAGGGATGTGCAGTGTACCATGAGTGTGTACCCAGGGTTAGAGGGTTGAGGGATGTGAAGTGTACGATGTGTGTACCCAGGGTTAGAGGGTTGAGGGATGTGCAGTGTACCATGTGTGTGTACCCAGGGTTAGAGGGTTGAGGGATGTGCAGTGTACCGTGTGTGTGTACCCAGGGTTAGAGGGTTGAGGGATGTGCAGTGTACCATGTGTGTGTACCCAGGGTTTGAGGGTTGAGGGATGTGAAGGGTACCATGTGTGTGTACCCAGGGTTAGAGAGTTGAGGGATGTGCAGTGTACCATGTGTGTGTACCCAGGGTTAGAGGGTTGAGGGATGTGAAGGGTACCATGTGTACCCAGGATTAGAGGGTTGAGGGATGTGAAGGGTTCCATGTGTGTGTACCCAGGGTTAGAGGATTGAGGGATGTGAAGGGTACCATGTGTACCCAGGGTTAGAGAGTTGAGGGATGTGAAGGGTACCATGTGTATGTACCCAGGGTTAGAGGGTTGAGGGATGTGAAGGGTACCATGTGTATGTACCCAGGGTTAGAGGGTTGAGGGATGTGAAGGGTACCATGTGTATGTACCCAGGGTTAGAGGGTTGAGGGATGTGCAGTGTACCATGTGTGTGTACCCATGGTTAGAGGGTTGAGGGATGTGAAGTGTGCCATATGTGTGTACCCATGGTTAGAGGGTTGAGGGATGTGAAGTGTGTGTGTGCACGCGCGCGCGTGCGTGCGTGGGTGCGTGCACGCGTGCCTGTATGTGTGTGTGTGTATGTGTGTGTGTGTGTGTGTGTGTGTGTGTGTGTGTGTGTGTGTGTGTGGTGTGTATTCGTGCGTGCGCGCGTACGCATGTGTGCGTGGGTGCGTGCGTGTGTGTGTGTGTGTGTGTGTGTGTGTGTGTGTGTGTGTGTGTGTGTGTGTGTATGCGTGTGTGTGTGTGTGTGTGTGTGTGTGTGTGCGTACGTGCGTGTGTGTGCATGTGTATATGCGTGCGTGCGTGCTTGCCTGCGTGTGTGCGTGCGTGCGTACGTGTGTGTGTTCATGCGGACTGCTGTATGGAAGTATCGTTTTTCTGATTTTTTTTTTCAACGTCTGAAGAAAAGAAATTATCGATTTTTTTGTTTTTTTTTCTTGGTGGTGTAGTATTGTGTATGAAATAAGCGTTACCGTATTTGTTTGCTCTGAATAGTATTTTGGCTTATATTGACTATCATTCAGTGCAGGTAAAGGCGTAGAGGCGCTGAGGAAATGTGTACCTGTTTTCTGAACTTCTTCCTCTTGTAAGCAGTCATTGTGCACGAAGATGAATGAGTCAGCAGCGCTAGGCCGGGGACTGATGGGTCAATGGTGTCCATATAGGTGATCAAGATGCTGATTGCTGTTCTTGTCGCTTTCGTCCTGTGCTGGACGCCTCAACAGTGCATGCTGCTCTATGACGTCTTCCGAGACGGTGACCAGGTGAGAGAGAGAGAGAGAGAGAGAGAGAGAGAGAGAGAGAGAGAGAGAGAGATAGAGTACTGAGACAGAGATACTGAAAGATATATATATATATATATTATATATATATATATATATATTTAATACTGACACAGAGAGATACTGAAAGAGAGAGAGAGGGAGGGGGGGGAAGGAGGGGGAAATAGAGCGAGAGAGAAGGAGAGAGAGAGTGAAAAAAAGGAGAGGGAGAGCGAGAGAGAAAGAGAGAGAGGACTGAGACACAAAGAGAGAGAGACAGAGAGAGAGAGGAGAGAGAGAGAGAGAGAGAGAGAGAGAGAAGAGAGAGAGAGAGAGAGAGAGAGAGAGAGAGAGAAACCGAAAGAAAGACAGAAATAAATAGAGAGAAGAGGGAGAGAGGAGAGAGAGAGAGAGAGAGAGAGACTGAGACGAATGGAGAGAGAGAGACAGACCTGGAGAGAGAGAGACAGAGCGAGAGAGAGAGAGATGGAGAGAGAGAGAGAGAGAGAGAGAGAGAGAGATGGGTGCGAGATAGAGAGAGAGAGATGGGTACGAGATAGAGAGAGAGAGGTGTATTGTACACACACAGTTCAGACGTTCTCTTCATCTCTGGATGACGTGGTAAAGGAGAAATAAAGTAGTACCCTGTCGGAGATGACAGTCATAAACAGAGGTAAAAGCGGAATAAAGTAGTACTAAAGGAGGGAGAAAGTAGTACGTTTTTGTAGATGACTTTGTCATAGACAGGGATAGAAGAGGAATAAAGTAGTACGTTGTATTAGATGACTTTGTCATAGACAGGGGTTAAAGAAGGATAAAGTAGTACGTTGTCGTAGATGACTTTGTCATAGACAGGCGTGAAGGAGGAATAAAGTAGTACGTTGTCGTAGAGGACTTTGTCATAGACAGGGGTAAAGGAGGAATAGAGTAGTACGTTGTATTAGATGACTTTGTCATAGCCAGGCGTGAAGGAGGAATAAAGTAGTACGTTGTCGGAGATGACTTTGTCATAGCCAGGCGTGAAGGAGGAATAAAGTAGTACGTTGTCGTAGAGGACTTTGTCATAGACAGGGGTGAAAGAGTAATAATATAGTACGTTGTCGTAGATGACTTTGTCATAGACAGGGGTAAAGGAGGAATAAAGTAGTACGTTGTCGTAGATGACTTTGTCATAGACAGGGGCGAAGCACGCAGATCATACACTTTTTTCCAGTGATCCTGTCTATGAGGAAGGAGTACTTCACATAGCATGGCAGATGAAGCATTTGTACACAATGAAAATACCGTTATATAGAGCTTCAGTATTCACACCTAGAGAAACATACTGTTATAGTGATCTTCAGCATTTACACGTACTGAAACGTACCGTTACACAGAACTTCAGCATTTACACCTAGTGAAACGTACTGTAATATAGAACTTCAGCGTTTTACACCTAGTGAAGCATACCGTTATATACAGCTTCAGCATTTATATCCAGCGAAGCATACCGTTATATGCAGCTTCAGTGTTCTACACCTAGTGGACCATACCGATATATAGAATTTCAGCTTTTTACATCCAGTGAAACATATCGTTATAGAGAGCTTTAACACCTAGCGAAACATACCGCTATATAGAACTTCAGCATTTACACCTAGTGAAACATGTCGTTATTTACAACTTCAGTATTTACACCTAGTGAAACATACTGTTATATAAAATTTCAGCATTTACACCAAGTGAAACATGCCGATATATTGAACGTTAGCATTTATACCTTGTGAAACATATTGTTATATTGAAGTTCAGAGTTTACACCTAGTGAAACATACTGTTACATAGAGCTTCAGCATTTACACCTAGTGAAACATACTGTTACATAGAGCTTCAGCATTTACACCTAGTGAAACATACCGTTATATAGAATTTCAGTATTTACACCTTGTGAAACATACCACTATATTGAACTTCAATATTTACACCTAGTGAAACATACCGCTATATTGAACTTCAGTATTTACACTTAGTGAAACATACCGTTATATTGAACTTCAGTATTTACACCTAGTGAAACATACCGCTATATTGAACTTCAGTATTTACACCTAGTGAAACATACCGTTATATAGAACTTCAGTATTTACACCTAGCTAAATATACCGTTATATAGAACTTCAGCATTTTAACCCAGTGAAATATACCGTTATATAGCATTTCAGCGTTTTACGCCTGATGAAACACAGCGTTGTAGCAATGGGTCGGTACATTGTGAATGTAGGCTACATGTAGGCTGAAGGACTCAGTGAGTACATTCTGATGAACACTCTTGTGCTGACAGTGCGCTGCTGTGTGTTGAATTGGTTACAGTGCCACAAGATGCGTGGATTTTGAGCGAGATCTCCTCACTGCTTGGGCATGTTGGTGTGGATGCCATTATTCTTGATGTGGATGATCTGTGCTATTTAATCAGCCTTTCGTTATTATTATTATTATTATTATTATTATTATCATCATCATCATCATCATCATCATCATCATCATCATCATCATATCATTATTGCCATCATCATCATCATTATTATTATTATTATTATCATCATCATCATCATCATCATTATTATTATTATCATCATCATTATTATTATTCTTACTATTATTATCATTATTATTGCCATCATCATCATCATCATCATCATCATCATCATCATCATCATTCATCATCATCATCATCATCTTCATCATTATCATCATTATCATCATCATCATCATTATTATTATTATTATTATTATTATCATTGCGCTTATTGTTGGGGTGAAAATGATACACAGTACTGTGCACATTCAGAGACCTGGTTCCAGGTACCTGTGTACCTGCGTGGAGTGAAGTACGCTGCACTGTACCTGGCCTACCTCAACAGCGCCCTCAACCCCATCCTGTACGGCGGCTTCAACGACAACTTCCGCCGGGGCTTCCGGGACATCT
>CM065715.1:106877588-106880088 GCA_033310375.1 Conus canariensis | reverse complement strand
ATAACTGCGCGTATATGCATGCATTGCATAAGTATGAATAGAAGGAAAGAAAACAACAAAACTGAAGACATCTTTTGCTGTCATATGTGTCTTATATTTGGCTTCAGTTGTTAATTAAAGAATGCATGTTTAAAAAAAAAAAAAGAAAAAAAAAAGAAAAGAAGAAAATCTGATATACAAACCCTTGCGGCTCTGACCCACAGGGTTGAGAAGATCCAATTGTTTCTTTCCTAATGCTACTTGCGTTTCTCAGCTCCATCTCTCAAGATAATTTCTGTCAAGAATGCATGGTCCTGAGAGTTTACGACATACTAACGGACTCCTGCAGGCTGCACACCAAAAATTAATGCACCAAGGTCTCACTTAAGAAGTCGAGTATTTATAGGCTGGCGCAATAAGATTGTCTTGAGATTTTTTTTTTATTGTGCCTGGAAGTTGATTTACCACCTTCTTTTCTCTCATATGCCAATCAAGGCACATGCCAGGTGGTTCCAAGCAGACGGATTAACGTCAGAACAATGGGACTATTTGAGAAGAACCAGCTGGCGCAAAATTGGGGTCACGGGCGAGTGCAAAGGCCTTGCAATGTGACGTCAACGAAGGGGAAGGTTATGTACTTGAAGATCGTATGTGATGTCATTGGTGGAAATCCTCCCAAAACAAGGGAAATAGTTGGTGGAGAGTTGTTCTTTTGATCAATCATAGTTTAACATGAAATGCTGGCTCAGACTTATGGTAGGCCTCAAAACGCTTACAGGGATTATATTGTGATTTCGTGCAAATCCTAATTATGGCGTGTGGCCACAACTTGCTCGAGCTGCCAGTCGCGAAGCAACTAATAACGCGTTTCTCCTGCCCTCCCCCCCAACCCCCCCCCTCCCCGCCCCCACATCCCACTTCCTCCTCCCTGTCCACCCCCCTCCCCCTCCCCAGATGACAAACTGTCTGTGGTGCAGACCATCAGAACGATCTGTCGTCAGCCAACAACGCTGCTGCCAACGGGAGCAGGCCTCGGGGCGATGGATCAGGACAGAATTAATAATTTCCTGGCTAGGGAGAGGAATGCTGAGGGGGTGTGGGGGGAGGGGGGGAGAGAAGAGGAAATGATAAAGGGGATGGGAGTTGAGAGTGAAGAGTTGGAGCGGGGGTGGGAGGTGGGAGGGGGATTGAGGAAGGGGCAGCAGGAAGGCAAGGGGGGAGGGGGGTGTGGAGTTGGCTGATGAGCGGAAGTCAGTTTCACGGTTTGTTTTCCGTCCCTCATGGTGATGATGAGTTGTCCGGCTGAACACGTGTCGTTCGTGTGGTCAGAGGCGATGAGTCGTCGTCATTATCGACAACGGTGTAGTTGACGACATTATTGTCCACGATATGATCTTCAACATAATCGGGATCATTGTCATTCTTGTTCTTCTTGTTCTTGTTCTTCTCTTGTTCTTGTTCTTCTTCTTCCTCTCCCTCCTCCTCCTCCTTATGTTGTTGTTGTTGTTGTTGTTGTTGTTGTTGTTGTTCTTCTTCTTCTTCTTCTTCTTCTTCTTCTTCTTCTTCTTCTATGATTATGATAATTATTATCACCCTTATTGCTGGCGATGCAGCTGGTTGCTGTTGATGGGGGTGCAGGCAGCAACACAGCGTTATGGTCAGCATTGTGATCGTTCTTTTAGTGTCATCACCGTGATGTAACTGAACGCAACAAATGCTCCAGTGCATTCAACACGTCTGCCGAAGGTGGGATGTCAGACGCCTTTCCTTGTGGAGCAAAACTGACAAAAGTTCATGGATTCAACAACGGAACTCAAGGGCAATATGGGATTGGTCAAGGTTCCGACTGTGTGTTACAGTATGTTGGCGAACTGCACTGGCTTCCATTCTCCTTTCAAATCAAGACAACCCTGTCGTTTTACATCTCCACTGTACTCCCCCCCCCCCCCCCCTTACAGTTGATACTGACAATGGGGAAAGTTCATCTAACAGTGGCAGGGATGTACACAAAAGAGGGTTATTTCTTCATATAACTTTTGCGCTAGTCAAGTATGTTTACATTACTCCAGTAGGTCGGAATCACAAGAGGCCTGCTCCTTTAACTGACAGAAGCTAGTATAAACAGAACAGACATGTTTTATATAATTGCATCAGGAATGAACACAAGAAAAACGTTTTATATAACTCCGACAGATATGAACATTTGAAAGATGCTTAATAATAAGTCCAGCGGATATGAATAAGAGAGGTGTTTTATGTTTTATGTAACTCCGGTAGGGGTTAACACAAGACAGATGTTTTATGTAGGTCCATGAGGAATAAACACCAGAAAGGTGTTTTAACTACAGCTGGTGTAAACACGAGTGAGATGTTTTTGTATAAATCCAGCTGGTATGAGCAAAGAGTAGCGTTTTGTATTACCGTGGAGGTCAGAAGAAACGTTTCAAAGGCACTATCAAAACATCCTTAAAAGCGTTTAACATCAACCCTGACACATGGGAACAAACTGCTATGGATCGAG
>CM065715.1:106870088-106875088 GCA_033310375.1 Conus canariensis | reverse complement strand
TTGTGTTCAGTATGGACGTACAGATACCTGTACACATGACTGTAGAGTTTCTCCACATAATTTGTGTTCAGTATGGAAGTACAGATACCTGTACATATCGCTGTATAGTTTCTTCACAAACTTTGTGTTCAGTGCAGAGTTTTTCTATACAGTTTGTGTTAGTACCGATACCTGTACACATCGTTGTAGAGTTTCTCCACACCGTTTGTGTTCAGTATAGATAGCTGAACATATCACTAAAGAGTTTCTCCACACAGTGAAGTACAGATGCTTGTACATATCGCTGTAGAGTTTCTCCACACAGTGAAATACTGGTACCTGTACGTATCGCTGTAGAGTTTCTCCACACAGTTTGCGTTCAGTACAGATACCTGTACATTCACTATAGAGTTTCTCCACACAGTGAAGTACAGATGCCTGTACATATCACTGTAGAGTTTCTTCACACAGTGAAGTACAGATGCCTGTACATATCACTGTAGACTTTCTCCACACATTGAAGTACAGATGCCTGTACAGATACCTGTACATATCACTGTAGTTTCTTCACACAGTGAAGTACAGATGCCTGTACATATCACTGTAGAGTTTCTCCACACATTGAAGTACAGATACCTGTACATATCACTGTAGAGTTTCTTCACACAGTGAAGTACAGATATCTGTACATATCACTGTAGAGTTTCTTCACACATTGAAGTACAGATGCCTGTACATATCACTGTAGAGTTTCTTCACACAGTGAAGTACAGATGCCTGTACATATCACTGTAGTTTCTTCACACAGTGAAGTACAGATGCCTGTACATGTCACTGTAGAGTTTCTTCACACAGTGAAGTACAGATGCCTGTACATATCACTGGAGTTTCTTCACACAGTGAAGTACAGATGCCTGTACATATCACTGTAGAGTTTCTTCACACAGTGAAGTACAGATGCCTATGCATATCGCTGTAGGGTTTCTCCACACAATGTGTGTTCGGAATGGATGTTCAGATACCCGCACATATTACTGTACAGTTTTCTCCACACAGTTTGTATTCAGTACAGATACCTGCCCATATCACTGTATAGTTTTTCCACACAATGATGTGCAGATATCTGTACATATCGCTGTTTTTTTCTTCACACAGTTTTCACAGCAACAGGTTCCTTTGTTTTTGTCGTGGGACCTTTTACATGCATTGCACTTGGTGTGTGTAACATTCTTGCGTGTCCACACCTCTAGAGTGTTCCAGTAACTCTACCCATCCACCCGGATTGGCTGACCCAACGACCTGATAGGACAATCTGTTAGCCAGCTACACTCCCCCTCCCACACAACCCTCCCCTTCCGACTGTCTACACGCAGCCATTTTTCCTCTAACATTCATCATTGCTCTCCTCCGTCCTGTCCCTCACCACTCTCCTCCATCCTGTCCCTCACCTCACCACTCTCCTCCATCCTGTCCCTCACCTCACCACTCTCCTCCATCCTGTCCCTCACCACTCTCCTCCATCCTGTCCCTCACCTCACCACTCTCCTCCATCCTGTCCCTCACCACTCTCCTCCATCCTGTCCCTCACCACTCTCCTCCATCCTGTCCCTCACCTCACCACTCTCCTCCATCCATGTCCCTCACCTCACCACTCTCCTCCATCCTGTCCCTCACCTCACCACTCTCCTCCGTCCTGTCCCTCACCTCACCACTCTCCTCCATCCTGTCCCTCACCTCACACTCTCTCCTCCTGTCCTCACTCCACTCTCCCCATCCTCCTCACCACTCTCCTCCTCCCTCACCTCACCACTCTCCTCCGTCCTGTCACCTCACCCCTCCACTCTCCCTCCTCCTGTCCTGTCACCTCACCTCCACTCTCCTCACCCTTCTCCCCTCACCATCCCATCCTGTCCTCACTCACCCTCTCCATCCTGTCCCTCACTCTCTGCACCGTCCCTCACCACTCTCCTCCATCCTGTCCCTCACCTCACCACTCTCCTCCATCCTGTCCTCACTCACCTCTCCTCCATCCTGTCCCTCACCACTCTCCTCCATCCTGTCCCTCACCTCACCACTCTCCTCCATCCTGTCCCTCACCTCACCACTCTCCTGCATCCTGTCCCTCACCACTCTCCTCCATCCTGTCCCTCACCTCACCACTCTCCTCCATCCTGTCCCTCACCTCACCTCTCTCTCCATCCTGTCCCTCACCACTCTCCTCCATCCTGTCCCTCACCTCACCACTCTCCTCCATCTGTCCTCCTCACCACTTCCTCCATCCTGTCCCTCACCATCTCTCCTCCATCCTGTCCCTCACCTCACCACTCTCCTCCATCCTGTCCTCCCTCCCTCACCACTCTCCTCCACCATTCCCTGTCCCTCACCACCACTCTCCTCCATCCTGTCCCTCACCTCACCACTCTCCTCCTCCTGTCCCTCACCTCACCCACCTCTTCCTCCATCCTGTCCCTCACCTCACCACTCTCCTCCATCCTGTCCCTCACCTCACCACTCCTCCTCCTCCTGTCCCTCACCTCACCACTCTCCTCCGTCCTGTCCCTCACTCACCACTCTCCTCCATCCTGTCCTCACCTCACCACTCTCCTCCATCCTGTCCCTCACCTCACCACTCTCCTCCTCCTGTCCCTCACCTCACCACTCTCCTCCATCCTGTCCCTCACCTCACCACTCTCCTCCTCCTGTCCCTCACCTCACCATCTCTCCTCCTCCTCCCTTCCCCGTCCCTCACCACTCTCCTCCATCCTGTCCCTCACCTCACCACTCTCCTCCATCCTGTCCCTCACCTCACCACTCTCCTCCATCCTGTCCCTCACCTCACCACTCTCCTCCATCCTGTCCCTCACCTCACCACTCTCCTCCATCCTGTCCCTCACCTCACCACTCTCCTCCATCCTGTCCCTCACCTCACCACTCTCCTCCGTCCCTGTCCCTCACCTCACCACTCTCCTCCTCCTGTCCCTCACCTCACCACTCTCCTCCGTCCTGTCCCTCACCTCACCACTCTCCTCCTCCTGTCCCTCACCTCACCACTCTCCTCCATCCTGTCCCTCACCTCACCACTCTCCTCCATCCTGTCCCTCACCTCACCACTCTCCTCCTCCATCCTGTCCCTCACCTCACCACTCTCCTCCATCCTGTCCCTCACCTCACCACTCTCCTCCATCCTGTCCCTCACCTCACCACTCTCCTCCATCCTGTCCCTCACCTCACCACTCTCCTCCATCCTGTCCCCCCACCTCCACTCACACTCTCCTCCATCCTGTCCTCTGATTCGCACCATGCAGTTGTTGATTACCTGACAGTCAGTGTTCATGCAGGTGTTCATGACGACAGAGCAGGCAGACTGGTTCCAGAACGGCACAGAACGTGTCAGTCAGTTCCTTCAACGACTCCCACGTGATCTGACCCATGTGGTGGCGCCCGTGTGGAATGGCCTGCACCTCCTGACGCCTCCTAGAGGAAAAGTGGACCATGGCTTTATGCGGTGATGTGGATTGTGCTCTTTCTGCTGTGGCCTCACGGCGTGCTAGGCGTGGTGTAGCGTATATGGACTAGTCCTCATCCACACTGTGACGTCTTCTGGGGGACACCGGCCCTTAGCGTGTTGGTTGAAGCATGTCTGTGTGTGGTGTGGGACACTCTTTCCGTTGCTGGAAGACCGCACTGTCAGGTCGCTTAGCTTACAGACGATCGGCTGACTGCCTGGAATGACCTACATACCAATCACCTGTCTACCACCTACCTACCTACCTACCTACCTACCCTACCTACCTACCTACCTACACCTACCTATCCATGGCCTGCTTGCCGACCGATGACCTGCCTGCCTACTGACATGTTAAAAAACGCAAGAACACGAAGGCGTGTGTTATAGACTGTCAGAAGATAGTAGAACAAGAAAGCGTACATTAAAGAGTGTCGGTGGATAGGAGAACAAGAAAGTATGCATTAAAGATCGTGGGTGGATAGGAGAACAAGAAGGCACTTAAAGTGTGTCGGTGGATAGGAGAACAAGAAGACGTGACTTAAAGTGTGTTGGTAGATAGGAGAACAAGAAGGCGTGTGTTAAAGACTGTCGGTGGATAGGAGAACAAGAAGGCGTGACTTAAAGTGTGTCGGTGGATAGGAGAACAAGAGAGCGTGCATTTAAATGTGTTGGTGGACAGGAGAACAAGAAGGCGTGTATTAAAGGGTGTCGATAGATAGGAGAACAAGAAGGCGTGTATCAAAGAGTGTCGGTGGACAGGAGAACAAGAAGGCGTGTATCAAAGAGTCTCGATAGATAGGAGAACAAGAAGACGTGCATTTAAGTGTCGGTGGATAGGAGAACAAGAAGGCGTGACTTAAAGTGTGTCGGTGGACAGGAGAACAAGAAGGCGTGTATTAAAGAGTGTAGGTGAACAGGAGAACAAGAAGGCGAGTATTAAAGACTGTCAAAAGACAGTAGAACCAGAAGGCATGTATTAGATTCTGTCCGTGAATAATTGAATAAGGTGTGCATTGAAAATTGTCAGTGGATGAAAAACAAGGCTAATTTCTGCACCAGAACAGAACAGAGTGTTGGAACAGTACAGAATACTATGTTGGATTGAAATAGAACAGAGGTTTGGATCAGAAGAGAGTGTTGATGTAAATAGAACGGAGATTTGGACCAGAACAGATAAAAATTTTTGGTTTAAACAGAACAGAGATTTGGACCAGAGGAGACTGTTGGATTAAAACAGAACGGAGATTTTGACCGGAACAAAACAGATTGCTGGATTAACACACACACACACACACACACACACACACACACACCACACACACACACACACACACACACACACACACACACACCACGGATATATGGACCAGAAGAGAGCGTTGGATTAAATGGAACAGAGATCTGGACCAGAAAAGAGCAGTGTTGATTTAAATAAAACAGAGATTTGGACCAGAAAAGAGTGTTCATTGAAATAGAACAGAGATTTGGACAGGAACAAAGCAGAGCGTTGAAA
>CM065715.1:106855088-106865088 GCA_033310375.1 Conus canariensis | reverse complement strand
CGTCAGTGTGTTTGTTTGACTATATTCAAGATGAACAAGCCATGCCAGTCTTGAACAGATGGTGATTTTGGTTTGTTCATTTTTCCAGTCGCTGTTGCTGTGTAGTTCTGTCAGCTACAGGATATATGCGCAAGCTTGGAACATCCTTTTTTGGATATGTCTCCTTGTTTGTTCTGTGCGCTCTGTGTTGTCATTTCTGTCAGGCGATTCGGTCTCGTAGGCAGCATGCGTTTGGAGTTATGGGCGCGTATTTATTTTACCGTGGGAGCAAGAGTTACCCTACCTGTTTATTGTTTTCCGCGTTGCAGTCGTAACAACAGTGACACTCTCCTCTTTCCAGGAGAATCTATTAAGAGGCCTGGTATGGTCCAGTTGTATCACCTTACCTAGAATAGGATGGTTGATATGGAGCAGCCGTCATCAGGGGACGTCACTGAATGTGGCCTGCTTGTCGGTGACGTCACTCTTTGATCTTCGTGCTGCCTGATTTACTGGTCTTTGATCCACGCTTCCCCCGCCCCCCCCCCCCCCCCCCCCCCCCCCGTCTCTCTCTCTCTCTCTCTCTCTGTCTGTCTGTCTGTCTGTCTGTCTGTCTCTCTCTGTCTCTCTCTCTCTCTCTGTCTTCTCTCTCTCTCTCTCTTTCTCTTTGTGTCTGTCTGTCTGTCTGTCTCTCCACACAAATCTCTCTCTCTCTCTCTCTCTCTCTCTCTCTCTCTCTCTATATATATAATATATATATATATTATGTTGCCCGTGAAAGAGTTCATATTCATATTCTAGCGCTCTCTTTTTCACTCCCGTTTCCTTTCTTCTCCCTCCCCCTCCTCCCTGGCCACACACACACACACACACACACACACACACACACCATAAATAGGCTGACAGGGACAGACAGACGATGAAATGAAGGGAATACCAGGGCAGACGGTATTGTACAATCGTGGAGGATGGAAAGAGGGTGTGTGTGGAGTAGAGGGAGAGAAAAAAGCGGTGTGTGAAGAGTTTGGTTTGGAGTGCCCCAAGGCGATCCAATTATCCGCTGCTCTTCTTTGTACAACTGACAGCTCATCCCGCCGCTCTTCAAAGGCCAGCAGCGAGGGACAGACAACCCTGTGACTTTGTTTGCTGTGGGGATCTGTTAGCGAGGGGTTGTCGCTCCGTTTGTGGGAAGGTGGATTATCAGCACGACAGACCTCTGCTTGCAGAGGGATTTGGTAGTAATAGGGATTTTCGCCTCTGTTTTGCCCGTTAGAAGCAGTGTTGTTGTTTTCTTGAGGATCTCTTTAGCTGGGGGATCGTCAATCTGTTTCGTGAGGGATGTATTGTCAGGGGACTGTTGCTCTGTTTGCTGAGGATCTGTTAACGAGGATTGTCACTCTGTTTACTGAGGATCTGTTAGCAGAGGATTGTCACTCTGTTTCTGAGGGATCTGATAGCAGAGGATTGTCACTCTGTTTGCTGAGGGATCTGTTAGCAGAGGATTGTCATCTGTTTGCTGAGGGATCTGTTAGCAGAGGATTGTCACTCTGTTTGCTGAGGGATCTGTTCACAGAGGATTGTCACTCTGTTTCCTGAGGGATCTGTTCACAGAGGATGTCACTCTGCTTGCTGAGGGATCTGTTCAAGAGGATTGTCACTCTGTTTCTGAGGGATCTGTTCACATAGGATTGTCACTCTGTTTGCTGAGGGATCTGTTAGCAGAGGATTGTCACTCTGTTTGTGAGGGATCTGTTCGCAGAGGATTGTCACTCTTTTATGAGGGATCTGTTAGCAGAGGATTGTCGTTCTGTTCAGGGTCTGGTAGCAGAGGATTGTTGCTCTGTTCAGGGATCTGTTAGCAGGTAATTGTTGCTCTGTTTACGGATCTGTTATCAGAGGATTGTCGCTCTGTTTAGGGATCTGTTAGCAGGTGATTGTCGCTCTGTTGTCAGGAATCTGTTCGCAGGTAATTGTTTCTCTGTTTAGAGAACTGTTAGCAGGTGATTGTCGCTCTGTTCAGAAATCTGTTAGCAGAGGATTGTAGCTCTGTTCAGGGATGTGTTAGCAGGTGATTGTCGCTCTGTTCAGGATCTGTTAACAGGGATTGTCGCTCTGTTCAGGATCTGTTAAGAGGTAATTGTCGCTCTGTTCAGGTATGTGTTTACAGGTGATTGTCGCTCTGTTTAGACATCTGTTAGCAGGTGATTGTCGCTCTGTTCAACGATCTGTTAGCAGGCGATTGTCGCTCTGTTTAGAGATCTGTTAGCAGGTGATTGTCGCTCTGTTTAAAGATCTGTTAGCAGGTGATTGTCGCTCTGTTTAAAGATCTGTTAGCAGGTGATTGTCGCTCTGTTAGAGATCTGTTAGCTGGTAACTGTCGCTCTGTAACAGACATAGTTTCTATAGTACGTTCCGTACTTTGCATTTTCTTCCAACTGACAGGTTAATTCATATTGACAGATACTTTAAAACTGTTGTTATGAAAATATATAGAATGGTCTTTGTGATGTTTTTGTTCATCGTTAGCGACGATTCTCTTTTCAAATTGGTTGCAAAATGAATGTGGAACGTGAAAAATTGTATACCATTGTGTATCCATTTTGTACCCAGTTTGAGGAAATTGTTCGTTCTTCGTTTTCATTGTCTTGAATGTTGTTTGTCTTGTTTGAAGAAGACCAAAGAGGTTAAAATGCGTCCGTGTTTTGTCTCGCAATGCGTTTGTTTCTTTGGGTGAGTAGATTTGTACTTTTTTCTTTTAAGTAAATTTCAAGTGTTCTGCGTCTACTCATGTCACTCCTCTTCTTCATTCTCTGCATTACGTTCCGGTTAAAAACGAATTGATGACAAACTGTCTTTGCTCAGGTTCAAGTTTCTGAAAGTTAAGTTCCATCATGTCTTTGTGATCTGTTCCAGCTGTACACTCCTGCATTGCTTTGCATTCCTCTGCTGATACTTCTCTCCTCCAGATCCCTAGTTCCACTGCCAGACCTTCCGTGGGAGTTCTTTCCCTTGGGAGTTCTTTCCCGTGGGAGTTCTTTCCCTTATCAAACACCCTCCTCGTTAGGAACAAAGTTCATTTCTCCCGCTCCTCTCGTTCTTTCTCTTCCTACAAGTGATGACACAAGGCAACTCATTTCACAGACTATAGGCATGTGTGTGTGTGTGTATGTGTGTGGTGTGGTGTGTGTGGTAGTGTGTGTGTTTGGGTGTGAGTGTGTCTAGTGTGGTTATGCGCACAGCACTATTTGATCTTCATAGGGGCTTAAGCTAGCATTCTATAAAGCGCCATTATAGTATACATTATTATTATTATCATTATTCATTATTCATTTCATCAACATCATCATCATTCAAATTCTCATTCATCTATCACTCCATATAAACATTATTGTTGTTGTTGTTTTAATTCATTATCATTATTATTATTATTATCATTCTTCATTCTTCTTACTGTTGTTGTTGTCAGTTTCATTATTGTTGTCGGTCGTCGTCGTTGTTTGTTATTGCGGCATACTGTTGTTATTATTGTTGTTGTTGTTATCATTTTCATGCTCGCCAGACAATGTAAACAGTAACAATTGTATGACGATCTTGTTCATTAAGTTCAATGCTCTGCAACAGACAATATGGTAAAACAGTTAAATTGTGTGCCCGAGCTTGTTCATTCAAGGCTCTCTTGTTCATGCATCTGCAACAGACAATATGGCAAAACAGTTAAAATTGTGTGACCCGAGCTTGTTCATTCAAGGCTCTCTTGTTCATGCCATTGCAACAGACAATGTTGTACTAAAACAGTTTGTTGTTGAAGGACACAAAGCGCTTCAAAAGCCAAGGCATCCATTCACAGACACTGGTCAGTTGTTGACCTATTTCCTCCCTTGTACACACAACAATGTTGGCCCTGTGGTGTTTGTTTGACCTGTGCCCTGCATACCTGAGGGACATTGACACTCTGACCTTGACCTGTGACCAGCAAACCATGTTGACCCTGTGGTGATGACCTGTGTATGGACACCTGGACCTGACACTCGACCTTGACACTCCGACCTTGACACCCAGAACTTGCAAAGACACTCAGACCTTGACACTCTGACCTGAACACTATGACCTTCACCTGTGACCTCGTGACCTTGCGGGCAGTGATGGTGATTACGAGCAGCGTGCTGACCTTAACGACCATCTCGGTGGAGCGGTTCTTCGCCATCGTCTTCCCCCTGCGCCGGAACTGGACTCTGCGCCTGACCGTCGTCCTCATCGCCCTCATCTGGCTGATCGCCTGCAGGTAGAAACCCCCCAACCCCCGCCTCCTTCCTCCTTCTCTTCAGCACTCGTCTTTCTTCATTCCTGGTGGACTGTAGCTGGGGAGCATGTGGAACTGAAAAATTACTGTTAGTATCACACACAAGCGCGCGCGTACACACGTGAGCGCGCACACACACATACACACGCATGCACACACACGCATACACACACGCATCCATACACGCAGATGCGTTCGTGCACCGCATACACTGGTACACACACACACACACACACACACACACACACCACACAAAACACACCACAAACACACGTGTACACACAACACACACACACACACACACACACACACACACACACACACACACACACACGGGACTGTGCCCACACACCCACACGAACACACGTGTACACACACACACACACACACACACACACACACACACACACACACACACACACACACACACTGGTAATAATAGCACTGCCAACGTAGGGAGGTACTAAAGATCTGACCAGCGCGTCGGGCTAATGCTGTAGGTCAGACATCTGCTAAGTCGTAGCCACGAGACCCTCTTCTTAAATTCTCACATCTTGGTCAATAATTTATTTATCCATCAGCTTTAAATTATGCGTAGTGTGGTATCGAAACTTAGCGGATGTGGTGTAGCGCATATGGACTAATCCGCACGGAGTGACACCTCCTTGATGAAACTGAAACTGAAATTGTTAGCAATGATAGCGAGCGGTCTGTTTCTCAGAAAATTGCCTCTGCTACGGATCATTCGTCAACCAGGCCAAAGGAGTAACAACATTAAAATTGAGTTAGTTCAGTTTCAGTTTCATCAAGGAGTGTCACGGCGTGAGGACTAGTCCATAATTATACGCTATACCACATCTGCTAAGCTACGAGACAACAGTGCGCAGGATATACAGTTTGATGGGTAAAATTCATAAATGAATAACTAAGATGAAAGGATTTATTACGAGGGTCTCATGGATACGATTTAAGCAGACGTCTGACCTGCACAATAGCTCGACGCGCTGGTCAGACCTTGGGAACCTACCTGACATTGTAAGCGCACTATTACAGTTATCTGTATGTCTTTGCGTGTGTGCACGTGCATACATGTGTGTGCATTCGCGTGTGCGCGTGCGCGCGCGTGTGTGTATGTGTATGCGTGAGTGAATGCACTGATGTGTATGTGCAAGTGTATGTGTTGTGTATGTACACGTGCGTGTTGTGTGTGTGTGTGCGCGCGCGCATGTGCATACGTAAGTGTGCGTGATCTGTGCGCTTTCGTGAGTACAATGAACATGAGAAAAACTTGATAATGCCATGTTCTCTCTCGATTTTGTTCCCACAGATGTTCATGTCATATCCTACCCCTTGCCCTGTGTTCTCTACATTCTGTCCCCACAGTTGTTCATGTTTTCCCCTTGCTCTGTGTTCTCTACATTCTGTCCCAAGTTGTTCATGTTTCCCCTTGCCTGTGTTCTCTACATTCTGTCCCAAGTTGTTCATGTTTCCCCTTGCCCTGTGTTCACCATTCTGTCCCCATAGTTGTTCATGTTCTTCCCTTGCCCTGTGTGTTCACCATTCTGTCTCCACAGTTGTTCATGTTCTCCCCCTTGCCCTGTTTGTTCAGCATCGCGTCGCCCCAGTTGCACGTGCGTCAGCTGGAGGAGTACGTGTTCAGCGACCGTCACGTCATCAGCTGCATGGAGGAGTGGACCAAGGTGTACCTCAATGAGCAATGCGACACCTGGCAACCATACAAGGTGGGTGAATACCTCACTGCACACGATGTAGTGACTCACAATATGAGTGGAAAACTTGATACACATTGTATATTGCCTCACAATACAGGCAGATTCCTTGGTACACAATGTCTATTGCTTCACAATATAGGTAGGTTCCAAGGTGCATACTGTCTATTGCTTCACAATACAGGTGGGTTCCTCGGTACACACTGTCTGTTGTCTCACAATAGAGGTAGGATTTTTTGTACACTTGTATATTGCCTCACAATATGGGTAGGATCCTTGGTACATACAGCCTAGTGCCACACAATATAGGTAAGGTCATTGGTACACACTGTTGCCTCACAATAAAGATAGGTTCCTTGGCATACACTGTCTATTGCCTCACAATATAGGCATGTTCACACACACACACACACGCACGAACGCGTGTACGCACACACACGCACACACACACAACAACACGCGCGCGCGCGCGCGCGCGCGCGCCCCCGCACGCACGCACGCACGCACGCACGCACGCACGCACGCACGCACGCACGCACGCACGCACGCACGCACACGACACACACACACACACACACACACACACACACACACACGCACACAAAGGGACGCGCGCGCTCGCATGCACGCACGCACGCTTGCACGCGTCTGCGCGCACGCGCGCACAAACACACACACACACACACACACACACACACACACACACACACACACACACACACAAGACTACATTAGCACTCCACACCCACAATACAGCAGTCTCACTGGTATGACATTAAATTACTGAAAGTCGTGTACATGAAATCTGTGAAATGAGGCCGAAAGACAGGACGAAGTGTTGTCTTCAAAAGAAAGATGGGATTCGACTGTGATCTTTAGGCTGGGGTGGAAAGCAGAAAGCGACGGAGCATGACGGCAGTTCTTTCCAGAAAGCAGGTCTAAGGTTAGAGAACGCCGTAACTTCCTCCATGCATAGTATTCCTTCTTATGATACGGGATATTCGACATGTATGACGTAATACATGGGTTTTCCACGTGATGTCAGGATGTTGATGGGATGGTTTTTCCCTCAGACGGTATGGCGTCACAGATAATGACCCCATGACGAGACGAGTGATGACATAGTCAGCACGGTGTATCATAGATGATGCCCATGATTGTGCAGGATGCTGACGATTTATGACGTGACTGACGTCACAGCTGTTATAACACATGATGGTGGATATGTTGGTAATTTTTGCTGTACCATCTAATGGTGGGAGTAAGGTTTATTTCGAGACGTGACAAGTGGTGTACCACATGATGCTGGGGATGGTGATGGCGTCTATGACGTCAGAAGTGCTGTACTACATAATGGTGGTCGTGCTGCTGATGTTGTTAATGACGTCACAGGTGCTGTATCAAATGGTGGTGGTGGTGGTGGTGGTAGGGGTGGGGGTGGTGATGATGTGGATGATGTCATAGGTGCGGTACCATAATGATTGTGGGGATGATGATGATGTCTATGACGTCACAGGTGTTGTACCACATGTTGGTGGTGGGGATGGTGATGGTGTCTATGACGTCACAGTTGATGCAACACATGAAAGTGGGGGTGGTGATGCGTCCATGACGTCACAGGTGCTGTACCACTTGGTGGTGGTGGTCGTGTTTATGGTGTCTATGACGTCATAGGTGCTGTACCACATGATGGTGGGGTGGAGGTGATGGTGTCTATGACGTCACAGATGCTGTACCACATGATGGTGGTGGTGGTGGTGATGGTGTCTATGACGTCACAGATGCTGTACCACATGATGGTGGTGGTGGTGGTGATGATTTCTATGACGTCACAGGTGCTGTACCACATGATGGTGGGGGTGGAGGTGATGGTGTCTATGACGTCACAGATGCTGTACCACATGATGGTGGTGGTGGTGCTGATGGTGTCTATGACGTCACAGATGCTGTACCACATGATGGTGGTGGTGGTGGTGATGGTGTCTATGACGTCACAGATGCTGCACCACATGGTGGTGGTGGTGGTGGTGATGATGTCTATGACGTCACAGATGCTGTACCTCATGATGGTGGTGGTGGTGGTGATGGTGTCTATGACGTCACAGGTGCTGTACCACATGATGGTGGGGGTGGTGATGTTCCTGGTGCCTATCTTCATCATGGGGGTCAGTTACACCGTCATCTGTGTGTGTCTCCTCTGCAGAAAAGCGCCGGGGTCCTCGTCCTCTGGCAACGCCAAGAGAAGGGTCTGTTGCTGTGTTGCTGTGTGGATGGGTTACTGTGGATGTCTTGCTGTGGCTGGGTTACTGTGTCTGTTTCAAAGTGAGATGACTGCAGGTGGAAACTGAAAAAAAAAGGAAATTAAAGGAAATCCGCCAGATAACAGGGACAATCGAATCACAAGACAAAACACGACGCGTTTCGACCTCTTAGATCTAAGTCAAGCAAGATAAACAACTTTCAGGACCATGAACACAAAAAACTAACAATCACTGAAGTTTTCTTTTGTGTGGCTGGATTATTCTGTCTATGGTGCTGTAGCCGAATTCGAGAAGATAAGTGATTGCTCGTTTGTCAGTGATACCTAGGCTTATTGTTTTGTATATATATATATGTGTGTGTGTGTGTGTGTGTGTGTGTGTGTGTGTGTGTGTGTGTGTGTGTGTGTGTGCACGTACATGTTGTATTTGATGGTCTTGTTCTTGTTTTTGATCCTAAGTCATTCTCTGAACATCCACGCACGCAGTAACCACACACACACGCGCGCGCACACATTCACACACGCATGCACACACACACACACACACACACACACACACACACACACACACACACACACACACACACACACACACGTACGCACACGTGCGTGTGTACCTGCGCTCGCTCCTACGCACACCCATATGCACTGTCTCAGATCAAAGCAGACGCCTCTGTCTGCAATGGTCACCGTGCATCTACCTGAGATCACACGAACGGTAAACCCTGACAGACAGCTGTCAAAGAAGTTCCAGACAGTGGGATGAGATGCTCAGAAGAGCCCTCTGCATCTTCCATACAGTGAGGAAAGGAAAAGCTAAAGGTCAAATGGACAAGGTCAAATGGACAAGGTCAAATGAACGAGATCAAACGGACTCCCAAAGGCCATACTCCAAGGACCTGGAAAGAGGAGACAGGGCAGCCGGAGGAAGAGGTGGACTGACCATTGACATGCCTGACTGGACCGGAAAGAGCTTGGCCACAACTAACATATGTGGGCGCCTTACGCTAACAGCTGACTGTAAGCTGACAGCGATGCACACCCCCCTGCAGATGTAGCCTACTCATTCTTTCCCACAGCCGTATGGCACGTGCTGTCCGTCACACCAGTTCCAACCACCGCGCGCCTTCAGCAAAATTCCATGCACTGAAAGGGGGGGGGGGGGGGGGGGGGGGGGGGGGGGGGGGGGGGGGGGGGGGGGGTTTTGGGGGGGGGGGGGGGTTTGGGGGGGGGGGTTTTTTTTTGGGGGGGGTTTTAAAAAATTTTTTTGGGGGGTTTTTGGGGGGGGGTTTGGGGGTTTTTTGGGGGGGGGGGTTTTTTTTTTTTTTTGGGTTGTGTTTTTTTTTTTTTTTTTTTTGGGGGGGGGGGTTTTTTGGGTTTTGGGGGGTTTTTTTTTTGGGGTTTTTTTGGGGGTTTTTTTTTTTTTTTTTTTTTTTTTTTTTTTTTTTGGGGGGGTTGTTTGGGGTTTTTTGGGTTTTTTTTTTTTTTTTTTTTGGGTTTTTTTTTTTTTTTGGGGTTTTTTTTTTTGGGGTTTTTTTTGGGGGGGGTTTTTTTTTTGGGTTTTTTTTTTTTTTTGGGGTTTTTTTTTTTTTTGGGGGTTTTTTTTTTTTTTGGGTTTTTTTTGGTTTTTTTTTTTTTTGGGGGGTTTTTTTTTTGGGGGGTTTTTTTTTGGGTTTTGGTTTTTTGGGGGGGGGGGGGGGTTGGGGGGGGTTTGGGGGGGTTTGGGGGGTT
>CM065715.1:106835088-106842588 GCA_033310375.1 Conus canariensis | reverse complement strand
AACTCCAAACGAATGCTGCTTACAAAACCGAATCGCCCACAAAAGGGACAACCCAGAGCATACAGAAACAAAACAAGGAGACCCCCCCCCCAAAAAAAAAAAAAAAAAAAAAAAAGATAACCAGCATTCGTTTGGAGTTGTGGTGTGTATATATTTCATCGTGGAACAAGAGCTTCATTACTTGTTTGATATTTGATATCTACTGATACCTGCCTCATCTAAACCTTTCTGTTGTCTGCGTCATCTAAACCTTTCTGTTGCCTGCCTCATCTAAACCTATCTGTTGCCTGCGTCATTTAAAGCTTTCCTTTCATACCAATCTTACCGAGGTTACCGCATTTGTTTACTGTTCGTCCGTGTGTTTGTTTGACTGTGTTCAAGATAAAACAAAATGCTGTGCCAGTTTTGAATAAACGTTTAAGTTGAGTTTGTTCATTTCTCCAGTTGTTTTGCTGTGTAGATCTGTCACTACAGGGTATATGGGCAAGCTTGGATCAACTGTTTTTGGAAAGGGGGGGGGGGGGAGGGGTGTCTCCTTGTTTCTTCGGTGTGCTCTGTGCTGTTATTTCTGCTAGGCGATTTGGTGTCGTAAGCAGCGTTGGTTTGGAGTTATGGGCGTGTATTTTCTTTCATGATGGGAGAAAGAGTTACCTTACTCATTTGTTATTGAAAATCCACTGTTCCCTGCCTCATTTAAGGTTTCCTTTGACTATGAAGCTAGACTGCAATAACCTGGACCAATTGCTCACTGATCTGACATGGAAAAAGAACAGGAGGCAAGAAAAAAAACAGAGAGAAAGAATGGAAAGAGGAAGAAAGAAAAAGAAAGCAGAAGAAAAAGCCAAAATGAAATCATGACAACATTTTTTTTTTTAAATAAGAAATTTACATCATATCACCAGATGAGCGACACTTTCAAAATCTGAAATTCAGCAGTTTGCTATAGATACTGAATTTAGCGGACACTATTTCCGTGAGTGAGGTATTCTCATATGTTAGCCATTGCTTCAAGAAAAAAAACCCCTGTGCGTTTGTCTTATTCTCTTCGTTATTTACCTCGGATTTGTAGAAGCTAAAAAAAAAACGCCTGATGAAAGTGTGTGTCTAAAACTCTCTTAGCTGTTTTGGTTAGGGTAATTTTGTACCATTCCCATGGTTGCTAAGGTGACCCGGAGAATACTCTGCAAGGTGACTTGCGCCACTGTCTCCACAGTGATCCCCCCTGATCACTGCACTAGATGTTCGACCCGGTAGAGGGCGTCACGTCACTGCAGTATGAAAGGAAACGTAAGCCACCGCGAGGGTGTGCCTGCAACTGGAGAACAGTTCACCAGGTTCCTCCAGCTGTGCTGGCTGTGTCACAAGGTCTGGGTCTCTGCATATATTTCCCTGTCCACTCAACAAGGTGTAGTTCTCCACAAAAATTGTCCTGTCCACCCAGCATGGTCTGGGTCATTCCAAATATTTCCCTGTCCACTCAGCAAGGTCTGGGTCTTTGCAAATATTTCTCTGTCCACTCAGTAAGGTCTGGGTCTTTGCAAATATTTCCCTGTCCACTCGGTAAGGTGTGGGTCTTTGCAAATATTTCCCTGTCCACTCAGCAAGGTCTGGGTCTTTGCAAATATTTCCCTGTCCACTCAGTAAGTGTGGGTCTTTGCAAATATTTCCCTGTCCACTCAGTAAGGTGTGGGTCTTTGCAAATATTTCCCTGTCCACCCAGTATGGTCTGGTTCTTTGCAAATATTTCCTGTTCACCCAGTATGGTCTGGGTCTTTGCAAATATTTCCCTGTTCACCCAGTATGGTCTGGGTCTTTGCAAATATTTCCCTGTTCACCCAGTATGGTCTGGGTCTTTGCAAATATTTCCCTGTTCACCCAGTATGGTCTGGGTCTTTGCAAATATTTCCCTGTCCACTCGACAAGGTCTGGGTCTCTGCAAATATTTCCCTGTCCACTCAGTAAGGTGTGTGTCTTTGCAAATATTTCCCTGTCCACTCGACAAGGTCTGGGTCTCTGCAAATATTTCCCTGTCCACACAACAAGGTGTGGATCTCTGCAAATATTTCCCTGTCCACACATTAAGGTCTCGGTCTCTGCAAATCTTAATTTTGCTGTCCTGAGGGTTGGGGGTGGGGATGGGGATGGGGGTGATTTCTAGTTTGGGGATCCCTCATTGTTCATGATGGAACCCCGAAAAGCGAACTGTCGGACACTTTCTAACTTCTGTCCATGAATAGTCCTATCAGCATTGATGGCGGTGTTGTGACTAGACATCAGCTTGGTCATCTCTGGGCTGATGTTCATCCATATCTTGTCAATGTTTCAACTGGTCGTTCAACAAGCTTGGCGAGTTTCTGTTTCACTGCCCGCCAGGCCACCGACGTGACCTGCAAATCGAAGGTCCGTCATGGTTCATCCTCCAACGATGACCGTGCGGAGATGTTCCACAAGTCCATTAGTCATGATGCGTTCCAGGAATAGGTTGACCATTGGAGAACGCAGGCAGCCTTGACAAACTCCAACTTTACGTCAGAAGCAGTAACTGGTTTGAAACTTACCGGAACGTAAATATCTATCAATCAGTCGAGGATTGTCTTAACATGCGGAGGCCGTTTGCATTCAGCCTGTCATTTCAAATGTTTTATCGGCACTGTTGGCCAGATGGTTGGTTCTCTGATCTCCTGATATGCCTGACATCATTTATTGCCTTCTGGGCGTCTGTTTTCTTATTTCTCATGTTTCTGTTATTATGAATACTTATATAGCACCTATCCTCGGCTACAGACCAAGCTCTAAGCGTATTACAATCCACAGTCGTTTACACAACAGGCTGCTTACCTGGATAGCGCCGACTGAAGAGCTGCCAGCTGGTGCTTCATTCAGTCGTTTCCCGTGTCATCCAGTCAATATCGTTCAATATCGTTCACTCAATTTCCTTACTTCCCTCATTTTTCCATTTCTCATGCAGGGTGCATGCTATGTGTAACGTGTCATCCATACCAACGGCCAAACTGGCCTTCTCTTCGGAAAGTTGGTGATGGGATTTTACGTGTGTGCAAGATGTTACGCGTGTGTTCACACACGGAACCTCGGTTTAAAGTCTCATTCGAAGGCCTGATTATGGCGTTACAGTATGAAGGAAGATACATATTTCCTTTGCCAGCTAAACTGCTTATTCGCCCCAGCAGTTCTGAAGTAACTTCTTTTATGAATTTCAATGTGAATGTTACTCATGGTGGTCTTGTGTATTGTCTGACTTTTTCATGTTTGGTATAGGCACAAAAGTAAACATACTGACCCAGAATTCAGCTATTTCATCACGATCTCATATCCAATAAATACCATTCACTGATCTTTTGCTCACTCAGAAAGAAAATCCTTTGAAAACATTTCTTAAATTCCTATGATATATGATTTTATTGCCCCCCCCCCCCCCCTTTGGAATGTTCATACGGTTTCTGTACACCAAGTACGACAGAGAAGCTTACTGTCTGTTCCTCTACATGGTGGACCACATGTGCTACTATTTCTTTTCTCTGTGGGCAAATGTGACCTCTAAAAGCGGGTTAGTTGCCCTAAACACGTGTCAGTTTGCTGAACAATCGTTCTAGTCCCCGTACGGTACATCTTTGCCGCCACTTTGGTTTTGTGTTCACAATTTTGAAATCACTCCGAATACTTGTTTCAAAATCCAGTATGTCATCCAAAGGGGATTTCAGTATATCCAGTGGCACAATGGGTTTTGCTGAATTTTGTAAAGAAGACCTTATTTGGGGTTGCTAAAAGTCTTTGATTTGTGATACTATCTAGAGTGAACGCTACATACTTCAGGACAGTCAATTTCTTTCTCTCTCTTTCTCTCTCTCTCTCTCTCTCTCTCTCTCTCTCTCTCTTGAGCGCGCGCACGTGCGCGTGCATGTTTTTGATGGTGCTGGTTGTGTGTATGTGTGCGTGTGTGTATGAGAGGGTATGTGCGTATGCGTGGTGTGTGTATGTTGGTGCGTTCGTCTGTGTATGTATACGTGACATTCAGACTTAGACAGACTCGCAGTCAGATTCATTTATTTGTCGTGAAAGCCATCAAGATATCATGACTCTGAAAATGATGTGTGTGTGTGTGTGTGTGTGTGTGTGTGTGTGTGTGTGTTGTGCGTGCCTGCCTTGCGTGCGTGTGTGTGTGTGCGTGCGTGTGTATGTGTGTGCGTGCGTGCGTGCGTGCGTACGCGCGTGCATCTGTGTGTGTGTGTCTGTCTGTCTGTCTGTATCAGCAGTGAGGATGGCCGTTCAATACAGCACGGCTCAGAAGCTGGGACTGGCGGGGATAGTGTTGGGAGTGCTGTTGAGCGTGGTGGGAGGTTGCGTCCCCTACTGGCTGGTCTTCGACCCCGAGGGCTTCGGCTTGCTGGACAGCCTGGTGAACAACGTGGCCTCCGCCAGCATGGGACCCTTCGGCTACTGTGTCGAGCTGCTGGGCCAGTCGAATTGCCACATCATTGGGCTGAACAAAGCCACAGGTGAGTGGAGATCTCAGGGTCACCTGTAGTCCAGGTGCTGGTCAAGTGTGGTCCAGGTGTTACGTCATTGGGCGGGACAGCTCCACAGGTGAACGAAGAATTGGGGGGGGGGAGGAGGGAGGAGGGGAGCAGGAGGGGAGAAGGGTCACCTGTAGTCCAGGTGTTACGTCATTGGGCTGGACAGGTCCACAGGTGAGGGAAGGACTCGGGGTGGGGGTGTGTGTGTGGGAGGGGGGGGGGGGGAGAGTCACCTGTAGTCCAGGTGATACGTCATGGGCTGAACAGCTCCACAGATGAGTGCAGAACTCCGGTGGGGAAGGGGAGGGGCACCTGTAGTTCCAGCTGCTACGTCATTGTCACAGGTGAGTGGAGAACTCCGGTAAGGGGGGGGGGGGGGGGGGGAGGGGGGGCACCTGTAGTCTAGGTGCTACGTCATTGTCACGGTCCAGGTGCTACGTCATTGTCACAGGTGAGTGGAGAACTCCGGTAACAGGGGGGGGGGGGCACCTGTAGTCTAGGTGCTACGTCATTGTCACGGTCCAGGTGCTACGTCATTGTCACAGGTGAGTGGAGAACTCCGGTGGAGGGAGGGAGGGGGCACCTGTAGTCCAGGTGCTACGTCATTGTCACAGGTGAGCGGAGAACTCCGGTTGGGAAGGGGGGGGGGGGCACCTGTAGTCCAGGTACTAGGTGCTACATCATTGGGCTGAAAAGCTCCACAAGTGAGTGAAGAACTCGGGATCAGCTGTAGTCCAGGTGTTTTGGCGGGAAGGGGGGGGGGGAGTGGGGAGGGTCGCCTGTAGTCCAGGTGCTACGTCATTGGGCTGAACAGCTCCACAAGTGAGTGAAGAACTTCGGATCAGCTGTAGTCCAGGTGTTCTGGTGAGGAGGGGGGGGGGGGGGGAGTGGGGAGGGTCGCCTGTAATCCAGGTGCTACAGTCATTGGGCTGAACAGCTCCACAAAGTGAGTGAAGAACTCCGGATCAGCTGTAGTCCAGGTGTTCTGGCGAGGGGGGGGGGGTGGGAGTGGGGAGGATCGCCTGTATCCAGGTGCTACGTCATTGGGCTGAACAGCTCACAAATGAGTGAAGAACTCAGGATCAGCTGTAGTCCAGGTGTTCTGGCGAGGGGGGGGGGGGGAGAGTGGGGAGGTCGCCTGTAGTCCAGGTGCTACGTCATTGGGCTGAACAGCTCCACAAGTGAGTGAAGAACTCCGGATCAGCTGTAGTCCAGGTGTTCTGGCGAGGGTGGGGGGGGGGGGAGTGGGGAGGATCGCCTGTAGTGCAGGTGCTACGTCATTGGGCTGAACAGCTCCACAACGTGAGTGAAGAACTCCGGATCAGCTGTAGTCCAGGTGTTCTGGCGGGGTGGGTGGGTGGGGGAGTGGGAGATCGACCTGTAGTCCAGGTGCTACGTCATTGGGCGGAACAGCTCCACAGGCTGTAGTGAAGTAACCTCACGATCATGCTGTATGTCAGTCAGGGTGTTCGGTGGGGGGTGGTGGGAGTGGGAGGGTCACCTGTAGTCCAGGTGCTACGTCATTGGGCAGGACAGCTCCACAGGCTGTCGTCAGTAACCATCACCACAACTGTCTGTATGTTGGTGGGGTTGTTCAGGGGTTGGTGGGCTGTGTGCTCTGTGTCTGGTCTGTTTTCAGGGTAGCTGATGGTTGCACTGATCATTACAGCAGTGTGTGTGTGTGTTGGGGGGGTTGCTGTGTGCTCTGTGTGTGGTCTGTTTTCAGGGTGGCTGACGACAGTTCGCATCACCACAGCTGTCTGTGTGTTGGTGGGCTTGTTCTGTGGACTGTGTGCTCTGTGTCTGGTCTGTTTTCAGGATGGCTGACGACAGTTCGCATTACCACAGTTGTCTGTGTGTTGGTGGGCTTGTTCTGTGGACTGTGTGCTCTGTGTCTGGTCTGTTTTCAGGGTGGCTGACGACAGTTCGCATTACCATAGTTGTCTGTGTCTTGGTGGGCTTGTTCTGTGGACTGTGTGCTCTGTGTCTGGTCTGTTTTCAGGGTGGCTGACGACAGTTCGCATTACCACAGTTGTCTGTGTCTTGGTGGGCTTGTTCTGTGGACTGTGTGCTCTGTGTCTGGTCTGTTTTCAGGGTGGCTGACGTCAGTACTGATCATTACAGCAGTGTGTGTGTTGATGGGGTTGGTCTGTGCTCTGTGTGCTCTGTATCTGGTCTGTTTTCAGGGTGGCTGACGTCAGTACAGGTCACAGTCTGTGTGTCGGTGGGCTTGTTCTGTGGACTCTTGTGTTCTGCGTGTGGTCTGTTTTCAGGGTGGCTGACGTCAGTACTGATCATTACAGCAGTGTGTGTGTGTGTGTGTGTGTGTGTGTGTGTGTGTGGTGTGTGTGTGTGTGTGTTGAGGGGTTGCTGCGTGCTCTGTGTGTGGTCTGTTTTCAGTGTGGCTGATGTCCGTACAGGTCACAGTCTGTGTGTTGGTGGGCTTGTTCTGGGGACTGTGTGCTTTGTGTGTGGTCTGTTTTCAGGGTGGCTGACGTCAGTACAGGTCACAGTCTGTGTGTTGGTGGGCTTGTTCTGGGGACTGTGCTTTGTGTGTGGTCTGTTTTCAGGGTGGCTGACGTCAGTACAGGTCACTGTCTGTGTGTTGGTGGGCTTGTTCTGTGGACTGTGTGCTCTGTGTGTGGTCTGTTTTCAGGGTGGCTGACTACAGTACGAATCACCACAGTGGTCTGTGTGTTGGTGAGCTTGTTCTGTGGACTGTGTGCTCTTTGTGTGGTCTGTTTTCAGGGTGGCTGACGTCAGTACAGGTCACTGTCTGTGTGTTGGTGGGCTTGTTCTGGGGACTGTGTGCTCTGTGTGTGGTCTGTTTTCAGGGTGGCTGACGTCAGTACAGGTCACTGTCTGTGTGTTGTTGGGCTTGCTCTGTGGACTGTGTGCTCTGTGTGTGGTCTGTTTTCAGGGTGGCTGAGCACAGTACGAATCACCACAGCGGTCTGTGTGTTGTTGG
>CM065715.1:106822588-106832588 GCA_033310375.1 Conus canariensis | reverse complement strand
TTAAAGCTAGTTAATCCACTCTATGACAAGGCCAACGCTGGAACCAAGGGGTGGGCGACATATACGGAAAAACATTTGTCAAAAATCGTTTTTTTTTTGTTTTTTTTTTTGTTGTTTTTGTGTGATTACTTTCAAATATGCTAATGAAGGATGGGGAATGATATGGTATGTAGCAATCGCAACAAACATTGAGTTCTACCTAAAAGAAAAAAAAAGAGAGAGAACGATTTTATGAGCGAAAACGGCGAGAAGCATTGATTTCCATCAAAAACAAGAACAGATGTAAATAACTATTTTATGAAGCATACATCAGCGACAGGACACATGGTAATATATTTACCTAACAGCAGTAAAGGAAGGCTTGATGAGTTTGTCATGTTCATGCTGAATTAAGCCATGAAGCCGCTTTAAAGCAGCCAATTAAACAGCATATTTGCTTCCACCATTAAAAGAAAATCTTCACAAAAATCATACACGCGCATTACATAATCATCATCGTTTTAATAAAACATTGGGTGATAATTATGTGGAATTCTTAAATTTGTATACAAGGTTCACTTCAAATAAAATTAAACGACACATAGATGACGGTGGTCGATTTGAAATAAAATAAAATAAATCAAAACATCTGTGTGCCGTGCAAGTAAATTGGTGAGGAATGTTTGGAAGAACAAACAGTAATAAGACGTGTGACGGAGAGGGCTATCAATGCGGCGGCCATCATCCTGCCCTCAACGTTCCTCACCAAACACTCGCTGACCAAAACCATTGGCGGTTTGCCTACACAAGCCCTTGTACTCTTGTAACCACAAGATAGAAATACGCTGCAGACAGACAACCATTTGCTCCCCTCCTACCCTACAGCCCCATTGTACCCTGGACGTAGCATCTTTGAAATGCATCAGATTTTTGTCATGGAATCGAATGTGCATACTGCCTTCCTCTGCATTTGCTGCACCGACCCTGCAACCCGCACCTCCCTATTGATAAGTCATTTGGAGTACAATCATTCACACGTGAGTAGGAAAAGGCAAAGTGCATCTTTCATTACTAATATGTTGAACCAGTGCTGTGATACTGCTCAAGGTCTGTAATTATTTGTCAATGCTATTTCATATTATTTACTTTGTTTTCTATAACCGGGAGCATATTTGTCTTTATATTCGAAGAAAAGAAACTGTCACGGAACGCTAAGCCTGACATAAAAAAAACCCCACAACTAACCCATTAAACAGACAACACGCCACACAAGAACTGACAACAAAACAATTTTATTCCCGACAAAACAATCAATGAGCGGAATCTTCTATGAATACGTCGCAGACCCCAGCCTGGAAGCACACAGTTCCTACGGCCAAGGCAGCCACAATAAGTTATTTTACCCCTTATCTAGCTACAGTGTGCAGAGTTCCTCAGGCCAGCAGTATATTACACATAGCACAATATAAGTCAATCCTTTTCATGACCACAACTCCCCCCCCCCAAAAAAAAAAAACAACCAAAACTATACTAACTTCATATTACTATATTCATTTTGCATATACTTCACTGCGCACATTCATCCCTTCAGTCATACCCTTTTTAATCAACATCCATCCTTCCTGTATGCCTGCCCAAACCCAATGTCTTCAGGTGTTTTATCGCCACCAAAAAAAAACAAAAACAAAAGGAAAACAGGCCACACGACGACGACGTTGACAGTCTCACGACGGCGATAGTGACAATGACCAGATGAATCTGCCTGCCGAAGACGAGGATGACACAGATGACAGTGACACACAGGGCTTCCACAATATCAGTGGCATTCACAGTCACCGCCAACACAACGGCGACAGTGACGAGCCCACCAACCACAGTGACAACTCACACCCACGGCGGCGACGACACCCTTCAATGGCGGCGGTCACAGAGTGAGGGGTCGGTGATACGGGGGATCAGCAGCGGCGGCGACAACAGCAACGACGCCAACAGCAACGGCGACAGCAGCAACGGCGACACAGCAACGGCGACAGCAGCAACAGCGCCAGCAGCAACAGCGACACCAGCTACGGCGCCAGCAGCAACAGCGACACCAGCTACGGCGCCAGCAGCAACGGTGACACCAGCAACGGCGACGTTAATGGCCAGGCTGTGAAGACCCGGCTGGATGGGAAGAAAAGGAAAAGGGGATGTAGCATCGGAAGGGGGGAGGACTGGGACAACAGTCCGGGGCACAGCAGGATGGAGAGTGCAGGTGGGAAAACCGCAGGCACCTGCCACGAACGCCGGACAGTCAGGGACAGGAATGCCAGCAACTGGCTGTCCGCAGCTCCCCGACTAAAACGGCCCCTGACCCGCCTGGTGTACCGGGCCACAGGATGGTGGGAATGCGCCCTCACCTGCACTTGACATAGCTGTTACCCTCTAACCGTAGACATACATAACTACATACATCACTAACTACGGTACCCCTTAGTTCACCCCTTCCCAGGATTTTTCTTTACGCACCCCAGAACCTATTAACTCCATAAGCGAGTTACATCTATCACTATCTCACTCTGTTCATACCACTAAGTTACACTCCTCTTTGCACTGCAGCATACACATGAGCTACTTCATAACACACCTTCCAACACACATTCTCAGTAATATTGTAACGTCCACAACAGATACTATGTCTCGATTCCAAAGAAGACCAATGGGACAGGACAGCTATATCTCCGCGCCAGTCACCCAAGGCATAAGCACAATCCCACAAATCTCCCGCAATGTAGGAACAATATTAACCTATATTATTGAATTAGGGTACCCACGCCATACAAAACCGTGCTGCTTGACACTAGTACCTCTTCATACAACTACACAACTTATCCTTTCCAATAACTTCTATGACACGGCACAATCATAAGCTCTACAGCACTCGGTGCCAACACACCCTGTCTATGCTTCCCGAAAGCATTTCCGTTCGAACCCCCCGTCACGAATAAGTACCAACTCAATCCTAACACCAGGATCGAACCAATGACAACTATTTACATTTCCATTCAAAACTTCATAACCAAATTTCCTTTTCTTTTTCCTTTTCCCTGTTTCCACCTCTCAACACAACCCGCTGGTCAAAACCCACCATCAACACACTTTTCTCAGCTTGCTTCGTTTTAGTGCTTATTTTCCCCCATTTTCTCCCTCTTCCTTTTCCCTAAGAAAACTTGAAATTGATTCAAAACATGAGCTCATATTATTTACACCTTTGTACAAGTTGACAGAAATGTGCACAAGACAACGCCACCCTTAACTACACTACTGACACCTTAATTAACTCTACATACCTGCTACAACACAACACGACGACGTCAACTGCGGCTGGCCACCCCCGCACCTGAACCTCAGGGTCGCAGCACACCGAAACACCGACAACTGCTCGACCAAGAGCAAAACGCTCACGAGGGTCGGCTCACCATGTCGACCGAAGTCAGACCCACAGCGCAAACGCTGGCACCAGAACGAGAGCCCAGCTGCTCTTCACCAAGGATTTTGACCGAAGTGCTAGCCACCCGGCCCAACCAAACTTTAATGCTTGATGACTCAGCACTCACTCCTTGCTGAGTTTTGAACTCTACACAAACCGCACGTGAAACGGGACTCCACACAGACCACATGAAACAAAACAGGAGACGGAAGGCTAACCCCCTCTCTCCCCACACTTATCCCTTCCCTGCCTGTGCATGGTAGCACACGCACACCCAATATATGAATGGAACGTACAGGTATCCAACACCCCCCACCATCCTTCCTGAACCCAACAACTTCCATATATGGCCCGGTAAGCCTACACCCCCATCGTGGAATGATGCTACGGATCGATACAGAGCCGTCGGCGCGTCTGTACGATTTCCACGCTGATCAGATCGGTGACAATACCCCCCCCCCCCCCCCCTCCCTGCCAAAGATTTTAACCACAAACTTGTTTTTGTTAAAATCAACAAATCACGACTACACCGATCGAACTGTTAACCCTCCTGCAAAGGTCGCACATCGCTAGACCTGCTGAAACCCTAGCGTGATACCCAACGAACTCTCTTCTCCATTGCACTCAGCATCCGAGTCACCTCGACTCCCAGAACTACAACTTGCAACCCCTCAATACTGGCTTAAGTAATCAGCCGCGACATTCTCACGACCTGGAATTGCTTGCACTGTGAACTGAAAGGGCTGAAGCTGCAACGCCCACCTAGTGGTCCTTCCGCTGGCAGACTTCATCCTTTCTAAAAACTGAAGAGGCGAGTGGTCCGTCTGTACCACAAATGGCACCCCATACAAGTAGGACTGAAACTTTTGGATACCCCACACCACGGCCAAGCACTCTTTCTCCACTGTGCGGTAGTTCAGTTCCGCCTGGTTTAGTTCCATGGCCGACATCTTCTCCACCTCGTCCGGGCCCAGTGCGTCCCCTCCAGGGACCCCGCTGACCCTGTGCTGTGCTGGCTGGCGCTGCTGCAGTCCGAGGTGCACCCTTGTCCACCGTCCTCTGACACGCCAGACAAGACTGGCAATAACGACAGATATCAGCGCACATCCCTGGCCAGTAGAAGTTCCCGAACACCCGATCTTTGGTCTTTGCCGCTCCCAGGTGACCAGACATCAGAATGTCATGCCCCAGAGTCATCACAGACACACGTTACTCAACGGGTACGCACACCTGGGTGACGTTTTCCCGTGGCCCTTGATACCTCCTCATCAGCTCTCCAGCCTTCCTGAAGTATTGGACCTGTCCGTACTTGGTCTGGAAAACGGTGCGCTGCTGGCAAGCCTCTCTCGCCTTACTAAGCGTGTCATCCCTGTCCTGCAACTGGGTCAACTTCTCTGGTGTGACATCCAACACAGTCTCCTTCACTGGTAGAGAAAACACCCCTTGCTGTTCCTTCTTCCTCTGGGCCCTGGTCACTACAGCACTGACCAGTGTGTGGTCAGCATACACGGCAACTCTCGTCCATCCCGGATCTCCTTCCTTCCTGGCAAAGTTCCCTATCAGCACCTCCTCCACGGGCTGACCATAACCAATACCTCTATCCTGCCCTGGATAAATGGGGTGACAACATCCACGACGGCCACTGGCAACAAGCTCTGGCACTTTGACGACGCCAAGACCACCGGTACCGACTCTCCTGTGTAGGCATCTCTCGAGACCAGCCTCTCAGCAACGACGGTATATCCTGCTCCGGTGTCGCGTAATGCATTGGCAGGAACCCCATTGACCGTAACCACACACCGAGGGTTGTACTCTTGGTTAGCACAGGGTCCACATAAGGTGGGCACCGCCTGACCCGTGCTCTCCCTCCTACTCCAGACAGCGTGTAACCCACTAGGTTCAGGACACCTCCTAGCGACATGCCCGGGCTTCCTGCAGTTGTAACACACCAGAAAAAGACCTCGGATTTTGTGGCCTATTCCTCTCCCCGCCATTTCTTGACTGGCTGGGCGTCTGACTTGGCGGTGGGTTCCCTCCTTGACTTTCTTTGGGTCCATCAGCTGAATCCTCTCCTCGGGACCGATCCGGCTTAGCCTCCCTGCCCACGCGTTTGGCCTCGGCCAGCACAGTGGCTTCTCTAGCTACCTCATCTACCGTCTGAGGACATGTCCGCTTCACCTCCACCGTGAACGCTGGATTAAGGAGCTGGAAGAATTGCTCCTGTAGGATCAGATTCTTAACATCCTCCGCATCGTTCTCATCCTTCCCCGCTGCTGTGCACCACAAGGAAAACCAGCGCCTCATTTTTGCTAGCAGCTGACCAAAAGTCTCAGCAGCATCCTTCCTCACCGACCGAAACTTCTTCCTATAGGCCTCGGCGTCCAGGCGAAAGCGCTTAAACAGAGCGCTTTTAACCGCCGTATAGGAACCCAACTCCACCGCACTGAGTCGCAGGACCGCTTCCCTTGCCTTCCCTCGAAGTAATGCGATCAGACGAGTGGGCCACGACGTCTGGGACCATTTGCACACCTCAGCGACTCGCTCAAAGTGTGCTATAAACGCATCCACGTCGTCTCCATCACCTAAAGGATCTAGGTGGACGTGCGTGGTCTCTTCAACCTCGATGAGACGCTCACGGTACGTTGCCTCGCCTACGACCTGAAGCTCTCTCAAGGTAAACTCCCTCTTCCTGGCCTCCCTTTCTTCCTGATCCAACCGCCTCTGTCGAATCCTCTCTTCCTCCTCCCTCTCCTTTCGCCTAGCTGCCTCCGCAACCTTCAGGTCCAACTCAAACTCTCGGGCTCTTCTCTCCTCTTCACGGGCTATCCTCTCCTCTTTATCCTTCTGCTGCTGTCGAATCCTCTCTTCCTCACGGGCCACCCTCTCTTCCTCATCCTTCTGCTGCTGTCGAATCCTCTCTTCCTCACGGGCCACCCTCTCTTCCTCATCCTTCTGCTGCAGCCTAGCCATCTGCTGCTCAGTAGCCTCTCTCTCTTGTGCAACCTTGACCGAGTCAGAAACAAACCGAGCCAAAGCATCCCCTGCCAGTCCCATTTCTGAACCTATCCTCCCAAACTGGCGATACAGCTCAGTCATATCCATATCAGCCCCTCCTGATACAGCACCCCTAGCGCCCTTCTCATGCTTGACTTCCTGAGCTGCCATGACGCTCCCTGGTTTGTATTGAGGGTTAGCCCGAGTACGACGAGGCATGACGTACCGACCCTACCGTCACCACGACATAATCCAACACCCTTAAGTCGATCGACCAACCTGGCTCACCTCCGCTGGCTCCAACTCTTCAAAGAGGGACTGCCCCTCAAAGGTTATGGGCAAACCTCCAACCAGCCACGCCTGACACCTCACAGTAGATTCTACGCCCCTTAACAACAGCGGATAACCAGGCGAACACTTGCCTACCGCTATCCAACCCCTGGGAAAAACTGGGTACCTTGCTAGTCACCACCCTGGATAACCGCCCAAACGCCGCACTAAATCTCCGGACCAAAACTTTTTTTTCTCTTTTTTTTTTCTTACCCAACACTAAGCACCACTATCTAAACACACAGTACCATCACTTACTACCACATTAAGTGCCCTGTCCTACGCCTGGAAAACATATTGCCAGACAGGTACACTAACGTACCTACCTTCCTGTATAGGGGTACGCGCCCTCCAACCTCCCATTAACTACCAAGCACACGACAAATAACTGAATAAGGTGTGTATTGAAAATTGTCAGCGGATGAAAGACAAAGCTGACTTCTGCATCAGAACAGAACAGAGTGTTGGAACAGTACAGAGTACTATGCTGGATTGAAATAGAACAGAGTGTTGGAACAGTACAGAGTACTATGCTGGATTGAAATAGAACAGAGGTTTGGATCAGAAGAGAGTGTTGATGTAAATAGAACAGAGATTTGGACCAGAACAGAGAAAAAGCTTTAGGTTTAAACAGAACAGAGATTTGGACCAAAAGAGCGTTGATTTAAACAGAACAGAGGTTTGGACCAGAGGAGAGTGTTGATTTAAACAGAACAGAGATTTGGACCAGAGGAGAGTGTTGATTTAAACAGAACAGAGATTTGGACCAGAGGAGAGTGTTGATTTAAACAGAACAGAGATAAGTGTAACATTGTAACATTTCCAGACGGGAATGTACCTAACCATTGACAAAGCATTGGTAACATTTCCTGACGGGGATGTACAGCAGGATTGGTAAAGAACTGGTAAAATTTCCAGACGGTGATATACAGCAGGGTTGGTAAAGCATTGGTAATAATACCGGACGGAAATATTCAGCAGGATTTGTAAAGCATTGGTAAAATTTCCAGACGGGGTATCATCATCATCATCATCTTCATCATCACCATCATCATCATCATCATCATCATCATCATGACCATCTGTTGTACTGTCGCCCAGTCAGTCTATTTCATGTTGGTGTCAGTCTCTGTCAGTGTGTTTTAATAACTGAAGCGTTTCCACACTGTTGCTGGTGCCAGTAGCGATGCTGACGTTCTTAGGGAAACAGAGCTGATATTGTAGCTCCTGTGGTAAGTGTCTGGTGGAACCATTCCTAGCAGTGACAGACTGTCAGGTGCGCTAGGCGTGGAGCTCAGTTCAGTCCTTTGAACGAGATTCATGATTATCACCACAAGACAGAAACGTCAAACTTTTCCTTTAGTTCTTTCTTTCTTCACCTGGGTGGTAAAGATAATTGAAGAATTTGAAAGCCTTGTGTTCTTGGTGTCTTCATTATGAATGAGTGAAATGTCTTATTTTGATCAATGACATGTAAATATGGGTCTAAGAAGATTAGATAGTTGTCCAAAATAAAACATTTCCTAAAATTGTGCTGTCGATCTTTTAAACCATGCTTTCGCTGAATCATATATGAATTATATGTTAAATCGGAGGGACTTTTCTTGTGAACTAACTTAAAAACTCTATTGAATTTTCATAGGTGTGCTCTAAAAACGGACTTTAATGATATTTAAGGATTGTTTCCATCACGCGGCGATGTGCATGCTGCCATTTAACTTTAAACTGCAGTCCAACATTTTGATGGTCTACATTGTAACAGGTGCTTACTGTCTGTCACTTAGAAGTGACTTTATGGTCAATGATTATTGCCATGTCACTCATGCTGTCTTTGCTTAAAACCAATCTCTTCGAATTGAGTCTCTAGTGTATTTTTATTATTTTAAAAAATGTGCTTCGTTTAGCGTTCAAACGAGTCTTGATGGCAGATTTCGCCAGTTCAGTGTCAGGAATCCTATATATGTTTTTTTTTTTCTTTTTTTTTTTTGGTTGGTAAAAATGCACCGTCTCTCTCTCTCTCTCTCTCTCTCTCTCTCTCTCTCTCTCTCTCTCTCTCTCTCTCCGGCCCATTTCTTCTCCCTGTCTTATTCTTTTTACCCTACATTCATAGGTTTTCCATTGCGTTCCTTGTCAGTGGTGTTAACAGTAGATTACTGTGTTGCGTTGCGTAAGATTTTGTTATTTCTTTGTTCCTTTTTTTTCTAGCTCCGTGGTGCATCCCATGTCATGTTCCACTCACAGTGAAACATATTCTTTTAGATTGTTGGGACTTGTACGATGTGAGACATAAACACTTTACAGCAGACTCCATGAAAACCCTGTTCAGAGATGTCCCACCTGACGTGATCTTTGAGTTTCTGAAAGAGATTAACATATTTTTCATCTGATCTAAGATTTTACGGAAGAAAGATTTTTAACGAAGTTTCTGGTACGTTTTCAGAAGGTGTATTTTAAAGAGATGTGTGAAAGTTTTTGTTTGTTTGTTTGTTTGTTTTTTCTTTTTCTTTCTTTTTTTTTGATGACTTGTGAGTTGATTTTAATGTGGTGACAGCCCTGAAATGGCCCTTTGCGGTCGGCTGAGCTGTAAGCAACATTACTTTACCTTATTTATCTTTTCGTTTTTTCCTTTTACCCCAGGGCTGGGTGGAAAACAGCATTCATATTTGCTTATCTCATTACCCTGGTTAAGTAAAATTTCGTTCCGTTTCCATTCCTCTCTCTCTCTCTCTCTCTCTCTCTCTCTCTCTCTCTCTCTCTCTCTCTCTCTCTCTCTCTCTCTCTCTCTCTCATTCGAGTGTTTGTTCATCCATTTCTGTCTCATTCATCCTTTTATGATTTCAGAATTGTCTAACTGAATGGTCACAACCTTTTTAATAAACAATGACATGTCACTCAGCTACTGTGACGTTTTGTTACAATTTGTTCTATGCTCATCATGTGTGTGTGTGTGTGTGCGTGCGTGTGCGTGCGTGCGTGCGTGTGTGTGCGTGTGTGGTGTGTGTGTGTGTGTGTGTGTGTGTGTGTGTGTGTGTGTGTGTGTGTGTGATCAAATTCAAGATTAAAAGTAAAATTATGAAGTCTGAACGTACTGTAGCCGGCAGGCCTACATGCATCTGGTGGTGATTACATTGCAGTTTCTTCACGCAGAGATTTTTGATCCAGCAAAATTTTTTTCACGCTAGAAGGGAATTCTTTCAAGCAGAGACAAATTCTTTTCCCTTCCGAAGG
>CM065715.1:106780088-106817588 GCA_033310375.1 Conus canariensis | reverse complement strand
ACCTACAAATTTTCAGAAAGATCAGCCAAGTGCTTTCTGAGATATCATGGGCCATTATAGCCGTTAGTAACGGCTAGGCTATAACGGTAAAATAAAACGTCGGGCATCATCCGTCGCCCATAATGAACATACCTACAAATTTTCAGAAAGATCGGCCAAGTACTTTCTGAGATATTCCATAAAGAAGAAAAACCGTCATGGGCCGTTATAGCCGTTAGTAATGGCTGTAACGGTAAACTAAAACATCGGGTATCATCTGTGACCCATAATGAACATACCTACGAATTTTCAGAAAGATCGACAAAGTGCTTTCTGAGATATTCCATAAAAAAGAAAAACCATTATGGGCCGTTATAGCCGTTAGCAACGGCTATAACGGTAAACTGAAACATCGGGCATCATCTATAACCCATAGTGAACATACCTGCTAATTTTCACAAAGATCGGCCAAGTACTTTCTGAGATATTCCATTAAGAAGAAAAACCGTTACAGGCCGTTACAGCCGTTAGTAACGGCTATAACGGTAAACTAAAACATCGGGCATCACCCGTGACCCATAACGAACATACCTACAAATTTTCAGAAAGATCAGCCCAGTAGTTTTGTCTGGAGCGAGTGGAGCACATTTTGACCACGGACGGACGGACGGACACACACACACACACACACACACACACACACACACACACACACACACACACACACACAGCATTTCTTCATTCCCATTCTAAAGTACTCTCTGTTCTATAAGAACTGGGAGTACAAAAACGGAAAGAGGGATAGACTCGTTTTTTTGTTGTTGTTTGTTTTGTTTTGTTTTTTGTTTTGTTTTTTATTCATTATCAGCTTATTGTCATAAAGAAAAAAAGAAAAGAAAAGAAAAAAGAAAAGAAACGAACAAAAAAAAAGGTCTTAAATAGATAAAGAAAACAAGATGCAAAGCATATGAACGTACTCCCAGTTTATCCTGAATATGCGTGAGATATTCCATAAAGAGGAAAAACCGTCTTGGTCTGGTGTAACCGTTAGTAATGGCTACTCTGGTAAACATCGGCCATCATCTGTGACCTATAATGAACATACTTACAAATTTTTAGAAAGATCGGCCAAGAACTTTCTGAGATTTTCCATAAAGAACAAAACCATTATGGGCCGTTAGTAACGGCTATAACGGTAAACTTAAATTCGGGCATCATCCGTGACCCATAATGAACATACCTACAAATTTTCAGAAATATCAGCCACGTACTTTCTGAGATATTCCATGAAGAAGAAAAACCGTTAGGGGCCATTATAGCCGTTAGTAACGGCTATAACGGTAAACTAAAACATCGGGCATCATCCATGACCCATAATGAACATACCTACAAATTTTCAGAAAGATCGGCCACGTACTTTCTGAGATATTCCATAAAAAGAAAAACCATTATGGGCCGTTATAGCGGTTAGTAACGGCTATAACGGTAAACTAAAACATCGAGCATCATCCGTCGCCCATAATGAACATACCTACAAATTTTCAGAAAGATCAGCCAAATACTTTCTGAATATTTTATAAAGAAAGAAAACCGTTATGGGCAGTTATAGCCGTTAGTAACGGCTATAACGGTAAGCTAAAACATCGGGTATCATCCGTGACCCATAATGAACACACTTACAAATTTTCAGAAAGATCGACAAAGTGCTTTCTGAGACATTCCATAAAGAAAAAAACCGTTATGGGCCGTTATAGCTGTTAGTAGCGGCTATAACGGTCAACTAAACATTGGGCGTCATCTATAACCCACAGTGAACATACCTGCTAATTTTCACAAAGATCGGCCAAGTACTTTCTGAGATATTCCTTAAAGAAGAAAAACCGTTACAGGCCGTTACAGCCGTTAGTAACTGCTATAACGGTCAACTAAAACATCGGGCATCATCCGAGACCCATAATGAACATACGTGCTAATTTTCACAAAGATCGGCCAAGTACTTTCTGAGATATTCTATAAAGAAGAAACACCGTTGCAGGCCGTTACAGCCGTTAGTAACGGCTATAACGGTAAACTAAAACATCGGGCATTATTCTGGACCCATAATGAACATACCTACAAATTTTCATAAAGATCGGCCAAGTACTTTCTGAGATATTCCATAAAGAAGAAAAACCGTTACAGGCCGTTACAGCCGTTAGCAACGGCTATAACGGGGTAAACTAAAACATCGGGCATCATCCGTGTCCCATAATGAACATACCTGCTAATTTTCACAAAGATCGGCCAAGTACTTTCTGAGATATTCCATAAAGAAGAAAAACCGTTACAGGCCGTTACAGCCGTTAGTAACGGCTATAACAGTAAACTAAAACATCGGGCATCATCCGAGACCCATAATGAACATACCTACAAATTTTCACAAAGATCGGCCGAGCGAGTGGAACACATTTTGACCACGGACGGGCGGACGGACGGACGGACACACACCACACACACACACACACACACACACACACACACACACACACGCACGCACACACGCACGCACACGCACACACACACACACACACACACAACACACACACACACACACACACACAGAGCATTTCTTCGTTCCCATTCTAAAGTACTCCCTGTTCTATAAGAACATGGGAGTACAATGACAAGTTACAACCCTAGTTCATAGCATTTCTACCACAAACCTCGACGTAACATTGTACAGCAGGTTGGGTGGACGGGTGATGAAGTTCTTTCTCTGATGTGGAACTACTGCACGCGTGAAAAAGTTGTCAGCATTGAAACGAAGACAGTAATTCGTTTGGTAGACCTGTACCATAGTTACAGATGTTTAGATCAACAAATCAAACACATCATCTGGGTCATTTCAAACAAATTCAAACACGTTTAATTAATCAGCTCATCAGTTATCTATATCAAACGTTCAAAGAAGTGAAAACGTGTGGATCATATAATTTGAAACTTAAACGAGACTTACCTGAAAGTTGAAGTTTAATGGAGATTATTTCGAGGATGCTGTTGGGTAGAGGTATACATGTGGAGGACAAAACCGCGCGCGCGCCCCAGACTTCAGCTATGTGTGATCCCCAAGAACAAACTCGGAAGGGAGGGTTCAATGGAAGAACCTCGAGTTGCTGATGGGCGGGCACATGTATACCTCTACCCAACAGCATCCTCGAAATAATCTCCATTAAACTTCAACTTCCAGGTAAGTCTCGTTTAAGTTTCAAATTATTCCTCGTCTGCTGATTGGTCAGATGTATACATGTGGAGATTTTAGCGTCGGGGATCACACGTTATTCCTTAACACGTCAGGCTCTGAAAAGTGAAAGGCAATCAGCCCATAATGTGAGTTACTTCCCTTTGTCTACAAATGTGTCCAGCATGGACTGGGAAAAACTCAGTCTTCATAGAACCACCATTTCCATCTTCATTCTGTTCAAAGATCCGGCGGAAGAATCTTGAAAAAGTGTTCCTGTTTGACCAGCCACCTGCTTCAAGGATGCTGTCTATTGGTACACCTTTGCTTAATGCTGCAGAAGTACTAGCAGCCCGAGTGCTGTGAGCTGAGTACTTCGACATGTCTATTCCAGCCATAAACAGCACATCTTTCATCCAACGAGAAATGGTGTCTCGTTTCACAGGTGCAAAAGGCTTTATGCAACTGATAAAAAGTGCTTTCCCAGTTCGTAAGTGGGCAGTCTTTTTCAAATACTGCCGAAGGTGGTGAACCAGACACAATCTCTTGTTTTCAAAACAAGGTATGACTAAAGGCTTTAAGTGAGTCCCTGGTTTCGTTTGTTTTAAAAGAGAGCTATATACCAGTACACATTTAGACTCATGGATTTTTACATCATCAACAGTAAGATTATGGAGAGTGTGTCCTCTCTGACCAGAGAGTAAAGCAAGTAAAATAAGTGTTCTGAGTGTGAATTCCAGAAAGCTTAGCTGTTCTGCATCTGGCCACTGTGCCAACATATCAATGACTGTGTCTACATCCCAAGTGTCACAGTACTTTGGGAGTGATGGTCTATTGTTGAACACACCTTTGACAATTTTACAGTCTATAGGATGTTGACCTACTGTTTCTGCGTTATCAGGACAAAGGTATGCTGAAACCGCACTCCTTGCTAGGTTAACTGTACTATAACTAGCACCTGCAGCATACAGTTCTGCAAAAAAAAAATTGCCATATGCACATGGGTACAAGTAGTGATTTCATTCCTGCTTACAAATTTCTGCCATTTTTGAATGTAGGTGTTGTAGGACTTATGGGTGCTGGGTCTCCATGAATCCATGATTAGAGCAACTGAATTTCCTGATAAACCAGAAGTTAAGAAATTTTTGCGGAGATCTTGCAGACAAGCAGGTTTAGCCAACGTTTCTGAATGAGAGAATGAACTGCTCTGAGGTCGCTGGGTAGGTGAAGAAGGTGGCGTCTGCACCTGAGTTCTACTGGAGGGCAGCAGAGAAGATGTTGAAGCACAGTGAACCACGGTTGTGTCGGCCAGTTGGGTACCACAATTATCCCCTCTGCATGGTCTCTCCAGATCTTCTGCAGCACCTGTCCTGTGATGCTGAAAGGTGGAAATGCATACCACTGTAAATGCTCCCAAGAGATGGAAAAAGCATCAATTGCTTCAGCTCCTGGATCTGGCCTGTATGAAATGTATCGCCGCATTTGGAAGTTCAACCTGGAAGCAAAGAGGTCAATACCTGGACAAGCCCTGAGCTGTTGGAAGGCAGACTGCAGAGCCTGCTCATCAAGTTTCCACTCAGCATCAGTGTTCTGGCGCCTGGACTCCTTGTCAGCTGTCCTGTTCTGCTTCCCTCTAATGTGCGCTGCACTGATCCAGATATTCTTAGAAATGCACCGTGACCAAATTGTAAATGCCATGTCACTACAAGCATCTGAATGGCTTGTTCCCATGCGATTGATACAGCTGACTGCTGTTGTATTGTCTATCATTATCCGGACATGTTTGTTTTCCAGCTTTCCCTGAAATGACTGCAAAGCAAGTAAAGCAGCTTTCAATTCCAAATAATTAATGTGAAAGACCCTTTCATGCGGCAACCAATGTCCACCTGAAGCTGTTTCTTCACACTCACATCCCCAACTTGTGCCACTAGGCTCAGTGGTGACAACTATGTCTGGTTCAGTACTGCAAATGTCATTCTCTGTATCAGACACATTGACAATCCACCATTTAAGTTCCTCCTCACTCTCTCCAGACAACTGCATGAGTTGGTCAAAGTCACCTCTGCTCCTCTTCAAAGCTAATTTTTTGTCTTTCTCAAGCTGTCTGTAATAGAGAGGTCCATACTTTACAGCAGCAAAGCTAGCAACGATTTTTCCTATAACTTGAGCAACCTCACGGATTGTGTGACTTTGCTCATCAAGAAGCCTTTGACAACTAGACGGTATGCTGACAGCCCTTTCAGTGCTAAGAGTGACTTTCATGGAGACAGAATCTATAATGACTCCAAGGTATTGATCCTTGTGGTGGGCTGAATAACCGACTTGGTTGAGTGAACGATAAATCCTAACTTTTGAAACAAATCAGTGGTGTCTGTAACATTCCTCATGCAGCTGTTCTCTGTGAGTCCAGTCAACAAAGAATCATCCAAAAACCCCGTAGATACATGACCTTTCATTCTAAGGGAGGCATAGACAGGTTTCAACAGCTTTGTGAACAAACGGGGAGCTGATGATAGGCTATTGGGTAAAGCATTGAATTCACAGAGTTGATCTCTCCATTGAAATCTGAGTAGTTTCTTGCGCTATTCATGGATTGCTACACTATAATAGGCATCCTTCAGATCAATTGAGGCCATAAAGCATCCTTGAGTTATCAAAGTCAGGGCAGTGTTCAGAGTATCCATTTTGAAATGATGATAACTGACTTCTAAATTGAGTCTTTTTAGATTTAAAATCATGTGATAAGATCCATCTTTCTTTTCCCTGGTAAAAACTGGAGAAATAACTTCACAAGGGGAATGCTCACATGGGGATATTACTTTCTTAGCAATCAACTTTCGAGCTTCTGAATCAATGATCTTGCACTCTTTCTGATTTGTGACATTTGTTTTAGTGCAAGATAGCCTGGATAACTGGTCTAAAGGACAGTCAAATTCAACCTTAACCCCTGCTATCATCTGAAGTGATTTTAGACCATGTGTCTTCAAACTGTCTTAATCTCCCAGCAGTAAACTCATGTTTCTGAGGTTTTAAAGATGGAACCAAGCTCACCTCTTCTATTGGGAGCCGGGATTCTGATGTCCCCATTTCTGCTGAAACCAATGCTGTCTTTTGTTTGTTTTGTTCCTTTGGCCTAAAAAATGACCACGTAGTAAGAGTAGTAAGAATCGCTGGCTTGTTCACGATAGTAGCGGGCGTTCCCGCGGTATCTGCGCTCATGGCCTACACTGGAGCTGATGCGGTCGGTCTCCCGCACATCTTTCAGTGTCGCGGACAAACTGTCCCCAAACAACTGGTCTGTGATCGGGACCGATTCATCACAGATTCGCGAAAACTGTTTGTTTACATCTGGTCTGATGCCACTGCGTCTGCGCAACGAAATCTCGCGCGAAACGTGACCCAAAATAGCCACCGCATTGGTACAATGCTTAACAGCTTCAGAATTGGCCTCTGAACTGGGCAAGCCGCTATTCCTATCAAGCAATCCATTTGCGGCACGCACGCACGCAGCCGCTGCCTTGATGACCGCTCTCTGTTTATGTTGCATTTTCAGGTCGCTTTTGATGGCCTCAGACGGTAATTTCGACCATATGTCGTTATTCACTGTCGGGACGATCAATTTTTGACAATTTGCCGGTCTGTTGTACGCTTCAAATTTCTTCTTCTGCAGATCCGGGCTGAGTTTGTTCGTGAACCGACCATTGACAATTTTCTGCCAGTTCCTCTCTCACCTCTTCGCTTACCGGTTCGTCCGTACCGCTAAGTTCAGCGGCTATTTCTTTCAGCAAGGTCAGATTTTTCTCTGACTGGTCATCTTTTTTATTCTGCGACGCGAAAAGCTGTGCCTCTTTTTCCTCTAATTCTTCCAGTTCCCCATCTTCTCTCAGCTCCAGAATATCACTGTTGTGTTCCTGTTCTGACTCTGAATAATCTCCAGAAACTCGGGCAAACTTGGCGGGTTCTGCGGCGCCATCTTCATCTGGAAGTTTCCTCTTTGGCCTAAGTAGTCCCGCTAGGGTCTCGAATTTTTTGTTCCAGCTTGCATCTAGCTCTTGAATCAGGCTTCTAACTGATTCTGAGACTGTTGAGGGCCCGCTACTGTCTGTGGGTTCTGAAAGACCCTCCGACATGGCTACTGAAAGAGCAGCCGATGTGTGCTCAAAAGTCCAGCTTATGAAAGAGCCGAGCACAAAGGATCTAGACCACCGGTGTCGATCAGAAAGCCGACCAGTCTAATATAACCTTTGGAATTGATTTCTAGATTGTTAGATTCTAATGATTCTAATGTGATTATGATAATTATTACTGACCTGAAAGGAATTGCGAAGGTCCAAGGAAATTATTCACGCTAGATATCTATCACTGAGAGACCACTTTCATGCGTCCGTCTGGCACCGCGTTTTGGCATCAACTGGGGCGCGCGCGCGGTTTCGTCCTCCACATCACGTCTGACCAGTCAGCAGGCGAGGAATAATCAATATTAATCTATACGTGTAAACACTGAAATCAGCTCAGCTAAAGGGTTAGCCAAAACGATGAATAGAAACTCGCTTCTCTCTCTCTCTCTCTCTCTCTCTCTCTCTCTCTCTCTCTCTCTATCTATCTATCTCTCTCTCTCTGTGCACGCTCTCTCACTCTCTCTCCTCTCTCTCTCTCTCTCTCTCTCTCTCTCTCTCTCTCTGCGCGCGCACGTGTGTGTGTGTGTGTGTGTGTGTGTGTGGTGTGTGTGTGTGTGTGTCTGTGTGTCTGTGTGTGTCTGTGTGTCTCTGTGTGTCTCTGTGTGTCTGTGTGTGTCTGTGTGAGTGTGAGTGTGTGTATGTGTGTTTGTCTGAATGCCTGTCTGTCTGTCTGTCTGTCTGTCTGTCTGTCTCCCTCTGTGTGTGTGTGTGTGTGTCTCTCTCTCTCTGTCTCTCTGTCTGTCTGTCTGTTTTCTCTCTCTCTCTCTCTCTCTCTCTCTCTCTCTCTCTCTCTCTCTCTCTCTCTCTCTCTCTCATACCGGCCTGTTCTATTCGTGTCACTATTGAACGCGAAATGAACAAGGTTGATCAATACGCACTGCTCTTAAGATATTCCTCACAACACAAATCTTACCTGCGTTGATGCCCCACCCCCACCCCCACCTCTCCTCCAAATACAACCCATCACGCCCACGTCCCTCCCACCCCCACCCTCTCCCCACTCAACACTCCTATCTGTACATGTACATGCGGTGAATGCGTGAGTTTAAAAGGCTGTGCCAGCCTTGAATAAAAGTTGATTTGTGTTAGGTTTTCTTAAGGGAGCAAGACTTACCCTACTTGTTTATTGTTTACTGTTCCCTGCCTCATTTTATTTTCAACTTTCTTTGTCTTGCCACTGCACGTGTTCATGACTCACCCTTCCCCCCACCCCACCCCACCCCACCTCCTTCTTCCCGATCCCGCACCTTTACCCCCCCCCCCCATCCCTTCGCTAACTTCCCCTTCCTTCCTTCCTTCCGCCCATCCCTTCCCACCCTTCGCGCCCACTCCCTTATTTTAATCCTGACGAGGATGGACCAATGAGAAGGGGAGCTGCATCAATAGTAGCACCGGGTGTTCCAAGAAGCAGGTGCCTACTTTCAGTTCTGCACAGGGTGAAATCGAGGCCAACACAGCCCGGGGTTTGGTTGACGTGGACAGGGGGCGACAGCTGTGATTACACTGGTCCAGCAGGTGTGTTAGCCGTCATTTCACATGTGAGGGTGATCCAGTGTGCCAGTGATCACTTTGTCAGCCCGCTGCGCTCTGTGTTCTGATTTTCTTCTGACCTACAGGTTAGTTCCCTTTTGCACTTGATTAATTAGTGATGACGACCGTGAGAATACTGGTGATGGTGTTGATCGTGATTAGTGTGGCAGTGAATCTGACCTCTTGAAGGAGACTGAGGGACAAAGCAAGATTCTGTTTAAAGCCCACCCCCAACCCACTTCTGTTCCCCTCCCACTCTCTCCCCCCCACCCCCACCTTTCATGCCCCCCCCCCCCTCCTTCTGGCCTCCACCTCACCTTTTTGGGGTTTTTTTTGTGTGTGTGGTTCCGTATCTACGATTTTTGTATGATCGATAGGGAAAAGGATAAGGAGGCCTCTAAACTAGGAGCCTGTTTTTCCAAGAAAACATCGGGCTAAACTTTGGCGTGTGTGGGGGGGGAGGGGGGGAGTGAGGAGGGAGGAAGGTAGGGGGTATCAGTTTATTCACCGGAAAAATACATCAATGACTGTGTTGAACCTATCTTATTTAGTCCATTCAGTGAGTCAGAGCAGTACAAGACTGTATTCACTGACAGAGCATTCCTCTTCCAGGCATGGAGACTGAAAACAGAGTGCCGCATTGCTAACAACAGCAATCCAATGTTCAAATAAACACACAACGCGGTGCAAAGTCACAGGTATCTGAAATACAAAACAAACTTTTTGTTTCGTCCAATAAGTCTTCTTTGACATGGCACTGGACAGACATGGAAATGCAGCTGACCAGACTGTCCAGATGGTTGGAGGCAGGACAGTGGTCAGTCAGTCAGTCAGTCTTCCGGACACGGGCTGTTCAGCGCCGAACTGGCAACCACTGTTAAGCTAAAGAAACTAACAAGTAAGGCAACTCTCGCTCCCATGATGGAATCAATACACGCCCAGAACTCCAAACGAATGCTGCTTACGACACAGAATCGCCCAGCAGAAAGGACAACACAGAGCACACTGAACAAACACGGAGACATCCCCACCCCACCCCACTCCCACCCACCCCCCACCCTCCATCCCCCAAAAAAAAAGGATAAGCAGCATTCGTTTGGAGCTGTGGGCGTGTATTTATTTCATCGGGGCAGCAAGAGCTACGTTACCTGTTCGTTATTTAACGTTATCTACAGTTACCTGCCTCATCTAAAGCTTTCGTTTCACACCAATCCAACCGAGGTAACCTGCATTTGTTACTGTTCGTCCGTGTGTTTGTTTGACTGTGTTCAAGATAAAACAAAATGCTGTGCCAGTTTTGAATAAACGTTAAGTTGTGTTTGTTCGTTTCTCCAGTTGTTGTTGCTGTGTAGATGTGTCAGCTACAGGGTATATGGGCAAGCTTGGCACAACTGTTTTTAGAGGGGGGGGGGGGGGTGTCTCCTTGTTTCTTCGGTGTGCTCTGTGCTGTCATTTCTTCTAAGCGATTTGGTGTCGTAAGCAGCGTTCGTTTGGAGTTGTGAGCGTGTATTTCTTTCATGATTGGAGCAAGATTTACCTTACTCTGTGGTTAATGAAAATCCACTGTTCCCTGCCTCATTTCACGTTTCCTTTGACTGTGAAGCTAGACTGCAAAAACCTACCTTCACCCTCTTCTTTCAAATCTGCGATCAAAACTAACTTCTTTCATCAGTCGTGAGTCGTGAGTGCCTGGTGGTTGTGTTGCTTGTGCGTGCAGGCCGTGTTGATGTGAGTGCTTGCGTGCGTGCGTGCTGGTGTCTGAGAGCGTGGGTGTGTGGTCATGCGTGAGCTCGCGTGCGCGCGCGCGCGCGCGTGTGTGTGTGTGTGTGTGTGTGTATGTGTGTGGTGTGTGTGTGTGTGTGTTGTTGTTGTTGTTGTTGTGGTAATGTAAAGCGCTTAGAGCCCTAAATTATAGAGAATAGGCGCTATATAAATTAACATTATTATTATTATTATTAATAACCTGGGCCAATTCCTCACTGACCTGACATGGAAAAAGAACAGGAGGCAAGAAAAAAAAAACAGAAGAAAAGAAGGGAAAGAGGAAGAAAGAAAGAGGAAGAAAAAGCCCAAATAAATCGCAACATTTTTTTTTCAAATGATAAAGTTACATCATATCACCAGATGAACGACACTTTCAAAATCTGAATTTCAGCAGTCTGCTATAGATACTGAATTTAGCGGACGCTATTTCCGTGAGTTAGGTATTCTCATATGTTAGCCATTGCTTCAAGAAAAAAAAAACCTGTGCGTTTGTCTTATTCTCTTCGTTATTTACCTCGGATTTTTAGAAGATAAAAATAAACGCCTGATGAAAGTGTGTGTCTAAAACTCTCTTAGCTGTTATGGGAGGGTCATTTTGTGCCATTTCCAAGGTTGCTAAGGCGACCCGGACAATAGCCTGCAAGGTGACTTGCGCCACTGTCTCCACAGTAATCCCCCCCCTGATCAGTGCACTGGGTGTTCGACCCGGTAGAGGGCGTCACGTCACTGCATTTTGAAAGGAAAGGTAAGCCAACGCGAGGGTGTGCCTGCAACTGGAAAGGACAGTTTCACAGAGACTTTCAATGTAGCTGGAGAGGAAGGTAGGGTGTTTTCGAGGCCCCATCCCCACCCCCTTCCCTCCAACTGGCTGAGACCTGCATACTGCCTCACTTAACGGTCTGGGTAGGCCTTTTCACTGTTAGGGCTCCCTGACCTCAACAGTGGTAAAACCGGTTCCGAGTTGCAAAATAACATAATTATGCAGATAGGTGCCTGTCTGTGTTTGCGCATGGTTATGTGAGTGCGCGCCTGTGGATATATGCGTGCGTGCGTGTTCCATATGCGTGTCTGTGTGAGGTGGAGGTGGGGGAGGGGAGAAGGGGGAAGGCGCGAGCTGCGCGCTTGTGTCCGATTGTGTGTTCGTGGCTAAATTTAAAAAAAAAATCAGATGGCATGTTGAATAAGCAAATTGTGTCGAACAAATCAGCAAACTTTGTTGCTGTTGTTGTTTTTTTTATTGAGCTATCTGTAAAAAAGGTGAAACCGAAGTTGAAGAGGAGGTAGAAGATAACCTACATGAATATAGTTTTCAAGTTAAAGCATGATGCGTAGATCTACAGAATAAACCACGACTACAGAAATACATAGATGTACATACCGTCTCTCTCTCTCTCTCTCTCTCTCTCTCTCTCTCTCACACACACACACACACACACACACACACACACACACACACACATACACACACACACCACCACCACTACTACCACCACACACGCACACACACGGGCGCACACACACACGCGCGCGTGTGCGCGCGCACACACACACACACACACACACACACACACACACAACACACACGCAGCAGCATGCACGCACGCACGCACGCACGCACGCACGCACACACACACACACACACACACACACACACACACACCTGACCTGGACACATGACCACGGACCGACACATATCAATATATCTCTCATCCTTCTCCCATAACTCGCGTGGGAAGTCACTAGGACACCACACTGAAGAACAGTTCACCAGGTTCCTCCAGCTGTGCTGGCTGTGTCACAACATGTGGGTCTCTGCAGATATTTCCCTGTCCACTCGGTAAGGTCTGGGTCTCTACAGATATTTCCATGTCCACTCGGTAAGGTCTGGGTCTCTACAGATATTTCCCTGTCCACTCGATAAGGTCTGGGTCTTTGCAAATATTTCCCTGTCCACTCGGTAAGGTCTGGGTCTCTACAGATATTTCCCTGTCCACTCGGTAAGGTCTGGGTCTCTACAGATATTTCCCTGTCCACTCGGTAAGGTCTGGGTCTCTGCATATATTTCCCTGTCCACTCAACAAGGTGTAGGTCTCCACAAAAATTGTCCTGTCCACCCAGCATGGTCTGGGTCATTCCAAATATTTCCCTGTCCACTCAGCAAGGTCTGGGTCTTTGCAAATATTTCTCTGTCCACTCAGTAAGGTCAGGGTCTTTGCAAATATTTCCCTGTCCACTCGGTAAGGTGTGTATCTTTGCAAATATTTCCCTGTCCACCCAGTATGGTCTGGATCGTTGCAAATATTTCCCTGTCCACCCAGTATGGTCTGGGTCTTTGCAAATATTTCCCTGTTCATCCAGTATGGTCTGGGTCTTTGCAAATATATTTCATGTTCACCAGTATGGTCTGGGTTTTTGCAAATATTTCCCTGTCCACTCAACAAGGTCTGGGTCTCTGCAAATATTTCCCTGTCCACTCCAGTAAGGTCTGGGTCTTTGGAAATATTTCCCTGTCCACCAGTATGGGTCTGGATCTTTGCAAATATTTTCTTGTCCACCAGTATGGTCTGGGTCTTTGCAAATATTTCCCTGTCATCCAGTATGGTTGGGTCTTTGCAAATATTTCCATGTTCACCAGTATGGTTGGGTCTTTGCAAATATTTCCCTGTCCACCCATAGGTCGGGTCTTTGGAAATATTTCCCTGTCCACTCATAAGGTAGGTCTTTGCAAATATTTCCCTGTCCACCCAGTAAGGTCTGGATCTTTGCAAATATTTCCCTGTCCACCCAATGGTCTGGGTCTTTGCAAATATTTCCCTGTCATCCAGTATGGTCTGGGTCTTTGCAAATATTTTCTGTCACCCAGTATGGTCTGGATTTTTGCAAATATTTCCTTTTCCACTAACAAGGTCTGGGTCTCTGCAAATATTTCCCTGTCACCAGTATGGTCTGGGTCTTTGCAAATATTTCCCTGTCCACTCAGTAAGGTGTTGGTTTTGCAAATATTTCCCTGTCCACTGTAAGGTCTGGGTCTTTGCAAATATTTTCCTGTCCATATGAAGGTTTGGTCTTTGCAAATATTTCCATGTCCACTCAGTAAGGTGTGGTCTTTGCAAATATTTCCCTGTCCAGTAGGGTCTCTGTACAATTTCCCTGTCATCAACAAAGTGTAGGACAAAATTGTCCTGTCCACCCTTAAGGTCTGGGTCTTTGCAAATATTTCCTGTCCACTCAGCAAGGTGTGGGTCTTTGCAAATATTTCCCTGTCCACCAAGGTTGGGTCTTTGAAAAATTTCCCTGTCCACCCAGTAAGTGTCTCGTCTTCAAATATTTCTGTCCACCCATAGGTCTGGGTCTTTGCAAATATTTCCCTGTCATCCAGCATGGTCTGGGTCTTGCAAATATTATTTCCCCTGTCTCATCAGCAAAGGTCTGGGTCTTTGCAAATATTTCCCTGTCCACTCAGTAAGGTCTGGGTCTTTGCAAATATTTCCCTGTCCACTCAGTAAGGTCTGGATCTTTGCAAATATTTCCCTGTCCACCCAGTATGGTCTGGGTCTTTGCAAATATTTCCCTGTCCATCCAGTATGGTCTGGTCTTTGCAAATATTTCCATGTTCCACCCAGTATGGTCTGGGTTTTTGCAAATATTTCCCTGTCATCACAAGGTCTGGGTCTCTGCAAATATTTCCCTGTCCACTCAGTATGGTCTGGGTTTGAAATATTTCCCGTCACCAAAATGGTCTGGTCTTGCAAATATTTCTGTCCACCCAGTATGGTCTGGGTCTTTGCAAATATTTCCCTGTCCACTCAGTAAGGTCTGGGTCTTTGCAAATATTTCCTGTCACCGTAGGTCGGTCTTTGCAAATATTTCCTGTCCACATAAGGTCTGGGTCTTTGGCAAATATTTCCTGTCCACTCAGTAAGGTCTGGGTCTTTGCAAATATTTCCCTGTCCACCCAGTATGGTCTGGATCTTTGCAAATATTTCCCTGTCCACCCAGTATGGTCTGGGTCTTTGCAAATATTTCCCTGTTCATCCAGTATGGTCTGGGTCTTTGCAAATATTTTCATGTTCATCTACCCGTATGGTCTGGTTTTTGCAAATATTTCCCTGTCCACTCAACAAGGTCTGGGTCTCTGCAAATATTTCCCTGTCCACCCAGTATGGTCTGGGTCTTTGCAAACATTTCCCTGTCCACTCAGTAAGGTGTATGTTTTTGCAAATATTTCCCTGTCCACTGGTAAGGTCTGGGTCTTTGCAAATATTTTCCTGTCCATTAGTAAGGTGTTGGTCTTTGCAAATATTTCCATGTCCACTCAGTAAGGTGTGTGTCTTTGCAAATATTTCCCTGTCCAGTATGGGTCTCTGTACATATTTCCCTGTCCACTCAACAAAGTGTAGGTCTCCACAAAAATTGTCCTGTCCACCCAATAAGGTCTGGGTCTTTGCAAATATTTCCCTGTCCACTCAGCAAGGTCTGGGTCTTTGCAAATATTTCCCTGTCCACTCAGTAAGGTCTGGGTCTTTGGAAATATTTCCCTGTCCACCCAGTATGGTCTGATCTTTGCAAATATTTTCTTGTCCACCCAGTATGGTCTGGGTCTTTGCAAATATTTCCCTGTTCATCCAGTATGGTCTGGGTCTTTGCAAATATTTCCATGTTCACCCAGTATGGTCTGGGTCTTTGCAAATATTTCCCTGTCCACTCAACAAGGTCTGGGTCTCTGCAAATATTTCCCTGTCCACCCAGTATGGTCTGGGTCTTTGCAACTATTTCCCTGTCCACTCAGTAAGGTGTGTGTCTTTGCAAATATTTCCCTGTCCACTCGACAAGGTCTGGGTCTTTGCAAATATTTCCCTGTCCACTCAGCTAGGCGTTGGTCTTTGCAAATATTTCCCTGTCCACACAACAAGGTGTGGATCTCTGCAAATATTTCCCTGTCCACACATTAAGGTCTCGGTCTCTGCAAATCTTAATTTTGCTGTCCTGAGGGTTGGGGGTGGGGATGGGGATGGGGGTGATTTCTAGTTTGGGGATCCCTCATTGTTCATGATGGAACCCCGAAAAGCGAACTGTCGGACACTTTCTAACTTCTGTCCATGAACAGTCCTATCAGCATTGATGGCGTGTTGTGACTAGACATCAGCTTGGTCATCTCAGCGCTGATGTTCATCCATATCTTGTCAATGTTTCATCCGGTCGTTCAACAAGCTTGGCGAGTTCCTTGTTTCACTGCCCGCCAGGCCACCGACGTGACCTGCAAATCGAAGGGCCGTCATGGTTCATCCTCCGACGCTGACCGTACGGAGCTGTTCCACAAGTCCATTAGTCATGATGCGTTCCAGGAATCGGTTGACCATTGGAGAATGCAGGCAGCCCTGACAAACTCCAACTTTACGTCAGAAGCAGTAACTGGTTTGAAACTTACCGGAAAGTAAATATCTATCAATCAGTCGAGGATTGTCTTAACATGCGGAGGCCGTTTGCATTCAGCCTGTCATTTCAAATGATTTTATTGGCACTGTTAGCCAGATAGTTGGTTCTCTGATCTCCTGATATGCCTGTCATCATTTATTGCCTTCTGGGCGTCTGTTTCTTATTTCTCGTGTTTACTGTTATTATGAAAACTAATATAGCGCCTATCCTCGGCCACAGACCAAGCTCTAAGCGCATTACAATCCACAGTCGTTTACACAACGGGCTGCTTACCTGGGTAGTGCCAACTGAAGAGCTGCCAGCTGGTGCTTCATTCAGTCGTTTCCTGTGTCATCCAGTCAATATTGTTCAATATCGTTCTCTCAATTTCCTTACTTCCCTCATTTTTTTCCATTTCTCATGCAGGGTGCATGCTATGTGTAACATGTGATCCATACCAACAGCCAAACTGGCCTTCCGTGACGGACCGTTTTTCGTCCGGTCACAAATTTTCATGCGACCGCGCTTGCCGGAAGGTGGTTGTCCGGAAGCCGGTTGCAAAATTCAGCTGACTGCTACTCACCGGCGCATTGCTATAAGCCGGGTGAGTTGCACCGGTTAGGCAGTCTCTGCAGTGATTTCAGCAACACAAGTTCACAGAAGGCCGAAAAGAGACTCAGCGGTTTGCTGGTGGCAGTCAGGTATCTATCATTGAATGTTTATTTATTAGCAAACCGAAACCGTATTCCCGTTTAGGAGCGACTGAAACTTCCTCAGCGCACTTGTGAAGGTTTTGCTTTAAAAAAAAAAAAAAGGTTTGTTGTGTTCTGTTATCCTATGACTTGATAGGGTAACAAAGCAAAATTGTTTCGGAAAACATAGATGAAATGGGTGTTATAGGAAGTGGTCTTCAGAAAAAAAAAGATTTTGTTTATTTTGTGACTTAACTAGCTATGAACTTCATGATGAAAAAAAGTGTCTATTCTAATATGGTTTGCAAGAAGATGGAGAGTTTTGATGCTATGGATAATAAGCTCCCAGAGTGAGCGACATAGGCTTTTGTTGGTTTTCATTTTGATGTGAATGAGTAATTGGCTCACTCTTGATATGGGTATCAATGTGTGTGTTGGTAAACAAGAGTGTGGTGGAAATCTTTCCCTTACATATATTGAAGTTGATGAATCAAAATGAAACGAACATTCTTGTGTTACAAGAAAAGAAATGAACATTTTGTGAATTGACAAAGACATGGTGATTATATGAAATGAAATGAACATTCTTGTGCTACAAGAAAAGAAATGAACATTGTGTGAATTGATGAAAGACATTTATAGAGTGAAAAGTAATCATCAATTGTGTAATGAAAGTAATCATTGTGTGTAATGAATTGTATTCATGGTTTATTGAAGAGGATCCATGTGGAAATCCTTTCCCCAATATGGAAAAACTAGAGTCTGAAAGGTTTATATGGAAATCCTTTCCTGTGTAGTGTTATGATTCCGGAAAAGGGAATGTTGTAGTGTTGTGATTCCGGAAAAAGGGAATGTTGTAATGTTGAAGAAAGAATATGCTGATGTGTGGCTCAAGTTCTAATGAAATATGATGTGGCTAATGAATATGAACGAATATGCTGATGTGTGGCTCAAGTTCTAGTGAAATATGATGTGGCTAATGAATATGAAGATAGTCATGATTGCAGTGAATAGTGGCCATGATAATCAAGGTAGTTAATCAGTTTCCCCCAGGTTGAAAGTGTTCCCTGGACTGCAGGGGACTGGCTGCCGCTGTGCTAGGGCCGGGGGCTGTAGCCGTGTTCATGCCCCTGTTCTCCACCTTTTTGCGGGTGTGGAGAGGTCGGCCTGAGCGCCGACAATTGCCCTACATGCCACTGCGCCCGGGACCGACTACCTGTGGGCCAGTGGGTTGGAGACGCCGCTGCTGCCGAGCCAGAGCGCCGCTCCTGTGTGTGTACCAGCGACCTGTTGGTGAGGCCGGTGGTGTGTGAGCCACAGCTTGTGTGACTGTCACCTCGTTGTCGGCTGAGACGCCACGAGTGTGTCAGTGTTTTTTTTTTGTTTTTTTTTTTAGCCACAGCTCTTGGGTGAGACTGTCACCACCTCGTTGGCAGAGACGCGGCGAATGTGTAGTGGTTTTTTTTGTTTGTTTTTTTGAGCCACAGTTTGAGGTTTTGCGAGTCTTGTGTCGGACTTGACTTGACGCTGCCGTCGTCGTCTTCATCGCTGTCGTTGTCGTCGTCGCCGTCGACGTCGCTGGACCCGGCAGCCCTAATAGCTATATATATATATATATATATATATATATATATTGATATGCTGTGTGTGTACGCCTAATGGTTGGCGTGCCGACCCATCAGTAATTTTGTATTTATATGTTTGTCTGATGGCTCAGGCAGCATAAACGAGAAAAAAGAAGTGTTGTTTTGTTGCCTGGCTGTCAATGTTCGGGTGAGTGGGTGTGTGTATGAGAATTAGAAAAGTCGTGCATGCATCCATAATTTCTGTGTGAGTCAGACAGTCAGACACCTGCATACACACCCATACCATCCGTAACATCTGGTGACCCCGTAGAACTTTTCTTCTTTACCTTCAAAATTGTGCTAGGGTTAGGATTTCTTTTGTGACCCCTTTATAGTGTCCCCAGTTATTAAGTTAGGACACATGAACAGACTTTCCTTTTGAGTGAATTGAGTGTTTTGTATTGTTGTATGACTGTTTCGGGTTAATTTGATTTCCGTCTCCAGTGTAACGGGGTATCTCTTTTGTATAGTTTCTGGAGATATGAGGGCCTAGTTCTTTATCTTCTGCAGACTTTAGTTTGATTCTCTTTACCCTTCTGATTGTTTCTTTTTCTTCCTTTTCACTTGGGGATTGTGTTGCTTCTATAGCGTTCTTAGGATTCTTTCTCTTGAATGAATGTGTATGATTGGCTGCCTGGGCCATTTTTTAGAAAGTTAACCCCCTTCCCCCCAAAGAAAAAAAAATCCCAACAAAATTGTATTGATTGCTATATGCATATGTGTATTGATCATTGATTGCTTTATGCATATGTATGTGTGTTGTTGACTGATCTCTGCATATGTTTATTCTTTATTCCTGTTGTTGATTGATGCATTTGTTTATTGCCTATCATTGATTCTTAAGTACGTCCCCAAACCAGTAAATTTCTATTATTACTGTCGTTTCGTTCCCTTTCAAAATCAGTCGTTTTTTTTAAAAAGTGTGATAGATATACATGTTTGTGTGAAAAAAAAACAACAAAAAAAACATACTAACCCTCTTTGAAATATATTCAGTGGCCATAGTGTCTAAACGTTCTTTTGATTGTATTTGGTCCACTGACTTAGTGTTTCATTATGGCCTCTGAGGATGAAGATAGACTTTTTACTAAATACTTGCAACGTGGTAAAGCATTTGGTCTTGAAGGTCAGCTTTTACTAGACTATGTTGATAAATGTATTAGGCAAGATTCGGAAAGAGAAGAGAGAATCAGAGTGAGAGAAATGCAGGAGGAAACCATAAGGCAAAAAGAGATAGAAGAAACTAAAAGAGCACAAGAGGTAGAGAAAACTAAACGAGCACAACAGCGATTGCAGGAAGAAGAGGAAAATAAAAGAGCAAAAGAGATTGAGGAAACTAAAAGGATACAGTTAGAAATTTCTCGTCAGGGAGTAGTTTCCGGTGAGGACTATTGAGCGGGAATGTTTAGCTATTGTCTCTAGCCCATGGGGGTATGGAGAGGCTGACCGAGTGGTCAGTAGATATGTGTGGTCTCTACCCTGTTGGGGTATGGAGAGGCTGACCGAGTGGTCAGTAGATATGTGTGGTCTCTACCCTGTGTGGGTATGGAGAGGCTGACCGAGTGGTCAGTAGATATGTGTGGTCTCTACCCTGTTGGGGCATGGAGAGGTTGACCGAATGGTCAGTAGATATGTGTGGTCTCTACCCTGTGTCGGTATGGAGAGGCTGACCAAGTGGTCAGTAGATATGTGTGGTCTCTACCCTGTGTGGGTATGGAGAGGCTGGCCGTGAGGTCAGCAACAAGCCAGCATACATTGGTTTGACTACATCCCAGTTTTGATGTCCTTTTCATGTACTTTTTCTGGAATTTTGTGACCTGGAGTTGTTTACTTCCTCTTAGTAAAAACAATTCGGACATTGTTTTTTTTTTGAGGAGGGGGAGTATTGTGACGGACCGTTTTTCGTCCGGTCACAAATTTTCATGCGACCGCGCTTGCCGGAAGGTGGTTGTCCGGAAGCCGGTTGCAAAATTCAGCTGACTGCTACTCACCAGCGCATTGCTATAAGCCGGGTGAGTTGCACCGGTTAGGCAGTCTCTGCAGTGATTCCGGCAACACAAGTTCACAGAAGGCCGAAAAGAGACTCAGCGGTTTGCTGGTGGCAGTCAGGTATCTATCATTGAATGTTTATTTATTAGCAAACCGAAACCGTATTCCCGTTTAGGAGCGACTGAAACTTCCTCAGCGCACTTGTGAAGGTTTTGCTTTAAAAAAAAAGTTTGTTGTGTTCTGTTATCCTATGACTTGACAGGGTAACAAAACAAAATTGTTTCGGAAAACATAGATGAAATGGGTGTTATAGGAAGTGGTCTTCAGAAAAAAAAAGATTTTGTTTATTTTGTGACTTAACTAGCTATGAACTTCATGACGAAAAAAAGTGTCTATTCTAATATGGTTTGCAAGAAGATGGAGAGTTTTGATGCTATGGATAATAAGCTCCCAGAGTGAGCGACATAGGCTTTTGTTGGTTTTCATTTTGATGTGAATGAGTAATTGGCTCACTCTTGATATGGGTATCAATGTGTGTGTTGGTAAACAAGAGTGTGGTGGAAATCTTTCCCTTACATATATTGAAGTTGATGAATCAAAATGAAACGAACATTCTTGTGTTACAAGAAAAGAAATGAACATTTTGTGAATTTACAAATACATGGTGATTATATGAAATGAAATGAACATTCTTGTGCTACAAGAAAAGAAATGAACATTGTGTGAATTGATGAAAGACATAGAGTGAAAAGTAATCATCAATTGTGTAATGAAAGTAATCATTGTGTGTAATGAATTGTATTCATGGATCCAGGTGGAAATCCTTTCCCCAATTTGGAAAAAACTTGAGTCTGAAAGGTTTATATGGAAATCCTTTCCTGTGTAGTGTTATGATTCCGGAAAAGGGAATGTTGTAGTGTTGTGATTCTGGAAAAAGGGAATGTTGTAATGTTGAAGAAAGAATATGCTGATGTGTGGCTCAAGTTCTAATGAAATATGATGTGGCTAATGAATATGAACGAATATGCTGATGTGTGGCTCAAGTTCTAGTGAAATATGATGTGGCTAATGAATATGAAGATAGTCATGATTGCAGTGAATAGTGGCCATGATAATCAAGGTAATCAGTTTCCCCCAGGTTGAAAGTGTTCCCTGGACTGCAGGGGACTGGCTGCCGCTGTGCTAGGGCCGGGGCTGTAGCCGTGTTCACGCCCCTGTTCTCCACCTTTTTGCGGGTGTGGAGAGGTCGGCCTGAGCGCCGACAATTGCCCTAACTGCCACTGCGCCCGGGACCGACTACCTGTGGGCCAGTGGGTTGGAGACGCCGCTGCTGCCGAGCCAGAGCGCCGCTCCTGTGTGTGTACCAGCGACCTGTTGGCGAGGCCGTCGCTGTGTGGTGTGTGAGCCACAGCTTGTGTGACTGTCACCTCGTCGTCGGCTGAGACGCCACGAGTGTGTCAGTGTTTTTTTTGTGTGGTTTTTTTAGCCACAGCTCTTGGGTGAGACTGTCGCCTCCTCGTTGGCAGAGACGCGGCGAATGTGTAGTGGGTTTTTTTTTTTTTTTTGAGCCACAGTTTGAGGTTTTGCGAGTCTTGTGTCGGACTTGACTTGACGCTGCCGTCGTCGTCTTCATCGCTGTCGTTGTCGTCGTCGCCGTCGACGTCGCTGGACCCGGCAGCCCTAATAGCTATATATATATATATATTGATATGTTGTGTGTGTACGCCTAATGGTTGGCGTGACGACCCATCAGCAATTTTGTATTTATATATGTTTGTCTGATGGCTCAGGCAGCATAAACAAGAAAAAAGAAGTGTTGTTTTGTTGCCTGGCTGTCAATGTTCGGGTGAGTGGGTGTGTGTATGAGAATTAGAAAAGTCGTGCATGCATCCATAATTTCTGTGTGTCAGTCAGACACCTGCATACACACCCATACCATCCGTAACACATTCCCTTCCGAAAGTTGGTGATGGGATTTTACGTGTGTGCAAGATGTTTCGCGTGTGTTCACACACGGAACCTCGGTTTATAGTCTCATTCGAAGGCCTGTTCATGGCGTTACAGTATGAAGGAAGATACATCTTTCCTTTGTCAGTTAAACTGCTTATTCGCCCCAGCAGTTCTGAAGTAACTTCTTTTATGAATTTCAATGTGAATGTTACTCATGGTGGTTTTGTGTATTGTCTGACTTTTTCATGTTTGGTATAGTAAGTAAACACACTGACCCAGTAATCAGTTATTTCATCACGATCTCATATCCCATAAATACTATTCACTGATATTTTGCTCACTCAGAAAGAAAATCCTTTGAAAACATTTCTTAAATTCCTATGATATATGATTTTATGTCCCCCCTTTGGAATGTTCATACCGTTTCTGTACACCAAGTACGACGGAGAAGCTTACTGTCTGTTCCTCTACATGGTGGACCACATGCGCTACTATTTCTTTTCTCTGTGGGCAAATGTGACCTCTAAAAGCGGGTTAGTTGTGCCCTAAACACGTGTCGGTTTGCTGAACAATCGTTCCCGTCCCCGTACGGTACATCTTTGCCGCCACTTTGGTTTTGTGTTCACAATATTGAAATCACTCCGAATACTTGTTTCAAAATTCAGTATGTCATCCAAAGGGGATATCAGTATATCCAGCGGCACAATGGGTTTTGCTGAAGTTCGTAAAGACCTTTTTTGGGGCGGCTAAAAGTCCTTGATTTGTGATACTATCTAGAGTTAACACTACAATCTTCAAGATGGTCAATTTTCTCTCTCTCTCTCTCTCTCTCCTCCCTCCCCCCCCCCCCCTCTCTCTCTCTCTCTCTCTCTCTCTCTCTCTCTCTCTGTGCGCGCGCACGCGCGCGTGCATGTTTCTGATGGTGCTGGTTGTGTGTATGTGTGCGTGTGTGTATGAGAGGGTATGTGCGCATGCGTGGTGTGTGTATGTTGGTGCGTTCGTCTGTATATGTATGTGTGACATTCAGACCTAGACAGACTCGCAGTCAGATTCATTTATTTGTCGTGAAAGCCATCAAAGATATTATGACTCTAAAAATGTGTGTGTGTGCGTGCGTGCGCCCGTGCGTGCGTGTGTGTGTGTGTGTGCGTGTGTGTGTGCGTGTGTGTGTGTGTGTGTGTGTGCGCGCGCGTGCGTGCCTTGCGTGCGTGCGTGTGCGTGCGTGCGTGCGTGCGTGCGCGCGCGTGTGTGTGTGTGTGTGCGCGCGCGCATCTGTGTGTGTGTGTCTGTCTGTCTGTCTGTCTGTCGTGTCAGCAGTGAGGATGGCCGTTCAATACAGCACGGCTCAGAAGCTGGGACTGGCGGGGATAGTGTTGGGAGCGGTGTTGAGCGCGGTGGGAGGTTGCGCCCCCTACTGGCTGGTTTTCGACCCCGAGGGCTTCGGCCTGCTGGACGACCTGTTGGACCGCGTGGTCTCCGCCAGCATGGGACCCTTCGCCTTCTGTGTCGAGCTGCTGGGCCATTCCGAGTGCCACGTCATTGGGCTGGACGACTCTACAGGTGAGTGGAGAACTCAGGGTCACCTGTAGTCCAGGTGCTGGTCAAGTGTGGTCCAGGTGCTACGTCATTGGGCGGGACAGCTCCACAGGTGAACGAAGAACTCGGGGGGGGGGGGGGGGAGGGGGCAGGAGGGGAGAAGGGTCACCTGTAGTCCAGGTGTTACGTCATTGGGCTGGACAGCTCCACAGATGAGGGAAGGACTCGGGGGAGGGGGAGGGTCACCTGTAGTCTAGGTGATACGTCATGGGCTGAACAGCTCCACAGATGAGTGCAGAACTCCGGTGGGGAAGGGGAGGGGGCACCTGTAGTTCCAGTTGCTACGTCATTGTTACAGGTGAGTGGAGAACTCCGGTAACGGGGGGAGGGGGGGAGGGGAGGGTACCTGTAGTCTAGGTGCTACGTCATTGTTACAGGTGAGTGGAGAACTCCGGTAACGGGGGGGGGGGGGGGGGGGGGGGGGGGAGGCAGGACAGCTCCACAGGCTGTCGTAAGTAACCATCACCACAACTGTCCCTATGTTGGTGGGGTTGTTCTGGGGTTGGCGGCCTGTGTGCTCTGTGTCTGGTCTGTTTTCAGATACAGCAGTTGTGTGTGTGTGTGTGTGTGTGTGTGTGTGTGTGTGTGTGTGTGTGTTGGAGGGGTGCTGTGTGCTCTGCGTGCGGTCATTTTTCAGGGTGGTTGACGACAGTTCGCATCACCACAGCTGTCTGTGTGTTGGTGGGCTTGTTCTGTGGACTCTGTGCTCTGTGTCTGGTCTGTTTTCAGGGTGGCTGACATCAGTACTGATCATTACAGCAGTGTGTGTGTTGGTGGGGTTGATCTGTGCTCTGTGTGCTCTGTTTCTGGTCTGTTTTCAGGGTGGCTGACGTCAGTACAGGTCACAGTCTGTGTGTTGGTGGGCTTGTTCTGTGGACTGTGTGCTCTGTGTGTGGTCTGTTTTCAGGGTGGCTGACGTCAATACAGATCACAGTCGGTGTGCTGGTGGGCTTGCTCTGTGGACTGTGTGCTCTGTGTGTGGTCTGTTTTCAGGGTGGCTGACCACAGTACGAATCACCACAGCGGCCTGTGTGTTGGTGGGCTTGTTCTGTGGGCTGTGTGCTCTGTGTCTGGCCTGTTGCACCTGCTGCAGACGATTCATCGCCCTCGGCATCCTGGCCTTCCTGGCAGGTGGGAAACATTTGTCTGTCGTTATCGTCATAGTCGTTGTCGTTGTCATCAACCTCATTATTACCATCGCTATCATTATCGTCTGTGGATTCCCCGATGATGAGTCACACCCCAGGATCGTGATCCTGAAACAACACCCATCGACATCGTCGTCGTCGTTGTCATCACCATCGTCACTACCATCATCAAGATCTTCACCCACACACACACACACACACACACACACGCACGCACGCACGCACGCACGCACGCACGCACGCACGTGTACGCACGCACGCGCATACTCACGCACGCACGCACGCGCACACACGCACGCACGCACGCACTCACACACACACACACACACACACACACACACACACACACACACACACACACACACACACACACGGATGCACGCATGCGCGTACACACACTTAAGGACATCTGCTCCAGACTATAATTGTCGTTTCCATTGCAGTTTCGGAAGTTAACTAATCATTTGGGGGGAGGGGGGAGGGAAGGGAGGGTATTCATACGTTTTAAATAGTGTGTGTGCGTGCGTGCGTGCGTGCGTGCGTGCGTGCGTGCGTGCGTGTGTACTCTGAGGAACTGTAGAGACCTCTCATAGTGCAGTGTGAATACTTCGTTCGTTGAAGAACTAGAGGGCATCCCCCACCGGGGTCTGCCCTGGGGGACCTGGGTGGGGTGTCTTATTTTTAGTTCTCAGGGTCACCCTCTTGTGCCCCTTGAGGGTGGGACTTTGTTTTAAGTGGGCTTTCTTTTTCTCTGTTTTTTGTGTTTTTTCTGCCTACCCATGGTTCTTTCACCTGCATTTCTCTTTCAACATTCTCCTTATTAATCTGCAGTTTTCTGTTTTGTCTATCTTCTGCCTTTACGGATCTTTATCCTATTCTTTTCCTTTTTTCACAAGTCTTCTGTAGCACTTTCTGTTTTCTCTGTGGCCTCTTGGTCCACCGTGTTGACCGTGCGGTGCGGCCCGTGTCGGGGGAGAATGGTGTCCTGGTGGTTGAGAGGGACTCGGAGTAGGATCCGCGCCCCTCAACACGCCACTTTGGCCCGGACTTCCCCTAGACGGGGGGCAGCATGGGGCCCAATGCTGTCAACCGGTCGCCTTCACAGTGTGGGCATGGCATGGGTCAAACCGTGTGCCACGTTGCTTGTCCTGGAAGCCAGGTGAGTGGCCTCCTGTCCGTTCCCGGCAGTTGGTCATGAGCCTGGTGGATGGGGTGGAGCGCGTGCCACGCGGTGTATACCTGCACTATAACCCTGGTGTTTCCCTTTGCTGGAGGACCGCTTAGGGGCATCGCCCTTGTGGGCACTCGATGGCGGGTGGGGAGTAGGGGAGGTGAAGTTTTTTTTTCTTTCATTATGACATCTAAACAACTACCCCCTAACAAAAAGAGAAGAAATGATGATGGACATGGCACGCTTATGGACGAGACTATGAATAGAGATTCAGATTCAGATAATGAGATAAGAGAAGTGGCAAAGAGAAAGGGTATCCAAAACACATGGCCAAGCTTCCTTTTAGTGGAAGCAAAAGATCCGAAAGAATCCATTGCTCGGATTTCTCCGTTCGCTGTTTGCAAGTGGTTCGAGGGAGTTTCGTCCACAGGATTTAAAATGATCAAAAGACTCCGATCTGGTAGTTACCTTGTTAACTGTGCTACGGAAGCGGCGTCTCGGTTGCTGCTGAAAAGGGATGGTTCTCAACTCATGCAGATCACAGTTAAGGTTTCCATTCACCCCTTTCTCAACTACTCGAAAGGGGTAATCAGATGTGTTGACTTGGCTGGAGTTGCTGAATCAGAAATTCGGACTGAGATGGAAAGTCAGGGTGTTCTGCAGGTCCATAGAGTTAAAATCTCTAAAGGAAGTGACTTAATCGAAACCAACACGCTATTCTTGACTTTTGCTATGCCATCTCCCCCAGAGTTTGTCAAAGTGGGTTATGTCCGAGTGAAAGTTACGCCTTTTGTACCATCTCCTTTGCGGTGTTTCAAGTGCCAACGCTTTGGGCATTCCAGCCGAGCTTGTCGGGGTCAGGAGATCTGTCGTGACTGTGGACAGAAGAAGCATGATGAATCTTGTATAAATGCTGTATACTGTGTCAATTGTAAGGGTGACCATCCAGCAAATTCAAAAAGTTGTCCAGTGTGGAAAAAGGAATGCGAGATTCAGAAAGTAAAGATTGAGAGGAAATGTTCCTTTCTTGAGGCTAGAAGGTTAGTGGAGGCCAGGACTCCTTCGGCTGCGACTTATGCACAGAAGGTGGTTAACGATTCTGCGAACCGGTCATCGGGTGATGATCTGGGAGCAGCTCCATTCACTGCTCTGGAGAAGAAATTGACAGAATTGTTGTCATCGGTTTTGGATCGGCTTACTATACTTGAACAATCAGTTGAGGTTTTGTCTCAGAAATGCAATAGTGTTCCGTCCAGCAGTGTACAACAGGCTTCAGCCCCTGCTGGTGAGGGAAGAAGTGTTTCAGTTGTACAAAGTGCTGTGGATCAGAGGTCAGGGGTGAAGGATCGGAGGAAAGAGATGTCCCCTCGCTCACGGGCCAATAACAGCAGTACGAGACAGGCACGCAGTGAGGAGCGTCCTTTTCGGACTCCAGACCCTCCTAGGGGAAAATCTCGAAGTCAGGTATTTGGTGCAGCAGGTTTCAGTCCAGTAAGAGCAAATTCCAAGCATGGCAACAAACAACTTAGAAATTTATCAGGAGCATCGGCTTCTGACCTTGTCTTGAAGAACCGTTTTAGTTCTTTGGTGGACAGTGAAGTTTCTGGAGAAGAGGGCTGATAGATATTCTTTTAACAACCTAACATGGACATACTCCAGTGGAACATAAGGGGAGTTAAAGCAAATTGTCGGGACCTTGAGCTATTATTGACAGAGTATAGATCTTCGGTAATTGCTCTTCAGGAAACCCTTTTAACTGCAAGTAAGAAGCATGAGATTCCTGGTTTCTCCTGCTTACTCAAGCCAGCTTCTGCAGACTTTTCAAGGAGAGGCGTTTCTCTTTATATTCATAATTCGGTACTACATACAGAAATTCCACTTCAGACGGATCTGGAGGCAGTGGCAGCTCGTATCTCGTTAAACAAGGTCGTTACGATATGTTGTTTGTATCTGTCTCCATCTTCTGTGATTTCGAAGAGTCAGTTGGATGGTTTAATTTCTCAGCTCCCTCACCCATTTCTTTTATTGGGTGACTTGAATGGCCATTCTCCACAGTGGGGAAGTAACTGCACCAATTCTCAAGGGAAAGTTCTTGAGGATTTTATATCGGATCATGATCTCTGTCTTCTGAATTCAGGCTCACCGACCTTTTGTTCTCCTTCTGGTTCTTTGACTCACTTGGATTTGTCCATTTGCGACCCTTCCTTATTTTTGGACTTAGAGTGGCAGGTTCATTCGGACCTAAGCGGGAGTGATCACTTTCCGATTTTTATTTATTTTACAAAGCAAATGCAGGAGTCCCCTCGGGAAACATGGAAGTTTCGCTCTGCAGATTGGAGTCTTTATCAGCAACAGATTTTAAGTAGACTGCCTATGAATCTGTTGCGGAGTTATGATGATCCTGTTTTGCAGTTCACTAAAGTGATTGTAGAGAGTGCTAAGGAAGCTATTCCCAAGTCCCGTGATAAACCAAATGATGTTAAGACCCCTTGGTATGATAAAGAGTGCAAAACTTTGAAGGGTAAGAGAAAAGGTGCTCAAAGACTTTTTGCTAGGTTTCCTATGGTGGGGAACAAAGTTAAACATCAGGCGTGTAGGGCTAAGTGTCGGTATACTTTTAAAACTAAGAAGAAAGAATCTTGGAAAAAATTTTGTTCAAATCTGTCCTTTAAGGTCAATTCAAGGAAAGTCTGGAAACTAATCCGTAAGATTAAGGGAAAGTCGGTTACATCAGTTATAAAATGTTTGCAAGTAAATGGATCGATTATTACTAATAAAAAGGAGGTTGCTAACTTGTTAGCTGTTACTATCCATCAAAATTCGTCAGCTGATCATTATTGCAAGGAATTCCAGCGTATCAAAAGATCAGCAGAGTCAAAATCTTGTTCCTTCGTGCCAGATAGTTCTGAGGATTACAACTGCGTTTTCAGCATGGATGAGTTAAAGGACGCCATTTTGAAAGCCAACAACTCAGCTCCTGGACCAGATGACATTCATTATCAATTTATTCAACATTTGCCAGCTGAGGGTTTAAAGGTGTTGTTGTCTCTGTTTAATCATGTTTGGTGTTCAGGGTATTTTCCACCTTCTTGGAGAGAGGCGGTTGTTATCCCTGTTCCTAAACCAGGGAAAGATCATTCGGACCCTAACAACTATCGTCCTATAGCTCTCACTAGTTGCTTATGTAAAACTATGGAGAGAATGGTATATTCTCGATTGTTATGGCAGTTAGAATGTCTGGGGGCCTTAGATGTTTCCCAGTGTGGATTTCGGAACAACCGCAGTACTACTGATCACCTGGTTCGATATGAGTCTTTTATCAGGAATGCTTTGATTAATGGAGAACATGTAGTTTCTATTCTTTTTGATTTAGAAAAAGCTTATGACACAACATGGAGGCATGGAATTCTCCAGGATTTGAAGGCACTTGATTTCAAAGGTAATTTACCAATGTTTATTGCTAATTTTTTGTCTAACAGGCATTTCAGTGTTAGGCTTCATTCGACCTTTTCGGATCCTTTTGAGCAGGAGATGGGTGTCCCTCAGGGTAGCATCCTTTCTCCACTTCTGTTCAATCTCAAGATTAATAACATCGTCCAGTCAGTAAATTCTGGAATTGATAAGTCATTATTTGTTGATGACTTCTCCATCTCTGCCAAGGGGAAAACTTTGGCTGCAGCTGAGCGTCAACTTCAGTTGTGTGTTAATCGTGTTCAGCAGTGGGTTACTGAAAATGGATTTAAGTTTTCAGCTACTAAGACAGAGTGTGTTCATTTCCATAGGAAAAGATCTCAGGTCTTAGAACCAGCTATCAGTCTCAATGGTCAAGTAATTAAAGTTTCCAAACAAGTGAAATTTTTGGGGGGTTATTTTTGATAATAAGCTTTCTTTTTTGCCTCACATTAAGTACATTAAACAATCTTGCCAGTCAGGTTTGAATGTTTTGAAGGTTATTAGTCACACTGATTGGGGTGCAGACAAGCGAACTTTGTTGCGATTGTATCGGGCTTTGGTGAGACCAAAGCTAGATTATGGGTGTGTGGTATATGGTTCTGCACGAAAATCTTACCTCAAAGCTCTTGATCCAATTCATCATCAAGGACTGCGGATTGCTCTGGGAGCATTTCGCACATCTCCAAAAGAGAGTTTGTATGTTGAATCTGGTGAACCCCCTCTGGAGCTAAGGAGGTTGTGTCTTTCCATGAATTACTATCTGAAACTGAGGGCTAATCCAGAAAACCCTGCCTATGATATTGTCATGAACCCGCCTTTTAGAGCCAAATATGATCTAAAGCCAAATGAGATTCCTCCACTGGGTATTCGTATTTTGCCCCACTTCGGGGCAGCTGGTATTGACCTTGATGCTGTTGATGACGGTCCATTACAGACTGATGTACCTCCCTGGAAAGTCGCCAATCCAGAGATTAATTTATATTTAACTCAATTTCGAAAGGAGGTCACCTCGAGTGCTGCATATAAACAACTTTATCTTGGGCAATGTGAACTTTATCAAGATTTTATCAAGATTTTTACAGATGGTTCTAAAAAAGGTGAGAGGGCTGCAGCTGCCATTGTGTGTGATAACAATTTTCAGGAGCCTACTTTGTTAAGATTGCGGGATTGGTCGTCTGTTTATACTGCTGAACTGAAGGCTTTAAATCTGGCCCTCAGTGCGGTGTCCAGGTCAGATCAGAATGATTTCCTTATTTTATCGGATTCATTGTCGGCATTGTCGGCTCTATCGACAAGAGAAGTTTCACATCCAGTTTTGGCTGATATTCATGATCTTCATACTCGGCTTGTCTCTTCGGGAAAGCATATAATTTTCTTGTGGGTCCCCAGCCACATGGGAATCTATGGTAACTCAGTGGTGGACAAAGCAGCCAAACAAGCTCTCGGTGCAAGTCTTTCCAGGAGGCCTATGCAGTTTGTTCCTCACTCTGATCTACGTCATAAATCTAGTTTGTATTGTCGTGAACTGTGGCTGAGTGAATGGTGTAATCAAATTCATAATAAATTGTTTAAAATTTGCCCAGATTTAACCAATCCTTTCCCATCGGTGGTATGTAACCGTAAAGAGGAATCGGTTTTGTCACGGTTACATATTGGGCACAGCTATATAACGCACAGTTGGATACTCAGAGGGGAAGACCCCCCATGGTGTGTTGCGTGTGACAGCTTGTTCAGTGTTAATCATTTTTTGACAGAATGTGCTGATTTGATGTGTATCAGAGAGAAGTTCTTTTCCACCAGTGATTTATCAGTTCTTTTTCGTGAGATTTCAGTAGATCTTATTTTTTCTTTTTTGAAAGAGGTAAACTTATTTTATAAAATATAGTGTTTTAATTATGTATACAGGTGTCGTCGGAGTTGAACAGATAATTGTGCTTTTGTCCTCATAAATTTTAAGCGATGTGTTAATACTAGTGTGGGTATTTGTATCTAGAGACTTAGATATGATAGCTGAGGTCCTGATTTGGCTCCTAGTAGTCCGCTGGACCCTATAAACACAAACTAACTAACTAACTAGAGGGCAGAGATATTTGGCTGACCAATTAACATTTTTAATCTGTACACTTGCTTTAGTGTTTTTATTTATCCACGTCAATGTTTCTTTTCTTTAATCTTCAATTTGTTTTCTCTTCTCCAATCTTCAACCCATTTTCTCTGCCCCGATCTTCTCTCTGTTTTTTTGTTTGTTTGTTTGTTTGTTTGTTTGTTTGTTTGTTTCTGCGACGTGTTTCTTTCCTAGTTCTACACTTTTCCTACAATCTTCAGTCTGTTACATTGATGCAATGCTTAAGTCCTACGCGTGACCATGTGAGCTGAGGTGAGCTTTGACCTGCCTGTGCCCCCTGTCGCAGCTGGCAGTGGAGCGTTCAGCGCCGTGGCGTTCTCCAAGAACACGGAGATCTTCACGAAGTCCATCCTGGGCTATCAGCTGACGTCCTACGGATGGGCCTTCTACGTCTTCTGTGCGGGGCTGGGCGTGCTGGGCCTCATGTCCTTCGTGGCCTGCTTCGCTGCCCCTGACCACAACAACGCTGTCCACGGAATGGTGATTAACCAGCCCCCTACCCAAGTGTCCGTCATCGCCCCCTCCGCTCCCCCACACCCTCAAGTCCCCACCCACCCCTACACTGTCATGGGCACCACTGGGATGTAGCCATCTGGTCCAGGCACTGATGTTTTGGTCCGGGGGCACTGGTGATCTGGTCTGGGGGCACTGGTGATCAGGTCTGGAACGCTGGTGATCTGGTCTGGAACACTGGTGATCTGGTCTGGGGGTACTGGTGATCTGGTCTGGGGGCACTGGTGATCTGGTCTGGGGGCACTGGTGATCTGGTCTGGAGCACTGGTGATCTGGTCTGGAACACTGGTGATCTGGTCTGGAGCACTGGTGATCTGGTCTGGGGGTACTGGTGATCTGGTCTGGAACACTGGTGATCTGGTCTGGAACACTGGTGATCTGGTCTGGGGGCACTGGTGATCTGGTCTGGAACACTGGTGATCTGGTCTGGGGGTACTGGTGATCTGGTCTGGAACACTGGTGATCTGGTCTGGAACACTGGTGATCTGGTCTGGGGGCACTGGTGATCTGGTCTGGAACACTGGTGATCTGGTCTGGGGGCACTGGTGATCTGGTCTGGGGGCACTGGTGATCTGGTCTGGAACACTGGTGATCTGGTCTGGGGGCACTGGTGATCTGGTCTGGAGCACTGGTGATCTGGTCTGGAACACTGGTGATCTGGTCTGGGGGCACAGGTGATCTGGTCTGGGGCACTGGTGATCTGGTCTGAAACACTGGTGATCTGGTCTGGGGGCACTGGTGATCTGGTCCGGGCACCAGGGATCTGATCTGACCACTAAGGCTTAAAGTTTTTTTTTTCCTGTTTTTTTTTTTCCCAAACATCTTGGTTTGATTCCACAATCAGCAGCATAAACTTTATCACTGATCGATATCTTAGTTAAATTCTAAGTTCACCAACTCCGAGTTCATCCCAGTGAGCATTTTGGTTTGTTTTGGTGGTATCACTTCAAAGTTAATCAATGTAGAGTATACGGATCAGGTCTATAGCTATCGGTTTTTATATACCACATTTCAAGATGTCGATTTCATTCCATGACTTTCATCACTGTGTGAATAGGGATTATCAGCCGTAGAAGATGACTAGTTTCTATTTCACTGAGTTACGTGTGTAGGAAAGCGAGTATCAGTCCATGTAATCACAATGCTTCACATGTGTGTGTGTGTGTGTGTGTGTGTGTGTGTGTGTGTGTGTGTGTTGTGCGTGCGTGCGTGCGTGCGTGTGTGTGCGTGTGTGTGTTGCGCGCGCGCGCGCGCGCGCGCGCGTGTGTGTGTGTGTTGTGTGTGTGTGTGTCCATGGCAAATTTTCATGCTATCCTTTAAAATCGTGTAAGTATTAACGGAACTAAATTCGGCAGACCTATGTGCGGTAACCATGCCTTTACCATCTTCTTCCGCGTGGACATATCACGGAATGGCCAACCTGATATGTCCATTTTCAGCAGAGTTCCCGACCTTCTGGGCCTCTTTTGGCTCATTATTTGTCTTTCATTCTTTCCATAACATTTGTTTGATGAGACAGAAGCCCTTGGGTAAATCACTTGCCTTTCTCTTTGTGTAGTATCTGGAGAACATTGTTTACTTCGGTTGTTCTCTGAGTGAATCCCTTGTGTGACATTGAGTCCATGATAGTGGTGATTCCCATGTTAATGCACAAGACTGTGTCAGAGCACGCAGCCATATTCTTATTGAAAATAAGTTAAAGCTAGTTAATCCACTCCATGACAAGGCATAGTTAATCCACTCCATGACAAGGCATAGTTAATCCACTCCATGACAAGGCATGGTTAATCCACTCCATGACAGGGCCAACGCTGGAACCAAGGGGTCGGCGACATATACGGAAAAACATTTTCTGTCAAAAATCGTTTTTTTTTTTTTTGTTTGTTTTTTTGTTTGTTCTTTTTGTGATTACTTTCAAATGTGTTAATGAAGGATGGGGAATGATATGGTATGCAGCAATCGCAACAAACATTGAGTTCTACCTAAAAGAAAAAAAAAAGAGAGAGAACGATTTTATGAGCGAAAACGGCGAGAAACATTGATTTCCATCAAAAACAAGAACAGATGTAAATAACTATTTTATGAAGCATACATCAGCGACGGGACACATGGTAATATATTTACCTAACAGCAGTAAAGGAAGGCTTGATGAGTTTGTCATGTTCATGCTGAATTAAGCCATGAAGCCGCTTTAAAGCAGCCAATTAAACAGCATATTTGCTTCCACCATTAAAAGAAAATCTTCACAAAAATCATACACGCGCATTACATAATTGTCATCATCGTTTTAATAAAACATTGGGTGATAATTATGTGAAATTCTTAAATTTGTATACAAGGTTCACTTCAAATAAAATGAAACGACACACAGATAACGATGGTCGATTTGAAATAAAATAAAATAGATCAAAACATCATCTGTGTGCTGTGCAAGTAAACTGGTGAGGAATGTTTGGAAGAACAAACGGTGATAAGACGTGTGACGGAGAGTCCTATCAATGCGGCGGCCATCATCCTGCCCTCAACGTTCCACACCAAACACTCGCTGACCAAAACCATTGGCGGTTTGCGTACACAAGCCCTTGTACTCTTGTAACCACAAGATAGAAATACGCTGCAGACAGACAACCATTTGCTCCCCTCCTACCCTACAGCCCCATTGTACCCTGGACGTAGCATCTTTGAAATGCATCAGATTTTTGTCATGGAATCGAATGTGCATACTGCCTTCCTCTGCATTTGCTGCACCGACCCTGCAACCCGCACCTCCCTATTGATAAGTCATCTGGAGTACAATCATTCACACGTGAGTAGGAAAAGGCAAGTTGCATCTTTTATTACCAATATGTTGAACCAGTGCTGTGATAATGCTCAAGGTCTGTGATTACTTGTCAATGCTACTTCATATTATTTACTTTGTTTTCTATAACTGGGGGCATATTTGTCTTTATATTCGAAGAAAACAAACTTTAGAAATATGAGCACTGTATGGCAAATGCATATGATTGGCCCATGACACCTTAATGTTGATAACGTCGAAGCCAATCCGAATGCTGTAATTATATCTATGATATCCGTCTAATACATTTTGAAATGCACATTTGACCGACATATTATTTAGGGCTATCACATTGATGACTTCTGTCTCTTAACATGAAGAAAATGGAAAACCAGTTTCATTGAACACAGATTTCTTATTTTGCCGTTTCTCTTTCTTTTTTTCCCCCCCCCCCCCCCCCCCCCCCCTTCGCTCCCCCTCCCCAAGGATACAAACTGAAGCCGTCGCAGGTGCTTTTTCAAATACTGAATAACCAAGGATTTTTCGAAGGATTTTCTGAACACAGATAGGATTTGTAAAGAAAGAACAGGATTGTACTGAGGATTTTGTCGTTGTTGTTGTTTTAACATGGAACGTGATGAGTAGAATAGGGTTTTATCTGTGTGCCTGTGCGATCCTTTTAGCGTGTGTAAAATTACGCTGTGCTTTTCGATGTAAAGCGTTTTCAATCGAGATGTTGTGTTTGTGTAACACAGAGTTGACACCTGAGAAATCCGTCCTTCAAATCTCATTGTCCTACGTAGCAGAAAGAATCACGTGCTTTGTCAACTGTCAGCTGAATGTGTTACTGGTGTCCATGCATTTTATTTGTATGAATTTACTTTTTTTTTCTTTAAAAAAGAAAGAAAATTCCCATGCTTCTTGTATACTGCTGTAGAATATGCACAGAGATTCTTCTTTACGATTGGGAGATGTTGCCTTTTTTTTTTTCTTTCTTTCGTTTTTTTTTTCGCTTTTTGTTTTTGTTTTTGTATCGGAATGTTTGACATTACCGTTCTGATGGCTTGCATAATAAAGGCTTTTATTTAGAGCTGGAGAGCGCTGTGTGTGTGTGTGTGTGTGTGTGTGTGTGTGTGTGTGTGTGTGTGTGTGTGTGTGTGTGTGTGTCTCTCTCTCTCTCTGTCTGGCTCTCTCTCTCTCTCTCTCTCTGTCTCTCTCTCTGTCTCTGTCTCTCTGTCTCTGTCTGTCTGTCCACTCACTGATCATGCTGATGGCAATGATGTAAACGCCTGCTCTGGAGACTGGCATCTCTCCCTTGACGGCGACAATGCTGGTGTAACAATGGCGGCGTAATCATGGCGGTGTATCAATGTGTGTGTGTGTGTGTGTGAATCAAATGTTAATAACCAACACTCTGCTCTCATGGCGGTGGATCAATGGGGGGGGGGGGGGGGGGGGTGTGGATCAAATGATAATAAACAACTCTCCCAGAGCAAAGTCATCAACCGGTGTGGAAACCTACTGATTGATTTTTTTCATTGTTTAATTTCTCTCTCTCTCTCTCTCTCTCTCTCTCTCTCCTCTCTCTCTCTCTCTCTCTCTCTCTCTCTTTTTTAACCAATTATCATCGCCATTAATGATCGCCACGGCATCAGTCTGGCAGTTTCAGTTTCAGTTTCAGTTTCACCAAGGTGTCACTGCGTGCGGACTAGGCCATATACGCTACACCACAACCACTAAATTTCGAGACTACACTGCACATGATTTAAAGCTAATGGATAAATGAATTAATGACTATGATGAGAGATTTTAAGAAGAGGGTCTCGTGCTTACGACCTGGCAGATGTCTGACCTACGCATTAGTCCAACGCGCTGGTCAGACATTGAGTAACCTACCTGAGATTGGCTGTGCTATAATTATCGTTTATGAATAAAGTCTGGCAAGAATTAATAAAAAAAAAAAAAAAATATATATATATATATATATATATATATATATATATATCTGACGTGGTTGCAGTGCTATTGATGGTTTTCTCCTTTCCGTAGACCTTTTTTTCCACGGAAGTCTTTTTTCTTTCTTTCTTTTTTTTTTTTTTTTTTTTTTTTTTGTGGGAACTCGCCGGCATCGCTCCCACACCGGAAGCACAACCGCTTACTGGCCTTGACATAGGACTTCTCTCCCTTGTATTTCCTTTCCTTCAAGGATCAATTAGAATTGACTTAGGAATCACCAGAATGTTCTATGTATATGCCTAACAAACACACCAGTTGATACATTCATTGTGGAAACGGATCCGATTTCCTTCTAATATAGCAATGGTGTTTCTGCAGAGAGAGGTCCCTTGCTGTGGATACATAGTCCACCAGTGATTG
>CM065715.1:106770088-106775088 GCA_033310375.1 Conus canariensis | reverse complement strand
CATCAGATTTGGGAACTTCTGTGATAATCCGTGATAACCAGCTAGCCCGCACGATCAGGTTGGAACAAAGTTCATAAAATGGAGCCAGATATGAAATCTAAAATTTTGGCATGTTCTTAGACTAACTGTCCGTTCTGTTTGATAGATAGAAAGTGAACCCAATGATTGACAGATAGAAAGTGAACCCAATGATTGACAGATAGAAAATGAACTCAATGATTGACAGATAGAAAATGAACTCAATGATTGACAGATAGAAAATGAACTCAATGATTGACAGAAAATGAACTCAATGATTGATAGATAGAAAATAAACTCAATGATTGATAGATTGAAATGAACTGAATGATTGATAGAAAATGAACTCAATGATTGATAGATTGAAATGAACTCAGTCTCCAAAATCTCAAGACGATGAGAAACAAACATATGCACAAATATGACAATTCACGGTTGAGTATCTTTCACCACTAAGTCCCCTGCCGTTACTTTCCATTGAGGAGTCAGTCTCTTCCAGTGCCAAGGCTTTCATACCAGACTGAAGGGGTGAATGGGTGTTGGGTTAAACAGTCTCGAACTGTACGCAGTCTGGCCATAGGGCGACTCCAGACTGACGGACTTCATATGTGAGGGCATTCCTACATGTATGGACATCCATTGCCCTTCCATGATATTACGCTCCATCAGGGCGACTGTTTATGATTTATCAACACTAAGAACTCCTTTTTATGGATTTTCAAAAACTATTGTCTTGCTAACATCCTGGGGATCATCTGGTGCAAGCTTTGGGACGAAAAAAAAATTGCTATCCCACCACCACCACCACCACAAGAAAGGTGTGGCAAGAGAAGTGGGAGAAGAAGACAGCTAAGAGTATTAAAGTGAAAAGCCATTCAAGAACTAATTTCAGGATTTGTACTTAAAATTGCCACGGCACTTAAAAAGAGGATCTCAGCAATCGAGTGGGATGAAACCCTACGAAGAGCTTGACAGCAGAAGGTCTTCACCCCCCCCCCCCCCCCCGACCCCCCACCCCCCATCCTCCAGGCAAGTGTTTCGGCCTTATACTCCTTACGTTCTAAAGGAGCCCTCCACATCCAGGTCATGACTCCTATCCTTTCTCTTGGCGCTGCCGGGATTCGAACCTGCAACATTTGGATGGGTGGGCGTCTCAAGGCGTCTTTAGACACATATCGCTATCCTATACCTGTTGGGAAATTTAAGCCTAAAGAAGTTCCCTTTCGTTCCCCCTCGACAAGATCCAGCTGGAACTCTTTCCAACTGCCACTGGCATTTCTTCAGGGTTCTGGTCCTCTACTTACCAGGTATCCGGAGCTGTTTCATGAGGTCATGGGCTGATGAGCCCACAACCCCCCTTCCCCCAACCTCTGTGTTAAGGACTGGGGCCTGGAAGTCAGACTCCCTCAAGCTGCTGGTTAGACTGGCTTCTCAGTCTTGTAAGTGTGAGCTTGCTCCTTTCTGCTTTCGTATGTCACAGGCAAATCCTCCCTCCCAATCAAGGAAGCTACAGAATAGATGAAAGCACATACCTCTTTAGCCCATGAAGTATGTTGAATTCAATCCAGTTCAGTTCAGTTTATTGTCTTCTCATAAAAGGACTTTTTTGCACTAATGATTAAACTTACAACAATATTAAAAAGCATTCAGAAAAAAAGATGTGTAATGCTAATGATATTAAAATATACACTCACACTCACAGTCACACAACACAACCACATCCACGTGCACACACACTCTGAAGAACTACGCACGCATACACACACGCGCGCGCACGCGCGCACGGGCGCGCACGCACACACGCAATCATATGCACAAAGAGAGAGAGAGAGAGAGAGAGAGAGAGAGTCAAAAACCTAATTTGCACATGAAGTGAGGACAAAAAATAACAAGAATAAACCCACTATTACCATTCACACCAACTCACCACGCCCACGCCCAAAGTAAAAGAGAAAAAAAAGAAGCACTTGAAAAGGCAATGCAATGTCAGACGAAAGAAAGAAGCCACGAATTCTGCACTGAACACTGAGGCAGACTCTGACACACTAGATTCACAAACAAGCGCTTCTGTACTCCACAACTAACCCGTCTACCTCCTCCCCCCCCCCCCCCCCCCCCCCCCCCCCCCCCCGCCGCTCCCCTCACCTGTAGTCCCGCATAAATCGTGCACGTCAAATGGGAAGATCATATTGCATCACACATGTGTATGCGAACCACACACATACACAAACACACACACATACGCACGCACACACGCACACACATACGCACACACACACACACACACACACACACACACAACACACACACACACACACACACATACGCGCACGCATGCACGCGCCACACACACACACACACACCACACACACACACACACACACACACATACACACACATACGCGCACGCGCACGCACACACACACACACACACACACACACACACACACATGCACGCCCGCACACATGCACGCACGCACGCTCACACACTCATGAATTGACGCGCAGCCCCACTATGAACACAGACGAAACATCGCCATTTGCATATTGATGACCCCCAATCCTGCACACAGACGTTCATACTTGTTTACTCGCCATTCTCATTACCCGGCACCCAGACATACGCATTTAAACCATTGCGATCCAACACAAACATCCACACAATTGCAAGAATAACCGCCCCCCCCCCCCCCCCCCCCCCATCTCCCGACGGTTCTTGTGTGTGTGTGTGTGTGTGTGGTGTGTGTGTGTGTGTGTGTGTGTGTGTGTGTGCGCGCGCGCGCGCGCGCGCGTGGCTGTGTATGTGTGTGTGTGTGTGTGTGTGTGTGTGTGTGTGTGTGTGTGTGTGTGTGTGTGTGTGTGTGTGTGTTGTCAGTCGCCCCTCCCCCTTCCTACCCCCATGCCATCGCTTCCCGTCTCTCCATCGCGATCATCTCTTGACACCCCCCCCCTCCCGTCTCCACTAACTCTCTTCTCTCTCTCTCTCTCTCTCTCTCTCTCTCTCTCTCTCTCTCTCTCTCTCTCTCTCAAACACACACACACGCACTCTCTTTCTTTCTTTGTCTCTCTCTCATATCTTTATCAATATTTGCTGTTTCTTGTTATATTGTACCCGAAGGAGGCCCTGCATATACAGTCATACTTGTTTGCAAAATGGCATTCACATACTTGAAGAGAATGTCTTACAATGTATAAATACTGATGATGTATGTATGATGGTGTTTGCTGATATTAATGCGCGAACAGGCTGTGAGCAAATAAGAGTGGAAGATATGTGGAATCATGTGCCTGGTGTTGATTGTGACGATGAAGACAGAGCATGTGTGATGCGTTCATCGAAAGATCATGTCATTAACAATTTTGGAAAATCATTACTAGAATTTTGTTATTTGTTTAAATTTGGTCATAGTTAATGCATGTTGTGAAAAAGATGCTGACGGCGTGTTTACTTTTGTGTCAACTCAGGGGTGCAGTGTCATTGATAATTTCATTGGATCGGAAGAATTGTTAACGCATTGCAATGTACATGTTGGTGATAACTTATAGTCCTGGCATCTTCCAGTTGAATTGGTTTGGAACAAAAGTTCACCTGTAATTATCATGCACCATATGCCATATTTAACACAAAAAGAGGAAAAAATTGTATGGTCAGATGATTCAGTCGAAACTTGCAAAGCTGAATTAGAATCTGAAGAGTTTAAGGACTTTTTGGAACAAGCGTATCAGAATCTCAGTATGAATATCGACAGTGCTGTGGAGATATTTACTAACGCAATGTATGGGGCAGCAGGATGTATGGTGAGATTAGTGGGCGGAAATGAGAAAAAAATTAGCGACTGGTTTGATACTAAATGTAAACATGAAAAGAAGGTTGTGAAAAAAGTGTTACAAAGTTTTCGTAGAGCTAAATCATTAGAATATTTTTTAAAAAGTACAAAAAGAGGCCTTTTTTTTAAAGAAAGAAAGGAATACTCTGATATGAAAAAAGATTAAAAGAAAAAATGGGACGAAAATAAAATCAACGAACTGAAAAGGTCAGTTAATGATCCGAAACGTTGTTGGTCAACAATAAGGACTATCAATAAGAAAAGCATAATATGTAATGCAATCAACAGCCAACAATGGTACGACCACTTCTTCAAGGTTTTTAACAATTTTGATAGTTGTGATCATGACGACATGGAACCAGGTGAGTAATATGAGGAAGACATCTTAGAGCCATTAGTTAACGATCCTATCACCAAACAGGAAGTGATAAATAGTATCCACAAACTGAAATGTGGAAAAAGTGCTGGGCCAGATAAAATTGTAAGTGAAATGTTTAAACATGCGAACTCAACTTTGTTTTATTTTCTTGTAACTTTGTTTAATTCTGTTTTTGACAAAGGGATATTTCCAAAAGAATGGTCAAAATCAGTTACTGTTCCAATTCATAGAAAGGGAGACCCAAACAATCCTGATAATTATAGAGGAATAGCTCTAACAAATGTGCTCAGTAAAATTTACACACATAATTATATTGAACAAAAGATTAAGCGTCTGCTCTGAAAATGAAGCAAAAATAATTGAATAACGGACATGTGTCAGAAGAAACTACAGGACAGTCGATCACATTTTTCATTATACGCGATGGTGCATGATGATCTTCAAAGCACTAAATTTTATGTTGCTTTTGTAGACTTCAACAAATCCTTTGATTCTCTTAACTGAAATATCCCGTGGAGCGTTTTAAGAAAAGCAGAAATCAATAGGGAAATGTAAAAAAAAAAAAAAACTGTCAAAGGAATCTATGAGTATTATTTTGTGTTCGTGATAAGGGTATGTATTCGGAAATGTTTAACTGCTCTCGAGAAGACAAACAAGGATGTTTACTGAGCTCCAGTTGTTTTCTTTTATTTTTTGTCAATGAGTTAGCAATAGAAATAAGCAAAATGGGCAGACATGGTATACAGATGATTCCGAACGCTGTAGAGATTTTCCTT
>CM065715.1:106665088-106760088 GCA_033310375.1 Conus canariensis | reverse complement strand
ACCAGCCTTTTCTGGGATAACATTCTTCTTAAAACCGAAAAGGCAGAGGAGTCAAATTACCACTTTCTGCGGTCACTGAGGAGAAACAATCAGGTTTCGAAATATCGGTATCTGACGAGGAGTTATATGTTAGTGGGTTTCCTCCCCATTGGAGATTGTCTCCTTCTTGGAGACTATAAGCTTGCTGAAGGCTCATTTTGAGAAGCATTTATTTAATTTTTTCCCCATTCACCCACTCATGCACATACTGTTAGTTAGGCAGAATGATCTACCACTGCAGATATGAATGCTTATCTCCCCCTATTTCTTCAATCTAAGACATAACAGCAAGCTTTGTTTATAATTGTATATATATATATATATACACACACACACACACACACTAGCTGGTGTACCTGGCTTCTCTCGGGTCTATCTGTACAATAATTTTCTGGCCACCCCTCTCTCTTACCACTTAAAAGACAATACAATAAAATTCAGTTTGGGTTTGTTTCATTTTTCCTATGCCGGACCAATTGCCCCAGCCTCCTCCTATCTACTTCACCCAATTTCTTCGGACGCCCACTCCCTTCTTGCCTCTCAAACGGTTTTCCCTCACGAATTTTTGTCGTAATACGATACACAGTCGATAGAGGGATGCCTGTACTTTGTGAACTTACCGATGCATTCTCAATTCCTCGATTGAAGTGCTCCAAAATGACAACTCTGTACGGGCCGCCATAACCTAGTGGATAAGGCGCTGGACTCATGACTTAAAGGTCGTGGTTTCGAATCCCAGCTTGGTCTTGGAAATTTTCACGTGGAATGTTTCCAGCTAAAACGACCATAGTTCACCTCGATATCCACACCCTGGCCCGGCAGGTGTCAGGCTAATGTGACGGACCAGCCGTCTGCTTATCCTTGATTTGGGCACGGACGTTAAACCCAACTCAAACATGACAACTCTGTGAAAAGATTGCATTTTCACGATGTATCATGTCTATTGGAGGGCCTCTGGGTAGACAACATTTCTGGTCTCCCTGTTTGGCGCAAGTATAGTCAGTGTTTCTGCGCTTCCAGTTCGTGATGCAGCAACGTAGAACAATCCATGTGTAAAACACGGAACGGTCAGGTCTGCCCCAGGGGTTGAAAATGTCTGACCCTGGCTCTTGTTGATTGTCAGAGCGAAAGCTGGTTTCATGGGAAAATGAAGCCGTCAGAACTGGAATGGCAGGGGTGAGTCCGTGGGTTCCAGAGGAATTCTGGGGAGCAGCACCGGTTCACCTTTGTAGGGGCCACAGGATATTTTCGCTTCTACAACGTTCCTGTGCAGTCTGGTGATGGCACATCGGGTGCCATTGTTCACCTTCGGCGGGTCCAGTGAGCGAAGAATGATGGTGGGGACTCCAGATTTCAGCAACACTTCATGCGGTGGAAGTCCAGAAATCTCAATGGAGTTCAGGAGTTCTTGCCTCATCATCATTCTTGGCCGTGTCAACAGATCTGTACAGAGTTTCCTCTCCAGGGAAGTCAGCTACGATTTTTCTGTTCAGCCTGTTGACAGTCTCGTTCAGGGAGGAGATTATGGCCCTTTCCGCTAACCAGTCTGAGTCTGCACAGTGAGCATGAAGATCCGGGTAGACTGCTTCTATCAGATCCTCCTGGCTATCTGAAAACTCGCATAGTGCTGGTGGGACCGATATAGTATCTGGAAACTCTGATGGCTCAATGGCACCATTGCCAATGTCAAGCAGAAGTTTGGCGAAGCTGGCTGTCTGGGGATTTCCAGACAGGTGGGCTCTCATGTTGGTGGTTAGATGTTTAACAACCATGCTCCGCCACAGGTAGGACTTCTTCAGACAGGCGTTGACAATGTTGGCTCTGGTGCCATTGAGGACGACAGGGAGGATCTGCCTGAAGTCCCCACAGAACAGCGTTGGGATGCCTCCCATTGGCCTGTGCACTTGGGTGATGTCCTGCAGCGTAGAGTCCATGGCCTCGTAGACAGCTTTGTGGGTCATGGGAGCTTCATCAATTATGACGGCTGCAGCCTCTTTGATGACTTTGGCCAACGTTGACCCACGCTTGACAGAGCAGGTTGGCGTTTCTTGCTTGTCCGCATTCAGGGGGACCTTGAAAGTGTTATGCACTGTCCGCCCACCCGGCAAGAGAGTAGCGGCAATGCCACTGGAAGCAGTGGCTAGCACTATTTTGCCTGTGGAGCGGATCCTGTTCAGGATAAGATTCAGGATGAAGGCCTTTCCTGTCCCTCCTGGAGCATTAAGGAACATTATGTTGCTGCTTGCTGTGGGATCCTGCCTCTGCTCAACCATGGTCATAAAGCTGTCGTACACGTCTCTCTGGTCAGCTGTCAGCTTCTTCAGCTGGTCATCAGCTGCTGCCCGGAGTGCAACAGTGTCGTAATTGGTCTCGCGGTAGTATTCTCGAGACACAGTTTGTTGTTGTGTGACTCTTGGCATCCCATACTCCTCTGTAGACTTGCCTCCAAGAAGGAAGAGTTTGTCCTGAATCACAGTAAGAGCTTGGTTGTAGATGGCATCTGTGTACTGCGCTTCATCATAGACATCTCTTCGGACTTGGAAGAGGAACTCTTCAGCAAGATGGTCTCTGAAGAGGTTCCACAGGTTGCCTGGGTTACTGGGGTTGCAAGCCACCAGGATGATACAGAAGAAGTCACGCAGCAGTCGGGGTCTCTGAGAGATGGAGGCTTCCTCCAGGGCAAGTTGTAGATGGCGGTCATCTTCTAGGAGTCCAAGAGCATTGCAAGCATCTCGAAAAGTGTTGTGGACATAGCCGTTGTGTCAGCTCCTCGTACGAATGGGGTCCTTTCACAACGTTGAGTAGAAGCCTCAAGAAGTAGCACTCCCCCTGGCGAGGACTGATACTGCACAATCGCCCGATTGCAGTGCCCCTTTGTCGTTTCTTCCACATCTTCTGAGTGGACATTCATGTGAAGTGCTCAGGGACTTCCAGGTACTTCAGCTCTCGTGCTGTAGGGTCTTGAGAGCATAGGCTGAAGAAGGCGGTAAGGGTTGTTTCTGGTGGAGAGCCTTCTGCTATCTGCGCTGCATTGTGTGGATTGAAGTAGACCTGTTGTCCATTCTCCAAGTGGACAGCTAGTCTCTGCACCATGGGGTGGCGCTCATGCATGTCAAATCCCAGGAGTCTCCAGGTCGCCTCGATGCTGCCAACGTAGCGGGCATTCTGGTACATTTGGATCTCGTCAACGACTGGAGGTTGTTGAGCTGCTCCTTCACCTGCCTGAATTGCTTGGAGTTGGAAGACGGTTTGGTCTGTGCCCTTGTGGACATACTTCAGGACGTACTTGATGGAGTTCATGCTACTGCATATTTCCACATTGATGTGGCAGTTGAACTGGTGTAGGAGGTAAGGGTTGTAGGGGACAACCCACTGGTTGGTGACGACGATTTCTCTCTGCCCAAGCTTCACAGTCCCAGTATGTCCTCCATCAGACTCCTCGCGTCTCCTGTACTTGGGGTAGCTGTCCTCACCCTGCTCTGTGACCCTTTGGAAGACCTTGGGGTAGTTTTGAACAATAATTTTGGGTACACAGTTAGGAATTTTCCACTCACTTTGTAGCTTTCAGCAAAAGATAAATGGTGTTTTTCAACACTAACTTACCAAGTAAGTTTTCTCAAATTGGTGTCGTCTGTTACATACGTTTTTGTGCATCACTATTCAATCCATAATGACTACTGGATTTAGACAGGTCACTCAGCTGGGAATAGCACTTACTTGGAGCTTTCGACAGACCTCCGTCCGTCTTCTTCAGCGGTGGTGCTGCTTCTGAGTGAACTGGAGTTCAGTGCACACGACCACGGGTCGAATCCTGGTCATGTGACTGATCAATGTATGTGTTGTACACCGATGGCAAGGTGTGTCTGCCCCGGTCCCGGCTGAGTGTGGGGTTGTTGGCGGCAATATGGATAGCCTCCTTCACCCCACGCTGAAACCATCTATTGTCACGGTCGAGAACGCTGATGTTGTCATATTCGAACTGATGTTGCTGGGCGTGTAGGTGGGCGCCTACTGGTGATGATTCCCTTTTGTGTTCTGTCAAGCGTTTTTGAAGGTTTCTTTCAGTTTCCTCAACATAGTTCTCTTCACTGTCACGACAGTCTATTTGGTAGATGACTCCAGACTTGTCCAGTTTGTCAGTTTTGTCCTTGGGAGCGACCAGCTGGCTACAGATGTGTTGATAGGTTTGGGATGTACGGGGACGCCGGTTTTCCTGATCTTCCTGCTCAAGGCTTCAGTCACACCGCGGACATAAGGGATGGTGACATGTCCTTTTCGCCTGGTTTGGTCTTGTTTGGCGGTAGGATGCGGTGTGATCTTCTTACTAGCCAGGATGTTCCACGCCCACTTCTCATAGCCCGATATGGTGAGAACCAGTTTGAGGTGTTCCATTTCCTGGTCTTTGGCATCCTGAGTAGAGCAGATGGTGTTGGCCCGATGGGTGAGGGTGCGTATCACTCCGAGTTTGTGTTCCAGCGCCTGGTGGCTTTCAAACTGTAGGTACTGGTCGGTGTGGGTAGGTTTGCGGTACACGTTGAAGGAGAGGCTGTCCTCTGTCCATGTAATGAGTGTGTCTAGCATGGCAATCGAGTTGTTCTCCTTCACCTCATGAGTGAATTTAATAGCAGGGTGTTGACTGTTCAGATGGTTAGTGAAGTCTTCCACCAGCTCCCTCTTGAGGATGGTCATGGTGTCGTCCACGTAGCGGCCCCAATAGCGTGGAGGAGAATGGTAAGACGCCAGGGCCTTCTCCTCGAAGTCCTCCATGAAGAGGTTGGCTACAATGGGCTGACTTGAGAGCCCATGGCCGCTCCTGCGGTCTGCTGGTAGAAGTTGCCTTGAAACGTGAAGTAGGTGGTGTTGAGGCAGCAAGCCAGGAGTTTGCAGATGCTGTCCACGGAAAGCCTAGTACGCTGGGGCAGAATGTCATCAGCTCAGCCTGGAGTCATGCTTTGATGATGTGGATGCTTTCTTCGACGGGGACGCTGGTGAACAATGCCGAAACATCATATGATACCAGGCACTCGTCAGGAGAAAGGGTGTAGTCTGCCAGTTTCTGAACCAAGTCCGCACTGTTGGTGATGCGGTGTTCCGTCGTGCCAACCAAAGGAGACAGGATGTCTGCCACAAATCTCACCGTCTCATACATGAGGAAACCTCTGGAAGTGACTATGGGATGGAGAGAGACGTCTTTCTTGTGCACCTTTGGAAGGCCGTATAACTTGGGGACATCAGTGGTTGATGGGCACAGTTTTCTGTAAAAGTCAAGGGAAAGTCCGCCCGCCTCCTTGAGACATTTGAGTAGATCCTTGAGCTTGGTGGCATACCTGTTGGTGGGGTCTTTCTTGAGAGGCTGGTAGGTTTTTCTGTCATCCAATAGTTGGATGGCTTTATCATGGTACATGGACTTGGGGATGATGACCGTGGACCGACCCTGCCGGCCGGGAGTATCTTGATCGTGTCGTCTTTCCTAAGTCGGGCCAACGCACGCCTCTCCTCAACAGGAATGTAAGGTTTCGGCGGTTGTGCTTGTTTCAGGATGTTGACACATTCCGACCTCAGATGGGACGCCTCTTCTGTATGCAGGCCTATCTGCCTGCAGGCTGTTGGTATAGCTGTCAAATTGCTGCACAGCCTCTTTGGCAAGATATGGGAAAAAGAGAACATTCCAGCAGAGTGGAGGGAAGGCATTGTTATCAAACTGCCAAAGAAAGGAGACCTTACCAACTGCAGTAACTATAGAGGGATCACGCTTCTGTCAGTGCCAGGCAAGGTTCTAAACAGAGTCTTATTGGAGAGGATGAAGGAAGCAGTTGACCTAAAGCTCCAAGACCAGCAGGTGGGCTTCTGGCGAAACAGATCCTGTACCGACCAGATCGCCAGCCTCAGGATCATCATCGAGCAGTCCTTGGAGTGGAACTCGCCCCTGACATCAACTTCATCGACTATAAAAAGGCCTTCGACAGTGTAGATAGAGAGACACTATGGAAGCTACTGAGACACTACGGTATACCAGAGAAGATCATCTCTCTCATCTGGTGCACCTATCAGGATATGAACTGCAGGGTGACTCATGCAGGTCAGTTGTCAGACAGTTTTGAGGTGAAGACAGGAGTGCGCCAGGGATGTCTGTGGTCACCTTTCCTCTTCCTCCTGGTCATCGACTGGTTCATGAAGACCGCAACAACAGGCAGGAACAATGGGATACAATGGACACTCTGGACGAAGTCAGATGACCTTGACTTTGCTGACGACCTGGCACTTCTCTCCCACAGTCACACACAGATGCAGGACAAGACCACCCGCCTTGAGACAACATCAGCAGGAACAGGGCTCAAGATAAACAAGAAGAAGACCGAGCTGATGAAGATCAATACTACAGGCAGCAGCCCAGTCACAGTTGGAGGCGAGCCCATCAGGGAAGTAGATTCCTTCGTCTACTTGGAAAGCGTAGTTGACCAGCAGGGGCACACCGACTGAGACATCATAGCCAGGATAGGTAAGGCGCAAGCAGCATTCATCATGCTAAAGAACATCTGGGCCTCAGGAGAGATCAGAAGGACAACAAAATTGCGTATCTTCAATTCAAACGTGAAGACAATTCTGCTCTACGGCTTCGAGACCTAGAGAATGACCAAGGCAATACAGCAAAAATACAGACCTTCATCAACACCTGTCTGAGGCGCATCATCAAAATCAGATGGCCAGAGAAGATCAACAAGGAAGATCTATGGAAGCAAGCAGGACAGGAAGCAGCTGTCGAGCAGATTCTGTGGAGGAAGTGGAGCTGGATTGAACACACTCTCAGGAAGCCAGCATCCAGCACCACACGCCAAGCCCTGACATGGAACCCGCAGGGGAAAAGGAAGAGAGACCGACCTCGCAGCCGCTGGAGGCGAGACACTGAGGCAGACATGAAGAGGCAGGGGACCAACTGGACAGGCATTCAGCGAGCAGCCCAGAACTGAGTGCGATGGCGGAGTGTTGTCGATGGCCTATGCTCACCCTTGAGCTATGGGTCTAAGTAAGTAAGTGCTCTAGAGTGTCTTCGTTGTTGAGATCCTCCATGAATCATTCAAAATCTTTTCGGTCGTTGATCAGTCGTGGTCGTTCAAAGACTCTGGCGTTTTGTGAGGCATGAAAAAACCCTCCTCCCGGTGGTGTAAGATAAAGGAGTGGCTGGCATTGATTTTGAACCTTTTATCTTGTGACTCGAAAATGTCCGAGACAGGTCCGTCCCAGTCTGGAGCTTCCCCTCCCCACCAGATATTATTCGTCTTCTGGTGCATCCCCTGGATAGAATGAGTCCGAATGGCGCCTCAGTTTTCGCGGTAGACCTCGGCGACTTCTTCGGGGACGTCCGTCGGTATGGTCATTTCAGTCTCCACTGGTCAAGGTCCGTCGGTATGGTCATTGCAGTCTCCGCCGGTCGAGCTCTGTTCGGGGGAGGAGCATCGGCGAGAGGAGGGTGGGGGGTCTTTCCTTTTTGCCTACCCATCTTCTTTTGACAATGTTCTTGCCGTACATGGCGTAGTCGACTTCGCCTGTGGTTGAAGGCTGTATCACACTGGGCACAGACGAAGGTCCTATCTTCCCCGGTAGACGTTGATGGTGCATCCATTGCCTAAAAAAAAAAAAAAAAAAAAAAAAAAAAAAGCTTTATCGTATAAGGTTGTTTTTTTTTTGTGTTGTTTTTGTTTTTGACTCTAAGGGAGTGAAATCGGGGTCGGTCAGTTACTGAGGGGGATGGGAAGACTGAGTAGTAGACTCTTTTGTAATGATGTATAACTGAAAGGGGTATCGGAGTGAATCGAATATATATATATATATAACCTAAGTAAAGATAGAATGCTCAACCAATCATGACTGCAAATCCCAAACGGACTATGAACATGGACCAAATGGAATATCCATGTGTCTGTGGAAAGCGTTTCGCTACCACCCGTGGCATGAAGATCCACAGAACAAAGATGGGATGTGTGAAGACTCATCTGAATGAGCAGCAGCGCACTGCATCAGCAGATAAGACGTCGGAAGACCAAGGCCAGGATTTAAACCACAGTGCCAAGGACATCCACGCTGTTGGTTCGGATGAGGAATTTGCACAGGCCCTCGATGCCAGGCGCCTGAAACTCAACCTGCCACGAGCAAACGAAACTGAAGATTGGGAGAAACTGGATGCAAAAATCGTCCAAAGACTCGACGCACTGATAGGGAAAAGCACCCTGGAACACAAACTAGCCACATATGGGGACATTGTGTATGCCACATGTAGAGACGCCTATGGAGCAAAACTACCCAAAGAGAAAACACCTCCAAAGAAATCCAGACGCCAAGAAAAGATGGACAAGATCAGGGTCCAAAAGAAAAACCTCAAGATGCAAATGAAGACCGCACTGCCAGCTGAAAAACAAGACTTGGAAAAACTGTGGAAAGACCTGAAAGAAAAACACAGTGCCCTCAGCAAAGCGGAATCTGCGAGGAAGAGGAAGAGCAAAAAGAAGAAGACACAAGAGCGCTTCTTCAGAGACCCCTTCCAGTTTGCCAGAACACTGTTTGAGCAGCCAAAATCTGGGACCCTAAGTGTGGACAAAGGAGTTCTTGAGCAGCATCTGAGGAAAACATACTCTGACCCACAGAGCAAAGCACCACTCGACATTCAAGGTCTGGTGTGGCCAACCAACCCTGAGGAACAGTTCAATGGCAAGCCTCCAACGTTGGCGGAAATCAAGAAGGTGGTCGACAAAGCCAGAGCCAAATCATCACCAGGGCCAAACGGAATACCTTACCAGCTTTACAAGAAATGTCCCAAGGTGCTGGAGTGGCTCCACAGGCTGCTGCGATCGGCTTGGAGAAACCAGAAGATCAGCGGCCAGTGGATGACGGCAGATGGTGTGTACATCCCCAAAGAGCAAAACTCAAGTGACATTAGCCAGTTCAGGCCAATATCACTACTGAACGTCGAAGGGAAAATCTTCTTCTCTGTCATGGCAGCAAGGCTGACCAAGTACCTGATGGAAAACAAGTACTTGGATGTGTCAGTCCAGAAAGGTGGCATCCCAGGCGTGGCGGGCTGTGTAGAACACGCCACAATGATCTGGGACGCAATCCAAAAAGCAAAAACAGAAAAGAGAGACCTGGACGTAGTGTGGCTTGATCTGGCAAACGCATATGGATCTGTGCCCCATGAGATGATACAGTTGGCTCTTGAGATGTACCATGTGCCAAAGAACATCCGCGACATGCTCAAGATGTACTTCAATGGCTTCTCAATGCGGTTCTCTACCAAGGAGTACACAACAGACTGGATCAACTTGGAAGTGGGTATTGCAATGGGCTGTGCAATTTCCCCAATACTGTTCGTGCTGGCAATGGAACTCATCTTGAAAGCAGCAACAAACAACGCGAGACAAACAGACCTTGGCGATGGATACAAGATGCCTCCTCTCAAGGCCTTCATGGATGACACTACAGTGATTTCATCCAGAGAAGACGAGACACGTCATGTGCTGGAGAGGCTGGACGACATAGTTGCCTCATCCAGAATGAAGTTCAAGCCAAAGAAATCACGGAGTCTCTCACTGAGGAAAGGAAAAGTGGCCGGATCTGTGGTCTTCAGTGTTGCCAACCAGGCCATTCCAACAGTTACAGAAGAACCAGTCAAGAGCCTTGGAAGGTGGTATGATGATACGCTGAAAGACACACAAAGAGCAAAAGAAACCAAGCAGATGGCGGAGGAAGGCTTGGAGACCATTGACCAGTGTGGGCTCCCTGGCAAATACAAGGTCTGGTGTCTGCAGTTCATGCTGATACCAAAGCTGCTATGGCCTCTGATGATATACGACATCTGCACCAGCATAGTGGAGGCAATGGAAGCCAAAATCAACAAGTTCACAAGGAAATGGCTTGGTGTCCCACCCTGTCTGACTGACATAGCGCTGTACTGTCGCCAAGCAAAGCTGAAACTACCCCTGAAATCCATCCTGGAGGAATACAAAGCAGGGAAGATCAGACTTCAAAGCATGCTGGAGGACTCAGGAGACAAGGTGGTAGAAGCAATTAAGCCCCAGCTGAAGACAGGCAGAAAATGGAAAGTTCAAGAGGCGATGGATTCTGCAAAAGAAAGTCTCAAGATCAGAGAAATAACAGGACACACACAGACCAACAGACAGGGACTGGGGGTGACCAAAACTGAATGGTGGTCAAAGGCCAAAGGAAAAGCCAAAAGAGACATGATGATTCAGGAGATGAGAAAAGAAGAAGACCAAAAAAGACTCCAAAAAGCAATCCAGCAGAGCCAGCAAGGGCAATGGACAACGTGGGAGAATGCACTCCAAAGAAGTCTCACTTGGAATGACATTTGGCACATGGCCCCTCTCAGGATCAGCTTCATTCTCAGATCTGCATATGACCTTCTGCCCTCAAATGCAAACCTGGTGAAGTGGGGGAAAACAGACGATCCTGCATGCCCCCTCTGCCATGAAAAACAAACAGTGGAGCATGTCCTAAGCTCATGTAAAGTAGCCCTGGCTCAAGGAAGGTACACATGGAGGCACAACCAAGTGCTCAAAGAAATTGTACAAGTAGTCTGGGCTAGTACCAACACCACAAAAGGGAAAATCAGGACTCCAAAAGCACCCGCAACATTCTTCACGGCAGGAGGCAGCAAATCATGGCCAAGAACAACAGTGCCACTCGAAACATGCAGGCAGAGTCTGCTGGACGGGGCAGATGACTGGGAGTGCACTGCAGACCTCCCAGAATGGAAGAGTCACCCACAGATCATCAGCAAGAGTGGCATGAGACCAGACATAGTAGTCCACTCTAAGTCAACCAAGCAGCTGATCATGATCGAGCTCACGGTGCCATATGAGAACAGAATGGAGGCAGCTCAAATCTACAAGACTGAAAAGTATGCTGATCTGGCAAACAGCCTGAGGAGAGAAGGCTATCAGGTCAAAGTCCTCACTGCAGAAATTGGAGCTAGGGGGTTTGTAGGAACGTCTGCATACAGCCTCATGAAACAGCTCTCAGTTGCAGGGAAGGAAAAAACCAGAGCCCTGAAAGCAATGGCAGAAGCGGCAGAGAGGTGTTCAAGCTGGATCTGGTCAAGGAGGAACAAAAGTGAACTTCATAAGGCTTAATTTCCCTACAAATATCAGGTGTCCCTGTGGCTCAGTGGTTAAAGCGCGAGTCATTAATGGAAAATGAGCATGTCCAGAGGGTCATGGGTTCGAATCCCAGCCATGGCTCGTCCCAAGATGGGAAAAAAAAGGGGCAGCAGAGGGACATCCGGAGTCATGAACCGGGTGTGGCCCAACCCCCCTAGAGTGTCAGGAGATAAGGGCCGAAACACTTGCTTGAAGGGGGCTTCTCTTCTGAGGACTCTCTGCTGCCACGCTCTCCACGAGTTTCTTTCTACCAATATCAGAGTCGCGTCTTCCAGCTGTTGCCTATAGGAAAAAAAAGGGGGCACCTGTTTTCTGCATACAATACAAAACCGGGTCAGCTTCGATTGGCGCGTGACCCATATATATGGGATGTGTAATAAAAGCAAACTTATTCCAAGCACTGAGACATTCGTTTTCCTTTTTGGCTACTATCATCCATCGGCGCGTGCCAAGATGGGGTCTAGAGTACTGGTGAGCTGTTGTTGTTGTTGTTATCTGACTAAAAGACTCCATCCAAATAGCCGAAGTACTTGAACACTATGGTACAAATGCATCAGCTGGGGATGAGAACATGACGTGTGTGACCGTTTTTGATTACCCCTACATAACTATGCAGAGCATAACATCATTTTGATGTAGCTTTGGTGCTCTAGCCTATGTCAATTTGGCCTGACACAGCCTTAAGCCAAGGTGGCATCGATGAGCTGAAAAAAAAATAACAGTGGTGTTCGCTTAGTTTGCTAATCATCCAGTTGTGATAGTGGCTTCCTTTGATTTTTTTTCTTAAGGTAAACACCCTTCAGTTACCTCCGCCGCCACACCTCGACGTCGGAGCAGCCACCCCCGCACCACCACCGCGCGGGAGCAGCAACCACCACCTGTTGAAACTGTAAGTATTATGGTGAAATCGCATATACGGTACAATCAGTGGCTTTTGTTGTTGTTGTTGTTGTTTTTTTTTTCCCTTGTATGTGCCTCGATAATAGTTAAAAAGAATATAAACTAAAATAGCTAACACCTTTTTTTCTGCATGGTTTGGGTTACAGGTCTTCATATACGGAGTCGGAACCCTGCAGAACCCCTACTATCTAATCGAATGAAACTATAAACAAATAACAAAATAGCCTCTTATGTTGTGTGTTGCCGTTTGTTCGTGGGAAGCGTTCTAAGACCCCGGCCGTATATTGATTTTCATGAGCCAGCTGTTACTGCTAACGCATGCACACGAGTAACAGACGTGTTAGAATCGATACACACACACACACACACGCGCGCGCGCGCAGACACACACACACACACACACACACACACACACACACACACACACACACACACACACACACACACACACAGGGGTACGGACGAGTCAGAAGATAAACAGCAAGCGATCCGTTTTCACCATTCACTTTTTAAAATTATGTTACCATCAGAAACCCCCCCCCCCCCCCCCCCAAAAAAAAAAAAAAAAAAAAAGCAAAAGCATCAAATAAAATTATTGTTTTACAATGCACCTGCCCAAGACAAAAAAAAAGAAGAAAAAGATATATCTATTGATAATTTCTTCTTCTTCTTCTTCTTCTTCTTCTTCTTCTTCTTCTTCTTCTTCTTCGGACACTCTCGGTAAAGGGAAGTAAAAAAGAGGCAACGGTTGCTTCCCTTAGTCGCATGCCGGAAATGACCTTGAGATGGGTGAATCATCCAACCCCAAGGTCAACGCAACACGCTATACTTCAGGCGATTGCGTCCCTTGAGTCAGCCGAAACGACCTTGAGACGGATGTAGCCTAAATCCCAAGGTCAACGCAACATACCCGCTTCTGTGGCTCTGTACCTCTTGTCTTAGTGTGTGGCTCGGTACCTCTTTGTTTTAGTGTTAGGCCCTGTACCTCTTTGTCTTAGTTGTGGCTCTGTACCTCTTTGTCTTAGTGTGTGGCTCGGTACCTCTTTGTTTTAGTGTTAGGCCCTGTACCACTTTGTCTTGGTGTACGGCTCTGTACCTCTTTGTCATAGTGTGTGGCTCTGTACCTCTTTGTCATAGAGTACGGCTCTGTACCTCTTTGTCATAGTGTGTGGCTCTGTATCTCTTTGTCTTAATGTGGCTCTGTACCTCTTTGTTTTAGTGTTAGGCCCTGTACCTCTTTGTCTTAGTGTATGGCTCTGTACCTCTTTGTCATAGTGTGTGGTCCTGTACCTCTTTGTCTTAGTGTGTGGCCCTGTACCTCTTGTCTTAGTGTATGGCCCTGTAACTCTTTGTCTTAGTGTGTGGCTCGTTCCCTTTGTCTTAGTGTGCTGCTTTGTACCTCTTTGTCTTAGTGTGTGACTCTGTACCTCTTTGTCTTAGTGTGCTGCTTTGTACCTCTTTGTCTTAGTGTGTGACTCTGTAACCTCTTGTCTTAGTGTATGACTCTGTTCCTCTTTGTCATAGAGTACGCTCTGTAACCTCTTTGTCATAGTGTGTGGTCCCTGTACCTCTTGTCTTAGTGTATGGCTCTGTTCCTCTTTGTCTTAGTGTGCTGCTTTGTACCTCTTTGTCTTAGTGTGTCACTCTGTACCTCTTTGTCTTAGTGTATGGCTCTGTACTTCTTTGTCTTAGTGTGTGGCTCTGTACCTCTTTGTCTTAGTGTGCTGCTTTGTACCTCTTTGTCTTAGTGTGGACTCTGTACCTCTTTGTCTTAGTGTATGGCTCTGTCTCTCTTTGTCTTAGTGTGTGGCTCTGTACCTCTTTGTCTTAGTGTGTGGCTCTGTACCTCTTTGTCTTAGTGTGCTGCTTTGTACCTCTTTGTCTTAGTGTGTGACTCTGTACCTCTTTTTCTTAGTGTGGGCTCTGTATCTCTTTGCCTTAGTGTGCTGCTTTGTACCTCTTTGTCTTAGTGTGTGACTCTGTACCTCTTTGTCTTAGTGTGTGGCTCTGTACCTTTTTATCTTAGTGTGTGGCTCTGTACCTCTTTATCTTAGTGTGTGGCTCTGTACCTCTTTGTCTTAGTGTGTGACTCTGTACCTTTTTATCTTAGTGTGTGGCTCTGTACCTCTTTATCTTAGTGTGTGACTCTGTACCTCTTTTCTTAGTGTGTGGCTCTGTACCTCTTTGTCTTAGTGTGTGGCTCTGTACCTCTTTGTCTTAGTGTTGGCTCTGTACCTCTTTATCTTAGTGTGTGGCTCTGTACCTCTTTGTCTTAGTGTGTGGCTCTGTACCTCTTTATCTTAGTGTGTGGCTCTGTACCTCTTTTTCTTAGTGTGTGGCTCTGTATCTCTTTGCCTTAGTGTGCTGCTTTGTACCTCTTTGTCTTAGTGTGTGACTCTGTACCTCTTTGTCTTAGTGTGTGACTCTGTACCTCTTGTCTTAGTGTGTGACCTGTACTCTTTGTCTAGTGTGTGACTCTGTACCTCTTTGTCTTAGTGTGTGACCTGTACCTTTTATCTTAGTGTGTGGCTCTGTACCTCTTTGTCTTGTGGCTCTGTACCTCTTTGTCTTAGTGTGTGCTCTGTACCTCTTTATCTTAGTGTGTGCTCTGTACCTCTTTATCTTAGTGTGGCTCTGTACCTCTTTTCTTAGTGTGTGGCTCTGTATCCTTGCTTAGTGTGCCTTGTACCTCTTTGTCTTAGTGTGTGGCTCTGTACCTTTTTATCTTATGTGTGCTCTGTACCTCTTTGTCTTAGTGTGTGACTCTGTACCTTTTTATCTAGTGTGTGCTCTGACCTCTTTGTCTTAGTGTGTGGCTCTGTACCTTTTTATCTTAGTGTGTGCTCTGTACCTCTTTGTCTTAGTGTGTGGCTCTGTACCTCTTGTCTTAGTGTGTGGCTCTGTACTCTTTTCTTAGTTTGGCCTGTACCTCTTTTCTTAGTGTGTGCTCTGTACCTCTTTGTCTAGTGTGTGGCTCTTATCTTTTGTCTTAGTGTGTGGCACGTGGTTAACTTTACTTTGTTATATCGTGGTGCGCGTGGTATCTGTCAGAATCCTTATAGCCGTCACCACGAGCCTCTTCTCTCTTCTCTCTCTGTCTCTGTGTGTGGTGTGTGTGTGTGTGTGTTGTGTGTGTGTGTGTGTGTGCGCGCGCGCGCGCGCGCGCCGCGCGGCGTGCATGCGTGTGCGCGTACGCATGTGTGCTAAAGTGTGAGTAGTGTGCCCGTCGGTGCGTGCGTGCTCTCTCTCTCTCTCTCTCTCTCTCTCTCTCTCTCTCTCTTTTCTCTGTTCAGTTTGTGTGTTGTGTGTGTGTGTGTGTGTGTGTGTTGTGTGTGTGTGTTGTGTGCGTGCGTGCGTGTGTGTGTGTGTAGAGAGAAGAGAGAGAGAGAGAGACGAGAGAAAGAGGGAGAGGGAAAGGGAAATAAGGGGGGGGGGGGGGGGGAATAGGAGGGGGCGGGGAGGGGGGGGGGGGGGGGAGAGAGAGAGTGGGGCTTACAAGGTGGAGGGTAGCAGGGGGGCGGGCTGCTGCAAGAGAGTGCGTTATTTCCACGCTGGAGCATACCGCGTGATCTGACACGTGACTGACTGCCAAACAATGACTCTGATCCTCCACGCCGCTGCACCACAGCCCCAGGCGTACACTGACAGTCTACCACATGCCACACCAGGACACGTCTGCCAGTGTGCTAACCACAAACCCATGGATCATCACTAATCCCACTACTCCACACCCCTCACCGGCAACCACCCTATTCATCCCTCTCCACTCCCCCCCCCCCCCCCCACCCTTCCCCTTTTCCCTCCCCCCCCCCCCCCCCCCCATCTTCCGTTCACCCTCTTCTTTCAGTTTCCTTTCTACTCTCCTTTATTGATTGATTTATTCATTTATTTAATTACATGCTGATGATAATGGTGGTAGAGGTAAAATGATAAAGACGATAATGATTATTGTCAGTATTGTTACTATGATTGTTGTTGTTGTTGTTGTTGTTGTTTTTATTGTCTGTCCGCCTCCCAACTCATGACACCACTACCATCCCTCCGCTTTTCACTCTTTGTTCCCCCCCCCCCCCTTCACACCCTCACCCCACCCCTTCCTACCCCCTTTCCTTTTCTCCATGCCTTTCGACCATTTCCTCTCCTTCCCCCATTCCTCGGTGAACTTTTTCTTCCAGTGAACTCTTTTTTTCCCCAGTGAACTATTTTTCGATGAACTCTTTTCAGTTTCACTATGTATGCGGTTGATCAGTTGACCAGTGTTGTAATAAACAGAAACATTACAAGTTATTTCATGGGTGCTGAGTGACTTCAACGGTTTATATTGATCAATGATCAGTTATCATCAACTTCAGCTCTGAGCTCGCCTCACACAAACTGCCAGTCACCGGCTCATTCACTATCCCGGCCTCCGAGAGTTACGGGTCTGACCCAGACCCACACTGTAACAAACCGCCCTCATCAGATAGATAGATATAGATGGATTGATAAACAGACAGACACAGGGGGGGGGGGGGGGGGGGGCTGAGAGGATGCAACACACACACACACACACACACACACACACACACACACCACACAGGTAGACAGATAGATAGATTGCTTGATAGATAGACAAATAGATAGAGATAAAGATTGATTGATACAGACAGACAGACACACAGATAGATAGATAGATAGATATTTTTCTAATCTCTGCGCGCTGCGGTCTGGCAATTTTCGGATCGACAAGAATGTCACGCCTGGCAAGCGTTCATCCTTGCCTGGTTCATTCTCGCATGCTCACAGCTCTCCCCTCACCGAGACATACAGTCCTGTAGGCCTACTGCCCTCGCCGCTCCGTCTGTGTACTGTCACGGCTAGGCCTACCGGAGCACTGTCATTGTGTCTGCTCTAGGCCTAAGTACGGCGATAGGCTAGCCTGCCATCGCAGACCATACACCACTCGCTCACTGGGCTTGCCTGGGAGGGGGGGGGGGGGGTGGAGAGGGGAGAGGGGCAGGGGGGGGGGGGGAGGAATGGGAGAAGACGAAGACTCCCTGTTCACTTTCTCATTGCATCCTCTCCCCCCCCCCTCCCCTCTCCCCTCCACACACACACACACACACACACACACACTCCTTCCGATTCCACTGAAGTCGTCTAGGATATCTGTACGGGTGTTTCACAGGGATGGTGGCTGCACAGACGTTAAACGTTGGTTTACTGGCATGCAAGACCTATTCATTAGCTAAACTTTGGGTCTAATTCACATACAGGGTTACGGCTGCTGTTTGCATGATGGGCATGGCGTCAATTGACATGTGTCGCCCGCTTTTAGGGCGGAAAACTGGCACAGTGACGGCAGGATGGAGACGTGATTGATACATCTATAATTATATATATGATCGATCACGGATCCATGGACTGTGGATCCTTTACGCTAACAGCTGACCGTAAGCTTACAGCAATGCGCACCCCCACGCGGATACAGTCTACCAGAGAAAGTAGGAAGGGCTTTCCACTTTCTCTGAATCTACTCATTCTTTACCATAGCCGCGTGCATCGCACGTGTTATGTGTCTGACACAGAATCTGTTCCAGCTTGCGCGCGCTTTCTATTCAGAAAAATTCCCACGCCGGGGAAGATGCTGCTTATTGTACTTTACCGGCATGCGCCCCCCCCCCCCCCCCCCCGCCTCTCTCTCTCTCTCTCTCTCTCTCGCTCTCAGGCAGGTAATCATGGTGTTCAAATTTTGCCTGATATAGTAGAACTTTTTATTCTCCTTTTTGCTGATGATGTTGTTCTACTTTCAATCACACCAATTGGTTTACAACAGCAATTAAATATTTTGAAAGATTTTTGCGAGAATATGCAGTTGACAGTTAATACCGATAAAACTAAAGTAATGGTCTTTAGGAAAGGGGTTTTCTTGGAAAACGTGAGCGGTGGTTTTCATAATAGCTCCAAGTTAGAAGTGGTAAATAGTTATTGTTATCTGGGTTTCAATTTTACAACAATGATCAGTGCAAAAAAGGGAACTGATCACTTGGTTACAAAAGGAAAGAAAGCAGTGGTTCAATTAAATAGGACTTTCAGTAAATTTAAAGAAATGAACAATAAAACCTTTTTCAAAATATTTGACGTGAAGATCCAACCCATTTTATTATCCGAAATATGGGGATTAAATAGATTAGAAGATATCGAAAAAGTTCATATGTTGGCGTGTAAAAGATTTTTAGGCGTTCCAGTCAAGACTCCAAATAAGATGGTATATGGTGACCTGGGTAGATATCCGCTTTATGTTAACTCATGCACGAATTCCATTAGATATTGGTTAAAGCTGTTACATATGAACCCTGATCGGTTGCCTTATAAGGCGTATCTAATGTTAATGGAACTGGACAGGAATGGGAAGGACTGTTGGGCGTCAAAAATAAGAGAAATTCTATGCACAACTGGTTTCTACATAGTCTGGTTTCAACAAGGTGTAGGGGATAGAAAGGCTTTTTTGAGTATGTTTAAACAGCGACTAGTAGATATGTTTATACAAGAATGGCAAGGCGCTATTCGAGATAGAGACAGATATGAGAGTTATCGAACTTTCAAAGTCATTTTTGAAAAAGATAAGTACATATGTCATATGGATGTGTGACGAAACGCTTGACAAAACCCTCCCATCGGTCCCACTAAAATCCCAAACAAAAAAAAAATAGATTTCAAATCTATACCCACTCCCCCCTCTCAACCCCCCTCTCCCCCTTTCTCCCGCTTAGTGCAAATCGCACGGCCGACACGAACCATGACAGGTGAAGAAATTGCGTCACGATAAACTCGTGATGCCTTTCGTTCTCTCTCTCTCTCTCTCTACTCTCCTTCCCCACTCTGAGTAGCTACGACGCAGTGAAATTTCAATTTCATTGTGGCAATTGCCCGTCTCACCCCCCCCCCCCCCTTCCCGGCGCTAGCTTCACACACCATCCCCCCTCTATCCCGTGAAAACAAAGGCGCGACGCCTCTGCCATGCTCTTCCCCCACCGCCACCACCCCCCCCCCCACCCCTCCTTTCCTACAGTCCGTGCACTGGCTGAACTGGTGACTTATGTCACCGGCGGATCGTTCCGCGATAGTATGTATCCATACGGACGCATAAATTAAACTGGCCGCGGAAGTCCGTGAGCTATGCCGATTAGGATCAAACGGTTCCCGAGGCGACTAGTGATAAGACTAGATCCCTCCTCCTCTCACCCCTGATGTGTGAGTGACAGGTTGTCAAAATCGAATCCGGCAAGTAGAATCCATATATACCAGACACACAGGGCTCACCTACTTTTAAAAGACTACCGTGAATGAAAGACATGTCCCTAAAAGCTTTCGCTATGAGGACGTAAATCTCAACTATTTTCGGCTCACCTTCTCCAACCCAACGAAAGAGAGCTATGCCGATTAGGATCAAACGGTTCCCGAGGCGACTAGTGATAAGACTAGATCCCTCCCCCTCTCACCCCTGATGTGTGAGTGACAGGTTGTCAAAATCGAATCCGGCAAGTAGAATCCATATATACCAGACACACAGGGCTCACCTTCTCCAACCCAACGAAAGAGAGCTATGCCGATTAGGATCAAACGGTTCCCGAGGCGACTAGTGATAAGACTAGATCCCTCCCCCTTCACCCCTGATGTGTGAGTGACAGTTGTCAAAATCGAATCGGCAAGTAGAATCCATATATACCAGACACACAGGGCTCACCTTCTCCAACCCAACGAAAGAGTCCTCAGCAACAGTTCCCTCTTTTCCATTGCTACCGTCATGACCGACATGGACGATGAAGAACTAAGCCAGGACAGCTGGATAACTGTCCAAAATAAAAGACAGAAAAAAGGAGCCCACCAGCATCCCCACCAAGGAGCCGGTCGTCAAGTGTCATTGACATTCCATCTGCCAATGACAAAACAAGCATGAACAAAGTGAAGAGACCGAAGAGACATCACCACCAAGTAAGACCTCGACGTCAAGTGCTAAGAACACTCCTCCGTCCACCAATGACAAAACAAGTATGAGCACAAATGGTCGTGGGAAGACACCACCTACTGTGGCCACACAACAAGATGACACAGGCAAAACCACCACCAGTGGCAACAAAACAACAGTACATACTGCCTCCTACAGACGGCATAGCAAACCCACGCCAGCACCCAGACCCAGGCCCATCTTCGAGGACCTTCCTGTCATGATTGAGGAAAATGGGCCTACAACAGCCCCGCTCCGGTCCCTAGACTGGAAAATAGCAGACATCTTGAAAGGGCTGGTCGGAACAGTCCGGTCAATTAAAACCCTCTCACCTAAGCGACTGCTGATAGGATGTGTCAGCCAACTACAGCAAGACAGACTGACAAAAATTAGTAAAATAGGACAGACACATGTACGGTGCTTCATCCCTATCCCCACGACCATCGGGGTGGTCAGAGGTATACCCCACCACGTGCCAATGGAAATCTTCCTCAAAAAGGTGGAATCGAACCACCCAATCAAGACAGCTGAACGTCTGACATTAAGGGATGGAACGCCATCAAGGGCAGTGAAGGTTACCTTTATGATGACCCAGCTGCCTGCCCTCATGACCATCAACAAGACGGACTACAGTGTCTCGCCTTATGTCGAAAAGGCAAGAACTTGTTACCGATGCAACAAGCTGGGTCACACCCAGAAAGAATGCTGGGCAAAAGAAAAAACCTGCCCTGTCTGTGGAAGACCTGGACACAGCCCACAAACGTGCACCGCGACCACGCGCAGATGTATCAACTGCAGAGGTGAACTCTCTGCAAACTACTTCGCCTGCCCAGCACGTAAACAAATGACCTTGGCCAACAGACTCAGGGCAGAAACGTACATGCCGCGTGCCCTGGCCTTCATGGAAGCTAAAGAAATCCTAGCTGCCAAAAAAGAGGAATCCACAAAAGAGGAACCAAATCTTCCTACAACCCCGTGGAGAACATACTCCGCCACCGACAGCTACGCGGGAAAAGTCATGGGCTCACGTCCAGTGCCCAAACCCAGAAAATCGGTTATCCAGGCACAAACACACACCGCGCCCTCTCGCCCAACAGATCAACCCACCATCACCGAAGTCATCGCTCGCTTCACTCAGATAGTGGAGGAACTGAAGACTGAAATCTCCAGTCTTAGGGAAGAGAACGCTATGCTGAAGAGAGAACTCCAGCAGAAGACATCTACTGGAGTTCTCTCTTCAGTTAGTGTAAAAGAACCAACCTCTGCAGCTGACCAAGAGGAGCCAGTCCTTACAGCCAGTGAGGGGGAGCCAATCACCACCGAAGAGCAGACCATGGAGGAAGAACAGACCATGGAGGAAGATTCCCTTGACAACAGGACAAGTATCCTTGAACCAAGTGTTCACCAAGTTCCTACAAAAACAACCGACCATGGACGTGGACAGGAATGAAACAGGAACTCGGCGCCAACTGTCCATCCTACAATGGAACTGCAGATCCATCATAGGAAAGATCCCTTTCCTCTATGACTATCTGCGGAATCTACCACCTACTGACGTGTTGATGATTCAGTCACTCAACACCACAAAGAACAAACTCCCCACCATCGACGGCTTCTACCCGCCAGTCGTGGGCCTTGAAGGGGATCGAGTTATGGTGGCGACCTACGTCAGCACCAGACTAACATACAGCACCATCCAAGTTCCCACCAACCAAACCAGATGTGTTGTTGCCATACCAACACACAAGAACCGATCTATCAATCTAGCCAACGTCTACTATCCTGAGGGAAGCAAAACCACAGGAGACGTCACCTGGCTCAACGACCTCGGAACAGACGACAGTAGCTGGGTAGTAGCCGGAGACTTCAACGTCAGTCACCAACTGTGGGACGCTGGGCAAACACGGGAAACTGGAAATCACCTTGCTGACACAGTCACCAACTCCAACCTGGTCCTCCTCAATGATGGGTCCATCACCCGAATTGGCCAAAAGGGACAGAAGAGCAGCACCATCGACCTGACCATGACGACACCAAACCTCAGCCTAGACGCAGAGTGGACAGTAGGAACGGACCACCTTCAGTCCGACCACCTGCCTCTACACCTTGTGCTCCAATCCGCTGACCCTACACCCACGGCAATGGACTCCAGACCTCAATTTCAGTACCACAGAGCTGACTGGGACCGCTTCGCACAGTTACTTGCTACTGAATGCGACTCCAGCAACCCGAGAGACCTAGACATCAACATCTACCATGACAACATGAGAGCCATGATCCTTCGAGCAGCAGATGCCGCCATCCCAAAGAGGGTGCCAGGCATGGATGGACCACACCGGCACTCAGCAGTCTGGTGGAACGAAGAATGCACCAAAGCTACCAGCAAAAAACGACGCATTCTCTGTAAATTCCGGAAAGACCTCTCAGAGGACAATAAATCCGAACTGATCGAAGCCACCGACCAGTTCCAAGCCATCGCCGATGAAGCCAAAAGGGAACACTGGGAACGATTCTGCAAAGAAGAAATACGCGAACCCACAGATGGACCCAAAATATGGAAAAAGGTGCGACAGATGAGGAAACAGAGACGTCGACCAGAGCGTACCCTCCTTGTAGACGGCCAGCTTACAAAAAATACACAAGAAAAGGCCGAAGCACTTGCCAGCACATTCTCCAAGGCAAGCCAGTCATGCCATCTCTCTGCTGAAATGCTCCTACGCAGATGGGAGGCAGAAACCAACTTCACCATACCAGCACCAGACAACTCTGGCGCCATTAACAGCAGCCTAACCCTGGAAGAAGTGAAGATGGCAATCACCAGCCTCGGTTCAGCCAGCAAAGCCACAGGAGAAGATCCCATCTCCTACCACATGATTAAACGGTTCCCAGAGCCCATGGTGCGAGTACTACACTCCTTCTACCAATTCTGCTGGGACTCTGGAAACATCCCGAAGGCCTGGAAGACAGCCATTGTTGTAGCAATTCCCAAGAATGGCAAACCAGCCCACCTTCCCTCCAGCTACCGACCTATCACCTTAACGCCCCACCTCGGAAAAATCTATGAGAGGGTGCTGAAGAACAGACTGGAACACCATCTGGAGACACACAATATCCTACCTCTTTGCCAGGCTGGCTTCAGAAAAGGACGCAACTGTATGGAGCACGTTGTCCAACTCCTTGAAGATGCCAAATGCTGGACCCTGCCAAACAAATCCAGAACAACTGTCGCTACCTTCTTTGATAACAAGAAGGCCTTCGACACTGTCTGGCATTCCAAACTTCTCGACAAGATCGGCGCCCTCGGCATTTCAGGCCGGATGTACCAGTTCATTTCAACCTTCCTGGACTCCAGAGAAATGGCAGTGAAAGTGGGACCATCCATATCCCGGATGCACACCCTAGACATGGGCGTGCCACAGGGCAGTGTGATAGCACCAACCCTCTTCAGTATCATGCTGCATGATATCAAGAAGTCCCTCAGACCAAGACCAAATCAGCCAGCGCTTTCCCTATATGCCGACGATTTGGCCATCTGGTCGAACATGATGGAGACACACAGAGTAAGCCAAATGAGACAGTACCAAAAGGACATAGACAACATCCAGTCCTACATGAAAGACAATGGCTTCGAACTGTTGGCTGAGAAGACAGTTCTAATGGCCTTCACAAAATACAGGAGGAACCTGGATAACTACCACATAAGAGTAGCTGACCAGCTCATATTTCCCAGCAAGGAAGCCAAGTTCCTGGGCGTGACCATCACTCCCAACTTCACCTGGGAGAAGCACATCAGGGAGCTCACCACCGAGGCCACTAGAGCAGTGGGACTCATAAAATCGCTAAAGCAAGAACCCTGGGCTACACCAGAGAGCCTGATCCACCTGACAGGAGCCCTGGTGCGATCAAGACTGACCTATGGCCATGAAGCATTCTTCACTGCACCAAAAACCTCATGGCAAAAACTCGAACGAGTGGAACTGGCAGCACTCAAGCATGCTTTTGGCGTCAGCCGATTCGCCATCAACGACCTTGTTTACCAGGAAGCAGGATGGCTTCCCCTCAAAGACGAATGTCGTCGCAGAAACGCGAACTTTGAAGCCCGTGTCTCAGCGGTAGGCACCACTGTAAAAGCCACCCTCCAGGACAACCCAAGCGCACGGTACGCCGCCTACAGGCACTCCATCAAAGAAAGGAAGGCAGACCTCCACAGACGGACATCGCCCTTCAGTGACCAGACCAAAGAAATCTGGGCAAGGGCCAACACCGGACCACATGACATGGAACCAACTCCTACACATCCCCTACCACCATGGGAACTGAAGAAACCACAAATCATCCATCAATATGGAGGGACCACGCCCAAGAAAGACAACCCACTCTACTTGTCAACACTGGCAAAGGAAAAAATCGGAGTAGAATATGACCATCACCTAAAAATCTACACTGATGGCTCAGTGTTAGAAAACGGCGAGGCAGGATGCGCTCTGATTATCCCAGAACTCAAAACCACCAAACAGTACCGACTACCCAAAGGGATCAGCATTTTTACTGCTGAACTCTACGCCATTTTAAAGGCCTGCGTTACCGTCAATGACATGCCACGACCTCCCCCCGCTGTGATCATCCTAACAGACTCCAAGTCCTCACTGCAAAGCTTGTCGACAGGGAGGATGAAGAATCGACGGGAGCTCCAAGCCGAAATCCTGTTCCTGGCTCACCAAATGATCTGTAAAGGAACAGACTTTACCCTGATGTGGCTGCCCTCCCATACAGGAATCAAGGGCAACGACATGGCAGACAGTGCCGCCAAAATCGCCACAAGAACTGGCCACCAAGTCAACCTACGACTATCTCTGGCTGAAGTTACCAGCAAAGCCCGACAAGCTGCCTACGACATCAGGAACGACGCCATGAAGGCCCAGTGTGCCGAGCGAGGATGGGTGTTCATCCCCATGCAAAGAAAAACTCCACAACTCCGACTTCCCCGAGGACTCCAGCAAATCCTCCGACGGATCAGGACAGGATACCACAGATGTGTTCTCCTGGGCTTGACCTGCCAATGCGGGTCAGAGGCCTCTCTCCAACACGCCCTGAGTGACTGCACCGACCTCCCCATTGCCATGACCACCATCCAAGACTACAGACGAACACACCAACTACAGCTGCACGAATTTCTACTGCCGCACCCAACCCTAGGGACTCAACCCATGAGGATGCTCGCCAATGCCCTGACGTCCTCTGGACTTGACAATTGGTTCTAACCCGCCCCAGAAGAAGAAGAAATGAACATCTACAACAACAACGAATGGAGACAACTTTAACGACTACCACCGTCGAATAACAACAATGACCAACCGCACCACGAACATCTCTTAAATCCAATGACACCAAAGACTACCGTGAATGAAAGACATGTCCCTAAAAGCTGTCGCTATGAGGACGTAAATCTCAACTATTTTCGGCTCACCTTCACTGACCCCTCAAGACTACCTGTAGACCAGACCAGAGGAAGACAAAAGAGACAACTAGAGAAGGCGTGAGGAAATCTCGGTAACCTCGTTGATCTCCAGTCATTCACTGTTCATTCCCAGGAAAAGTGAGTTGGAACTCTGTTTTACCTTTTCGAATCTATGTATTGATTTTATGTATGCTGTGTGTGTTAACATTGTAGATTTGTACAAATGCTTAGCAACATGTATCAAACTGATGAATGATTAGTCTGTGTAGGAGTTGGCTTGCCATCATATGGCAAAAGCTCTCTCCCAGTGGGTATGATTCTTTGTTAACTATCTGATCACTGTTCTTTGTATTCACCCTGACTTTTGCCAGTAGGCAATTCTGTCTGTTAAGATAATAATTAAATGATTAATTTTGGTCAGGAAAACAGTATGCCTGTGCTAGGTTAAGAACTGCTACCTTGATTTATAAATACTGGTGATTGTTGGAATGATTTGTAGTGTATGACTTTAAGTCTACACCACATGTGTACTTGGACTAAGTGTAGCCCAAGTCAGTATGATTTAATTCATAAGAAACATGGAAGAGTTGCTTGACTGAAACTATGTAACATAGTATTAGTCTCCTACCCTTTTGTAAGCTTAACCTAGTCTTTAAACAAAAGTGGAGATTAATAGTTATAACAGAAACTCTACCATAGAGAAAACTTTGCTGGCTGAGTCTCACACCTGTACTGAAAGTAAACAAGGGTAAATGTGGGAACTCGACAAACCAGCCATCAGATTCTCACCTACAGACCAAGTTCTCTTTATCGCAGAACTGGGATTCTGGACACGCGGTCCTGGTCAGGCTATCCTGGACACGCTACACATTGCGGCTGGACCAGAAGCTGGGACTTCGCCCAACACCAGGGCGACACCAGACAACCAATCTACACCAGTGGGGCAGTCACCAACCACAGGAGAGATCAACTACCCTCTCCGAAGCAAAGCTAAGTTAGCTTACCACCTGGACTCAAACCCATCAGACCCTTGCCCTCACTTTATGATGACATAGGGAGAACCAGTCTATGAGTACCACTCTGGCTACAGTCACCAGGTGATTTGCAAGCGAAGTGGATGTATAATAACCATATACATTCAGTGTAACTTAGACTGAACCCCCCCTATATGCCAACTTAAAACTTGCTGCACTGAGTGCAAGCGAGTAAAGTAGGAGTGAGGAAGGGCCTCTCATTGTGGTAGTCCAATGAGAATTAAACCCTAGCCTATGGAATTGACCCGTTAATACTTACCTATGTGTAAACAATAAAAGTTGATGTGTGAAAGTGCACTTAACTTGTGTCAGTTCTCTGTTGTTCAATCAAATGTTGAATGTTTGAACTTCTCTCTTCAATCCTGTCTCTCGGAGCTACAAGTACTAATAAGAGTACAGGCCTAAGGAAAACTATCTCAGAGCCACTGTTCAGTATTTTACCCAGTCCCGGTATAAAATAAAAATTTCTTCGATGACTAGTACCGGAAAGTTGCTCCTTCCACCACTAGTAAGAGAGAGGGTGTAGGTGAAATGTTAAGGTAATTCTCATTGAGAAATTATCCCTAGTCCTTCCCCTAGAGGACCTACCTAACACTTACTCATCTCGTCACAGGATGTGTATTGTTTTCGTGTTGCTATTGCCCAAATAATGTTTAATGTTCTACCACTCAACAACAATGTTTATAGATATAGTGATCGAGTTCAAGATAAAATAAGTCCTTTTTGTAAATCAAAGACTGAAAATGAGGCCCATTTTTTGAAGGAGTGCATTATGTATAATGACTTAAGAGAGAAGTTTTTAAGTGGTCATGTTAACATTCCAATGCATAAGCTTCTTGAATCAGAAAACGGTGATCTAAGACACAATCTTTCTAGGTATGTTTTTCATGCAGGTAATAGAAGGCAGAAAATGATAGGGTAATTATATAATCATGGAAATTGGTAATTATCTTCAGTGCCGACTATTCTCCAGTCCCCGTGCCCCGTCCCCTGTATTGTGGCCCAAGGCCGATTTACAGTAAACAGGTTCTGAGTTCTCTCTCTCTCTCTCTCTCTCTCTCTCTCTCTCTCTCTCTCTCTGTGTGTGTGTGTGTGTGTGTGTGTGTGTGTGTGTGTGTGTGTGTGTGTGTTGGTGACCAGAGATAGTGCGGACAGAGGCACACACCTGATTCTCGTTTGAACACAATGTAAAGCAGACGGTAGGCCTACTATGGGGTTTAGGCTATACATTCCTTCATCAGATGAGGAAGGGCGCATTAGTGTGTTTCAGAATAGAAATCGTATTTTCTTTTTAAACATCCTTTCTTTACATTCATTACAATACACGATTATGCTTGTGATTTTATTCGACAAAAGTGCCGAAAACAAACGCAAAGTGCTCCATTTGACACTGCTACAAGGATACGGTTCTGATGCTAGCGTAGGGGTCCCACAGTGGACATGTTTCTTTCTTTTCTTTTTTTTTTTAAAACCGATGGAGACAGACTTCAAGTTGTGGTCAGAACGGATACGTGGAGATGAGGGATCACTCAAATTTCTCTTTCGCCCGGCAAGATGGGTAGATTGTAATTTCCTGTCAGATTTCCCAGGCCAGTCACTAGTCTTACGGATGGAAATTCTGTATAATTTGGCGTCAGATTGAGACTGTCGCGAACAGGATGGATGAATATTTACTGTCTCAAAATAGTCTCGACTTCCCCTCCCCTCCCCTTTGCGCGTTGCGTCAATTTCTCGGCAAGCTGTCATCCTACCACCACCACCACCACCACCACCACGCCCCACCGCACACACTGTCAGTCAGTAATCCTGCGCGTTCCTCTCCCTCTCTGCTTTCACTTTACCACTCTCCCCTGATATCAAGCTTCAACGACCTCGGCAAAGACCGTGAGTTGAATGTGGAAACGAAATGTGTGTGTGTGTGTGTGTGTGTGTGTGTGTGTGTGTGTTTCTCTATCCCTCCCTCTCATCGCTTAAACCCGTCCTTCGTCCCCCCTCCCCCCCCCCCCCCCCCTACCCCTTCTGCTCCCAAACAGCGCTCCTCTCCACCCACACGTTTTCTTCCTCAGCCTTGAACACAGACACCTCTCCAGTGTACAGCCCTTCCCACATCTATGGTGTCGCTAACGCGTTTCGTCACAAACGGCAAGCCAAACGAAATGCTCGTACGAAAACAAAACAAAAAAATCAAATCAAACCGAATTAGTTTCAAAGTGAGGTGACTGACTGCAGGTGGAAATGCAAACAAAATTTGATTGTAAAGAGAAATTACGATTATTCTTCATAGCGAAAGGAACAAACACATGTTTTGTCTTGTAATTTGTTTGTCCCTTTCGTTTTGCGGAATTATTATAATAATTTCTCTTTAAAATTTATTTTCAACCGAATTGATTGACACGTATGTGGGATCCCAACGCTTACAGCAGCACCGCATCCTTACAGCAGTCCCAAATGAAGCATTTTGCGTTTATTTTGAGCCCTTTTGTTGATTAATCAGAAACATGTGTCTGGTAGATAATTGATATTTGAAAACACTATTTTTGTGGGGCATTTTTGCGTTTATTTTGAGCCCTTTTGTTGATTAATCAGAAACATGTGTCTGGTAGATAATTGATATTTGAAAACACTATTTTTGTGGGGCATTTTTGCGTTTATTTTGAGCCCTTTTGTTGATTAATCAGAAACATGTGTCTGGTAGATAATTGATATTTGAAAACACTATTTTTGTGGGGCATTTTTGCGTTGTTGTTTTTTTTAGCCCTTTTGTTGATTAATCAGAAACATGTGTCTGGTAGATAATTGATATTTGAAAACACTATTTTTGTGGGGCATTTTTGCGTTTATTTTGAGCCCTTTTGATGATTAATCAGAAACATGTGTCTGGTAGATAATTGATATTTGAAAACACTATTTTTGTGGGGCATTTTTGCGTTTATTTTGAGCCCTTTTGTTGATTAATCAGAAACATGTGTCTGGTAGATAATTGATATTTGAAAACACTATTTTTGTGGGGCATTTTTGCGTTTATTTTGAGCCCTTTTGTTGATTAATCAGAAACATGTGTCTGGTAGATAATTGATATTTGAAAACACTATTTTTGTGGGGCATTTTTGCGTTTATTTTGAGCCCTTTTGTTGATTAATCAGAAACATGTGTATGGCAGATACTGCACTGAGTATGGAATCCCTCATAAAGAAAGGACATGTGAAAAGAAAATACTGTCAGCCGTGTCTCCCTGATGAGTCTGATCAGCGGACGAAAGGCCTAGGAGCAGGTGATACATATAGATCTGCCTTCAAGAGGGGTTGCGATGGTTCCCTCATGCAGCTAGTGAAGGGTTTTCATATTTATGATATACATTTTCTTCATCTTCAACACCTTTGATTTTTTTTCTAATTTCAAATCTTTGCCAAGTCATTAGGCCTACTATAATGATGGAAGAATTGTTAACCTGCACTTGTTTTCCCCCACTACTTAATTGTTCAAGAAAATACTATTTCTCTATAATGCTTAGTAAGGTAAGGTAATGTTGCTTATAGCCCAGCCGACCGCAAAGGGCCATATCAGCACTGTCACTGCGTTGAAATCACCTCAAGTCATTAAAAAAAAAAGGTAATACCCCCCCTCCCCCCCCCTCCCCCCCCCCCCCCCCCCCCCCACACACACACACATCTAATGCATGAATGCATACCATAGTTTCAATTGCTTTACGCGCGTTCATGAGAATAGGGTCAGTGTCTCTGTCCGCACGATTCCTCGTCACTGAGAGAGAGAGAGAGAGAGAGAGAGAGAGAGAGAGAGAGAGAGAGAGAGAGAGACCGCATGCCGGTAATAAACAGCATCTACCAGTGTGTGGGAATTTTGCTGAAGGCGCGCGCCAGCTGGAACTGGTGCGACGGACAACACGTGCTACACGTGCTATGTGTGGGAAAGAATGAGAAGACCACATCAGTAAGGGAATGTGCGCCGCTGTTAGCTTACGGTCAGCCGTTAGTGTAAGGGCGGCACTTGTATCTTTTTCTTCTGTCAAAGCCTACTAACAAGAAACACATCGAAGTTAACAGCATCATGTTATGGAAATTTCATTTTAAGTTTTGTTTTGTTTTGTTTTGTCATGGTAGCCTACATCAATTTTGATCCAGAAAGATGACGTATCAAGCAGTTCTTACTTGATTTATAACTGATATGACGGTAGATGCGTGTAGACATTTTGTCGTAACTGTTAGGGACTTGATTCTCGTTAGCGACACCACACGTATCCCGCCAGACAGCCCATCTCTCCCACTCCACTCCACTCAGTCCCCCCCCCCTCCCCCTACGCGCTCTCTCCCTCCCCACTTCCATCTTTGGCTATGGACCAATCAAAACGCGGCGTCCCTCCGTCCCGGGAATTCCTGGAAGCTAGTGGTTTCAGTTCGCCCAGTGAAAATCGTTTCTTACACTCTATTCAGCCTACGACACATTTCTAAACCAAGCTCTTCGTTGTGTAAGACACTCATCTACACTTGTGAAGCAGGTTTGTATTCGTTTTAGCGTTTAAGCTGGCATGGTTTTTGATGCGGACGTTACGGTCGTCTGCTTTGAAGCCTCGAAATAGTTTAACCGTGCGAGACTGTCTGCTGCGCATTTTGGTCGGTACAGCGCAGCAGCAGTCCACCACGCTGTAGCAATGTGATCTAATGAGTTCTTTGTGTCGCTCTTGCGGGGACCATCGGCGTGAGGCTACAACTGTGCCTTGGATTATGTGGGCCGTTCGGCCATGATAAAAGGTTTTGCTTTCCCCATTAAAAATGTTTTATCCTTAATGCTGACGATCATCAGAATGATTTTCACAAATAATATTTGAGATTATGAACATGGTCAAAATACACCAGATCCAGAACTTCGAGATAATCTTCACTCTTCATCCATTAAACGTCCTCAGTCATCATGTTGACTATACTGAAAGTTTTACGCTGACTGGTTCGTAATTCAGATAATTGTCCATGGCACCAGCGGGGTAAACTCGGGGAGCTCAAACAAAACTGGATTGGTAATTAATTATCAGGCATTATTTTGTGCACACACAAAAATATATATTTTGTAAGCGTAATTGATGTTGTTTAAATGCAGGTTCCATTATGAAAAGGTTCGTGTATTATTTGTTATAATCCTCATAGTTTATCACTTTTTTTCTGAGTAGTAAACAAATAGTTTAAGTTATTTATCACTTTTTTTCTGAGTAGTAAACAAATAGTTTAAGTTATCACCCTGTGTTCATTAAATGTGGATCTCACCGATGTACTATATCAAAAGAAGAAAAACATTAATAATTAATAGGTATCATTCCTACATTGTGGGTCTCACAGACCTACACTATCTAAAGAAGAAAAGTATTGATCATTATTATTCCTACATTGTATCTCACAGACCTACTCTATATAAAGAAGGAAAGTATTGATAATTGATAATTATCATTCCTACATTGTCTCACAGACCTATTCTGTAAAGAAGAAAAACATTAATAATTGATGATTATAATTCCTACATTTGGTCTCAGACCTACTAAGCCTAAAGAAGAAAAACATTGATAATTGATAATTATCATTCCTACATTGTGACTCACAGACCTTAGTCTTAAGAAGAAAAACATTCGTAATTGATAATTATCATTCCTATATTGTGGGTCGCAGACCTAGCTAGTCTAAAGGAGAAAAAACATTGATAATTGATGTTGATTGATAGTTATTCCTGCATTTTGTGTCTCATAGATCTACTCTGTCTGAAGAAGAAAAATTGATACTTACCATTTCTACTTTGTCGGTCTGGCAGAGCCACATTTTCTAAAGGATTTTGTGTCATCCAGGTTCATCAGATCTGCTGTTGTTTGTTTTCTTTTTTTTAATAATCTTTTGTATCGCTGTTTTCTTACATTCATGTGCATAAATCAAGCTTTGTGTTGCTAATACAGGAAAAGTCAGAAGTAATACAGGAACGGGGGCAGAATGCAATAGAGGCAGAGGGGCACAAACTGATATAGGAAGAAACTTAAAAGATTTGGTCAACGAACAAAAGATACAAACAAATCACAAGACAAAACATGACGTGTTTCGACCTCTTTGGTCTTCTTCAGGCAACTCAAATAACATTCAAGACAATGAATATGAAGAATGAACAATCACTTATCTCCTCAAATTGGGTGCAAAATTGATGACTAAGGAGATCAGTGATTGTTCATTCTTCACTTTCATTGTCCAGAATGTTGTTTGTCTTGCCTGAAGAATACATAGAAGTTTAAATGTTTCCTGTTTTGTGTTGTAATTTGTTTGTTTCTTCCAGTCAATGGAACAGTAAGTCTTCTGTTGAATTTGTTTCAGTTTCCACATGCAGTCACTAATATAGGAAGACAGGCACAGGTGCTGGGAGGGTGTAGGAAACAGATGTGCACATAGTTAGCACTGAGGCAGTAAGCACTACACATCATTTCTTCTCAGAGAACCTGCTGCCTTGATGCTGTGATCGGCATCATTGATTCTGGGCTGGGAGGTCATGGGTTTGATTCCCACCAGAAGTAAGATTTTTTTTGCCCTCACCAGTATTTTGTACCCAGAGTTGAGTATGCAGGGGACTCAGTTTGGAAGATTAGGACTTCTTGGTCGAGTTTAATCCTGGATATGAATAGTGAAACACAGTGAGCAAGGTGCACACAATGTTATGCAGTAAAAAAACTGATAGGTGAATTTTGGACAATTTGTAATCAGATATCACAATTAACAAGACTGAAAAAAAAAAATGCACAAAGCAACATTGTCCAAGATGGCTGTTGGCATTTTTGTGCATTTCATGTCTGTTTTTGACTAGAAGATCCAAGACATAGCAACTGTTTTGTGATGTGTGTTATATCAGCATAACTCTGCATTCTGTTCTGCATTAACACTGCAGTCTCTTTCAGCAGTTTCACTTTCAGTCTTTCTGTGTGAATACTTTAGAATAGTTTGTATTATGTCAACCACTGGACGTGACGATGCCATGGTTTGTGTGACAGGCGGGGTCAGTAGGATTAGGGTTCAAGGCCTGCCAGAGGCACAAAGTTTTCAACCTTGAAATTTGTTACCCCATATTTTCCACTTGATTGAATTTTGTGTGGATTTGTAATTTTCTTTTTTTATTTTTTCCCCACATGAATTAGTTTTGTGTAGATTTTCTCTCTTTATTTCCCATATGACTGAATTTTGTATGGATTTTACTTCATTTATTTTCCAGCAGAGACTACCGCCAGTGTCAGCCAGGTAGAAGATTACAATGGACATGCCAGATTTGCTGATCCGTTTGAAAACCCATAGTGCAAAAAAATGAGTTCCAGTTCTCATCCCATCATCTTGACAGTTATGATCAGTAACCAGTGAAAAGACTGGATGGGGCCGAAATAACTCAGTCAGTAGAATGCAGGACTTGTGATTCTGATGATCGTGGGCTTTTGGGTTTGAATCTCTGTTGAGGTGGTTTTGTACAGGGATATTTCCCCACTTCCCAAAAGTCCTTCAAATGAGACTAGAAACTGACGTTTAATGTGTGCATGCACATATAACATCATGCACACACACACGTAAAATCCCATCACCAACTTGCGTATGAGAAGGCCAATTTGTATATACATACACACAGATAGAATGAAAGTACGAATGAAAAACTGGTTTACTGACAGACTGTGAGGCAGGAAATGACTGAGTATAGCACCAGCATGCAGCTCTTCAGACGGCTCTACCTAGGTAGGCAATCTGTTGTGTAAAGGGAAGTGCAGATTGTAAAGTGCTTAGAGCTTGGTCTCATACCAAAGATACGTACTATATAAGTACTCTTGGTGATGATGGTAATAATGATGAAAATGATAATGATAATAATAGTAATAATGGTAATAATTGTGATAGTAATAATAACATTTGCAAGACCAGATACACAAAAGGTGGCTAATGATTTTGCTTCCATCACATCCACTTACAGAGCACAATGCTGTCTTAGGGTGACTGTTCAAGGGAAACTTCATTAAGTGTAAACTTCCTCAAACGCCAAGACAGTGCATGAAGACAAGTTTTTGCCAGTCAGTTCTCAGCTGTATGCATTGTCACGTCCAGCCATTGAAAGTTGCTGCAACTTACATACAGCAGGCGCCTTGCCTGTGAGCTTGACCTCAAAATGTATGTTGTGAACTCTGATTCATGTGACAGTAGTACCGGCCACTTCCTGCTGTTCACTTTGTGACTGGTATTTGACGAGACAATGAAGAATTTTACCGACCGAGTATGATTTGTATGGATAAATGTACCATGGTATATTTTGAAAATGAACATGAGGAAGGGGACTGTACTCCACTGGAGATAGTTTTGTTTGTTTTAACCTCAGCTGACTCAAAGTGTCGACCCTCACTCCCCCACCCAGTTCATCATTTCAGAGTAAAACATTCCCAGCATTTTTTTTTTTTAGTGTATTGAGTCTTGAGTGGAGAGAGGAGAAACCGTAACATAAGTTTCAATCCACTTAGGGATGAACCTCTGACATAAGAGAAAGTCTGAGGGAGGCGGATCAGGTGAGGGCTGCCAAGAGATGTCGCTGTCACACTGGTTCCATCCATGGTTGCACGGCGTTGGCTGTCAGTAAGGGAGTCTGTGGACAGTGATGGGGATGTGTTGGATGGGAACAGGCTGCACTGAACGTTACTGAAAGGACGCAGTGTCAGTGCGGCATCGTTGATGTCCATCCTGTGCCATGTACACGGTGTTGGCCCTGCCGAGGTCTATCAGGATGACGGCGCAGTGCAGCGCCATAGAAGCTGACCAAGGTCGCCCTGTTTGATGTCTGTACACTGACCAAGGCTACCCTGTTTGATGTGTGTAAACTGACCAAGGTTACTCTGTTTGATGTCTGTACACTGACCAAGGTCACCCTGTTTGATGTGTGTAAACTGACCAAGGTCACTCTGATGTCTGTACACTGACCAAGGTCACCCTGTTTGATGTCTGTACACTGACCAAGGTCACCCTGTTCGATGGCTGTACTCTGACCAAGGTCACCCTGTTCGATGTCTGTGCACTGACCAAGGTCACTCTGATGTCTGTACGTGATCAAGGTCACCCTGTTTGATGTCTGTACACTGACCAAGGTCACTCTGTTTGATGTCTGTACGTGATCAAGGTCACCCTGTTTGATATTTGTAAACAGACCAAGGTCACCCTGTTTGATGTATGTACACTGACCAAGGTCACCCTGTTTGATGTATGTACACTGACCAAGGTCACCCTGTTTGAAGTCTGTACGCTGACCAAGGTTACCCTGCTTACTGTGCACACGTACACTGACCAAGGTCACCCTGTTCGATGTCCATACATTGACCAAGGTCATCCTGTTTGATATCTGAAAACTGACCAAGATCACCCTGTTTGATGTGTGTATACTGACCAAGGTCACTCTGTTTGATGTCCATACATTGACCAAGGTCACCCTGTTTGATGTCTGTACACTGACCAAGGCTACCCTGTTTGATGTCTGTAAACTGACCAAGGCCATCCTGTTTGATGTCTATACACTCACTAAAGTCACCCCATTTGATGTCTGTACACTGACCAAGGTCACTCAGTCCAATGCATTGTCTCACACCCTGCCCTTTCTGCTGCCCTCTCAGAGACCTGTCAGGATGGCGTCACAGTACAGCACGGTGCAGAAACTGTCCCTGGCCGGGATGGTGATTGGTGCCCTCATGGTCATCGTGGGGACCTTTGCCCCTTACTGGATCATCTCGGACCCCCAGGGGTTCGGGGAGTTCGACCTGGTGGGCAAGATCGTGAAGGGGTACATGGGGCTGTTCATGTACTGCCTGGAGGCGGTGGGGCAGACCCGCTGTGAGGTCATCGACATGGACAACGACAGCGGTCAGTGCTGGCCTGGGTGGTGCTGGGGGTGTGGGACTGGTCTGTGTGTCTGTGTGCTTGCTCTCCTCCTGCTACCTGTGTTGGTTGTATGTCTGTGTGCTTGCTCTGATCTTGCTACCTGCGTTGGTCTGTATGTCTGTGTGCTTGCTTTTTTTTATGCTACCTGCAATGGTTAGTATGTCTGTGTGCCTTCTTTCGTATGTCTGTGTGCTTGCTGTCACCCTGCAGTCGGCTCGGACAGCTTTTCAGTGGGTCCAATGCATGAAGGCAAGTTTTCCACAACTTGTAACAGGTGTAAGGAAAGGTCAGTGAAAACAACAAGGAAACAAGGAAGAGAAGCAAAACAACAACAACAACAGCAAAACTAAAAGGAACCATTGTACTTGTAATGTTCATGTGTAAAAGAATTCAAAGATAAACACCAATAAAATGAATTTACTGTTGTTGTTTTTTTTTTTTTTTTTTTTATCCCTGTTTAGTTTGCATTGCGTATACGATTTAAAAGAAAAAATTCTGTTAACCTTATGACATTTGAAAATGGCCATCAGAAATTCTGGCCAAAGGCTCATAATGACCTTCAGATTTTGATATCCACAGGGAATGTTGTCATTGTGTACAGGCTGCTTTTTGCATTTTCTTGGTTGTGTGTATGGCTGTTATCATTGTATTTAGGTAGGTCATTAGTTTGTTTCTTGTGTATGGGCTGGTCGGCGTTGTTTGTTTGTTGTGTTTGGGTTGATTATTGTCGTCTCATCGTTGTGTATGGGTTGATCTTTTGTTTTTAATTGGCTGGTTATTGTTGTTTCTTTGTTTTGTATGGGCTGGTCATTGTTGATTGTTTTGTATGGGCTGGTCATTGTTTCTTTCATGCATATGGACTGGTCATTGTTGTGTATGTGGCTCTCATTGTTATGTATGGGCTGGTCGTTCTTGTTTCTTTGTTTTGAATGGGGCAGTCATTGTTTCTTTTGTATAGACTGGTCATTGTTTATTGATTATATGGCTCTCATTGTTGAGTGTGGATTGATCATTGTTATTTCTTTGTGTATGGGCTGGTCATTCATTGTGTAGCTGTTGTTTGTTTGTACTAGTTATTGTTGTTTCTTTCTTATGTTTGGACTGGTCAGCATTGTTTGGACTGGTCATTGTTTTTGTTGTGTATGGGCTGACCGTTGTTGTTCTCTTGTTCTGTATGGGCTGGTCATTGTCATTTCTTTGGTGTGTATGGGCTGGCGATTTTGTTTCGTTGTTGTGTATGGGATGGTGATTGTTTCTTTGGTGTGTATGGGCTGGTCATTGTTGTTCCTTTGTTGTGTATGAGTTGGTGATTGTTGTTTTCGTTGTTGTGTATGGGATGGTGATTGTTTCTTTGGTGTGTATGGGCTGGTCATTTTCATTTCTTTGGTGTGTATGGGCTGGTGATTGTTGTGTATGAGCTGGTCATTGTCGTTTCTTTGGTGTGTATGAGCTTGTCATTGTCGTTTTTTTGTGTGTGTATGAGTTGGTCATTGTCATTTCTCTGGGGTGTATGGGCTGGTGATTGTTGTTTCTGTGGTGTGTATGGGCTGGTGATTGTTGTTTCTGTGGTGTGTATGGACTGGTGATTGTTGTTTCTGTGGTGTGTATGGGCTGGTGATTGTTGTTTCTGTGGTGTGTATGGGCTGGTGATTGTTGTTTGTGTGGTGTGTATGGACTGGTGATTGTTGTTTCTGTGGTGTGTATGGGCTGGTGATTGTTGTTTATTTGGTGTGTATGGGCTGGTGATTGTTGTTTCTTTGTTGTGCATGGGCTGGTGATTGTTGTTTCTGTGGTGTGTATGGGCAGGTGATTGCTGTTTGTGTGATGTGTATGGGCTGGTTATTGTTGTTTCTTTGTTGTGTATGGGCTGGTGATTGTTGTTTCTGTGGTGAGTATGGGCTGGCCATTGTTTCTGTGGTGTGTATGGGCTGGTGATTGTTGTTCGTGTGATGTGTATGGGCTGGTTATTGTTGTTTCTGTGGTGTGTGTGGGCTGGTGATTGTTGTTTCTGTGGTGCGTATGGGCTGGTCATTGTTGTTTCTTTGGTGTGTATGGGCTGGTCATGGTTTGATTGTAATGCACGGCTGGTCAAAGGTGATGTGATTGTCTGTGATGCAGGCTGGTTCCACTCGACCCGCGTGGCGGCGGCTGGCTGTATTCTGCTGGAGGGCTGGCGGGAGGCATCTCTCTCTGCCTGGCTTGCTGCCGGTGCTGCAAGCGCTTCATCGTCCTCGGCATCCTGTCCTTCCTGGCTGGTCAGTTCCCAGATTGTGTGCCGGGCATCCTCCACAGAGAGCCCCTAGTTTCCTCACATGCAGGTCCACTGTAGAATTCACCCTTCAAAATTAGGTATATGCTTCCTCACTTACAGGTCCTCGGAATGTGTACAATCCGCCCTCCCAAATTTTGTATTTGTTATTTTTTTTTTGCTGTCCCATCTTCTGTGCCACCTCGGTGGCAGTGCACCCACGCTGCTCATTCCGACACTCCATCCACAGCCACAGCCCGGTCAGTCCCGCCGCAGCCCCGGCACCGGCAATCCACAGGGAGGGGTCAATATGAAGTTGTCAAGAGGCAGCCCATTGGAGGAGACACTGCACTGCTGCCGAGTCACTTCAGTGGTGTTCATTGGCACCTGTTCTGATCGAAAATACACAGGACACCACATACTAAGCCCCTTACTGATGACGATAATTGCTTAGTTGTGGAGCAGTGTGAGTGAGCTCTCCCTCCGGAACCACCCACCAAAATTAGGTACATGCTTCCTCACTTACAGGTCCTCAGAATGTGTACAATCCACCCTCCAAAATTAGATACCTGCTTCCTTGCAGGTTAGTCAGAGGAATATCTACAACCCACCATAAAAAAAGCAGCCACCCACTTCCTTGCAGTTCAGCTCACAGACTATTTGGACAGTCCAAAAATTAGCTGCCTGCTTCCTCATAAATCAGGCCATTGAACATTACAGTATGCATTCACACTGTATTCACATTTAACCTCCATCTTTGTCACAGGTTGAGCAGCAACAACCCACCATTCAACATTAGTCTCCCACAAACCCCAAGCCCGCCAGTTTTCCTTTTTGAAAATGTAAATTGCACTTTTTTTTTTTTTAGAATGTGCATTTCTTTATGAAGAAAAAAATCTGTCTTTAAAAAGGAGAAAAATGTGGGCATCACAAAAAAAAGAGAAAAAAAGAAAAAGGGAAATTATATTAGTGCACAGGATTATGTGAACATGCAAAGCAGAAAATAGCAAAGCTACTAAGCTTGCAGGAAATGATCGTTGTTATATTGGTCATCTGATGAAAATCTTTACTAACCTTTTTTTTTTCTTAATTTTTTTATTCCTTCTGAGTTTTTTGTAAGCAACATCCTTGCCCCCCCCCCCCCCCCCCCCCCCCCCCCCCGTCCTTTTTATTATTTAGTGTGTGTGTGTGTGTGTCCCTCCCCCTCCCTCTCTTTCTCTTGCCAACAGGGAAGGGAGACTACTGTTTATCTCACAATTTGTTGTGAACTAAATGATGATGCTAAAATATTTGTCAGTTCATCTCTCTGCACTCAGTGTGGAGGAGTGGGAGTGAATGGAGTTGGGAAGGAACACTTGAAAGCTGGAAGGAAGCGGGGGAGGGCATTTTTTTTTTTCAACTTAAAACTGGTATTTTACTGTTGTCTCTAAATGTTATTACAGTAGAATCCGGTTATAAGAAAGTTGAGGGGAATTTTTTTGTTGTTTCTTACAACCGAGTTTTCTTACAGCTGAGGTTTCTTATAATTGAGAGTTCTAGAAAAAATTTGTTAGAGTGTTTCTAATATCCGAGTTTTTGTTTGTTTTTGCTTTGGTTCTCTTTTTCTCTGTACGTTTCTGTAATTGTTAGTGTGTGTACGTCAGTGTTAGAAAGAGAGGGAGAGAGAGAGAGAGAGAGACAGACAGACAGACAGAGATTGAGACACACACATACACAGAGACACGGAGAGAGACAAAGAGAGTCGCACAGAGAAGAGAGAGAGAGAGAAGGCTCTTTGGTTTGATTTCGCAAGTAAACTTTGGCCTGTGACATAAAACTTATAGTGTGTTTTCTTTTTCTTATCTCTTTCTCTCCCTCTCTCACACACACATACACACACACACACATGCACACGCACGCGTGCGCGCGCGCGTGCGCCACACACACACACACACACACACACACACACACACACACACACACACACACACACACACACACACGCACGCATAAACATGATAGACGAGTAAAAATGCGACAAAGGAGAGCATAGATTTATTCTTGGAGCCATTGGCCGTCATGACATAGAGAAAGAGGGATCAACATTTTCGTATGTGTATGATGTGGTGTGGAGAGAGAGAGGGGGAGAGAGAGAGATTTTTAGAATGCAACGGTAAATAATTAAAGTCAACATAATCGTAAGGAAATTTCCCAGTATTAACAAATTCACCTATAAATAAATGAATCACTTATTCTCGGACGAGTCCTCAGTCCAAAAGATGTTTTAAACATAAATCTTCAAAATGATGAAGGTGGTAGTCAAGGGAAAGAAGAACCATAACACACCAAAGGCGCCACTGACGTCATCGTCGCTTTGCGATGGACATCCATGATGGTGTGTGTGTGTGTGTGTGTGTGTGTGTATGTGTGTGTGTGCTTACAAATATGCAAGTACATGCATATATTCTTAATTTTAACAAGAATGCATATAAATATGTTACCATATGTTGTATCTGGGTGGGGATTGCATCAGAGACAATACTATATCACACTACAGAAGATTTATTTCAAGCCTTGTGTAGAGAGTCGTCTTGAATGCAGGTAGGAACTGTTTATAATTTGTCATCGGAACAGAACATGAAAGTTTGAAAGAGAGAGAGAGAGAGTGTGTGTGTGTGTGTGTGTGTGTGTGTGTGTACGCGTGCACGTGCACCCACACAAGTATTTACGAGTATTTAATAGCGCTCAGCAATATTCTGAATTGGAGTTAACAGCTACTCGTAAGTTGTAGGCTATTACATATTGATGCTCGTCAAATGTGAAATGAACGAATGAATACGAACATAGCACGTGATTCCTTGATTATTTATCAAGCTTCTCACATACGTGCACATGCACGAGAAACAAAGACACAGAGAAAGAGAGAGAGGGAGGGAGTGATGGAGAGAGGGGGGAGAAAGAGTGTGTGTGTGTGAGAAAGAGAGAGGGGGGGGAGGGAGGGAGTGATGGAGGGAGGGGGAGAAAGAGTGAGGTGTGTGTGTGAGAGAGAGAGAGAGAGAGAGACGGCAGAGGGGGTGGAGACAGTAACATAACATACCTCGCTTGGACAAACCATTGCAGAAGCTGAGTGTCAATGTCCTCATGTTTCGCCTGCCTATTCTTTTGCTGTAGCTGCGGGTCAGTTGTGCTGCCTAAGAACTGATTTTTGTATTTGTCCCTTTGTTTTACAATGTTGCACAGAGTAGCAAGAGGAATCTGAAATTCTTCAGCAGTCAACGTGTTTTTTCGGGTTTCTCTCCACAGCATCCAAAATTTCAGCGAAATTGCTTGTCTTTTGTGTTTGTCAGCCGTCTTCACTTTACATTGTACAAAGCGCCTTGCATTGAACATGCACAAGAGAGAAACAGGGGTGGGGGGAAGTTCAAACACCTCTCGTAATTAAGCGTCTGCGTTTTGTCTAGCTTACATCCGGATATCCCATCTCTTAGGCGACATGAAAGAGCCCACATCCTGTCCCACCAATTCCTGTGACCTGCATCGTGGAATTGTTGGGTGGGTTTTTTTTTTATATAGGTATGTGTAGGCCCACCGAGAAAATCTTTCGACAGATCAGACTTTCTTACATCCGAGGAAAAGTTTCGCCAGGGTCAGCGAAACCTGTTTCTTACAAGCGAGTTTTCTTACAACGGAGTTTCTTACATCCGACATATTTTAAGTAATGTTAAAGAATCCTCTCAGCAGGGGAAAACCATTTGATTTCTTATAGCCGAGTTTTCTTATAACTGAGTTTCTTATAACCGGATTCTACTGTATATGATTTTCCTCTAACTAGTTTCCATTCCAGTGGACTTGTGATGCCTCCATGGAGGGTGATCCTGCGCTGCGTTTCCATGGGAGTAATATGAGGTACTGCACGTCAAAATGTGGCCTTTCAAGGCGTGTGGTGCGTAGGGAATGGCACTGTTTCCAAAATGCTGCAGTTCAAGCCCACACGCCTCGAAAGGCCACATCTTGACGCGCAGTATCTCACATTACTCCTATGGGAACACAGCACAGGATCATCCTCCATGGAGGGATCACAAGTCACCTATGATTGCTGGATTGATCAGACAGTTCAGAAAATGGTCTAGACCAGGGTCCATACAAGCTGTTGAAAGTCCATAAAAGTTCTTGAATCTGAGAACAAAGAAAGGTCTTTTAAAGTGGGACTTCTGTGCTTATAAATACCTCAGAACATTTGAAAGTGTTTGAAAATGGATATCTTTGTAGAACAGTGTGTGTTTTCGTGAGAAAATAACAAATTTGTACACAGAATTACCAACATGGGGGGGGGGGGGAATCAAGTTTATTTTGGTATCTGCTGAAAGTGTCCACTGACCAGTCATCTGCTCCTAATCAGATTCTGTACTAGTGACAGTGTGAAGCTACCAAAGTATGCATAAAACTGTAAAATTTCAATATTACAGTCCATAAATTTTATATTGAAAATCCTTGAAAACTCCTTAAAAATTGTATATATTTTTTGTGTGAAAACCCATATGAACATTTATGTAGCTGTACTGTAGGATGTAGAACTGCTTCATGCCTCATTGGCAGAGTTTGAGGTGACCCAGAATTGGAGAACAGATTGCAGTTGACAGATGGAATGTGGAATTTAGGAATAAAATGAACAAGGCACGGACTCATGCACAGCAAACTATACTCACTATTAGATTTTTTTTTTTTTTTTTTTTCAAGTTTTTGGTGCTGTTTTGACCAGCATTCTCAAGTTCCCCATTTTGATTAGTTTTCTGGCGCTATAGAAGAATATTCATTTGGTTGTTTCCTGCAGGTGACGTAATAAAGCTTGGCATTTAACGCTTTCATCTCAACTAAAGTGACGTAATCTCATTCTCCAGAAAAAAACGTTTTCAAGCAGTGAAGGCTGAAAGAAGTTTAAGTCAGAAAAAAAGGATAAAATTCAGTTTGTGGGTGTGTTGTAAACTTTGATGTGTTAGTGGCTATATGATTACTGAAACAGCTGTGAAGTGTTGATTGAACAGAACTGGTTATTTGATATGTAATGAACAAAATAAAACAAAACAACAGTCGTGACCACACTCCTGCACAGTCGCACTTGCTGGCTCCTGAGTTTACTAGGCCAACACTGTCATTCAGCAACAGAACCATTTTTCTCTTTGCCACCGTTTCACCATGATCATTCCCAACTGGCTGACTCATTTCATTCCATACTGTTACCTCTACAGTGTCGGCTCACAAGTGACTGAAACTGGAAAATTTGTTTATTTATTTATTTTTTGCCATCACTTTCTAGGACTAACTCACACTGATACAAGTGCGGGAAGGACAAGATTTATCTCCTTTCATGTAAAGGGAAGTTAGCCAGGCAGATCATGTTGGTTCAGCAGAACTGAAAGTAAGGGTCAGGACACAAGTTTGTTGTGCGGTTCGTTTGAGTGCACAGCCCTGTCACAAGAAACTTGTGATGTAGGATTAAATGTGTTAAAGAGTTAAACTAGCTGTACTGTAGGAAGAGGACATGTTTTGTGATGTGGGATTAAAGGTATTAAAGAGTTAAACTAGCTGTACTGTAGGAAGAGGACATGTTTTGTGATGTGGGATTAAAGGTGTTAAAGAGTTAAACTAGCTTACTGTAGGAAGAGGACGTGATTTGTGATGTGGGAGTAAATGCGTTAAAGAGTTAAACTAGCTGTACTGTAGGAAGAGGACGTGATTTATGATGAGGGATAAAATGTGCTACAGAGTAAAACTAGCCTTACAGTCAGAAGGGGGTTAATGAGAGACTTGTTATGCAGGGTAAGATGTGTTACAGAGTTAAAATAGCCATACAGCTGGAAGAGGGCGAGAGCCTCATGACAAGGGATAAAATGTGTTTTAGAGGTAAACTAGTTTTCTTGCAGGAAGAGGAGATTGAAGTAGAATGCTTACAAGACATTGTTGTGGGGGGGGGGGGGGGGGGGGGGGGAAATGAAGTGTGTGACATTAACGTTTGGTGCCCAGTTGTGTGCCAGTGCAACATTTAGAGTGAGTGGCCTTACACTGTGAATAGAGAGAGTGGACGGACAGTTCAGTGAAACATTACAGTGAGACCATAGCAGGATGAAGCATTGCAGTGAGACTAGAACATGATTGTCGCATTAAAGGTTCCATGTAGATGGTGATTATGTATGCATACTGAAAATGACTGAGCAGATCATGTGATCAACACAGGAAGTGTGTGTTTTTCAGCGGTGGTGAATAATTGAGAAGGTCATGTGATCAACACAGGAAGTGTGTGTTTTTCAGCGGTGGCGGGGGCGTACTGTGTGGGCGTCTTCTCCAAGAACACGGAGTCGTTCACGGGGTCCATCTTGGGCTTCCAGGTCACTTCCTACGGCTGGGCCTACTACCTGTTCATCACAGGCGTGGCCATCCTGGGCGTGGTGTCCTTCACCTCCTGCTTCTCGGCCCCTGAGAACCCCATCCGCGGCATGGTGCTGAGTCAGGCCCCGCCCAATCAGGTCATCGTCAGCACCGCTTCCTCCACCACCACCGGCCACCACCCCTACATGCACCTGCAGGAGCAGGGTGGGCCCGTCATGATGGGCTCCTCCTCCGTCACCGCCGTCGCCACCAACGGCTACTAGAAGTCTGGTGTCCACCAGGATCGCCCAGGTCCTCCGAGGTCTGATGGCAGGTTATTCGTTTGTTTGTTTGTCTTAATGTGTGGCACAGCTTCAGTCATCAAGACCCTCTGAGGTCTGAGACCTGATGGCAGGTTGTTCTGAGGTCTGAGACCTGATGGCAGTTTGTTTGTTTGTTTATCTTAATGTGTGGCACAACTTCAGTCATCAAGACCTTCTGAGGTCTGAGACCTGATGGCAGTTTGTTTGTTTATCTTAATGTGTGGCACAACTTCAGTCATCAAGACCTGAGGTCTGAGACCTGATGGCAGTTTGTTTGTTTGTTTATCTTAATGTGTGGCACAACTTCAGTCATCAAGACCTTCTGAGGTCTGAGACCTGATGGCAGTTTGTTTGTTTGTTTATCTTAATGTGTGGCACAACTTCAGTCATCAAGACCTGATGAGGTCTGAGACCTGATGGCAGGTTGGTTGGTTGTTTGTCTTAATGTGTGGCACAACACATTCAGATCTTGTTGCTAAATAGCCAGACATGCATTTGAAAGAAAAAAAATCTTTTCACTTTGTGGAATTGACGGAAGTGGAAGACTGTCAGAGGTGTAGTTTCATCACTATACTTCATTAATGATACACAACACACCACTGCTGATTTCTGCCGTTGAGGCTTGGCTCTTCCCCCAACCGTGCAAGAAGTCTTCTGCAGAACTTCTACATCAGAAATGTCTTGCAAGTGAAACAGGTGATTTTTGGATGTAATTTGACCCCATTGTAACTCCATGGGAGCCAGAGATGCTGTACAGGTAATTTTGCAGGTAGTTTCACCCCCTATGCAATTTCTTGTGAACCCCAGATATTTGCTGCCAAAATTCAAAGCCCTGCGTGTGTTAGCTGATCTGGTGTCCCACGCCTTTCTCACTGGTTAGAGTAAAGAACATGATCTGAGGACAAAAAGCAGAGGTGATCACATACATACCTGGAAGATTGAAGCTAGTGCTTATACAGATAAGCTACCTTTTCACTCTCACTCTTAGAACAAAAAACCCAAGGTCTTCCTTTCTGGCAGTGCACCATGTGTGTCAAAGCACGGCCTGGATTTTGTCGGATTATTTTTATATGTATTTTGCCATAACCTGGATTACAGGCTTCATTTTTGTAGAGCAAAGCATTTTGAAAATTGTGCTCAGATATGTTTTTAATTGGAGATATTGTCCACTGTAGAGCAAAGCATTTAACAAATTGTGTTTAGATCTTTTTTTTATTTAGGAGATAGTCCAGTGCTGAGAGTATGGTTATCTGCACTGACATCCAGTCAGTTTACAGAACCTGATCTCTTTTCCCTTCCCTCCACCTCTTTTGTTGTTGTTCTTGTTGTAATTTGGTTGTTGCCATTGTTGTTGTGTTGTTCATGGTATATCTTACTGTTTACCTATTGTTTTCTGTTGTGTATCAGACTTTCAAAAATCTGGCATCAGATCTTGATGCATTGCTTATTTCAGTTGCTTTCATCTCCTTTATCGCCCAGGAATTGTGGTGTAATCTTAAGTTTTGTTCCAAACTTATTTGCTGCTTTTACTGATTTAAAAAAAAAAACGTTTTTAGTTTTCACTGTGCTTTATGCTATGTAACATTGTATGGAGATTCTAATAATTCCTTTGATTTTTCTAGGATAGTTAACCCTATTTTAAAAGTAACTTGATGATTTAACTAATTTTAAAGATGGCCTTTTAAATAATCCTTTGTACATTTTGAAAGTGAAAAGTTTAATGATTTAATGTTGATTTCATTAAGTTTGATTGTGCCAAGGCCACATAACCGCTGGCAGAAGGAAATTATGTTCTTAAATTAAGTGAAAAAGACCAAAACAGAAACCGTTTTTGCAAGTTAGGTTTATTTTGCAACATGAGAATGAAGCAGATGCATATTTCATTGTGCTTCTAGAAATGCATTGATACAAAGAAAACAGCTAAATGAATTTGTATCAGTGCATATAACAAAACCAATATTGTGAGAAGCAGGGAAATCGAAAAGGGGGTGGACACACACTCCCAAATCAATTATTTACAACATTTCCAGACTATTTACACACCATTCTGCGGTATGTCGTGTAACATAACCCTCCAACAACACTTTCGTTATTGAATTTACAAAAAAAAAATTTTCAAATTTCCTGCAAAAAGAAATTGGATGAAGCAAGTGAACATTTTGAACTAGTGTTGGTAAAAAGAAACAAAAGAAAATGTTTCATGTGCAGGAAAACTTGAAAAGTTGCATGAAAGCCAAGCCAGGTGTTTGGTGACAGAGTACCACTCCACTTATCAGACAGCGTATTGATTTTCTGAAGGGGGATAGATTACAGCCTTTGCCAGGGGAGCTGATGGATGGGAGTTTTGGGGTTGGTTTTCAGTTTTGTTTTTGTTTTTTTTTTTGGCTTGAAAACCCTCTTAGTCCACCCAGCAGTTAGGGGTACCTGATTCAGTTTAGGGATAGTTAAAAGCCACAGGAGGGGTGCACAGTTGTGTTGATTCAGTATTGGGGAGGTAAAGTTCACAGCAGGGTTATGCATGCGTGTCAATTCAGTGTAGGGGAGGTAAAGACCACAGCAGAGCTATATATGTGTGTCGATTCAGTATAGGGGAAGTAAAGTTCACAGCAGGGCTATGCACGCATGTCGATTCAGTGCAGGGGAGGTAAAGACCACAGCAGAGCTATATATGTGTGTCGATTCAGTATAGGGGAAGTAAAAGCCACAACAGGGCTATACATGTGTGTCGATTCAGTGTAGGGGAGGCAAAGACCACAGGAGAGCTATACACATGTGTCAATTCAGTATAGGGGAAGTAAAGACCACAGCAGAGCTATACATGTGTGTCAATTCAGTATAGGGGAAGTAAAGACCACAGGAGAGCCATACACGTGTGTCAATTCAGTATAGGGGAAGTAAAGACCACAGCAGAGCTATACACGTGTGTCAGTTCAGTATAGGGGAAGTAAAGATCACAGCAGAGCTATACACGTGTGTCAATTCAGTATAGGGGAAGTAAAGACTACAGGAGAGCCATACACGTGTGTAAATTCAGTATAGGGGAAGTAAAGACCACAGCAGAGCTATACACATGTGTCAATTCAGTGTAGGGGAGGTAAAAGCCACAACAGGGCTATACATGTGTGTCGATTCAGTGTAGAGGAGGTAAAGACCACAGTAGGGCTATACATGTGTGTCGATTCAGTGTAGGGGAGGTAAAAGCCACAACAGGGCTATACGTGTGTGTCAATTCAGTTTAGGGGAGGTAAAAGCCACAGAAGGGTTTTATAAGTATACTGTACAACAGTAGTGGCAGACTACCTCAGACCATGTGCAAATACTGCACTCCCATTCTCCGTGGGCGGGACCAACACATTCAAAGTTTGACTCATGGTCTGTCATTGGGAATCATGGCTTTCAGGCGGCAGAAGGACAGGGGAGGGGGCCTGCCTTCGATCATGCCATGCCCTAGACATTGGTGACCTCAGACGGGGTTGTTTATAGCCTCCCATGGCCTGTCGGTTGTGTGGGACTGTAACCTTTAACCTTAGGGGACAGATTGTGGTTGAGAGTATAAGGCTTGAAGATCTGGAAGGGAGCATAGAGGTTAGACTGATTGTGGAGGGGAATGGATAGTAAACATTCACTGCCAGTAAACCAGTCTACACGTTGGTGTGTCATGGGTGACACAAGTTGGAAACTTCACGAAAGGAACCAAGTAGGCCGCAGTGGGATGCAGGGCAACAGCTCTTCCCTCTCCTCAACACGAGCATTGACCCTGACCTGTCTTCTGCCATTGTTGCCAAGGCTTGAAGTTTTCTCCTACCCCAGATCTCTCTCCTCAGTGAAGCCATGATGTGTCTCTGGTTGGCTGGGCTCTAAACAACATGAATTGAACTCCCCTCAATTTTGTTACGTCCTTCCTAACTGATGGATACAGGGAGCTGGGACATTGTAGTCTGTAGCTTGGAACAGACCTACTCAGTAACTTCAGGGTGCCGGTGGCATGGCTGTGGTTCTCTATCATCAACACATTCAAAGGAAAAACACCGCCTTGGGTCTTTTTGTATCGTCTTGGTATTCACCACTGCAGTACCAACTGATTACCTTGTAATTTGATTTGAGATTGTTTTAAACCCTGTTGGATGATGTAGAATTTCAACGCATTCAAAGGAAAAATAATGACTTGGTCTTTTTACATCATCTTGGAGTTGATGGGATAATCCATTGTTGTAATGCCAACTGATTAATTTGTTAATTGGTTTGAGAGTTTACACTTTGTTCGATTATTTAGAATTTCGATTGTAATGATTTTAACTGTAGATTCTCTTTTTTATCTTTTTGTTTTAAGGTTGCTGTAGAAACCTTTTAGAGTTGCTCATTGTACAGATACTTGACAAAATGCAATTGCAAGGCCACATCGTTGCTAGTAAGAAAAAAAAGAAAAGTTTTAAATTATTTTCTTTGAATTGTCGTTTCCCAGTCCTGAATTTGGACCCTCATGTATACGTTTCATGTGCTGGTTACGTGCCAGTCATGTAGTTCATAGAAGATTCACACATAAGTGTTCACTATGTAAGCACAAGAAGTGCCAGCGGCATTTTTTTTAAAAAATGATTTTGCATTTGATGTGAAGAAAAAGAGGATTTTTCAATTTCTGTAACCCCACCCCCATCCCACCAAATTTTCCAAGATTTTGTTATGGATATGGAAACATACATAAAACATTTCTTTTTGAACGTGACTTGTTAGAATAACTGCCTTTTCTTGTTTTGAGTTTGTTGGTGTTCTGTGAAGTTCAGTGTTAAAATATGTTTGTTGGTTTCCTGTGTTAAGTTCAGTTTGAAAATAAAGTTCGGAATTCAAATCAGTCCATGAAGATTTCATTAGTGTGTGTCTAGATGTGTGTTTGTGTGTGTGTGAGAGAGAGAGAGAGAGAGAGAGAGAGAGAGAGAGAGAGAATTTGAATTTTGATGGGATCAGTATCTAGTGTTTCCTACCTCTTTTCTGGCTACCCCATGGAAAGAACTTTAATCAAATTTGTGTTTTGTCTGTCTCTGTCAAGTTGATGAGGTGATATATCACAATATACTGACAACATAAGGTGGTGATGTAGTCTGTGTCAGTCACAGTGTGAGGGTAAAATGCTACCAAAGGCAAAGCATGGACTGCCAGTAAGCATGGACTGCCAGTATAACACACTGGTCAACAGAGCTTGGATATAGCAAATGAAGTATTATAGTTTGCATGTACAGTGAAAGACGAATCTTCCCTCACATGTAAATGTTCATTCTCTCTCTCTCTCATACACACTCACACACATACTCTCTCTCTCACTCACAGACACACACACACTCATACACACACACGTTTTGTTAAAAGCATACCATTACATAACATATAATGACATATGCACATACATGAAAACACACCCATACAGTGATACACACATGCACATGCGCACACAAGCTCACACAGTACAGATGTGTTGAGCGACATTGGCAGTGAAACAAAGGGAATACTCTATTCACCACTGAGTCCTATTTTGTTGCTTGTTCGGATTCCAGATCTAACAAAACTGATCATTCACATCTCAGAATGAACTGAAAATACCTGGATAGGATTAGGAATGATTTTTGGACTTCTGATTAGCCATAAAAATTACTTAAAAAAAAAAAAAAGTCCATCATTTCCATACTTCCATGACATGCATGGCACCTGTATTTACATGGCCCAGGTGGCATTTGTTGCATCCTCACCTGCAGTTACTGAATCCATATAACACAGAACATAATTATATGCAGCTATGTATGTGGACCACACCACCACAGTACCATTCCAACAGACACTGTCTTGAAGAGTCTGCAAAGTACAATGCCAGGCCTCTGTAACCAACAGAATGTCATGCGTTGCAAGACGTGGGAGCGTCTATGGAAGATGGATGGACCGATTCCCTCCTTGGCAATGTTGCGACAGGTGCATGACAGCTTGGCTCATAAGCTAGCTAAGTGATGCGCCATTTGAAAATTTCATGTGAAAATAATGGGGTGCGCTGGCAATCTAAAGCTCTGGAAGATAGAAAGGAAAGAGGCAGGGAGAAAAGAACCAAGTCCTTGATGCCTCAGAAAAACCAAGGAAAATATTGATGGTAAGACACCTCCGCACACCTGTAGGCAGGAAAAGAAAGGGGGAACAACAGTGCATCCAATCACAGGCCCCAAAAGAAAACATATGTATATATATTATAGCGAGAGCAAGAGAGATCAGGCCTAATTAGAGAAGGGAGTGTGTAAATGAGAGAGCATGCAAGAAAGTTGGGGTCATGCATGCGAATGTATACATGTGTGTGTGTGTGTGTGTGTGCGTAATACATGCTTTTGTGATACAGTGTGTAATTAATGGTAAGCATTTAATAAAATGTTTCACTGTATCAGTGTATGTGTGTGTGTCTGTGTGTGAGAGTCTGTCTTGTGTGTGAGTGTGTGAATTAATGTATTTATGTGAGGGAGAGAACATCATTCATATGCGAACGTAGATCTATATATATGTTATTTGTCTGATGTGCAAATTGCAATATTTCATTCACTAAACACCACATTGTGCTACAATAGTACAGCAGTTATCTGATGGCATACAGTGTACAGCAGTGCAACACGAACAGCGTAGTCATTGATTGTTCACACATTACCACTGGCAGTGTGTGTTTTCTTCTGATTATTTTTTTTTTCATAATACAAACAAAAAATAATCCAAAGAATAAGTAGAAACCCATGATTCTTTCACAGGCATTCTTGCATGCGGTCGCTTTAAATGACAGAATATTCAGTACACACTGGTTATCAAGGCAAAAAAGTACTTTTATTTGAAATACCTTTAGTAATCTGCAAATAGTTAAGTAGTTGAGGTGGTACAGGTTGGGGGTGTGTGTGTGTGTGTGTGTGACACAATTGAGTTATATTTGTGTGAGTGTGTGACACAAGTGAGTTGTATTACTCTGTGTGTGTGTGTGTGTGTGTGTGTGAGAGACTAGTCAAATTACTCGTGTGTGTGTGTGTGTGACACAGGTGAGTTACGTAACTAGGAAATGATTTAGTGGCGCTGTCCACCAACCCTTGACTAACTGTTATTTAAACAGAAAAGAAGAAAAAACAGCAATAGGCAGTCAGTCGCACAAACAACTATTAAAAAACCTGGTGATGTGGCATGTTTTGAACCATTATTACTAGGATTGCTTATTGGTGCTGACACTGCTTGCTTTTTGACAGTGATTTATATCATTATATAATACAAACAAGAACAGAATGGGCAGTGGCAGTGCCATAGTAATTCCTGTATCATCACATACTGGGGATACAGAGGAACTCTTGCCTGCCACCCTATAGGGCTTCCATGGTCGGTGAGATTGCAGTGTTAGGGTTTGTACAGTTTGTCAAGGGATCTTCAATTTCCACAACAACACAAAATGTGTTTCTACTGTTAGTAAAATAGTCGAAATTACCATTTCAGTGCCATCTGTACCAAACATTTGTGTTTCTTAAGGCTTTGTTTTTATTTCCATGATTTTCCACAATCCGGACCATTCTTTCATGACTTTAACCATAATTCCATCAGTCCATGGCTATCCACGACTCAGACCACAATTCCATGACTACCCAACTTTCTGAGACTTGGACCATAATTTCTTGACTTTCCACAACTTGGATCATTGCTCTGTGACTTGGAGTTGGACCACAATGCCACATGTGACTATCCAAGACTTGGTAGTTGGACCTTAAGTCCCTGACTTTCCATGACTTGGATCTTAATTCTGTGATTTTCCATGACCTAATCCATAATTCCATGAGTTTCTAGCATCTATGACTTATCCATAATTCAATGACTTTACAGCCCAGGAAAATTTCTAAAAAAAAAAAAAATCCATGATTTCCATACTTCATGACCTGCATGGCACCTGTATTATACAACATGACCAAGGTGGCATAACACAGAACATAATTATGTGCAGCTATGTATATGATTATGATCCACACCACCATTCCAAATGACACTGGTTTGATGACTCGGCTACAAAGTACAACGCCAGGCCTCTGTAACCAGCAGAATGTCAATATGCTCTGCTCTGTCAACTGAAGGCCTAGTTCCACAGAACTACAAAGTACTATACTGTAAACACCAGGCTCCTCTCACCAGTGAAACTTGTATGCACTGCCTTGCCAATGGCTTTTTGGACATCACCAGTGGAGTGTGCACTATGTTGAAGCATGGCCTTCCACAGACCTACACTGGACATCACCTCACCTCTGTCTCCAGTGGAAATGCACTGCCTTGTTTATGCCGTTATGCCTTCCAAAACCCATCAACTTCATTCAAGAACTGATACAAGAATATGCCCCGGCACGTTCAACTGATCATTAAACAAAAAATAATCACTGTAAAAATAGGACTAATACCTAGCCGTATCCACTGTCTGTCATAAACTTTCAAAAAAGAAAAATGTAGCACACTTAAGTTAAAAGGTGACAAACTGACGCTTGGTAACAGTCACACAATCATTTCAAAACACAAAATGGGGGGCAAATTGACAGAATGAATAACATACAAAGAATTTAACAGAAATTGACAACATGAATTTGAAATAGGTGGACAAACTGACGCATAATGCATGTAATACAGAATGACAAACTGATCCTATGCAAAACTTTAGGGGAACACATTGACTGTCAACAATTACCAAAAACAAAAACAAAAAAAAGGGGGGGGGGGGGGGGGGGGGGGGGGGGAAGGAGGGGTAGGAAGGGGGAGACGATCTGATGCAATAATTCAAAACACTCAAACAGAACAATCTGACACAATGCATGCCTTGGAATCCTGTTTTGCACTGCATCCATTCACGCCTATGTGAGAGACAATCAAACAATGTTTAAAATACCATTCAAATTTTTAATAAACATAAATATCGTTCAGCTTATGGTACATTTTTTTGTCTTAATAAGGCAGCTGTCAACGTAATTCTATTCTCTCTCTCTCTCTCTCACACACACACTTCACAACTAACATTTTTCCCTTGCAGCAATGATTCACCCAGCCTACATGCAACTATTAACATTTTAGCCTTTAAACTTTACCAAACAACATTTAAAACTTAAATCATTGCTTGGGTATCTCCAGTGTAAACCACAGAACTTGTAATAAACAGCAACTGATCAGAAATGATCAAATATATTATACACTGATACGGTTATACACTCAATGCATTGTTCAGATACTGCACAAAGAGCCCTGACAGTTTCCCTGTGTCATCCACTGGGTGCATCTTGGTGTATGTGATGAACTGACGTTTGTGTCGCTGCAGCTCTGACAAAGTCACAATTCGATTCAACATCACCTGCTCTTTAGTGTGTGGTATGCTTATAAAATCCCCAGGGGTACTTGTCTTTTGTGCATCAAGAATGAGCGAGACAATGTCTTGAGTCACTCTATCTAGTTCATAAAGAAAGTTCGTGGAGGACAGTGGCTGGGACTGTGTCGACTGATTTGGTTTTGGTGCCTTTCGATCAAACAGGGCGGCACAGATGTCTTCTGCTGGCAACGTGTCACTGGTCTGCACCACAAACAATGGGCTGTCCCATCGATTGTTGGGACTTGGCGGCTCAAACCTCATCACCAATCCATCCAGCACATCACCATCATAGGCATCCTGCCCTTCCTTTCTGCTCTGATTGCGTTCAGTCACCCACTCCTTGCTAGAATCACAGAAAATAACGCACTGAGTACTATGGCATCCCTTCGATAAACAATACAGCTCATAACGGAAACCTTTGATGTAGTTCAAAGAATCTAGGATAATGACGTCGTCCTTGTTGAGAAGTCTTTGAACAGCCGATTTCAAAGAACCACGGACCTCCTTTTCCCTGTGGGAACTGACGTACACTTCATTCTTGTCGACCTCCATGGCCTGGTCACTGACAACATGCACGTTTCGTCCTGGGTGGTGATCTGCCAGGAACTTTTGTAGTTCAGCAGTCCTTGTAGTTTTACCACTGGCAGGGTATCCACACATGATAACGAGAGGCATTATCAGCTCTTATGATGCCGGGCGGAAGGAGATACTTTACTGTATATGTTGGGCACTCCACGACTCGCGAAAAAGATCGTAGGGACACTTTGGATCAAGTTGATGGCAACATCAGTTCATCATGTCTTTTTACTGCCCAGGTAATGGAATAACAGAGGGAACGCCCAGAGCAGAAAGTTTTATAATGAAAACGTAGGGTAACTCTCGCTACCTTGATCAATTAATAATTACACGCCAATTCTGTTTGCAATACCAGCTTCGGTGTCGTAAGCAGCATTCGTTTGGAGTTAAGGGTGTGCAATTATTTCATCATGGGAGCAAGAGTTACCCTACGTCTTCATTCTTCCATCTTTTTTTCAATTTGGAAGGTCAGCCGTCATTTTTGACTATTATTGACCAGTGTGCGCAGACCCAACTAGCCTAACCAGGTATCTGGAGATGCTTATCCGGTAATCTGGATCTGGATCTGGATCTTTACGTTGAAGGGTCTTGCGGCATAAATTCAACAGGAGAGAGCGCAGGTACACTAGTCCCGCTGATGAACGGCTGCGCGGAAGCAGCCTACAATCTTCGCATGCACGGTATTCTCTTCCAGATGGTTCCAGTCAATAACAGTTTTGGGGAAAAAATGAATTTTTAAAATTGTCGCTATTAAACTGAAAGGGTTTGAAATGCTTAATATTATTGGTAGTACAAGCTTCTAAAATATTTGCCCTGTAAAAGTTAGTAAACTTTTTGACGGCGACTCTGCGCCTAATTGTAGCGACCCCCAGGTCAAGACCTGGACCGGCCCAACCCTATCCTTCATTTACCACGAGCTTTTCTTTCTTTCTTCTTTCCGTAGAGTGTCCACAATCATCAAGTTGATTATTCTGACACTTTTGTGTGTATGACCGTTTTTTTTTTTTTTTTTTTTTAATCCCGCCATTAAGGCAGCCACTCCAACTTCGGGGAAGGTGCATGCTATGTGTAACGTGTCATCTATACCAACGGCCAAACTGGCCTTCTCTTCCGAAAGTTGGTGATGGGATTTTACGTGTGTGCAAGATGTTATGCGTGCGTTCACACACGGAACCTCGGTTTATAGTCTCATTCGAAGGACTGTATGGGAAATGGAGTCAGAACCAATGGTAACTCCGAGGGGAAAATCCCCCTTACCGAAACGGCCCAGCGGAGATTCGAACCCGCAACTCCAAGATTACGAGTCCGGCGCTCTACCAACTGAGCTGTTCTTTGCTGGGTTATTGTTCCTTGCCTCACTTAAGATTTCCTTTCAAAGCAGGATTGTCAACAATACACAAGGAAAATGCTGGGATTGTTAGAGGTGGGGTGCATAAGAATTACGTGTGTGTGTATGTGTATGTGTGTGTGTGTGTGTGTGTGTGAGAGAGAGAGAGAGAGAGAGAGAGAGAGAGAGAGAGAGAGAGAGAGAGAGAGAGAGAGTTCAGGTTAAACATGTTTATGTAAGATTAAAACAGTTCCTCATCTCTAAAATCCACATTCAACAGGTGTTAAGTATTCAATAGTGCTGTAAAAGTCGTCGGAGACCTTCTTTCAGCAAGATTGTGGACTGTTCGGTATGTTGTGAAGGTTTTGTGATAATAAGACGGATGTTACGTTCTTAAAACTGTGAAAAACAGATTAGATGTAACATTTCTAGTTGTGTTTGACATACAATCATTACATTTTTCAGTTCACTAAAATGAAGTTGCTTTTTCTGTCCTTCTAATTAATCGTTTAATTATATTTGAATCATAATTTTTCACTCGTTAATGATTACTACTTTTTAACAAGCCACAGTGAGCATGCGCATGAGAGAAAATTCCATTGGTTGTCAACCCGAACACATGAAAGTTGAAAGGAACAAGCACATCGTCTTTGAAAGTTTCAGTTATCAATCCGATCATGGCGCATTTACAGATGAAAGAAGGAGAATACACGTCTACAATATACGGGCTTGTAAGTTTCTTTTTTCGAATCCCACAAAATGTAAAATCAGTGTGGATTAGAAATAGCGTGTCAGGATTAGAGATAGTGTATCAAGTTCTTTTGGATCACAATTTCTCACCAGATCTGAGTATGTGATTTTCATAAGTTTACACAGTATCAAATTACATTTAGATGGGGAATGTAATTCTCTGTATTCAAAATCATGGGCACTGCACTAGGGTATGTGCTTCAATGCAAAGAGGTGCTATTTTATCATCATCATCGTCAAAAAGATGAGTAACTTCATGTACACCCACACTGGTCAGCAAGTCAGCAGCCTCCCATACCTTAGTGTGATGATACTGGAAGGTTTGGAATGATGCTTCCCCACACCAAAATCCACCAAGAAAACCAATGCCAACCTGGGCTTTCTGCAATGACATTTACAAGATTGTCCCAAATCAGAGTTGCTTACCACTGGAATGAATTTACAGCTTCTTTGCACAAGATGTTAATAGATTCAAAAATCTTCAGTAAAAAATCCAAAATTTTAAGGGTTTTTTTTTTTTTTTTTTTTTTTAAATAATGATTTTGACTACTGATGATTGATTTTATTGATATGACCAGATCCATATTTCATTTCTAGTGAATTGATTAATCATTTAATGAGGGGATGATTTTAATGGCCATGAAGTTTGGGCTAATGGAAGCCAGACCCTACTATAACTATGCTACTGCTACTACTGCTACTACTAGTGCTGCTACTACTACTACTACTACTACTACTGCTGCTACTACTGTCTACTATTACTACCACTACTATTACTACTAATCTGGCTAGAGAACTGTATACACTGCAGTTGTACAATCCATTTTAGTATAGGCAGCATCCGTTGGATCTCTACCACCAAGGAGACATTGACAACATCTAATATCAGGCAAAATTTTTCACAGGGAACTACAGGTCAAGTGAGCCAGGTTGTGTGTCCGCCATATTTGATGAACTACACCTCAAGAGTTTAGTAGTTTTGTTGAGACTTACGACTCTCAGATCCACATTGAGTGGTTAAGGGGTCAGTGCTGGCCCTACCACCAGATGGGTTTACGAAACAACAGAGGGCTGAAAAGCATGACGTCCAGCCAATGAGCTTTATAGAGTTTGCTGCCATGAATCTGACCAGTACAATGATCAGCCATGAGCTATAATAGAGCTCCCTAGGCTCCAGTAGCCACAACAGAACACAGACATTCATTATTGTGAGAACAGTAATACTAATAGAATGGGACAACCTAGGTGTAAACCACCTGCAAGAACATCAGTTATGTCTGACCATCAGCCTGTGCATGTAATGACCCCATTCTGCAACCCTCCCACCTTCCCCTGTCACCTCCCACAGTCTTCCCTCTTCCCCTGACCCCAAGTTCTATTTTTGTATAGTCGTTTGTGGAACACAACATGCATATTCAGATGCAGATGTTCTGGAAAAGCAGGAAAATATGGAAAGAGTGTGCACATATTTTTAAAAATCCGTAAAATGGATTTTTGTTAAAACATATGAAAACATTGAATTTATGGCATGAGGTATTGATAGTTGAATCCATATTAGTAGTTACAGATTCTAAAGATGGAGCTAATGTCACAAAAAACAACAGTGCTAGATGATAGCAAGTTTTGGTAACCTGTGTACCTCTAAAGAGTTTACATTGAACTATAAATTACCTGTAATAAAACTTTCAGGGTGTAAACTACTCAGTGAAAGAGCGCCTGTGGGGAGTTCTGCATTTAAGACTGGAAGATGTTCATTGTGCAGATCAAGATCAGCGTTATGGGGAAGCTGTCCAGATCCTGAATCATCAACTGCAGAGCCATCCCCGGGTAGGTGGGATTTTATTCAATTACTGAATGGTAACATGAATTTCCTGTACATTATGGGTAAACTATAAAACATTTGTTTTGCATTTTGAATTAAAAAAAGATGTTACTGTAAAGAATCCAGTTCCCACAATTGTTACCATTTAAATGTCTGTGAAGAAGAAGAAAAAGAAACACCCGAAGGTGCTGGGGAGGACCCAGAGAAGCACTGTCTTCACCTGCCTTTAGAGCAGTCCTGTACCACCCTTGGAGGCCTGCGCTGTGTTGACGATGGGTACAGGCACGTGCAGGACACTCCAAGGGACATAACTGCTCCTGAACAGAGGTAAATCAGACTACAGGATGCAGCTCATAACAGCCTTAAAGTAGCATCCCCATGGGTGTACCAGCCCGTATTTCATGACTGCAGAGCCCACCGGCGGAAAACACCACCCTCCAGCTGCCGAGCACACCCCACAGACCCAACCACCCCTGCCCACGGACAGATGAAGACAGTGCCACTCCAGACACAGCCAAGCTTTCACCATACGGTCTTATGTGCCCTCAAGAGAGAATCCAGAGTTGTAGTCTTTCCCACCGTCAACAGGACTTTCCCTGTGGTCAGTGGGTCTTTCCTCACCGTCACTGGACCTTTCTCCAGGGTCAGCCTAGTTAAGGCAAAGAAGAAAAGGAAAGCACCCAGAGAAGCACTGTCTTCACCTGCCTTTAGAGCAGTCCTGTACCACCCTTGGAGGCCTGCGCTGTGTTGACGATGGGTACAGGCACGCGCAGGACACTCCATTAAGATATCAAGGGACATAACTGCTCCTGAACAGAGGTAAATTTAAATGTCTGTACTTCTTTTTGTTTTTTTAGATATATAGGCGTATGTGTTTGTGTGTCAGTATTGGCAAAGCAAAACCAATGGCCACAGATGTTACCAGTGGTATTCCTAAAGGTGATGTTTGAGGACCAACATTATTTTTGTATTTCATAAATGATATGCCTGATGTTGAAAACTTTGAACATTTTTGCTGATGATACCAAAGCTGACATTAGTACTCATTTAGTCATTATGATGAAAGCAGACATAAGTTACAAATGTCTATAGACAAGCCGGTCGAGTGGACAAATGATTTGGCAAACAAAATCTAATAGTGCAAAATGTAAGTTGTTGCAAAGTGGTAAGTGGTAACAATAACTGCCGCTATGAATATAAAACTGATGACTGTCAGTTACAACCTACTGAATGGAGATAGACATGGGGGTCATGGTTGACCAAAATCTAAATTTTGAATAGCACATCACTGCATATGAAACAGCAGGGATGACTTCATATGATATTCAGTTCAAAACCAAGTACATAATGGTGCCACCTTTTAAATCCCTGATTAGACCAGGTCCGGAATTTGGTAATGTGTTGTGGTCCTCTAATCTAAGGAAGCATATATATAACTCTTTTAAGATATGTGCAAAGAAGATTCAAAGACAAGTTGTTAATTTAAGCAACTTAAAATAATCTTTGAAATGTGTACCAACTTCTATCATTACAGCAAGCATACTTAACAGTTTAAAAATCAAATAGATGAACATTTGGAGAAATCTTTTGCTTCAAGACTGATTTGAGTGCTGGAAGTCCAGCGACCTTAGCATACAATGAGCTGTGCATCCCAGTATACAAATGGTTAAAAACAAAGCAAGTCTCCATAGAGCAGGCAAACAGGCTGTCTAAATCTGTGTCACAATATGATATGAAAAAAAAATGTTGTCAGTGAGAGACTGCAACATCCATGTGATGGGATGAAATGGACAGCTGCTGATATCATTCACTTCATTATGAAGTGTCCTTTTAAATGGCGATGGTGTGGGTTTATTCAGGTGGAGTAGTAATTCCTTTACACTCTGCAACTAAGCAATTATTGTTGTCAGTAGGGGTTGAGTAGATGGTGTCTTTTGTATGTTGGCTCAGAACAGGCACCATTAAACACTGAAGTGACTCGGTGGCAGTGCAGTGTCTTCTTCAGTGGGTTACCTCCTGAAGGCTTGACGTTTACTGTTTCCTGTGAATTGGCGACGTTTAGGCTGTGGCGGGTTGGGCTGGGCTGGGCTGGTGCTGTGGAGTGGTGGGGGGGGGGGGGGGGGGGGAGTCAGAATGAGTGGCGTGGGTGCAGTGCCACTGAGGTAGCACAGAAGATGGGACTGAAAATAAAAGTGTAGAGTACAGCTGACCTGAACTGATTAAAATTTTAAACAGTGTCAAATTCTGTGGCCCTTCATGTCCTGCTGTCATGGTGACCTCAGTTTTGATGTCCTCTCCACATCTGTGGCTTTGGTTTCATTCTGTAGGGGTCACTGGTATCGGCAAATTCAGGGAGCTGTCATTGAATGGACATGGTGGTGCCTTCCAGGGGGAGAGCTCACTTATACCAGCTCCGTGTCTAAGCAATTATTGTCATCAGTAGGGGGCATAGTAGGTGATGTCCTGCATATGTTGGAGCAGAACAGACACCACTGAACACCATCGAAAGGACTTGACAGCAGGGCTGTGTGTCCTCTGGTGGGTTGCCTCTTGACGGCTTGACATTGACTGCTTCCTGTGGGTTGTTGGGGCTGCGGCAGACTGGTCAGGGCTGCAGCTGTGAACTGGGGGGGGGGGGGGGAGGAAGGGGGGTCAGAATGAGTGGTGTGGATGCAGTGCCACAGAGATGGCACAGAAGACGGGACAAAAAAAAAGTAATACCTTTACAGTGCCCACAGACAGGAGTTTTATGATAGGTTTTATCTTGCCCTTGCTGTGCAGTCCCGGGCGGCGCTGTCGGTGCTGGCCTACACCTACTACCAGATGCAAGACTTTGTCAACGCCTCCGACTGCTATGAGCAGCTGTCAACGCTGCACCCCGAGGTGGAGGAGTACCGCCTGTACTACGCCCAGTCCCTGTACAAAGCCTGTCTCTTCCAGGAGGCCATGAAGGTGGCCTGTCAGATCGACCAGCCCCACTACCAGGGACAGGTAGAGGCACAGTCGCTTCACTGCACTGCAGGATAACGGACTGTAGGCAGATGTAGGCTTGTATGCACACAGACACACTCACACATACACTTGCACACACACATACACATGCTCACACAGACACACAGACACACACACACACACACACACACACACACACGCACGCACACGTACACGCACACACACACACGCACGCACGCACGCACGCACACACGCACGCACGCACGCACCCACCGTGCGCACACACGCACGCGCGCGCACACACACACACACACACACACACACACACACACACACACACACACACACACACACACACACTCATGGATATACACAAGTCCATACAGTTTACACCATACATCATGATGCCATACATTTGAGGTTGAAAAGTACTATATTACACACATCAACACTTACTACTAGGAATATAGGAAAGAATGGGCACAATGAAAACTGTTGACTTTACTATGTCAGTATAAAACCTAAGTGATTGTGGTCGTGATGTGTACTTCAGATCACCAAACTGCAGGCTGCCATCAAATACGGGGAGGAGGACCTTCCAGGGGCCAAGGTCAGTCTGCTGCCAGTCTCATTCACATTTCAGTTATCCTGACTGTAACTTCTGACTGGAAAACTTTAGTCTTCCAAAATCTTGCTGGATAATACTATTGGATTTAGAAGCTTATGTAGCCCAAACAAACAAGATGAAGATGAAATCTGTATACAATTTTTGTTCTCAGAGTGTATGGTTGAATGGAAGATGAAAAATATTTAGGGTGTGAAGATGAGACATTGAGTGAATGAAAATGAGATGGATCAATTGAGTGAAGATGAGACGGATTAAGTGAATGAAGATGAGATGTATTAAGTGAGTGAAGATGAGATTAAGTGAGAGAAGATAAGATTAAGCAAGTGAAGATGAGATGGATTAAGTGAGTGAAGATAGGACGGATTAAGTGAGTGAAGAGGAGGTGGATTAAATGAGTGAACATGAGACAGATTAAGTGAGTGAAGATGGGACAGATTAAATGAGTGAAGATGGAATGGATTAGATGAGTGAAGATGGGACAAATGAAATGAGTGAAGATGAGATGAGTGAGTGATGAGTGACTGTACAGAGCAAGTGAGGAGGAGATGAACTGTCACTGTGGATGTTGTGCAGAGTCTGGTGGAGCAGTGCCCATCAGACGACCCTGACACCGAGATCAACTTTGGATGTCTGCTGTATAAGGTCAGACCCCATGTCTTCTGTCTTAGTTACAACTTGACTGTTGGTTCTGTAACGTCAGACACCATGTCTTCTGTCTTAGTTACAACATGACTGTTGGTTCTGTAACGTCAGACGCCATGTCTTCTGTCTTTGTTACAACAGGACTGTTGGTTCTGTAAAATCAGACCCCATATCTCCTGTCTTAGTTACATTACTGCTGTATAAGGTCAGGCCCCATGTCTCCTCTCTTAGTTACATTACTGTTCTATAAGGTCAGACCCCATGTCTCCTCTCTTAGTTACATTATTGTTCTATAAGGTCAGACCCCATGTCTCCTGTCTTAGTTACATTACTGTTCTATAAGGTCAGACCATATGTCTCCTCTCTTAGTTACAATATGACTGTGCTATAAGGTCAGACCATATGTCTCCTCTCTTTATTACAACATGACTGTTCTATAAGGTCAGACCATATGTCTCCTCTCTTTGTTACAACTTGACTGTTGTTGTCCTCTTTGTAACCATATCTCCTCTCTTTGGTATCATATTGTCTGCTGCTATAGTTGTAGGGACACCATTCTGTATTTTCACTGTGAGCAGCATGAAATGTTTATGTTGCTGGAAGATATTCAAGACTAGCCAGGAAAGTGGGTGTCAGCTGGAAGCTGTCTGTATCATGATACATATTGCAACAGTCATGACGTGCGTGTTTTTATCAAGACAGGAGATATGAAGAAATGTGTCACATGTTCTTATGACCGTGACATCCATGCCATTATGTACGTTGAGATCAGCAAGGATGCTACAAAGAGGTCTGCAAGATATTGATCAACAGGGCGTGATATACATTGCTGTGTAATGTGTGCTACATGTGTGTTGCTGTATAAGGATGTGATGAGCACATGTGTCAAAAGTTCTCAGCAGCCATGACATACACACCATGATGTACATTGTTGTCTACTGTGTGTGTTGTCCCCAGGAAGGGCGCTATGAAGAGGCGTGCCAGAAGTTCTCGGCAGCCATGCAGGTGGTAGGTTACAAGGCGGACCTGTCCTACAACATCGCCCTCTGTCACTACATGATGAAGCAGTACGCCCCCGCCCTCAAACACATCGCCGACATCATCGAAAGAGGCATCAGAGAACATCCAGGTGAGCGGCAGTGGGCTTCTTTTGTACACAGCTGAGAACTGGCTCATGGAGGTTCTGTGCTGGGGTAGTTTTAACCACAGATGTTTGGATAATGGCTGTTTCGGATAACAGTGTTTGGGATATTGGGTGGGGGATGGGGGAGAGATTAATGACTCTGATCTGTTAGTCATTGCAAACACATTGTCAGAAGCTGAGGTGTAGCTTCACACCATTGTTTATTTACTTGTTACTAATTTTAATGTATCGACGTTACATAATTGATTTAGTTATTCACAGCTTTGAAGACTCTGTTCAGCTCTATGATGCCGTCTTGGCTGTGGTCTAATGTTATGTTTAATGAAAATGATAATGATGATAATAACAATGATAGTAAAAATGCTACTACTACTGATGACAGTAATGGTGATAATAAAAATAATGATAATGATAATAAAATAATGATAATGATAATCATGATGATAATAATAACAATAATAATAATGATAATAATAATAATAGTAATAATGATGATAATGATAATAATAATAAAAACTAATAACAATGAAAATAGTTATGGTCATAACATTAATAATGATGATAAGAATAACAAGATTTTATATGCATCCCTATCTCTGCTAGGGGCAAGGTGCTTCCAAAACAAAACAAAACAGTGACAGAGTGCAGACAAGCAAGTGGTGCAGTGCATGCCGCAACATAGCAGCAATGCGTATAGACTTTACATCATCTGACTGGCTATGCTCCAGTGCTTGTGACAGTCGTTGCTTATCAGCAGTCCTCAAGGAATGAGAATGTGCCATGTTTCCAGAGCTGAGTGTCGGCATGACAACAGAGGGCATTGACGTGCGCAGCGTGGGAAACTCGCTGACCTTACACGAGACAGCGCTGGTGGAGGCCTTCAACCTCAAAGCAGCCATCGAATACCAGCTGAAGAACTGTCAGTTACCTCCCTTCCGCCTTTCACATCTCGGCTGTCACTCTTGTGTGTTCTGTTTCCCCCTTCCTGACCGTCTTTCTGTCTCTCTCTCTTCTGATTCCCCCTGCCTGGTTCTCTTTCTCTCTGTGTTTTGTTTCTACCTTCCTGGAGGGTGTGTGTGTGTTGTGTGTGTGTGTGTGTATTTGTGTGTGTGTGTGAGACAGAGAGAGAGAGGGAGAGAGAGCGCTACATGACTATTTCTATGTGTAACTTTCAGATGATGCCATGTGGCACTGATTGGTGTCATGATTGTACGACCTTCAGATGGCATGTCATATGACGCTGATTATTGTCATGACTGTACTACTTTCAGATGGCATGTCATGTGACTGATTATTTTCATGACTGTACTACCTTCAGATGGTATGCCATGTGACACTTGATTATTGTCATAACTGTACTACCTTCAGATGGCATGTCATGTGACACTGATTATTTTCATGACGGTTTGACCATCAGGTGGCATGTCATGTGACACTAATTATTTTCGTGACTGTACAACCATCAGATGGCATGTCATGTAACACTATTTTTATGACTGTACGACCTTCAGATGGTATACATGTGGCAGTGACACGTTGTCAACACCGTCAGTTCCTCTGTGACTTTCAGTTGACGCGGCGTGTGAGGCCCTGACGGACATGCCGCCGCGGTCGGAGGAGGAGCTGGACGCAGTGTCCCTGCACAACCAGGCCCTGATGAACATGGAGGCTGAACCCTCCCGGGGATTCCAGAAACTGCAGTTCCTCCTGCAGCAGAACCCCTTCCCTCCAGAAACCTTCGGCAACCTGCTGGTGCTCTACGTCAAGTATGAGGTGAGGGTGTGTGTGTCTGGGGACAGCCTAAATCTGTATGTGTTGTGTGAGATGACTTTGGTATGATGGATCTTCTCTCCCTGTACTGATTGTGTCTTAGTAAGTCAGCAGAGTGTGTCTTAGTAAGTCAGCAGAGTGAGTGCAAACCATGCTTGTGCTGGATGACTTTACAGCCACGCAGAGTCCCCTCTGGTGGGTAGAGCCAGAGCTGCCTGACACTGACAGCACTGTTTGTGATGGAGCTGGAAGACATGAGAAGAGGACCTTTGTAATTCCTCAGATATGGATAATGGCAAACAAGGAAGCGCACTGTTGGTGATGGGACTGGGAGGAAATAAACCAGAGGGATTTGCTGTGTGAATTAGGAAGATCACTGTAGGTACCAAACTGAAATAATTAATGACATACCTCTCCAAACTAAAGCTGTTTGCAGTACTATTCATCTAGCTCACAAACAAGCAACCGTCAAACAGGAAACAATGAGGAAAGTTCCACCCACAAGGACCTTTTTAGCTTTCCCACCTGAGTATTCAGCGAACAGTGTCATGGTTATAAAACTTTGCCTTTTTCTGACAGGTAATGGAAGCATTTTCATCTTTGTGTCTTTGAAGAGAGAGTGAGAAGGATGGATCTTCAAACAAGAATGCGGCATTTTACTGCCTGGTTCTTTATTACCAAACATTGTTGATGAAAAAGTCACATATATTATATAGCTGGACACAAACTAATTTGACCAACTACTGGAATGCTGCCGTACAGTTTGTTCAGCAGATGTCTTTTAACATTTGAGGCAGAAAAGAATGAGAAAGTCTTATAGGACACACTATGTCAAACATGCTGAACACTGATGCAGTGGGAACTGTCTTCACAGAAAACAAAATATAAAATGAGGTGGGAGACTTGAGCAGTCAGTAATGAATGAGGAATGATTCTTTTGTTCCCATGGGGAAACATTTATCTGCCCTGAACTCCAAACTAATGCCATTTCTAATACTCATCTAACAAGTGCATATGGAGACATGAAGCACTCACAACAAACAAGCAAACTTCCCAAAGTCACTCCTTGATTGTTTCCTGTACTATAGTCTGACTGATGCAGTGTCTGTGTGTTGACAGTACTACAACCTGTCTATAGTCTGACTGATGCAGTGTGTGTATGTTGACAGTACTACAACCTGTCTATAGTCTGACTGATGCAGTGTCTGTGTGTTGACAGTACTACAACCTGTCTATAGTCTGACTGATGCAGTGTGTGTATGTTGACAGTACTACAACCTGTCTATAGTCTGACTGATGCAGTGAGTGTGTGTTGACAGTACTACAGCCTGTCTATAGTCTGACTGATGCAGTGTCTGTATGTTGACAGTACTACAACCTGTCTATAGTCTGACTGATGCAGTGTGTGTATGTTGACAGTACTACAACCTGTCTATAGTCTGACTGATGCAGTGTCTGTGTGTTGACAGTACTACAACCTGTCTATAGTCTGACTGATGCAGTGTCTGTGTGTTGACAGTACTACAGCCTGTCTATAGTCTGACTGATGCAGTGAGTGTGTGTTGACAGTACTACAGCCTGTCTATAGTCTGACTGATGCAGTGTCTGTGTGTTGACAGTACTACAACCTGTCTATAGTCTGACTGATGCAGTGAGTGTGTGTTGACAGTACTACAGCCTGTCTATAGTCTGACTGATGCAGTGTCTGTGTGTTGACAGTACAACAACCTGTCTATAGTCTGACTGATGCAGTGTCTGTGTGTTGACAGTACAACAACCTGTCTATAGTTTGACCTATGCAGTGCCTCTGTGTTGACAGTGCTACAACCTGTCTATAGTCTGACTGATGCAGTGAGTGTGTGTTGACAGTACTACAACCTGTCTATAGTCTGACTGATGCAGTGTCTCTGTGTTGACAGTACTACGATCTGGCTGCTGACGTGCTGGCAGAGAACGCTCACCTCACCTACAAATACCTGACGCCGGTGAGTCCCATGTTTGTCTGTGTGGCCCAGCGCCTGTCTTTGTTGAGGAACTAGCAGACCATTCCTAAGAATTTGGCATACCAGTCCATGTGGCCCTGTGCCAGTCTGAACTGAGAATTTTAAGACCAACAGTAAGAAGTTTTGGCTTATCATTGTTTGTTGACTGCAGCAGGACACATTTCTGCAAAGTCTGATCAGATGTCTGGCAGTGACTGAGAAATGTTCTGTCGTGATTGAAATCACTGTGAGCCCTCAGCTCTTACAGCGCAGACTGGGTCACACTGACATGGTCTAGTCTGTCAGTAACATTAATATTTCTTCCTCTTAATTTTACTAATGAAGCACAAAGATTTTTTCTGAAGAAAAATCAAGGAGTGAATCCTGTAATTCCGAACAGTTGATATTAAGAAAAAAATCATGTTTCATACTTCAGTTTTGCTGTAAAAAATCTCACCCATCTTACTCATTTTATTGATTTGTCTTTGTTGTTTTGGTTGCATACCCTCTTCTTTCCAAGAAATGTTCTTGTGAGGGAGGGGATGAGGGAAGTGGGGGTACAAACTGTGGAAAGATGCATTTTAGAGATGAAGAGAGAAGAAAGCATATGTGGCAAGGGAGACAATTGGGATGAAGTTTGTTAGTCACTGTGGGATCCAAAGCCAGGGGGATGTTTGCAACGTTGAAGATCTTTGACGCTGGTCTTACCTCCAGCTGTCAAGGTCTCAGGGAGCTGTGTACTGATGCCACTTTTCATCATTCTCCATTCTGAGAATTTTGCTGTTTCATTGATGTGTATGTGCATGACAAGATGTAGTGGATTCACTATTGTGACTGGCACTGCCTCTGCCTGATCTTCCTGCCAGCCTGAGCCTGCCTCCATGAAACTTCAAGAAAACCAGTCGTTGTAAACAAACCTGCCTAGCAGCCCTACATGTAGTGCAGTCAACACCAAATGTGGTGTACTTCTTGAGATATGGATGCCGAGTTTAGCTGCCTGATCTTGAGTCTTAGACGAGCATCAAACACCCCTGGCCCTACCACGGTCAGTTTGTCCACTTATACTGGCTACCAAATTAAAATCTGACACTGACACAGTTTCTGCATGATCTTCATCACTTTTACTACTACTATTACTTTTTCAAGGCAAAAAAGACTCATCAGAATCCCTGTCGGCAGGTTTGTCAAGATCTAGCAGACAAAGAATTTTTTCTCTCTACATCAGGCTTTTTTTTTTTTTTTATCCATTTTTATTTCAGAATCGCACAAAAAATTGTGTTTTGAAACTTCACATTTCCAAACAGTACTAGCCATAACAACGGAAGCAACTCAGTTGTCACCAAAAGTGCCTTCAGTTAAAGCAAACACAAATTCTGTACTTAAACGACTGCTATGTGTATACTTGTAGTTCGTCCATGTGCATTACTGGCTGATGACGAGTATACACGTAGTCAGTCATGGATGTGTTAAGCTGTATGAATCACCTGAATGTCTATATGGCAAAGGAAGTTGTGTTTGAGTTACCAAGTTAAACTATATAGGATGTTGTGTTTGAGTCACCACATTGAACTATCAATGGTAGAGTGTCAAATCTCCATGTTGACCTCTCTTTGTGTTCTAGGATGCTCAGAAAGCCAGGAAGGTGGGTTCAGAGTTTGACTTGCTTGTAGGAGAACGTTTTTGAGGTTGGGTTGAGTGATGGTTGGGGTTATTGAGGTTGGGTTGAGTGATGGTTGGGGTTATGGTAGCACAAGGACTTGTTTGTCAGTTGTTGTCAGCACCAAGACTTGTTTGTCATATGGTGTGTGTGTGTGCGCACACATGTGTGTGCATGCGCATGCATGTGTGTTTGTGTGATGTGGTGTGATGTGATGTGATGTGATGTGATGTGTGTGTGTGTGTGTGTGTGTGTGTGTGTGTGTGTGTGTGTGTGTGTGATATGATGAGGGGTGTGTGTATGTGTGTGTGTATGTGTGTGTGTGTGTGTGTACACATGCAAGTTTGTGTGATGTGTGTTTTTGTGTGTGTGTTGTGTTTATGCCATGCCTACCCAACATTGTTTATCCCGTGTGGCAAGACACACAACAGGCTCTGTCTGGAGTGATGAAGTCAGAACTGAGCTGTGTTTCAGTGGGCAGACTGATGGGAAGACACAGAAACCAGCAGTGTGTCTTCACTGTGTTGGGTCCAGTAGAAAGCGCCCACATCCAGTGTGGGGACACTTGGGCCTGCACCACTGGAACTTTCATTAGCACAAAGTGAATGAGGAAAATCTCTCCTCCATTGTAAACGCCAGGCAGTGAAAGAAAGCTGTCATTTAGTATGATTTTGCAGGCCAGAATGCACATAAGCACACAAAGCAGTGTGCAAAACAAGGCTTATTTACAACACAAAAAAGAACAACACAAAAAAGACAAGCAAACTTTCAACAAATATATGTCTTTCTCAGATCTGGCAAATAAGAGAAGCATCTACACAAAATTATTAAGAGAATAACTCTGTCTGTTACATGTGATGTCTGAAGAGGGCATGTTTTAGAAAAAAAAATTCAATGGCCTGTGTTGTTATGTGTATTAAAGTAAGCCCTGTTTGCTCTGTGTTTTGTGTGTGTGTACTTGTATTTTGGCTTATTACCAACAAGACTGTTGCCTGTTTTAGATATCTGTGATGAATCCCATCAACAATGCCACAGACTGTCAGCCCACTGGTGTCTTGGCTGGTTGTTATGGGGATGGTTATGGTGATTGTGTGTGTGTGTGTGTGTGTGTGTGTGTGTGTGTGTGTGTGTGTGTGTGTGTGTGTGTGTGCTTTTCGCTGGATATGGGTGGTAGTTGTTCTTCAAGTTGCCATGGCGTTATAGTGTATTTATTGTTCTGGTGGTGGGGGTAGTAGCTTTTTAGGGTTGATTAAGTTGTAGAAAAAAAGAGTTAAATGCCTTTTGGTTTTTAAACCTTGTGCATTTATAGCTTTTCTTCGTTTAAGTACCACTGAAGGGAAAAAAAACCCTTCATGTGTGTGTATGCATACTTGCATGTGTGTGTGTGTGTGTGTGTGAGTGTGTATGTGTGTGTGTGTGTGTGTTCATGCATGCATGTGTGCATGCAAACATGTGCATAAATGCATGTGCATTTGTGTATGTATGTGTGCATGTATACATAGATATATGACTTGTTTAAGCGTGACAAACCATATGTTGCTGTCATTGATTAATGTTAACTGGTATACATGAAATGCTTTTCAGTCTTTATATTTATTCTTTGATCTGTAACTGCACACTAAAACAGTGATAGAGACAATTTTTCATGTGTTTTAAAATGTTCTCCTGCTACAATTTGCATGGGACACATTACTTGAAATGAATACTGAACATGTAGCAGGTAAGACTTAAGAATCATGTATTTAATGCTACGTTTATTTTTTTGTCATGTTCTTGGTATGAACACCTGCCTTACAATGCATGATGTTGCTTTGATGTTTTCCTTGCTTTTGACTTGCCATCAGTGTTGTGTGATGGTCAAAGTAGCCTTGGTCATGTGACGTGTTGACACACTGAGAACAATGGTGCGGTGTAGGATGAAGGCAGTCACTGGTGTTTGTCGATTCTGCTGCAGTACCTTTACGACTTCCTGGAAGCGGTGATCACACGTCAGACGTCACCAGAAGAGGCCTACCGCAAGTTGGACGAGATGGCCACCAAACAGACGGAGACACTACGCAAACTGACCAAACAGGTCACTCCAGTGTTGTTCTCTCTGTCGCACTCACACTCACACATAGACCAGGACGAAGTGTCCACCAAACAGAGATGCTAGGCATGGTGACTGAGCAGGTCGCTCTTGAACTCTTTCTTTTTGTCCCATTCACATTCACACAGAAAGCTTGCTCCACTCAGTGTGTAGTGCGCGTACAGGTCCATTTATTGTATGTGTTCTTGCACAGACACTCACTCATGTACACACATTCAAATACACACGCACATGCACACACACACACATTCACACACACACACACACACACACACACACACACACACACACACACACACACACACACACATTCACACATGCGTGTGCACACACACACACACACACACACACCACACACACCACACACACACACACACACACCACACACATGTGTATACACATATTCATTCACACACATGCACCAGTCATCCAAAAATCATAGTGAGAGGCACTCTTTTACTTTTGGTCACTTCCATTTGACTGGTGGATCAGACTACAGATGAATGGATATGAAAATCTGTGTGTGTGTGTGTGTGTGTGTGTGTGTGTGTGTGTGTGTGTGTGTGTGTGTTTGAGTGTGAATGTGTGTGTGAGTGAGTGAGTGCATGTGTGTGTGTGAGAGAGAGAAAATCAGTGATGGAATATGCACTGATGACTTTATATGTCGAGCTTTGTCTGTTCAATGGGTTTCTCCCTCCATCCCAAAATATTCCCATGCCACATCTGTTGTGTTAAGTTTCATTCTTTCCTCCTGCTCAATGCAAAATGACGTCAACAACTTACCATTCTATCGTCGGTCGACTCTTGTCATCAGTTCCTTTTTTTTCTGCCGGGTCTGCAGGTTCAAGAAGCCCGCCAGAACCATGACGATGAGGCAGTGAAGCGTGCAGTCAACGAGTATGACGAGGCTCTGGAGCGTTACATCCCTGTCCTCATGCAGCAGGCCAAGATCTACTGGGACATGGAGAACTACCAGCAGGTCACAGCACACAGCTGTCTGGCAGGGGAGGGAGGGGTGTGTGTGGGATAGAAGAGAGGAAGGCTGGACAGGGACTGGCAGTAGACCAGGATGTACAGGGGCATGAAGAACTACCAGCCTGGTCACAATGCCCATCCGTGGCTTTGGTGTGTATTGTGTGTAGGCAGGAAGATTGGTCAGATGGAAGGGGAGGGGGGTAGAGAAGGAGAGGGACAAGCGGGCAGTGGCAGCAGGTCAAAGACCTGAAGAACCTGAAGGTCAGTGCCCAACTGGGGGCAGGGTGGGGGGAAGGGGGAGGGAGGGGGTTGTCATTAAAGGATGGGGAGGTGGTTGGGCAGAGAGGTTGAGGAACAGATATGTCTGGGGAGGAAGGATGAGTGTCAGTGGTATGATTTTGTGATTGTCAGAATTAACACCGTCCTGCAATAACTGTGTGTGGGAAAGAGATGAAGAATGTCAGTGCTGTGATTTGTGGGTGATAAGAGTCGAGATTATCCAGCATTTTTTCAATGGCCTGGGGTCAAGTTCCAAACTTTAGCACCTCGCCTCGCCAAACTTCATAGGCCATTACTTTGACCATTTAAACAATGTGTAATTCTTTTCACTGTCCAAACGAGCACCAGAACACACACCACACACACACACACACACACACACAGTGACTCAAAGGATGCCATGCATTTAGTTCAGCCCATTCTGCGAAGCTAGCTGACAGGTCCAGCTACACACTAATCATTCAGCAAATCTACCTGCCCACAGGACAGTTAACGTGACTGATAGTGTGGTGCTGCCACTGTTCTGATGTCATGGGGCAGCCGTGCTGAACGTGGAAAGTGGTGTGTCTACAGGTGGAGAAGATCTTCCGCAAGTCGGTGGAGTTCTGTAACGAGCATGATGCCTGGAAGCTGAACGTTGCCCACGTGCTCTTCATGCAGGAAAACAAATACAAAGAATCTGCCGGCTTCTATGACCCCATCGTGAAAAAGAACTACGACCAGGTGAGATCCAGGATGTGGTGTTTTTAAAAAAACAAACAGAAGGAAAAAAAAAGAAAAGGACTAAGTGAGTTACATGAAATATTTTTTTCCCAGATGACACATTACAGACAGATAATTGATTTTTTGTTGTTGTCTTAATATTTTGTGATATTTGCTTTTTTCTGATGCTTTGTTCATTCATACTGTATTTGTATGCTACAATTTTGTAAGTTGTGTATGCAACTGATGGTATTTACAGTAGTGTAGTATCAGTGTTCTTTTTTAAAGATTGAGAAAATTTTTCTTGAACCAGTGTTTTCTATTAACTGAGACCGCCATTTCTGTGTGGGGTTTCCATGGCCTGTGGCCTGCTCTCGAAGATGCCAGTTGTGCAATCCTCAAATCCAGCAACCAATCATAGAATTCATTAAAGCAATCATTTTGAGGGGAACCAATCAAAAAGGAGAAAATTCTGCTGTCAAAGCATCTTGATTGCTGGCAGTTTTGGGAGACTGTTTTATGCAAAAATAAGAGAAACATGGACTGTTGTTCCACTTCATAGGATGACTGAACATTTCCTTGTACAGGACCAAAACATTTACTGGTTCTAAGATGTGTTGTCTGTTTCAGCTGCTGAGCGTCAGTGCCATCGTGCTGGCCAACCTGTGTGTGTCCTACATCATGACCAGCCAGAACGAGGAGGTCAGTGCCCCTGCTGCAGCCTGGCCTTCACCTCGCTTACCTCCCTTCATCTCTTACCTCTTCCATATCACAGACCTTTTGGTTATCCTTGCTTTGGACAGTCTGAATCGGGATTTGGAACTTCTTTAAATCTGTCAGTTGACGTCTTTAGATGCATGTCTTTGTCTGAAAATAGTATCTTGGACCTATCTGCTAGATAAGACTGCCAATGGATGCTGAAATGTCCGTTTCTTTTTATGAACTTGATGAAATGCCCTTTTCTCTTAACCTTCATTGTCCTGTATTTCGTATGACAGAAGTCGCCTAGACTACTAAGTTTATATTGGAATTCGCTGCCCGAATTGGGGTACTGACTTTAAAAAATTGTAAAAAATAAACTAATGGATATAAAGACTTCAAATTTTCAGCAAAAATCTATGGAAAGCTGAACTTTGGTTTGCACTTGTTATTTCAGGGGGATGTGAAAATATTTTTATGACTCAACACTCGCACACCTGATTTTACCTGGGAAACACACCTACGTCAGTGAAATAGGTGATAGACAGGCAATACAACACCCATCAACTTTATAACACCTACCTTTTTGGTGGCAAGTGGTCAGGTTCACCATCTGAAAAGAACTGATGGGTGTTGTGAGGTGTTAGTAGTTACACAGGTAGCTAGGAATATACGTGAAATTTTCGTGACGCTTTTAAGTCACCTAGCAGTTACATAGCAGGAAAAAAATAATTAAAAAAAAATAACAGGTCAAAATCATACCATACTTACTGAAAATGTATTGGAGTGCATGCTTTTTGATCTGCATGAGTTAGTTTGTGTTTGTGAGAAAAAGAATTCCTATGACTGATAATATTTCTAACTATATGCAGGTGTTAGTAGGAAGGAAGAGAGGCAGGCATCACAACACAAAACAACACTCAAATATTTTTGTTGTACTCACCATATGGTTCCAGATGTAATGAATTATATAATCCAAATGTGATCACACACAAACAACACAGTCACTGGAAATGTTCTTGCTTTTGATCACTTTTGTCACACACAGATCACTGACATGAAATTTTCTTTCCGTTGTGCACTTTTCTTACATGCACAAACTCCAGTACTTTTGTATGTGGCACTTTCAATATTTAGTCAACCCCAAAACAGTCTGTACAAAACAAAAATGACAAAGTTCAGTCCTTGATTTAGTCAAGTATCAGGTGTACTGCTAAGAATGAGTGTGTAGGAACCTACTCACTGCTGGTGAAAAGAAAAAAAGCAGCCACGATCCTTGCACAAAGCCACCTTACACATCACACACTCATGTGTTGACTGGATGGCATTGCCTGCTGGGGTTTTCCTGCCTTCCTTCTTGCAACAGACACAGTCCTTCTTGCCTCTGGCAGACTGGATTTTGGAAGGAGTGTGTTTGTGCTTGTCTGGATTGTCGTGAACGACGGGACGGCCGATCCGTTTTCGACCCTTGAAACCATTCACCATGCCCATGACAATCTCAGTGTGAAAATCCACATGCAGTTTCAGTGGGGCATCTGCAGAGTTTTTGTAGATTACAAAGGCATTTACTGCAGCAGTGTCCAGGCAGAAGAAGAACACATATTTCCACCACTTCATGAATTTCTGCTTGGAACAATAATATGATCGCAATTGATCATGCTTGTCAACACCGTTGTAGTTCTTGGTGTAATCAGCCACAGCCAGGGGCCTAGAATACCTGGCTTTTTCAACACCCCCTGCACCTTTTCTGACAAGCTCTCCATCGGTTCCATCATGGACAGAAGTAAGAAGGGTGACCTTACGACGGTCAAACCAAGCAACAGCCTGAAGCTTGCCCTTCAAATCATCATAGCCAATCTCACGAAACCAGCGCTTTGTGTCCCCAGACTTTTTGACACATTTTGCTGGCTTCATATCCTGTGGCAGACCCTTCCTGTTGTTTCGCACAGTCCCACATGCCAAGGTTTTCTTCTGAAACAGATATTGAATGAGGGGGACTGACGTGAAATAATTATCAAAGTAGACGGTGTGCCACTTGAAATAATGGGGTTCTGCCAAGTGTTTGACGACACGATCCCCTAGGGCATCACCTGTCCCAGCAGGCACATCATTGGTCTTCCCAGTATATACTGAATAATTCAGCATATAAAAAGAATCGGCATCACACAAAGCCCACACCTTGAGGCCCCACTTTGTTGGTTTTGCAGGCAAGTACTGCAGAAAACCACAACGACCCTTGAACTTGATCATTGCCTCATCTACTGTGATGTTTTGCCCAGGTAGAAACTGCATAGCAAAACATTCTTGAGTCATGGAAATGAGAGGTCTGACTTTGAACAGGGGGTCATACCCAGCCTGACCTCTGGGAACAAACTGAGTGGTATCAGCGAGGTGAAAATACTGGTTCAGCTGTTCAAACCTGTTCTTCGACATGACACTCGACACCCAGGGATTGAAGAAAGGAGAAGAGTCTTTCCAATAAAAATCACGATGAGGAACAGGGGCCATGTTCATAAACATGAGAAGACCAACAAAAGCTCTGATTTCATCCACAGTGGTTGGCTGAAACTTATCCTCAGGAAGACCAGCAGCCATGAGCGTTTGTCTTGCATACAGGTTGGTTTCCCTGACCATGAGATGGAATGCGTCCGAAGGAAAAACAAGTGAAAAATAATCAAAAGGTGTTCGAAGATTCACTTGTGGACGTGGGGGGCCCCTGTATGCATCAAACACACGAACTTCAGTCCGAAAGTCGTCGTTTGACCACTGCGATGACTGTGCACATCCACCGACATCAGTAGCACCTGCGTCACCTGCGTCGCCTATGTCCGAGTCACTGTCACTACTCGCATTCACTCCTTCTGCAACTTCATAGTCACTGTCGCTGTCTACAGAGTCGAGATCAATGTCCGATTGATTCCAGTCGTCATTTTCGGTCGGCAACACATTCATATTGAACATTTGGTCCACAGTCAAGCTCATGTCACTGTCACTGTCAGAGTGCGACATTTTGATCGTAGTCGGAAGTCGATGGGATGACAAAAAAAATCGATTAAAAATAAAAAAAGCCACAAACCGCTTTCACAAATGGCGCTGAGAAAGGTAGGAAAGACCCGGATAACGACCGGTTTGTCTTATTACTGTGGTCAACCCAAATAAGGGAGGCATACCGAGACAATCAGCCTACTGAGGAACGGGCGGTACAGGGCGGATCAGGAGCCTGACGGGTCGGGCGGAATAGGGCGGAACGGGGATAGAAAGGTTAATGAACTTGCTGAAATGCCCTTTTCTCTTAATGAACTTGCTGAAATGCCATTTTCTCTTAATGAACTTGCTGAAATGCCCTTTTCTCTTAATGAACTTGCTGAATGCCTTTCTAATGAATGCTGAATGCCTTTTCTCTTAATGAACTTGCTGAAATGCCTTTTCTCTTAATGAACTTGCTGAAATGCCCTTTTCTCTTAATGAACTGCTGAAATGCCTTTTCTCTAATGAACTTGCTGATGTCTTTTTTTCATGACTTGCTGAATGTCCTTTTCTCTTAATGAACTTGCTGAAATGCCCTTTTCTCTTAATGAACTTGATGAAATGTCCTTTTCTCTTAATGAACTTGCTGAAATGTCCCTTTTCTCTTAATGAACTTGCTGAAATGCCCTTTTCTCTTAATGAACATGCTGAAATGCCCTTTTCTCTTAATGAACTGCGAATCCTTCTCTTAAGACTTGCTGAAATGCCCTTTTGTCTTAACCCGTTCACTGCCTGAAAATATTACAAACAAAGGCTTTCCCAGTGCCAGGGAAATCTAATGATTTGGGGGTAATAATTAACAAAAAATTCTAGCTCAGAAACTACAAAAGATATAAAAATGAAATATATATAATTTTTGAAGGAAATTGAATGAAGATTTTGAATCTGGGCTTCTTTTGTTTTAATTTTGATAATAAAAAAGTATTTAGGCATTTAGATTTGGATAGATTTTTTTGCACGATCAAAAACATATGTATTTACCACTACATCTTCACATCCAAACAAGAACACAAAGCAAAAAAGTTGAAAATAAAGTTTGTATTGTCACACTACACCTGTAAATGAAAGTAAAACAGTTTAGAAGTCTATCAAGACGCTCACACTCTAAGCAGACAGGTCAGTCCACGACCACGCCCCCCTCTCCCGACCACGCCCCCTTGCTGGACTTCAACCCTCTCTTTCACTGCTCCTCTTCCCCTACCTTTCCCTCTGCCCCGTGCCACGCCGCGAGCAGGCAGCGCTCCCCTCTCGCGCTGACTATCACGTCACTGACCACTGGCACACAGTGCAGAGTACACACTAGGCTGGCTCGTTCGACGCAGTCAGCTGAACACACACTGAGGTCACACAGCCCGACTCAATAACTGACGAATATGGTTGGCAATTCCATCACTATCATCATCTCACCTTCATGCTCGAGTGAGTCGTTGAATAAAAGATTATTGTCTTTGTCAAAAATCATTAGCAGAGCCTGCTCAGCTGTGTAAATACGTTGATTTGGTCGCTGCGCTTGTCGAAGGTTGCGCCGCCATCTTTGCAAGCGAGACGAAGTGCTGGCTGGTCATCCAGTCAGTGATGAGAATAAATGGGCTTTCCCCTCACGTGTGGTCATTTACATACCATTTTAATACTACAGACATATAAGGCTTACTACGCACACTCTATTTAAGTCCGTTGATAGAAATAGTAACGAATGAAAATTCAAGAAAAATGCATGACGTCAGTGGACGGCCCATAGGCACTGGGAAAGCATTTTTAATGCGGCGTCAGCTGATGGCTTAAAGGCACTCTACGGGTTAATGAACTTGCTAAAATGTCCTTTTCTCTTAATGAACTTGATGAAATGCCCTTTTCTCTTAATGAACTTGCTGAAATGCCCTTTTCTCTTAATGAACTTGCTGAATGTCCTTTTCTCTTCATGAACTTGCTGAAATGTCCTTTTCTCTGAATGAACTTGATGAAATGTCCTTTTCTCTTAATGAACTTGATGAAATGCCCTTTTCTCTTAATGAACTTGCTGAAATGCCCTTTTCTCTTAATGAACTTGCTGAAATGCCCTTTTCTCTTAATGAACTTGCTGAATGTCCTTTTCTCTTAATGAACTTGCTGAAATGTCCTTTTCTCTGAATGAACTTGATGAAATGTCCTTTTCTCTTAATGAACTTGCTGAAATGCCCTTTTCTCTTAATGAATTTGCTGAAATGCCCTTTTCTCTTAATGAACTTGCTGAAATGTCCTTTTCTCTTAATTAACTTGCTGAGATGCCCTTTTCTCTTAATGAACTTGATGAAATGTCCTTTTCTTTTTATGAGGTCTGTGTACAAATGCTACCAAAATTAATAGAAAAGATGAAAACAGTTTGTAATGTTAATAATTTACTTAGTATTGAAAATAGATGTACACCCTTGAGCTGGGTCACTTTTTGAAACAATTTTAAATTGAAAAAAAAGTTTCTATTTAAAAAAAGAAATTCTCCATTTGATGGTGTATTGTTTATGTGGGAACTGAATTGCTAGGTGGTTTTGTTCCAGAATATTGAAGACAACAAATGTCTATACTTCTCACAAACTCATTGGTCACTAATCAGCTTTAAAACTTTAATTACCTGAATTAGAGTGATGTTGCGATGGGCAGTTCATAGATAAAGAGTGGGAGGACACTGAGTGAGGTAACCTTTTGATGATGATGATGATAATGATGATAGTCATGATGACTTTTGAAAGGCATTGGTCTCATGTCATTGCAGATTACTAGGGAAAAGAAGACATGAGTGAACACCTTGATGGTGATGATGATTGTGACAATAACAATGTTGATGATGATGATAATGATTCATTCAAAGTAGTTGTCAGACATCATTGTAGATTACTTCTAGAAACAAGAGATGAATTAAGAACTGAATGATGATGGCGGTCATGATGACAATGACCTACACACAGCAATTGTCTGATATCATTGTAGATTATTGATGAACAGGAGCAGCAACAAGCAATTGGAAAGGTGGTGGTGATATATGTACACAAACACACACACACACACACACACACACACACACACACACACACACACACACACACACACACACACACACACATATATGTGTGTGTGTGTGTATAATATATATATATGTATATATATATATATATATATATATAGATAGATAGATAGATAGATAGATAGATAATGCCGAACAATTAAGTAAAGGGGGAAAACAAGTGCAGGCTAACAATTTTTCCGTCATTATAGTAATGACCTTGCAAAGATTTGAACTAATAAGAAAATAAAAGAAATTAAAAAAAAAAAAAGGGGGGGGGGGGGGGGGGTGTTGAAGGTGAAGAAAATGGGAACATAAAATTAAGAAAATATAAACCCTTCACTAGCTGCATGAGGGAACCATCATATATATACATACACACACACACACGCACATACATAACATACATATATACATGCATGCATACATACATATATATATATATATATATATATATATATATCTACACACACACACAAACACCCACAGTTGGGAATCGGTGAAAACATCTTGAATGACACTTTTAGAGGCAAATGGAGCTCACAACAACTGTGGACAAGTTTCGTGCACAGTGTTTTCTTTTGATTCTTAAGTCTTCCATCGTCATGTCTCAATGAAAGATGGACAGAACAGGTTCAACGCTAAATCCATGACTAAAGGGGAAGACTGCTACATCCATGGTGCCAAAAAGATTCATCATTAGATCCTTTCCTGCTGGTGAGGGTGGTGTGTGCGTGTTGTGGGCTGTGAATCATATTCCCTTGTTTTAACCCTCTTGTATTCATAATGGGCGCAGACGGGAGCGCTGAGACAGCGCGCTAGATTTTGTAACGGCCGCAGACGGGAGCTGCCCTCCGCATGTGTACGGTACTTTTCCATCATGTGCTGACTCCATGAAAATACTCGGAGAGCCACTAAAAGTTGTTGAGGATTTCCCACTATAGTCCAGTAATGTGGCAGCACTATTTTTGGATGCTGGCACCACTTCCATTCACTAAGAAAGAGGAGAAACTGCAAGCGAAGAGTTGTGCGTGAGACTGACCAATTTTCACAATGGCGTCGTCTGCAAACAACAGCAAGTTTGATGGTATTCCCGAGTATTCAGCGGAGGAGTGGGATCAAATTATGCAAGAATTAGAGAAGTATGAAAATGGAGAGTTAGGAGAAGAGAATGATGTTGAAATCGGCACCAATGAAGGAGAGGAAAATGGTGAAAGCGACCCTGAGAACAACGTGCTACTCGCCGTTCTGCTAAACAATGGCGACCGGCTACACATCCTGCCAACGTGGCCGCATTCAACAGCTGACAGGCCCTGCGCACTCACTGCCAAACACTGCCACGGCTCTAGATTATTTCTTTTTTCTACCTCTCACATTTTTTCAACTAGTAGAAGAAGAAACTAACAGGTACGCTGAACAAAAACAAGCAGCTAAGGGCACACCTGACTCCCTATGGTTTGACACAACACCTGACAAAAATGCGGGGCTATGTCTCTGTACTGATTATTCTGTATGACAACTAAGGGACAATGCGTAGAAACGTCATATATGTGTTCTTTCTGCCAGGTGCCTTTATGCTTTCATAAGAATGACTGTTTCCATGACTACCATGCGCAGAAAGTGGCTCAACAGTAGGGCAGTTTGCAAGTCTCTGCGTTTGTGTGTACGTGTATATATGCTTACCTGTAGTTTATGGTGACAGTGCTTTGATGACACTTGGCAGTGACACTCTACTCAATTTCCTCACTGTACAGCTATACAGTGTGTAAATACATATGGGCATGTATAAGGTGCTTAGAACAGTGACAGAAAAACAATGAGGAACTGTGCTTGAATCTACAGTAACTGTTCAGTAGTGACAATTGGCACTAGTTGTGTGTGACATTCTGTGGATTACCTGTGGGGACTGAACAGGCGGACAGAAGACTGATCATCTCACTTAGGCCGCAGTTTTCATTTTACAACACTAACATGCATGTGCATGGGATAACTGCATGTTGGAGTGCTGTATTGGAATTTTCACCATCGCATGTCACACATTGGGTGACATTTTGGTGACAGTGACACAATCTTTCACCTTGAGACACACAAAATCTTGCTCACAGTATAGAACAAAGCCTTGTGACTATACATGCGGAATTTCGTAGCTCTAGAGGTTTATCCTTGGTTGTGGTGAAGCATGAACCATACATACCCCTTTTAAGGCTAAATTCACACAAAAAAAATCTGAAAACTAGGGGGAATTTGGCCTCAGAGAATCTGAATACAAGAGGGTTAAGCACCTGTTGTTACTACTGGAAACTGTGATGTTGTAGGCGGAGGAACTGATGCGTAAAATAGAGAAGGAGGAGGAGCAAGTGGCCTACGAAGACCCTGAGAAGAAGATCTACCATCTGTGTATCGTCAACCTGGTCATAGGGTAGGTCACTCACTCTGTCTTTGTGTTGCTGATTAATTGGGTGATCATCTACTGCTTTCAGTCTCTATGTTTATGTGTGTGTGTGGCGGTATGCATTGTAGTGTTTTGTTTCACATGCCTACCTACATTTATGCGTGTGTGGCATCCTATATTGCAGTGGATTGTTTTACTGCACCTGCCTTCTTATATTTCAAAATTTAAGTTTCTGTTCCATGTGCCAACCGATATTTCAGGTGAGAACTATTGCTTTTTAGAAGCAGATCTTAGGAAGATCTTTATTAATACTGGGGTGTTGCAGATATTTGAGGGATAGCTGCTTGATGTCTGTGTTACTGTTGAGCAGGATTAGCAAGGGCCAATGAAAACCTGAAAAGGCCACATGGTTCAGAGGACTGGTGTCCAGTGTTGGTTGGTCTGTTACAACTGTAAAAATCTGATAATGGATTAGTTAGTTTTCCCTGCATGTCTCTGCTTGTGTTATTTCATACACACTTTTTTTTAGGACAACAGTTCAAGGAGTTTTCAAGGACTTTTTTTTTGTTTTTTATTTTCTTTTTACAAAATTCAAGATAGAAATATGCCAACAAAAGTTATGTACTAAAAATGTGTGCAGATGAATTTCCTATCTGAATGTAATTATCTCCCTTTGTTTAGCAGAGAATACAGAATACTTTGTCATCTCATAATTAGATAGATTCAAGTGTGGTTTGAAAAAGAAAAAAGCGAGCAAGAAAGCTAACAAAGAAACAAAGCCTTAAACAACTAATACTCGTTTTATGTATGTATAAGAAATAGGGTCCTCATCACTGGCTTAATGAAACTGAAGCATGTAAGCATATCTATGTTTGATACATGCAAACTCACAAACATACACCCCCCTTCCCCCCATAAAAAAAATTGTCTGCTAGATGTAAGAAAAAAATAATGAATTGAAATAACCCACTCGGAATGGTGTTTAGAAAGAAGTGCCGGTTTCAGGACCCTGTGCTGTGCCATGTGGAATTATCAGTGTGGGCATTTCACCTGTCATACCTGTACTGTGCCATAGGAATTATCAGTATGGGCATATCGCCTGTCATACCTGTACTGTGCCATTGGGAATTATCAGTGTGGGCATTTCACCTGTCATACCTGTACTGTGCCATGGGGAATTATCAGTGTGGGCATTTTACCTGTCATACCTGTAGTGTGCCATGGGGAATCATCAGTGTGGGCACTTTACCTGTCGTACCTTTACTGTGCCATGGGGAATTATCAGTGTGGGCATTTCACCTGTCATACCTGTACTGTGCCATGGGGAATCATCAGTGTGGGCATTTTACCTGTTGTACCTTTACTGTGCCATGGGGAATTATCAGTGTGGGCATTTCACCTGTCATACCTGTACTGTGCCATGGGGAATTATCAGTGTGGGCATTTTACCTGTCGTACCTGTACTGTGCCATGGGGAATCATCAGTGTGGGCATTTTACCTGTCGTACCTGTACTGTGCCATGGGGAATTATCAGTGAGGATGTTTCACCTGTCATATCTGTACTGTGGCATGGGGAATCATCAGCACTGTCTTCACCCTCCTTTTGAGCAGGTGAAGACAGTGCTTCTCTGGGTCCTCCCCAGCACCTTCGAGTGTTTCTTTTTCTTTTCTTCTTCACTGTGAGTGGTACATGACATGGATTACAGTCCTTCTTCACCTTTTAAAAGATAAGAATGGGTGGCCTGTGTGCAACCGGCAAAGACCGTTTCTTCTTTACGGCCGCCCCTGGAACATGTTCTCTTAGAGTGTTGGGACTTGCATGATGTGAGACATACACACTTTACAGCAGACTCCATGAAAACCTTGTTCAGAGATGTCCCACCTGATGTGATCTTTGAATTTCTGAAAGAGATCAAATTTTTATTGAAGTTTATCGTGTATTTTTAGTAGGTGAATGTTAAAGGGTTGTGTGGATGAGGTTCTTTTTTTTTCTTTTTTAAATGAAGTGAGCTGACTTTAACGTGGCGACAGCCCTGATATGGCCCTTTGCTGTCGGCTGGGCTATAAGCAACACTATCTCTCTCCCTCTGTATCTCACCTGTCATACCTGTTGCAGGACCCTGTACTGTGCGAAGGGAAATTATGAGTTTGGCATCTCCCGGGTCATCAAGAGTCTGGAGCCCTACAACAAGAAGCTGGGCACTGACACCTGGTTCTACGCCAAGCGCTGCTTCCTCTCCCTCATTGAGAACATGGCCAAACACATGATCATGATACGCGACTCGGTCATCGCTGAGTGCATCCAGTTCCTGGAGTGCTGTGAATGTGAGTCATGCTTGGGGAGTGGGAATGGGAGAGAAGAGGGAGGGTGGAGGGGTGCGGGAGCAGTAGAATTGGGGTGGTGGGGAGAGCTACTGTGTCCTGCATATCCACCAAGATCCAGTTGGGATGGATTTGTTTGGGAAAAACAGTGGGAAGACAATTTGTGGAGTCCCTTGCCAGCAACACCTTAGTAAGATTTAGAATTTGTATGCAAATGATCCTCTAAGTGTGATATGTGTGTGTGTGCATATGTATGCATTTGTGTGCATGTATATGTGTAGTGTGCTTTTGTGTGTGCGTGTGTGTGTGCACATGTGTATGTTTTTGTGTGTGTGTGTGTACATGTGTGTGTGTGCATGTGTGTGTGTGTATGTGTGTGTGAATTCATTCTTATATTTTATAACTTTTTACTTGGTATAAGACGAAGGAGAAGAAAAATGTGTGTGTGTGTGTGTGTGTGTGTGTGTGTGTGTGTGTGTGTGTGAAGTATGTGTGTTAATCAAGTTGTGGACGTTTCAGTGTATGGTCATGATGTCAAAGCAGTGATGGAACATTCTGTGGTGTGTTAATGAAGTGCTAATGCAGTACATGTGTTAATCAAATTGTGGATGTTTCAGTGTACAGTTGTGACGTCAAAGCGGTGATAGAACATTCTGTGGTGTGTTAATGAAGTGCTAATGAAGTACATGTGTTAATCAAGTTGTGGATGTTTCAGTGTACAGTTGTGACATCAGAGCGGTGATAGAACATTCTGTGGTGTGCTAATGAAGTGCTAATGCAGTACATGTGTTAATCAAGTTGTGGATGTTTCAGTGTACAGTTGTGACGTCAAAGCGGTGATAGAACATTCTGTGGTGTTCTAATGAAGTGCTAACGAAGTACATGTGTTAATCAAGTTGTGGATGTTTCAGTGTACAGTTGTGACGTCAAAGCAGTGATAGAACATTCTGTGGTGTGTTAATGAAGAACGTGTGTTAATCTAGTTATTGCAGTTGTTTCAGTGTATAATTGTGACGTCAAAGCGGCGATAGTGGTATGTTAATCAAGTTTGTATGGTAATTAAGCTGTTGTGATTTTCAGTATATGGTCGTGACGTCAAAACAGTGATAACACATTCTGTGGTGTGTTAATGAAGTGCTAATGAAGTACTTGTGTTGATCAGGTTGTTGTGGATGTTTCAGTGTACGGTCGTGATGTCAAAGCAGTGATAAAACATTCTGTGGTGTGTTGATGAAGTGCTAATGAAGTACTTGTGTTGATCAAGTTGTTGTGGATGTGTCAGTGTACGGTCGTGACGTCAAAGCAGTGATAGAACAGCCCCTGGAGGAGGAACCCATGCACCCAGGACGAAACACTGTCTCTTACGAATCTCGCCTCCTCAAAAGTCTGCTGCTGCAGCTGAACTGAGTGCTGTCACATCGATGTCCTGGCTGGGAGACTGTCCAGACACAGAGGCAGGAAGACATCGGGCAATATCATGTGTGTCCCTGGTGGTGGTATCAGGACTTTGGGATGGGACCTGCTGTCCAGACAGCTGATCAGACTTGGAGATGGTGGAAGAATTTTTTTAAAAAGGGAGGATTTATTTTCTTTAACAACTCAGAGATTTAAAAGCAGCTTGCTAGGGGAGAGTGGTATAGGTGAAATGACAATGACCAAAAGCGAGTTGTGACAAAGGTCACATTGAAAATCACTTGCCATTTCATGTCTGGTAACAGTCATCACTCGTGTTGTAAATGATTCATTATTTATGTTGGACAATAAACTGTGATACTACAGTGGTCTGTGTGAGATGTTACAATGAACAGTGCCTTGATCTTTTTATTTTTGAAGTGATTGATATGTGAGTCCATATGCCAGTATCAATGAACAAATAAACAACGGATGCATACAGAAATGAAATCAAGGAAAGCAATTCAGAATATCAAGATAATGAACTGTCTTTTATACAAAATTTGATGTTTATTGATGACTGTCAGAAAAGTGACATTCCCATGGGTCACATTAACACACATGGTCAGGTGCATTAAAAAAGTGCATAAAAATATAAAGCAGCATACATCTCATAAATCAAAGTGTCCTAAAAGTACCTTTGTATGAAGTTGAGATTTTATGTCCAAAAAAGCTGCCATGTGTAAAACATCCATCCCAGAATGTCTTGTAGAAAGAAAACTGGAATGAGATTCACAGAGAACCACACAATCACAGGCCATACAGTACAATAAAACCACAAGGTCTGACATCAGATTGGTGTTGCTGACAGCTTCCAACATGTGGGAATTCGGCACACAGTCTGGAAGGGAAAACATCATCTCTATACCATCTTCGTCATCGCTCCAGCATCTTTCCCTCCTCTCCTCCCAATACCATCTATTACTTTTTAACAACCAAGATTTTTTGATATACCACATTCCAGCTTCAATTTTCCTGCATACGGAACTCATGAAACTGGTAATGGTATTCTGTGTGAAGAAACTGCTCCAATGCGCCTTCAAGTCCAGACAGCACTGACCTCTGTTTAACAATGTAGTCGTGATATGCATGTGCCTGTAACTGACCACTGAGGTGGCACCTGAAACTACAAGATCTGAACATCAACATCAATTCATTACACTTTGACTATCTTACTTTTTGCCACCAAAGTTTGAATTTTTTTTTCACTTGCCCTCATAATCTACACTGATGTCTGGGTCTTCTTCAATTCAGCAGCATTAAATTGTCATAGTCATGTCACATGTTCTTTCCGTAGTCGCTGCCACTAACAGTTTTTGTCAGCAATCCACCATACAACACAAAAACAATATTTGATGATTGTTTTGCCTCGTCAGGAAATGCATTTCAAATGGATTGTTCAAGCATAGGGAGCAGACAGCTCAAAATGCTGCATCTTAATACTCAGTCCTCACCAAATACTGTGTCTGGAAATAAAACATAGAGTCACCATCACTAGGTAAGTCAGGAGTGTCAGGAAAAGGTAGTTTGGGGGATCAGCAATAAACAAGTTAAAAAACAATCGGTTTGTACGCAGAGTCTTAGCAAACTGCTGTATCAGCAAGCATTTCTTCACTAGATTCTCCGGTTAAGGCTGGTGGTTTTGGGGCTGAAGTCATCACTGGCCCACATAAGGCTGACATCACCCTTTTACCCATGGTGTCCCTGCACCATTCTCATACAGAGTGCCCACAGTGTGTGCCTAAAAGACCTTGTCCACTACAGTCTATACAGATCATCTCCTTCCACAGTAAGGTCCTGAAGAAGAATGGTGCTACAATCCTCAGCCCACCACGTCTTTAATCAGGTCACTGACATCATGGGACTCTGGCTTCAGCGCTGGAGGATCAAGGAGATTTTCAGGTCAGGGAGAGTCGGATCAGCACGCTCTGTCATGTCTTCCTGTCATCGTTCTCTCTTGCATACGCATTATGCCCTCAGCAACGGATGTCAATGTTTGGGTCTGGCTTGTTTGTTCTCAAAACAGCATTCCCTTTGAAAATTTCTGGAACAATTTTTTTTTTCCTCCAAAACTGAACACTTTACATCGCCTTCAGTGCACCTTTAGTGATATTTACATCATGTGAAATCAACACATTTTCATCATAGCAAAAAATGTTACGATACTGGTTATCTTTTTTCACAAAAAGTGGACGGACAGGCAGCAAAATCTGTATATAAAAATCACACAGCAGTAAATGTTGAAAAATAAAAGAAGAAAATGGAATGTAGAAGTAAATGAACCTCTTCAACAGCCACTGGGACTGTGGACCAGATGTTGCATTAAGCTCAGACTATAAAGAACACAACGTGCACACTGAATCGGGTGCAAGCATAAAGTTGCATTCACCCTGCATCCAGCACAGCAGTCAGGTAGTTGCTGTCAGCCAGACATAGCGAAATGGTTCACTCAACATAAACACATCACAGAGACTGATAGGACAACATGGTGATGACATAAACAGGCTGCACACCAAAAATTAAGGCACCAAGGACTTGCTTAAGGAGTCGAGTATTTATAGACTGGTGCAATTAGATTGTTCTGAGGATTTTTATTGTGTCCAAGAGTTGATTCTCCTTGTTTTCTATCATATGGCCATTAAGCCAGGTGGTTCTAAGCCGACAGATTAAAATCAAAGGAATGCAACTATTTGGGGGCTACCACCTGGCACAAAGATAGGGTCATAGATGAGTGCTAAGGTCTGAAATGTGATGCTAATCTTAAGGGGGTCATGTATTTGAAGATTGTATGCGATGTCATCAGTGGAAATCCCCCCAAACAAGGGAACTAATTGGTGGGGGTTTGTTCTTTTGATCAATTATCAGTTTAACATTAAGTACTGGCTCAAACCTATAGCAGGCTTCAATATGCCTACATAGATTATGTAGTGATTTAGTACAAAATTATAATTGTGGCATGTGGCCACATGTCAATTTTATTGTTTGGGTTATATCCCTTGATCCAGCCAAAATACAATGTGCATCTCCCGACACGCACACAATTGGGTTGACTGTGCCTGGCTAGTTTGTGAACGACTTTCTTTGTTTCAGTAGTGGGCACTACATTGTGACCAGTCAGTCATCAGCCACTGGTGGGTCTGAAATTGCCTGAATATGATCACAGCCAAACAAAAGACAATAACGCAAGGAGCTACACTCTAGGAATGAAATGGCATAACACTTCAAGTTCCAAGACACACAAAAGAAATGCTGGTGAGAACTAAAGATTCCAAAGATGACAACACTCGATGGGTCCATCAGGGTCAGCAAGGGAGGTCAGCTACCCTGTCACAGTTCCTCATGGTTGTGCCCCCTGACAGGACTGGCTACCTTGAGGTTCTTGCCGGGCAGAACCACAAACTGGTTGGTGTCAGGATCCAGCTTCACTCTGGCATCGTCCTTCTGCAACACCATGGAAACCACAGTGACCAGCAAGCAATGACTGGTGACATGCAAACAGCAGTAATCCAGAGGGAAGCACAAAAATGCATCAATAGTAACAGGGGCCTTTGACACTGGCATGTGCAGACATGCACAAAGAAATATATGAACTAACATAGGCATGTACAGACACATGCATATACATAAACAGAAACATTGGCCCTCCTGTGTGCAACAAGATTTGGCATGTACATTGCAGCAGTTGCCTGGCTGCATACAGTCTGTATGGTGACTTAGTATTCCTTCTAGCATACATACGCACATATACACACACCATACGCACATGCACATGCGCTCGTGCACCATGTACACTGACACACACATGGGCTGTGCCCACACACCCATACACACATGTACACTTGCCACTCACACATACAATGATAAATAAAGGCACAGCCAATGTTAGGTAGGTACCCAAGGTCTGACCAGCGTGATGGGCTAATGCCTAGGTCAGACATCTGCTAAGTCATAACCTCAAGACACTCTCCTTAAATTCCGTCCTCTTAGTTATTAATTCATGTATCCATCAGCTTTAAATCATGCACAGCATGGTCTCAAACCTTAGCGCAGGCAGTGACACCTCCTTGATGAAACTAAAACTGAAACTCATAGCAGAATAACGGTTCTCGGTATTCTGTGGATGTTGCATGAATACAAAGAGAAGTAAAAACAGTGGTAAATGAAGTAAGAAAACTTGTACAAGAGACCTACACACTGTACTTGATACTGAAGGCATTGCCAGCAGCAGGGACCCTGTTGACGTGCATGTTACACAAAATACTCTGACACTGTGTTCCCGGCATCACGCAAACCTTTCACACTGCCAAATACTAAATAGCTGTCACTTGACCCTATAACATTCTGCCCTATATGTCATCACTTGGAAAATGTTTGTTGCTCCAGCTCACAAATCATTGATTACACAGCTTTTCAATTCAAAGTAACAATCGAAAGAGTTATGGTTTATTTCTTGTTATTGCCAGACACAGACACTCTGCATCTCAGTGCATCTCATCATTCAAGTCAGTGTTATTTTGAAACACACAAATATTAATGAAGTTTTTCCTAATTTCCATATAATGGCTAATTTTTTCATTTCCAGTCTCTAAGACTGCACCCACAGTGATTATGAAACTCTCTAAACTCTTTTTCTGCATGTCATGTGCATGCTCATGCGGGAACACATGCGAGCACACACACACACACACACACACACACACACACGCACACACATACACACAAGCACACACACACACACACACATACACATACACACAAAGACTCGCACATATGCCAGACTCTTGAAAACCAGTAACCTTTAAAATTCTGTTACGACTTTAAGCCCAGAGGCACACTAACATTATGGCCAGCAAGAACATTGTATGTGGTGTTGCATATAGACTGAATTAGCTCTTTCTGACAACTGTGACTGGGAACAATGTCCTGTGTATCTAGGGACACTCGCATACAAAGACACACACATACACACCCTAGCTGCAATTCTTAAATTTACTACTAAAACACAGCAGCCAGAGACATAACAGACGATAGGGTACAAACCCAGGGGTCAGTATGCAGATATGACACAAGATAGAGGCACCAACAACAGGCAGAGACATGACAGACGATAGGGGCACTGACTATGGTAGAGACATGACAGAAGACAGAAGCACCAACGTGACATGATACTGGCACAGACCAAGAGGTTATCATACAGACATGACAAACAATGGGTACAGACAAGAGGGATCACAGTACAGACATCACAGAAGACAGGGAGAATAGTGACAGGCAAAGGCTTGACAGACAACAGAGCACAGAGCAGGAGGTTAGGGTACAGACATGACAGAAGATAAGGGTGCTAAACAACAAACAGATCGTGACAGATGATAGGAGCACAGACCGGAGGGTCATGGTACACATTAGGCAGAAAATAGGGGCATTAAAAACTGGAAGAGGCATAACAGATTGTAGGAACACAGACCACAGACATGACTCATAATGATAGGAACACAGACCACAGACATGACAGTATGATGATAGGAACACAGACCGCACATATGACACTATGATGATAGAGACACAGACCACAGACATGACAGTATGATGATAGGAACACAGACCACAGACATGACAGTATGATGATAGGAACACAGACCACAGACATGACAGTATGATGATAGGAACACAGACCACAGACATGACAGTATGATGATAGGAACACAGACCACACATATGACACTATGATGACAGAAACACAGACCACAGACATGACACAAGATGGTAGGAACACAGACCACACATATGACACTATGATGATAAGAATACAGACCACAGACATGACTCATAATGATAGGAACACAGACCACAGACATGACACTATGATAATAGAAACACAGACCACAGACATGACACATAGTGAAAGGAACACAGACCAGACATGACACTATGATGATAGGAGCACAGATCACAGACATCACACCTGATGATAGGAACACAGACCACACATATGACACTATGATGATAGGAACACAGACCAGACATGACACAATGATAGGAACACAGACCACAGACATGACATATGATGATAGGAACACAGACCACAGACATGACACTATGATAGGAATAGAGACCAGACATGACACATGATGATAGGAACACAGACCACAGACATGACACTATGATAGGAACAGAGAACAGACATGACATGATGATAGGAACACAGACCAGACATGACACAATGATAGGAACAGAGACCACAGACATGACACATGATGATAGGAACACAGACCACAGACATGACACTATGATAGGAATAGAGACCAGACATGACACATGATGATAGGAACACAGACCACAGACATGACACTATGATAGGAACAGAGACCAGACATGACATGATGATAGGAACACAGACCAGACATGACACAATGATAGGAACAGAGACCACAGACATGACACATGATGATAGGAACACAGACCAGACATGACACAATCATAGGAACACAGACCACAGACATGACACAATGATGATAGGAGCACAGACCACAGACAAGACACTATGATAATAGGACACAGACTAGACATGACACATGATGATAGGAACACTGACCACAGACATGACACAATAATGATAGAAGCACAGATCACAGACATGACACAACGGTGATTGGAACACAGACCACAGACATGACAGATGAGAGGAGCACAGACCACAGACAAGACAGACGACAGGAACACAGACAACAGACATGATAGCCGACAGGAGCACAGATGTGACAGATGATAGGAACACAGACACGACAGACAACAGGAGCACAGACATGACAGATGATAGGAACACAGACCACAGACATGACACAATGATGATAGGAGCACAAACACGACAGATGATGGGAACACAGACCACAGACACAACAGACATTAGGAGCACAGACATGACAGATGATAGGAACACAGACCACAGACATGACAGACAACAGAAGCACAGACATGACAGATGATAGGAACACAGACCACAGACATGACAGACAACAGAAGCACAGACATGACAGATGATAGGAACACAGACCAGACATGACAGATGATAGGAGCCCAGACCACAGACATGACAGGCAAGAGGAGCACAGATACAACAGATGCAAGGAGCACAGACCACAAACATGACAGACGATAGGGGTACAGACCAGAGGGTCATGGTCATGGTCGTCATGTAGCACTCCATGACACGCGTCGGTCAGGGTCAGACATACACGCTGCACCAGGTCCAGATAGGATGCACGCTTCTCTCGGCGGTATTCGCTGATCAGTACCGACTTCAGCTCTGCTCCGTAATTCTCTGCCAGCGGCACACACCATTATATGTCAGTCAACATGAGGATGGCAACATGGAACACAATGATTAGTCATGTCAGTTGTTGTCTCTGATGATGACAACTCCTGTCAAATTACACACTCAGTCCTCTGATGTATGTTTTGATCTGGCCACAGTTTTCTTGTTTTCTGTCTTTACCCATTCATGAACATTGAAAAATTCTCTATCAAGTATGGTAAGAATTTGGAAAGAGGCTATCATTATCAGGGTAAATCATGCGCGCGCACACACACCACACACACACACACACACACACGCACACACACAAACACACACACACACACACTCACACACACTCACACACACACACACACACACACACACACACACACACACACACACACAACTGTCTCCAAATGACACAAAGCATTCTCAGTGACCAAACCAAGCTAAGATCAAGAGAAGACAGGGACAAGAAGGGCGTAGGGTGTCTCTTACTGGTGATATACTTGCATGCGGTGGTGATGACGTCCTTGGGGTATTCACTGATCTTAAAGAGGTCAGGCTGACACACATTTCGCAGAGCGTCTGGCACCGCCGTCTCCAGCTGGTCCACCGGCACCTTCCTCAGCGCTCCGTCCACCACTAGTCAAGGGGAAATAATCACTACTCATTACTTTATATTT
>CM065715.1:106652588-106657588 GCA_033310375.1 Conus canariensis | reverse complement strand
CTTGGGGAACGACTAGTGTGTTGCTAACACCGATTATCTTTGAGAACGACTGTGTGTTCTAACACCAATCTGTCTATGAAAGACTAGTGTGTTGCTCACACCAATCTATCTAATAAAGGACTAGTGTGTGCTAACATCGATCTGTCTAATAAAAGGACTACTGTGTTGCTAAAACCAATCTGTCTAATAAAAGGACTACTGTGTTGCTACACAATCAGTCAATAAAAGGACTAGTGTGTTGCTAACACCAATCTGTCTAATAAAAGGACTTGTGTGTTGCTGACACGAATCTGTCATAAAAAGATAGTGTGTTGCTAACACCAGTCTGTCTAATAAAAGGACTAGTGTGTTGCTAGACACAATCAGTCTAATTAAATAAAAAGATGAGTGAGTTGCTAATACCGATCTGTCTAATAAAAGAGTAGTGTGTTGCTAACCAACCTAATCTAATAAAAGGACAGTGAGTTGCTAATCACCGATCTGTCTTGGAAAAGGACGTATGTCGTTCAACAAACAATCTAATAACTCTCAGGGGATCTAACCCATTGTCTTAAAGCACGTAGCTGTACAGGACACAGAATGATGGACCACACCCATGACGATGTGACGGCACAGAGAGACCCACCACCCGCGACCCCCACCCCACCTGGCACCCGCCTCACACACACCGATAACATCTCCAACACCAACAACAACAACATCGCTAACCACTGCTTCCTCCCGGAGCAGGTCAGGAGGTCGCAGGGAAGAGTGAGGATGGAGGGGAGGAGGGGTGGGGGTGGGGGTGGGGGCAAGAGACGAGGTGGCAAGTGAGTAGGGAAAAAGGAATGAAAAGCAGACATTTAGTTTTTATTTACCTTCCCGATCCCGAGAGGGGCGACCGACAGACAGTCAGCACTATTTGCGTCATGATTATGTGCAAGGAGGGTGGGGGTGCTGGTCGGGGGGGTGGGGGGGGGGGGGGGAGACGGGCGGGGTGAGGAAGGGGTGGGAGGGGGGCTGAGTTTGGAGGGGCGGGGAGGGGCGGGGGGAGAGGGGGAACAGACATAACGAATGTGTCTGTTTATTGAGGCCTCAGCCGCTGCCGCCCTCAGTGCAAGCTGGCGGGGGTGGTGGGGGGAGGGGGAGTGTGGGGGGCGGGGAGGTTGAGGAGGGAGAAGAAGGGGGGGGGGGGGAATGGCGGGAAGAAGGCAGGCAGACGACGGGCGATGCAGTGGCTGGGGGATGGAGAGGGAAACAGGGGGGGAGGGGGGGGGGGCAGAGAGAGGGGGTGGGAGGGGGGGGGGAAGGGGGGTGGGAGAGTTTGAGCGACGGTGCCAGACGGGATGCCGGTTTTCGCGCATCTGGGAAAGGAAGAAGAGGGGGGAGGAAGAAGGTGGTGGTGGTGGAGGTGCTGAGACAGGACTTGCGACGGAGCGGCGCCGGGCAGGTGGGGGGTGGCGACAGCGAGACGGCAACCTTCGCCACGGGCCCGTGAGTGACGCCATCCACTTGTGCTGCTGCTGCCGCTGCTGGCGGTGTATGGCGGCGGCGGTGCTGGCATCGGCAGACAGGGGCCCACACCTCTGCCAGACTTGGGTCCTACCTGACAACTCGCTCCCTGCCCTCCTTTCCTCTCTTCACCTTCCTCCCCCCGGCACGCGCTTTCTCAGGTAGGAAGGGGAGTGTGCGTGGGGGGAAGGAAGGGAGGTGGGGGAAGGGGAGGGTGAAGCCAGGGGTTTCCCCCCTCTGTGTGTCCTATCTGCGTCTTCCAGCTGGGCGCCGCTTGTAGGCGCCGTGTTCCCCACGCAGCGACGGAGTCCCTGCCTGCCTGCCTGCCTGCCTGCCCTTATCTCCATACCTGTGGGCTCAGAGGCCTCTGTCGGGAGGAAGAGATTGTTGTCTCAAGGTTCAAACCTTGTTTGTGGCCCAGCCTCTTTGTAGGGGAAGACATGATGAGCGAGAGACGGGCGGGAAAGAATGGTCGACCACATTCTTGAGAGAAGTGCCTGTAGGTGGTGATCTTGCCGACATGTACATTCTTTCTCTCTCTTGGAGCTGTTTCTCTGTGTCTCTTGTGTTTTTCTGTCTTTCATCATCATCATCATCATCCATCATCATCATCATCATCATCATATCATGTCGTCGTCGTCGTCGTCGTCGTCGTCGTCGTCGTCGTCGTCATCGTCGCCGTCGTCGTCGTCGTTATTTTGTTGTTGTCGTCGTCGTCGTCATCATCATCATCATCATCATCATCATCATCATCGCGTCGTCGTCGTCGTCGTCGTATACACACACACACACACACACACACACACACACACACACACACACAATATATATATATATATATATATATATATATATATATATAATAGACTGATAAATTCCAAGGATAAGTAACCGAGCACCGTTCCAGCAACTTACAGAGCAGCTTGGTGTTGCAATGACTGCAAGAAATATTCAATTATAAACAAAGCTTGCTCTTATGTCTTAGATTGAAGAAATAGGGGGAGATAAGCATTCATATCTGCACTGGTAGTTAATTCTGCCTAACTAACAGTATGTGCTTGAGAGGGTGAATGGGGAATAATAAATGCTTCTCAAAATGAGCCTTCAGCAAGCTTATAGTAGTGTCCAAGGGGGAGACAATCTCCAATGGGGAGGAAACTCACTAACATATAACTCCTGGTCAGATACCGGTATTTCGAAACCTGATTGTTTCTCCTCAGTGACACACACACACACACACACACACACACACACACACACACACACACCACACACACACACACACACACACGACACACACACATACACTCACACACACACACACACACACACACACACACACACACACACACACGACACACACACATACACTCACACACACACACACACACACACACACACACACACACACACACACACACACCACACACACACACACACACACTCTTACGTACTCATACATAACCGTTAGCCCCCCTAGTAGTTTTATATGTGGTGACTATTTTGTTTGGTAGGATACAGTGATGATTTATTTCAATCATTTATCCACGTAAACAATTGATTCATTGATGAGTTGTTTCAATCAAATGTCATTGTAATTGAATGATCCATTAACAAGGTATTTCAATCTTTTGTTATTGTAATTAATTGATCCATTGACAGGTTATTTCAATCATTTGCCATCTTGATTAACTTATTGATTGTTGAGTTACTCCAATCCTTCGTCATCTTACTGGGCTGATTCACTAAAAAGTTATTTTGATTGTTGGTCATCGTAATTAAATGCTTCTTTAAATGCATTTCAGTAATTTCTTTTCGTAATGAAGTGATTCATTAATAATTTCAATCCTTTGTCATCGTAATTATCTGATTCATTGGAAAATTACTTCAATCATTTGTCATCTTTATTTAGAGATTCTTTGAAAAGTTAATTGAATCAATTGTCATCGTAATTAATGTGTTCATTGAAAAGTTATTTGAATTGGTTGCGAATTGATCGCCTTCGTAATAAAATGATTCGTTAAAAAGTTATTCGAATCAAGTGTCATCGTGACTAACTGATTGATTGATGAGTTGATTCAGTCATTTGTCTTGCTAATCAACCGATTCACCGATGAATTATTTTAATCCGTTGTCATCTTGATAAACTGATATTGCTTTCACTTCTGTGTGCTAACTCTGTATACAGCCACCACCTGTATGTAATAAAGAATTATGTAAGCACCACTGTGTGTGTAACAAAGCTTTATTTGGGCACCGCCTGTGTGTAATAAAGCTTTATATAGGCACCAAGTGTGTGTAAAAAAACTTTATATAGACACTACCCGTGTGTAATAAAGCTTTATATAGACACCACCTGTGTGTAATAAAGTTTTATATAGGCACCATCTGTGTGTAATAAAGCTTTATACAGGCTGCAGCTGTGTGTAATAAATTTTTACATAGCCACCACCTGTGTGCAATAAACCTTTATTTAGGCACCACCTGTGTGTAATAAAGCTTTATATAGGCACCACCTGTGTGTAATAAAGCTTTATATAGGCACCACCTGTGTGTAATAAAGCTTTATATAGGCACCACCTGTGTGTAATAAAGCTTTATATAGGCACCACCTGTGTGTAATAAAGCTTTATATAGGCACCACCTGTGTGTAATAAAGCTTTATATAGGCACCACCTGTGTGCAATAAAGCTTTATATAGGCACCAACTGTGTGTAACAAAACTTTATATAGACAGTACCAGTGTGTAATAAAGCTTTATATAGACACCACCTGTGTGTAATAAAGCTTTACATAGCCACCACCTGTGTGAAATAAAGCTTTATATAGGCACCACCTGTGTGTAATAAAGCTTTATATAGGCACCTCCTGTGTGTAATAAAGCTTTATATATGCATAACCTGCTTGTAATACAGCTTTATGTAGGCACCACTCTGTGTGTAATACAGCTTTATATAGGCACCATCCTGTGTGTAATACAGCTTTATATAGGCACCACCTGTGTGTAATAAAGCTTTATATAGGCACCATCTGTGTGTAATAAAGCTTTATATAGACACTACCTGTGTATAATAAAGCTTTATATAAGCACCGCCTGTGTATGATAAAGCTTTGTATAGGCACCATCCTGTATGTAATTAAGCTTTATATAGGCACCACCTGCGTGCAATAAAGCTTTATATAGGCACCACCTGCATGCAATAAAGCTTTATATAGGCACGACCTGTGTGTAATAAGCTTTATATAGACACCACCTGTGTGTAGGCACCACCTGTGTGTAATGACACTTTATATAGGCACCGTCTGTGTGTAATAAAACTTTATATACGCACCACCTGTGTGTAATAAACTTGATACGGGCACCACCTATGTGTATTAACGCTTTAGATAGGCACCACCTGTGTATAATAAAGCTTTATATAGACACACACATGTGTAATAAAGCTTTACATAGGCTCTACCTGTGTGTAATAAAGCTTTACATATGCACCACCTGTGTGTAATAAAGC
>CM065715.1:106645088-106647588 GCA_033310375.1 Conus canariensis | reverse complement strand
GTGTGTGTGTGTGTGTGTGTGTGTGTGTGTGTGCTTTTAATTCTTCTTAAGGATTTTTCCCCGACTATCTAATCTGGTATTGTATTCATAATATTCAAACATGCCTGACACATCTTTGAAGATTTTACGGTAGAATGCCAGATCAGTGCTGACAAACGAGTCACTGTTAATTCAACATCTGGCAAATCATCAGTACCATACCTTGATTTTGCAGTTATTGAACGTGTGCAAATCGATAGTGACAAAATTATCCCATTTGTTTTATTATCCACCTGTACATAATCGAGTTTCTGATTCAAAAGAAAAGATCAACACTGATATTTATGTTAGAGAAGGCACTGAATATTCCCAACGACCAACACCTGCACCATCAGATCTGCCAAATCTGTATTCATGCTCGGCAAATGTGAACGTTACTAACAATATTATTCTCAATATTGTCTCTGTGTATTTGCCTAAAGGGCCAAATGACGAAAACACAGAATGGTTACATGCTATAGAAAACACTACTGAAAAATGGCTTTTGCTGGTGATTTTAATGCCCACTCTCGATATTGGGAAAAAGGTTGCTCTTCCATAGCTAACAATCGTTTTGTTGAAAACGTGGTCGACTCCACATTGTACTTGCTAGATGAGGGAAGCATAACTAGAATTCCAGATATTCCTTCTCACAGAGCAAGCGTCATAGACTTTTTTTTTTATTTTTATTATTTCTCCCCAGTTAGCCTTTGCCTACAAATGGCAGACTTTTGAGGACACACTCGGAAGTGATCATCTGCCAGTCACAACGACGATCAATGAAACACACGACGTCCGAGACTTACCAAAGACAAAATACCTGAATATGATTATAAATTCGACAAATGTGCGAAAAAAAGTACTACGACTGAAGTGTGTTCACAACAATTAATCATATCCTTCACTTTATAAGAGAGTCATCAAATGTTAAAACAAATGGCTTGGTGTGTGTGTGTGTGTGTGTGTGTGTGTGTGTGTGTGTGTGTGTGTGATTCTTCTCCATGTGTAACGGGGACATCGCGGATTTAAATCACTGGATACGTCGTTGACATCTAAACTTTCAATCATGTTTTGAACTACTTCTTTCCCTTTGGGATTATTTAAGCGTTTAGAGAGAGAGAGAGAGAGAGAGAGAGAGAGAGAGAGAGAGAGAGAGAGAGAGGTGTCATCATTTGTTGTTTTCGCTCAAGAAACATAGTAGTTCACCAGCTGTTGGTCTGGCAAACGAACCATAAGCGTCATTCAGCTTTAAGCTCAGACCACATACAAGTCTTTACAGGCCATGATCAGTCTGTGTGAGCTAAACCACTTTACAGAATGGTCCACACCGAGGTAAGGGACAGGGGAAAGTCACAGTGAAGACGGATTTGGTCTGCTTGTTCTTTACAGGGGTACTCGCACGACTTTCAGGTCGTTCACTATTTGGTCCACCACGCCAGCTTACAAGATGACATATTTCCAATGCAGCATCTGTGTGTGTGTGTGTTGGGGGTGTGTGTGTGTGTGTGTGTGTGTGTGTGTGTACATACACATAGACATATCTCTCTATCTATATGCCTGCTTGTCTGTCTGTCTGTCCGTCTGTGTATATATATCTGTCTCATTATCTGTTTCTCTGTCTACCTATTATGTATCTAGATCTGAAGTTGTAGATAACAAACACGTAGGGCCGTACTTTGCGGCAGTTAACTAGTGCTAGGGACAGGGAAAGAGAGGGAAGACCAACAACGGAATTCTGTGTGGTATCAATGATGGAACGGAAGATGAGATACAAACAAAACATGCCATTCTCAGTTGTGAAAATGATGGAACGGATGGTAAAATGAGGGGTAAGGGTAATGCTGCTTATAATCCAGCCGACCGCAAAGGGCCATGTCCGGGCTGTCACCGCGTTGATGTCAACTCACAAGTCACTAGAAACAAAACAAAACAAAACAAAACAAAAACCCTCATTCACACCTTCTAAAAAGAAACCAGAAATTTTGTTAAAAATCTTTCTTCTGTAAAATCTTAGATTAGATGAAAAATGTTGATCTCTCTCAGATAACATTCATTCTCTGTTGTAAAAATGTTGCAACGGAAGACAAAATGAAGAAAAAATATGCAATGTCTGTTGTAAAAATGTTGGAACGAAAGAAGAGGGAAAAAAGGCATTTTCTGTTGTAAAAATGATGGAACGGAAGATAAAATCAGGAAAATAAGACATTCTCTGTCGTAGAAACATTGGAACGGAAGATAATATGAGGAAAGCACTTTCTCTTTCGTAGAAATGTTGGAACGGAAGATAAAATGAGGAAAAAGACATTCTCCGTCACAGAAATATTGGAACGGAAGATAAAATGAGGAATAAAAGCATTCACCATCGTGAAACTGTTGGAACGGAAGATGAAATGAAGAAAAAAGCATTCTCTGTTGAATAAATGTTGGAACGGATGATAAAATGAGGAAAAAAAGGCATGTTCTGTTGGAAAAATGTTGGAAC
>CM065715.1:106625088-106630088 GCA_033310375.1 Conus canariensis | reverse complement strand
CCCTGGCTATGTAAAAAAAATCATTAAATGTGAAGAAGATGATTTTATCCTGGAATTTGTGGTCATTAAATTAGTCCACTGCCATATGTCAGCAAAAATAGCAGAATGATGCATGACTGGTGTGCTCCTTGTGTTTCTACACTATTGATAGGGCACAAGGATTTTGGAATAAAACGTCTAGCAGACAACAGGTTAAAAATGAAGGGCCAGGTGGATAGTGCTTGCACATGTGACGTGAACAATGCCATCCTCTACAACCTCCCCTCTTCTACTCCCCCTCTCCCCCCTCTCTCTCTCTTTGTCTTACAAACTGCAATTAAGGTTACCAGTCTTCATCATTTTTCAGTCTCTGCTCTCACCCCTCGACCCCCTCTTCCTCTCACACTCTTCCTTTGGTCTGTTGGGCTTACGTTTGATGTGACTGTGAGAGGCGCACGGCTCTGTCAGCAATGGGATGGAGAACTTTGACATAACAGTAGAGTGAGTCGTCAACCATGCACTCTTTGTGACCTTTTTTTTTATCTGATCATGCAGCGACCAATCGTGGACGGGGGAAAGGACTCCCTTGTCCTCCTACCCTCTACTTCAGAGAAGCTGCTAAACCTTCCCCATCTCCCTGTCTCAAAGGTGCAGGCAGAGTAGCTTTTTCATCAACATAAAGGCTAAACATGTTGCCAACGTCTGAGAGATTGTCTTCTCGAAGCATCTACATATTTTCCAACTCTGCAGGTGGTGGGGGATGGCTGTCCCATTCCAGATCATCCCTCCCCTTCTGATTACACCCCACCTCTTTTCTATAATGATACGATTAAGTGTTATGTTTCTCTGAAAGCCTGTCAATCACAGAGGCATCAGAGACCAGGTGTGTAGCTCAGCACACTAAAAGGGGAACCCAAGTCTCTTCATTTCACTGCTCCACCAAAGGCTGTGAGACTGATCACCAACAGTGAGCCACCAAAGGCTGTTAGACTGATCACCAACAGTGAGCCATGATCACCAACAGTGAACCATGACCACCAACAGTGAACCATGATCACCACCAGTGAACCACCAAAGGCTGTTAGACTGATCACCAACAGTGAACCACCAAAGGCTGTTAGACTGATCACAACAGTGAGCCATGATCACCAACAGTGAACCATGACCACCAACAGTGAACCATGACCACCAACAGTGAACCATGACCACCAACAGTGAACCATGATCACCACCAGTGAACCACCAAAGGCTGTTAGACTGACACCAACAGTGACCATGACCACCAACAGTGAACCATGACCACCAACAGTGAACCATGCATCACCACCAGTGAACCACCAAAGGCTGTAAGACTGATCACCACCAGTGAACCACCAAAGGCTGTTAGACTGACCACCAACAGTGAACCATGATCACCAACAGTGAGCCATGATCACCACCAGTGAACCACCAAGGCTGTAAGACTGATCACCAACAGTGAACCACCAAAGGCTGTAAGACTGATCACCAACAGTGAACCACCAAAGGCTGTTAGACTGATCACCAACAGTGAACCACCAAAGGCTGTTAGACTGATCACCCACAGTGAACCACCAAAGGCTGTAAGACTGATCACCAACAGTGAACCATGATCACCACCAGTGAACCATGATCACCAACAGTGAACCACCAAAGGCTGTTAGACTGACCACCAACAGTGAACCACCAAAGGCTGTTAGACTGATCACCAACAGTGAACCACCAAAGGCTGTTAGACAGATCACCAACAGTGAACCACCAAAGGCTGTTAGACTGATCACCAACAGTGAGCCACCAAAGGCTGTTAGACTGATCACCAACAGTGAACCATGATCACCACCAGTGAACCATGATCACCAACAGTGAACCACCAAAGGCTGTTAGACTGATCACCAACAGTGAGCCACCAAAGGCTGTTAGACTGATCACCAACAGTGAACCATGATCACCACCAGTGAACCATGATCACCAACAGTGAACCACCAAAGGCTGTTAGACTGACCACCAACAGTGAACCATGATCACCACCAGTGAACCATGACCACCAACAGTGAACCACCAAAGGCTGTTAGACTGATCACCAACAGTGAGCCACCAAAGGCTGTTAGACTGATCACCAACAGTGAACCATGATCACCACCAGTGAACCATGATCACAACAGTGAGCCACCAAAGGCTGTTAGACTGATCACCCACAGTGAACCACCAAAGGCTGTTAGACTGATCACCCACAGTGAACCACCAAAGGCTGTTAGACTGATCACCAACAATGAACCACCAAAGGCTGTTAGACTGATCACCAACAGTGAACCATGATCACCAACAGTGAACCATGATCACCACCAGTGAACCACCAAAGGCTGTTAGACTGATCACCCACAGTGAACCACCAAAGGCTGTTAGACTGATCACCCACAGTGAACCACCAAAGGCTGTTAGACTGATCACCAACAGTGAACCACCAAAGGCTGTTAGACTGACCACCAACAGTGAACCAACAAAGGCTGTAAGACTAATCACCAACAGTGAACCATGATCACCCACAGTGAACCATGATCACCAACAGTGAACCATGATCACCCACAGTGAACCATGATCACCAACAGTGAACCATGATCACCCACAGTGAACCATGATCACCCACAGTGAACCATGATCACCAACAGTGAACCACCAAAGGCTGTTAGACTGATCACCAACAGTGAACCATGATCACCACCAGTGAACCATGACCACCAACAGTGAACCATGACCACCAACAGTGAACCACCAAAGGCTGTAAGACTGATCACCAACAGTGAACCACCAAAGGCTGTAAGACTGACCACCAACAGTGAACCATGACCACCAACAGTGAACCACCAAAGGCTGTAAGACTGATCACCAACAGTGAACCACCAAAGGCTGTTAGACTGATCACCAACAGTGAACCATGATCACCACCAGTGAACCATGACCACCAACAGTGAACCAACAAAGGCTGTTAGACTGATCACCAACAGTGAACCATGATCACCACCAGTGAACCATGACCACCAACAGTGAACCATGACCACCAACAGTGAGCCACCAAAGGCTGTTAGACTGATCACCAACAGTGAACCATGATCACCACCAGTGAACCATGACCACCCACAGTGAACCACCAAAGGCTGTTAGACTGATCACCAACAGTGAACCACCAAAGGCTGTTAGACTGATCACCCACAGTGAACCATGATCACCACCAGTGAACCACCAAAGGCTGTAAGACTGATCACCAACAGTGAACCACCAAAGGCTGTTAGACTGATCACCCACAGTGAACCACCAAAGGCTGTAAGACTGATCACCCACAGTGAACCACCAAAGGCTGTAAGACTGATCACCAACAGTGAACCACCAAAGGCTGTTAGACTGATCACCCACAGTGAACCACCAAAGGCTGTTAGACTGACCACCAACAGTGAGCCACCAAAGGCTGTTAGACTGACCACCAACAGTGAGCCACCAAAGGCTGTAAGACTGACCACCAACAGTGAACCACCAAAGGCTGTTAGACTGATCACCACCAGTGAACCATGACCACCAACAGTGAACCACCAAAGGCTGTTAGACTGATCACCAACAGTGAACCACCAAAGGCTGTTAGACTGATCACCAACAGTGAACCACCAAAGAAAACAGGTGTATAACAGACTGGGGAACGCTCATCTCTCCTCCTCTGAGATCTGTGTAAGGTTTCACCGATCAGCCCAGAAGAACTGTAAGTTGAAAACTACGTTTCTAAGTCTTGAGATTACGGATTGCTTGCATGCATGCCATATGTTTTAACATTGTAACTTTTTACCACAACTTGGTAAAAACTATCAAGGTGCTTAACGTTCTATGTTAACAATATGACTTTTTGCCAATATTCAATACCATCTGTTAAGATGAGCACTGCATGTGATTTTCTGACAGGATGACAGTCGGCCCATACTGGGTCAACACTGTTAAGGTGATTATGAATACTATTGATTGTCTTAATGCTTTGTAGTAGGTGACTCTAATCAGCATGTCTACTTGGGCTAAATGTATTCTAAGCTACTTCAGCTAAGTTTGTAACAACAAAAAAAAAAAAACAAAAAAAAAACAACAACAAAAAAAAACAACCGAAGATTTGTTTGCATTCCATTGCTTAGCATGTTATTACAGTCTCGTACCACTGGTAAAAATCCACTAAAATCTGAGTGAAGAATTAAAGTAGATACTGACAATTATGGCAGATATATCTATGCTAGACTAATCATTTGCTGGCTGAGATCTGACGACACATTTACTGAAAGCCGGAAGGCAAGTGTAAGAACTGACCAAACTGGACTCTCAGCGACTTAACTAGAAACCAGGTTGTGTCTTGTGACCAGATCCTGGGTCCCTGGTCTGCCTGCTACTGGCCCAGCACAGCAGTGGACACGGATCAGCCTGCTTAAAGTGAAGGTAGACCAGTCACCAGCAACCAGAGAGAGAGAGAGAGAGAGAGAGAGAGAGAGAGAGAGAGAGAGAGAGAGAGAGAGAGAGAGAGAGAGAGAGAGAGAGAGATCCACACACCTCTCCAACTAACCAGCCAAGTAACCAAGGTGGACTCCAACCTAACTCATCCAGAACTTCCCCTTTGTTCACGATGAGATCACATGGGAAGGAAATCAGCTCGAACAAAGACTGTTTTGACTGAAGTTGTATTGATTTGTATATTTTACCCTTGTATACACAGGTAAAGTGGATGTGTGAAAATACGCTTGTGTCAGTTCTTCGTTGATCATTCATTAGTTCATGTTTGAACTCACCGCTAATTCTGTCACTTGGAGCTACAAGCACTTTTAAGTGTATAAGCTTAAGGAGAATTATTTGGAGCCACTCTTGAGTATCTTTTAACAGTCTCGAGGAAAATTAAAATTTCTCTCGATGACTAGTACCAGAAAGTTGCTCCTTCAATTACTAGTAAGAGAGAGGGTGGAGGTGAAGTTTCAACACACAACTACTCT
>CM065715.1:106592588-106612588 GCA_033310375.1 Conus canariensis | reverse complement strand
CACTTGTCATCCCATGATTGTCTTCATAGCTAACGACAGTAAATCACTTGTCATCCCATGATTGTCTTCATAGCTAACGACAGTAAATTACTTGTCATCCCATGACTGTCTTCATTGCTAACGACAGTAAATCACTTGTCATGACTGTCTTCATAGCTAGCGACAATAAATCACTTGTCATCCCATGACTGTCTTCATAGCTAACGACAATAAATCACTTGTCATGACTGTCTTCATAGCTAACGACAGTAAATCACTTGTCATCCCATTGATTGTCTTCATAGCTAACGACAATAAATCACTTGTTATCACATGACTGTCTTCATAGCTAACGACAATAAATCACTAGTCATCCCATGATTGTCTTCACAGCTAACGACAATAAATTACTTGTCATCCCATGATTGTCTTCATAGCTATCGACAATAAATCACTTGTCATCCCATGATTGTCTCCATAGCTAACGACAGTAAATCACTTGTCATCCATGATTGTCTCCATAGCTAACGACAGTAAATCACTTGTCATGACATGACTATCTTCATAGCTAGCGACAATAAATCACTTGTCATCACATGACTATCTTCATAGCTAACGACAATAAATCACTTGTCACCCCATGACTGTCTTCATAGCTAACGACAGTAAATCACTTGTCATGACTGTCTTCATAGCTAGCGACAATAAATCACTTGTCATCCCATGACTGTCTTCATAGCTAACGACAGTAAACCACTTGTCATGACTGTCTTCATAGCTAACGACAGTAAATCACTTGTCATCCCATTGATTGTCTTCATAGCTAACGACAATAAATCACTTGTTATCACATGATTGTCTTCATAGCTAACGACAATAAATCACTTGTTATCACATGATTGTCTTCATAGCTAATGACAGTAAATCACTTGTCATGACATGACTGTCTTCATAGCTAACGACAATAAATCACTTGTCATCACATGACTATCTTCATAGCTAACGACAATAAATCACTTGTCACCCCATGACTGTCTTCATAGCTAACGACAGTAAATCACTTGTCATGACTGTCTTCATAGCTAACAACAGTAAATCACTTGTTATGACTGTCTTCATAGCTAGCGACAGTAAATCACTTGTCATCCCATGACTGTCTTCATAGCTTACGACAGTAAATCACTTGTCATGACTGTCTTCATAGCTAGCGACAATAAATCACTTGTCATCCCATGACTGTCTTCATAGTTAACGACAGTAAATCACTTGTCATGACTGTCTTCATAGCTAACGACAGTAAATCACTTGTCATCCCATTGATTGTCTTCATAGCTAACGACAATAAATCACTTGTTATCACATGATTGTCTTCATAGCTAACGACAATAAATCACTTGTTATCACATGATTGTCTTCATAGCTAACGACAGTAAATTTACTTGTCATGACATGACTGTCTTCATAGCTAACGACAATAAATCACTTGTCATCACATGACTATCTTCATAGCTAACGACAATAAATCACTTGTCACCCATGACTGTCTTCATAGCTAACGACAGTAAATCACTTGTCATGACTGTCTTCATAGCTAACAACAGTAAATCACTTGTTATGACTGTCTTCATAGCTAGCGACAGTAAATCACTTGTCATCCCATGACTGTCTTCATAGCTTACGACAGTAAATCACTTGTCATGACTGTCTTCATAGCTAGCGACATAAATCACTTGTCATCCCATGACTGTCTTCATAGCTAACGACAGTAAATCACTTGTCATGACTGTCTTCATAGCTAATGACAGTAAATCACTTGTCATCCCATTGATTGTCTTCATAGCTAACGACAATAAATCACTTGTTATCACATGATTGTCTTCATAGCTAACGACAATAAATCACTTGTCAACCCATGATTGTGTTAATAGCTAATGACAGCAAATCACTTGTTCATCCCATGATTGTCTTCATAGCTAACGACAATAAATCACTTGTCATTCCATGATAGTCTTTCATAGCTAACGACAATAAATCACTTGTCATGACATGACTGCCTTCATAGCTAACGACAATAAATCATTTGTCATCCCATGACTGTCGTCATAGCTAACAACAGTAAATCACTTGTCATCCCATGATTGTCTTCATAGCTAACGACAATAAATCACTTGTCATCCATGACTGTCTTCATTGCTAACGACAGTAAATCACTTGTCATCCCATGACTGTCTTCATAGCTAGCGACAATAAATCACTTGTCATCTTATGACTGTCTTCATAGCTAACGACAATAAATCATTTGTCATCCATGACTGTCTACATAGCTAACGACAGTAAATCACTTGTCATCCCATGATTGTCTTCATAGCTAGCGACAATAAATCACTTGTCATCTTATGACTGTCTTCATAGCTAACGACAATAAATCACTTGTCATCCCACGACTGTCTTCATAGCTAACGACAATTAATCACTTGTCATCCCATGACTGTCTTCAGAGCTAACGACAATAAATTACTTGTCATCACATGATAGTCTTCATAGCTAACGACAATAAATCACTTGTCATCATGATAGTCTTCATAGCTAGCGACAATAAATCACTTGTCATCATGATAGTCTTCATAGCTAACGACAATAAATCATTTGTTATCCCATGATTGTCTTCATAGCTAACAACAATAAATCACATGTCATCCCATGACTGTCTTCATAGCTAACGACAATAAATCACTTGTCATGCCATGACTGTCTTCATAGCTAACGACAGTAAATCACTTGTTATCCTATGATTGTCTTCATTGCTAACGACAGTAAATCACTTGTCATCTGATGACAGTCTTCATAGCTAGCGACAGTAAATCATTTGTCATCCCATGACTGTCTTCATAGCTAACGACAATAAATCACTTGTCATGTCATGACTGTCTTCATGGCTAATGACAGTAAATCACTTGTCATCCCATGACTGTCTTCATGGCTAATGACAGTAAATCCATGTCATCGCATGATAGTCTTTCATAGCTAATGACAATAAATCACTTGTCATCCCATGACTGTCTTCATGGCTAATGACAGTAAATCACATGTCATCGCATGATAGTCTTTCATAGCTAATGACAATAAATCACTTGTCATCCCATGACTGTCTTCATGGCTAACGACAATAAATCACTTGTCATCACATGATAGTCTTCATAGCCAGCGACGTCACCATGACAGTCTTCATAGCTAACGACAGTAAATCACTTGTCATCACATGATTGTCTTCATAGCTAATGGCAGTAAATCACTCGTCATCGCATGATAGTCTTTACAGCTAGTGACAGCAAATCACTTGTCATGACATGACAGTCTTCATAGCTAACGATAGGAAATCACTTGTCATCATTATAGTCTTCATAGCTAACGGAAATCACTTGTCATCATTATAGTCTTTATAGCTAACGATAGGAAATCACTTATCATCACACGATAGTCCTCATAGCTAATGGCAATTAGACACGTTTTCATTACACTTTAGTTCACTTAGCTGACGACAAGTCATTTTATATCAAATGATTGTATACATAGTTGATGACTATAAGTCACTTTACATCAGATGATTGTACACATAGCTGATGACTATAAGTCACTTTACATCAGATGATTGTACACATAGCTGATGACTATAAGTCACTTTACATCAGATGATTGTACACATAGCTGATGACTATAAGTCACTTTACATCAGATGATTGTACACAGCTGATGACTATAAGTCATTTTATATGAGATGATTGTACACAGAGCTGATGACTATGAGTCACATCACATTATGAGACAGTCCCCTGGATGATCACTTCCCATTCATCTGTCAGGTGACAGTAAGAATCAGGTTCTTTTTGTTTTCAGGTCCAAGTTATAATTCAGGTTCCACTTATAAATAATAAATCATTATTATCAATAGTTAGGTCCTAGTCATTAGTTAGGTCCCAATCATAAATCAGATCCCATTCATTAGTTAGGTCCCAGTCATTTGATTAGGTGCCATTCAAAAGTCCATTGCCGTTGGAACCTGGAGGAGGGGACGGGGGAGGGGGGAAGGGGCCGGACAGGGGAGGGAGGTGAACGAGTGAGTCGCCTCCCCCCCCCCTCATTCCGGAAAAAAATCAGGGAGGGAGAAAGTTTCTTCTTCCTATCCCCACCCCCATCCCATCGTCCTCTCTCGATCTGCACCTGAGAGTGCCTGCAACATCGATCACCATGAAAAGGATCGGGCAAAAGCCTGGCTTAGCAGCCCCCCCCCCCTCCCCCGCGCCCACCTACTTTGTCTGGATGTCAGTGACCAGCGCTTGCACGTACAGAATGAAGAACTATCAGCCCTCAACAATGACAGGGAACAGACTCTAACATTGCATGCTGTACCAAGGAGTTCCAAGAGGAAACAGAGAAGATGGTCTGCAAGGAAGTCGAAGGGGAAGGGAGTTGGGGGGGGGGGGGGGGGGGAGATGGGGGAGGGTGAATTGGGTTTGGGGGGGGATCTAAGGTGCCTCTCCTTCCCTCATACTTCCTTCGCATAATTATCATCTTCTTTAAATCGTGATATATTTCTGCACGCATATTTAGTGAATAGGCGCCATCTTATCTTCCAGTTCACCTTAACGTAATTTGACCGTCAGCATCTCTAACTCTCCTAATTCGGTCGTTGGCCCTACACCCTACCCGGGCCTTAATGGCCCCTGGAATAGCCTTAATTGGGACGCTCTCTTTCCCCCCCCCCTCTCTCTCTCTCTCTCTCACACACACACACACACACACACACACACACACACACACACACACACACACACACACACACATTTGCAACTTCTATGTATGAGCATAGTTTCTTCGAATAAAATTTCTGTCACAACCTTTATATAGGAGCCATATTTCCGTTGGAATCTTTACCTTTAACTCTGATTTCTGCTTTCCCCTCCTCCCCCTCCTCTCCTGGGCTTGAAAATCCTCTTACCTACTGAGGTGAGGTCCCGGTCCCAATCATAATTTTGTCAAGTCCATTTATAAGTCAAGTTCCATTCGTAAGTCAAGTCTATCTGTAAGTCAGGTCCCAGTCATAGGTCAAGTCCATTCATAAATCAGGTCCCATTCATAAGTTGAGTCCATTGATAAGTAAGGCCCCTTTTAAAAAAGTCAAATCCTATGCATAAGTCAGGACCCATTCATAAGTCAAGCCAATCCATAAGTCAGTCAGGTCCAGTTCGTAAGTCAGGTCCATTCATGTCAGTCAGGTCCCATTCATAAGTCAAGTCTTTTCGTAAGTCAGGTCCCATTAATTAGTCATGTTCGATTCATAAGTCAGGTTCAGTTAATGATTTGTCTCATTTATGCCATGTCTCATTCGTATGTCAGGGCCCATTCTTACCTCAAGTTGCATTTATCAGTCAGTCGGGTTCCAGTCATAAGTCAAGCTCACTTATAAGTCAGGTCCCATTAATCAGTCACGTTTCATTCATAAGTCAGGTCCCATTAATTATTCACGTTTCATTCATAAGTCAGGTCCCATTAATTAGTCATGTTTTATTCATAAGTCAGGTCCCATTAATTGTTCACGTTTCATTCATAAGTCAGGTCCCATTAATTAGTCATGTTTCATTCATAAGTCAGGCCCCATTAATCAGTCATGTTTGTTTCATTCATAAGTCAGGTCCCATTAATTATTCATTTTCCATTCATAAGCCAGATCCCATGAAGTTCCCTCCATAAGTCATGTCACATTCATAAAACGGTTCCATTCATTAGTCAAGTCTCAGCTAAAGTCAGGACACACTCAGAAGTCGGATGCCACTCACATGTCAGCAATGTCTCACTTGTAATCATTTAGGTCAGATCCATCAATCAGGTCCCCTTAATAACTCACATCCCATTCAGTAAAAGATCACACATATGGTAAAGATCAGACATATTGACAGTAAAGATCAGACATACTGACAGTAAAGATCAGACATACTGATAGTAAAGATCAGACGTACTGACAGTAAAGATCAGACATACTGACAGTAAAGATCAGACATACTGATAGTAAAGTTCAGACGTACAGTAAAGATCAGACATACAGTAAAGATCAGACATACGGTAAAGATCAGACACACAGAAAAGATCAGACATACATACAGTAAAAATCAGACATACTGACCGTAAAGATCAGACATACAGAAAAGATCAGAAATACAGTAAAGATCAGACATACAATAAAGATCAGACATACAGTAAAGATCAGCATAAAACCCTACTGACAGTAAAGATCAGACATACAGTAAAGATCAGACATACTGACAGTAAAGATCAGACATACTGACAGTAAAGATCAGACATACAGTAAAGATCAGACATACAGTAAAGATCAGACATACTGACAGTAAAGATCAGACATACTGACAGTAAAGATCAGACATTCAGTAAAGATCAGACACACAGAAAAGATCAGACATACAGTAAAGATCAGACGTACAGAAGAGATCAGACATACATACAGTAAAGATCAGACATACAGTAAAGATCAGACATACAGTAAAGATCAGACATACATATAGTAAAGATCAGACAACAAGAAAGATCAGACATACAGTAAAGATCAGACATACAGTAAAGATCAGACGTACAGAAGAGATCAGACATACATACAGTAAAGATCAGACATACAGTAAAGATCAGACATACAGTAAAGATCAGACATACAGTAAAGATCAGACATACAGTAAAGATCAGACATACATAATAGTAAAGATCAGACATACAGTAAAGATCAGATAAGACAAAGATCAGACATACAGTAAAGATCAGAACATACAGTAAAGATCAGACATACATATAGTAAAGATCAGACATACAGTAAAGATCAGACATACAGTAAAGATCAGGAGACATACAGTAAAGATCAGACATACACAGTAAAGATCAGACAACAATTAAGATCAGACATACAGTAAAGATCAGAGAGTAAAATCAGACATACAGTAAAGATCAGACATACAGTAAAGATCAGACATACATATAGTAAAGATCAGACATACAGTAAAGATCAGATACTATTGACAGTGAAGATCACACATACAGTAAAGATCAGACATACAGTAAAGATCAGACATACATACAGTAAAGATCAGACATACAGTAAAGATCAGACATACAGTAAAGATCAGAGAGACATACAGTAAGATCAGACATACATACAGTAAAGATCAGACATACACAGTAAAGATCAGACATACAGTAAAGATCAGTATATGACAGTAAAGATCATACATACAGTAAAGATCAGACATAACATACAGTAAAGATCAGACATACGTAAAGATCAACATACAGTAAAGATCAGACATACAGTAAAGGATCAGACATACATACAGTAAAGATCAGAGACATACAGTAAAGATCAGACATACAGTAAAGATCAGACATACATAAAGATCAGACATAGAAAGATCAGACATACAGTAAAGATCAGACATACAGTAAAGATCAGACATAGAATACGTAAGATCAGACATACAGTAAAGATCAGACATACAGTAAAGATCAGGAAATACAGTAAAGATCAGACATACTGACAGCAAAGATAGACATACAGAAAGATCAGACATACAGTAAAGACAGACAATATCAGTAAAGACCAGACATACTGACAGAAAGATCAGACATACAACAGTAAAGATCAGACATACTGACAGCAAAGACAGACATACAGTAAGATCAGACATTGACAGTAAAGATCAGACATATGACAGGAAAGACAGACATAGAGTAAAGACCAGACATACGTAAAAGACAGACATACGACAGAAAGACCAGACATACAGACAGTAAAGACCAGACATACGACAGAAAGACCAGACATACTACAGAAAGATCAGACATACTGACAGGAAAGATCAGACATAGTGACAGAAAAAGACATAGAGTATAGATCAGACAACAGTAAAACAGACATACTGATCGAAAGACCAGACATACTGACAGGAAAGACCAGACATACAGACAGTAAAGACCAGACATACTGACGAAGAACCAGACATACTGACAGGAAAGAATCAGACATACTGACAGGAAAGACCAGACATACTGACAGGAAAGACCAGACATACAGTAGAAAACCAGACATACTGATAGAAAGACCAGACATACAGACAGAAAGACAGACATACAGAAGTAAAGACCAGAGATACTGACAGTAAAGACCAGACATACAGACAGGAAAGATCAGACATACTGACAGGAAAGACCAGAATACTGACAGGAAAGATCAGACACAGACAGTAAAGACCAGCATACAGACAGAGAAGACCAGACATACTGACAGGAAAGACCAGACATACAGACAGAAAAGACCAGACATACGCAGGAAAAACCGACATACAGACAGGAAAGACCAGACATTACACAGGAAAGACCAGACATACAGACAGAAAAGACCAGACATACTAGGAGGAAAAACCAGACATACAGCAGAAAGACCAGAATACAGCAGGAAAGACCAGACATACAGACAGAAGACCAACATACAGCAGAAAGATCAGACATACAGACAGAAAGACAGACATACTGACAGGAAAGTACCACATACTGACAGGAAAGATCAGACATACCAGTAAAGATCCAGACATACAGACAGGAAAGACCAGACATACTGACAGGACAGACCAGACATACTGACAGGAAAGACCAGACATACAGGCAGGAAAGACCAGACATACAGACAGCAAAGACCAGACATACAGACAGGAAAGACCAGACATACTGACAGGAAAGACCAGACATACTGACAGCAAAGTCCAGACATATTGACAGAAAAGACCAGACATAGTGACAGGAAAGACCAGACATACAGACAGCAAAGTCCAGACATACTGAGAGGAAAGACCAGACATACCGACAGCAAAGTCCAGACATATTGACAGAAAAGACCAGATATAGTGACAGGAAAGACCAGACGTACAGACAGGAAAGACCAGACATACTGACAGGAAAGACCAGACATACTGACAGGAAAGACCAGACATACTGACAGGAAAGACCAGACATACTGACAGCTACAGGAAAGATCAGACATACAGACAGTAAAAACCAGACATACTGACAGGAAAGACCAGACATACTGACAGGAATGACCAGACATACAGACAGTAAAGACCAGACATACTGATAGGAAAGACCAGACATACAGACAGTAAAGACCAGACATACTGACAGGAAAGCTCAGAGGAGTGACAGAGGAGATCAAACGGCTGACGTTGAAGACGGTTCTCGCCGATGCCGCCCTGATGGTGCAGAGGACGCGGCACACACACACACACACACACACACACACACACACACACACACACACACACACACACCACGCACGCACGCACGCACGCACGCACGCACACACACACACACACGATGCCAGACCACCGTCAGGCAGACAGACGGACAGACAGACATCACTAATTACCCTCCCATCTCCTCCGCTTTCGGCAGACTGCCTGTCGCCGTCTGGACGCCTCCTCACGGTTTTAAACAGAACCATCGGCATTCCTTTTCACACCCAGACCGCCGCGCAGTCGTGTTCCCCCACCCCTCCATCCCTTCCTCCCTTCCGCCCTCCCCAGACTCTCTCATCGCATCTCACCCCTTCGACGTTCAACTCCACCCTCAACCACGGCGGCGGCAAGATAATCTGTTTGTTCATCTTCTGTCTGATCCCGACTATCATCCGCTCTCAACACACAGACACAGACACACAGACACGCACGCACGCACGAACGCACGCACGCGCGCGCGCACACGCACAGGACCGCGCGTACAGAGAGAGAGAGAGAGAGAGAGAGAGAGAGAGAGAGAGAGAGAGAGAGAGAGAGAGAGAGAGACAGGACAGACAGACAGGCAGACAGACAGAGACAGACAGACAGACAGGCAGACAACAAAAACAGAGAGAGAGTGAAGAAGAGAGAAGAGAGAGAGAGAGAGAGAGGAGAGAGAGAGAGAGAGACCACACACACATGCGAATGCACGCACGCACGCACGCACACAGACAGACAGACACAAGCACAAACACACCACACCACACTACACACAAACAAAACACACGCACATATACGAGTAGCCACATACGCACACACATATACGGGCGCACAACACACACACACACACACAACCGCGCGCGCGCGCGCGCGCGCGCACATACAAATATGTACACACACACACACACACACACACACACACACACACCACACACACACACACACAATGCGCGCGCGCGAATACTCACACATACATAAAACACACACCCACAAATACAGAAACACATACGCGCATACAAGCAAAAGCGCGCACATGTTGACACACAAACACAAAAAGCAAACAAACAAACAACACGCACTCACACACACGTAAACAGTTACATACACACACTGGCACACAACACACACACACACACACACACACACACACACACACACACCACACACACAGCACACGCACGGACGCACGCTTGCTCTCGCACACACACACACACACACACACACACACACACACAACACACACACACACACACACACACACACCCGCGCGCGTGCACCACACCATACACAAATAAAACGCCCCCCCCCTCCCCCCCCACCCCCCCACACACATATGGGTAGCTACAGACGCACACACACACACACACACACACACACACACACACACACACACACACCGCGCGCGCGCGTGCACCACACCATACACAAATAAAACGCCCCCCCCCCCCCCCACACACACATATAGTAGCTACAGACCACCACAACGGGCACACACACACACACCACACACACTCAGTACGGCCACACACACACACACACACACACACACACACGCACACACACACACACACACCACACACAACACACACACACACACAAGCGCGCGCTCGAATACTCACACATACATACAAAAAGCACCAACACAAATACAGAAACACATACGCGCACACAAACAAAAACGCATACATGTGACACACAAACACAAAAAGATAAACAAACAAACAAGCACACACACACACGCACCACACACCACACACACACACCACACACCACACACACACACACACACACACACACACACACACGCACGCACGCACGCACGCACGCACGCCGACCCCACACACCAACACACACAACACACACACGTGCGCACGCGCGCGCGGCATGCGCACTACATACATATACACACACATACACATGCAGCGCATCCCCCCCCCCCCTCCCCTGCCACACACACACACACGCGCGCGCGCGCGCGCGCGCACGCGCTCGCACGCAAACACACACACACACACACACACACACACACACACACACACACACACACACACACACACACACACACACACACAGAGGACGTAGTGGAACTATTCTAAGGTATAAGAAACATGTCAGAACTATTCTACAATATACCAGATGCATTATAACTCTTACAACACACACACAGAGAGTAGAACTAGTCTACAGCATTTAAGAGACAAGTGGAACTATTCCATAGCTGAAAAGAGACATTCTGGAACTGTGATATGGTATAAAAAAAAAAAAAAGAACACACACATTGGAACTATTATAGCGTGAAGGCGATAATCACTGCAAATATTCTATTTGTATGAAAGAGGCACATGGGAGTATTCCATCGCATAAATGAGGTATCAAAACTAGTCTACAGAATAAGAAAGACATTGCAATTATTCCGCAGTGTGACAGCAAGAGACAGAACTGTTCTACAATACAGGAGATAAATGTTGGGCTGTTTTACAGTTTACGAGAGAACAAGTGGTAGTGCTTCTCAGCATAAGAGAGAAACCATGGCATGGTAAAATGATAGATAGAAAAATATTGCACAGGATGAGATATTGGAACTATTCTACAGTATAAAAAGACACATTGGAACTATGCTATGGTATATCAGAAACCCGTTAGAATTATTCGACAAAAGAAGACGGACACATTGGAACTATTCTATGGAATAAGAAAGATACGTTATAACTATTCTACACTTTGAAAAAAAAAGACACATTTGTTCTATTCTGCTGTATTAGAGAGGCGCATTGAAACGTTTCTATAGTAAAGAGAGACACATTGGAACTATTCTACTGCATGAAAGTAACTCACTGGAATTAACCTACAGTATGAGACAGCTACATTGGAACTATTATAAGCTGTAGCAGAGATTCATTGAAACTATTCTGCCATTTAGGAGGGAAATGATTCTATGGAACTCTTGTGCAGTACAAGAAAAATACATTCCAACTTTTCTACGGTATAATGAAGATACATTGGTACAGTGAAAGGGATACACATTCGAATATTGTATAGTATGACTGAAACATGATGGAACTATTCTCTAGTATTGGAGAGATACGCTCAAGTATTGTGTAGTATAAAAGAGACTCAACAGAATTATTCTACAAAACTATAGACACATGGGGATCATTCTCCTTATCAGACAGTATGTCTGATCTATACCAAAGAGGAGACACATCAGGACTGTCTACTTTAGAAGAGACACATTGGGACTGGTCCACAGTACAAGAGACACACTGGAAACGGTCTGCTTTAGAAGATATACATTGGGACTGGTCTGCAGTACAAGAGACACACTGGGACTGATCTACAGTACAAGAGACACACTGGGACTGGTCTACAGTACAAGAGACACACTGGGACTGGCCTGCAGTACAAGAGACACACTGGGACTGGTCTGCAGTACAAGAGACACACTGGGACTGGTCTACAGTACAAGAGACACACTGGGACTGGTCTACAGTACAAGACACACATTAGGACTGGTCTACTTTAAAGGAAGACATTGGGACTGGTCTACAGTAGAAGAGACACATTGGGACTGGTCTACAGTACAAGAGACACACTAGGACTGGTCTACTTTAAAGGAAGACATTGGGACTGGTCTACAGTAGAAGAGACACAATGGGACGGGGTCTACAGTACAAGAGACACAATGAGACTGACCCACGCTTGAAGAGACACATTCAGACATGTCTACAGTAAAAGAGACACATTGGGACTGATCTACAGTAGAAGAGACACATTAGGACTGGTCTACAACAGAAGAGACACATTGGGATTGGGTCTATGGTAGAAGAGACACATTGGGACTGGTCTACAGCAGAAGAGGCACATTGGAATTGGGTCTATAGTAGAAGAGACATATTGAGACAGGTCTAAAGTGGAAGAGACACATTGGGATTGGTCTACAGTAGACGAGACACATTGGGACTGGTCTACAGTAGAAGAGACACATTGGGACTGGTCCACAGTTAAAGAGACACATTGGTACTGGTCCACAGTTAAAGAGACACATTGGGACTGGATCTACAGTAGAAAAGACACATTGGAACTGGTCTACAGTAAACGAGACACATTGGAACTGGTCCATAGTTCAAGAGACACATTGGAACTGGTCTACTTTAGAGGAGAGAGACATTGGGATTGGTCAATAGTAGAGACACATTGGAACTGGTCTAAAATAGAAGAGACACATTGGGACTGGTCTATAGTAGAAGAGACACATTGGGACTGGGTCTACAGTAGAAGACACACATTGGGACTGGTCTACAGTAGAAGAGACACACTGGGACGGATCCACAGTAGAAGAGACACATTGAGACTGTTTTACATTACATGACACAAAGGGGCTTTAGTTTATTATAAGAGAGATACATTGGAATGTATTTACATTACGACATGGCGGAAATGCACTACAGTATGCAAAAAAAAACATTGGAACTACTGTACAGTATAGAAATGTGCATTTAAATTAACCGAAAGGATACAAGACACATAGTGGAACTGTTTACAGTATGGGAAACAACAGAGCTATACTACACGATAAAAGAAAGCACATTATTTTGAACAATTCTGCGGATAAAGAAACACAGGATGGAGGTATTCTTAGGTTTTAGAGACACATTGAACCTGGTCCACACTGCGCAACTGTTCTTTCAGCTGGAAAACGTTATCATTTTGTTTCTGTATCTGTGGACTGGTCTCTATCTGTCATAATGTTTCTGTGTTTATCCAACCTGTCTATCCTTCTGTCTGTTTTTAACTATGTGTCTATGTACATGATTCTCCTCTATGAATTGATTACGATTGATTATGTCATGATGAGTCGGTAACGTAATCGTAAAAGAAGCCCAGACTGGCATGCTTGAAACCTATGGAGCGCCCTTTTTAATGAATTTTTTTTTTACACAGTTGGAGATTAGACAGGCCTGTGCCCCCTGTCCTGCTCCCCCCCCTGCCGCCCCCCCCCCTGCCGCCCCCTCCCCCTGCCCCCCCTCCCCTGCCCCCCCCCCCCTTGTCTACTGACATGTCATGAGGACTCAGGGACAACACTACTCGCAGAACCTGACGGGTTTAATAACCTTACCGCTGCTGGGGGCGGGGGAGGGGGGGGGGGGGGGGCTGCAAACAGGGCCTTGTGGAAGTCCTTCATCGTGCGGTGTCCGTCAGGTCACCTCCACCATTTCCTGTGAGAAGACGACCCCGTCAAAGTACTATCAAAGATAATATGGATACTTTTGTCACCTACCTAGTCAGAGCACTATCAAAGATGATATGAATACGTCTGTCACCTACCTAGTCAAAGCACTTTCACTGTCAAAGACAATATTAATACTTCAATCACATACCCAGTCAAAGCACTGTATGAATACTTCTGTCACTTACCCAGCCAAAGCACTGTATGAATACTTGTATCACCTACCCAGTCAAAGCACTGTCACTTTCAAAAATGATGTGAATACTTCTATCACCTATCCAGTCAGAGCACTGCCAATGATAATATGAATACTTCTATCACCTACCCCGTCAAAACGCTGTAACTGTCAAAGATCATATGAACACTTCTGTCGCCTACCCAGTCACAGCACTGTCAAAGATAATATGGATACTTCTGTCACCCAGTCAAAGCTCTGTCAAAGATAAAATGAATAATTCTTTCGCCTACCCAGTCAAAACACTTTCAAAGATCATATGAACACTTCTGTTCTACCCAGTCAAAGCACTGTCAAAGATAATATGGATACTTCTGTCTACCCAGTCAAAACATTTCAAAGATAAATGAATAATTCTTATCAGTCTACCCAGTCAAAACACTTCAAGATAATATGAAACTTCTGTATTACCCAGTCAAAGCACTGTCAAAGATAATATGAATACTTCTGTCATCTACCCAGTCAAAGCACTGTCAAAGATAATATGAATACTTCTATCACCTACCCGGTCAAAACAATTTCAAAGATAATATGAATACTTCTATCATCTATCCAGTCAAAACACTGTCAAAAATAACATGAGTGTTTCTGTCATCTACCCGGTTAAACACTGTCAAAAATGATATGAATACTTCTGTCATCTACCCTGTCCAAACACTACTAAAGATAAGATGAATATTTCTGTCACCCAGTCAAAGCTCCTGTCAAAGATGCTATGAATGCTCCTGTCACTTACCCAGCCAAAGCACTGACTGAATACTTCTGTCATCTACCCAGTCAAAGCACTGTCAAAGATAATATGAATACTTTTGTTACCCACCCAGTCAAAGATAATATGAATAGTTTTGTTACCCACCCAGTCAAAGATATGAATTTTACCACCTGTCACCTACCCAAAGTATTGTATGAATGCCTCTGTCATCTACCCTGTCAAAGCACTGTCAAATATAATAAGAATACTCCAGTCAAAGCACTGTCAAAGATAATATGAATACTTTTGTTACCCACCCAGTCAAAGCACTGCCAAAGATATGAATTTTACCACCTGTCACCTACCCAAAGTATTGTATGGATGCCTCTGTCATCTACCCTGTCAAAGCACTGTCAAATATAATAAGAATACTCCTGTCACATGCCCAATCAAAGCACTGTCACTGAATACTACCAGTTGTCAACTATCCTATGAAAGATAATATCAACACTCCAAACTGTCACCTACCCTGTCACAATATCAAAGATAAAAACCAAAACTTTCATTTGTCGCCTGCACTGTCAAAGATGATACGAATATTTCTAACTGTTATTCGCCCTGTAACAGATACATCGACATTTTCCATTGTTACATATCCTGTCAAAGATTACATCAATACTTTCCTTTGTCACATATCCTGTCACAGATAACATCAATATTTTCCATTGTCATATATCCTGTCACAGATAACATCAATACTATCCATTATCATATATCCTATCACAGATAACATCAATACTTTCCATTGTCATATATCCTGTCACAGATAACATCAATACTTTCCATTGTCATATATCCTGTCACAGATAACACAAATACTTTCCATTGTCACATGTCCTGTCACAGATAACATCAATACTTTCTATTGTCGCATGTCCTGTCAAAGATAACATCAATACTTTCCATTGTCATATATCCTGTCACAGATAACACAAATACTTTCCATTGTCACATGTCCTGTCACAGATAACATCAATACTTTCTATTGTCACATGTCCTGTCAAAGATAACATCAACACTTTTCATTGGAACATATCCTGTCAAAGATAATATGAGTACTTCCAACGTACCCTATCAAAGGCAACAGGAATACCTCCGACAATCACCTACTCTTACTAACGTAACGCATTTCCAGGTGTCACCTATCCATTCAAGGATAACATGAATACTTCCTATTTTAATTACACTGTATTACGAACACTTGCAAACTGTCACATATCCTGTCAAATTTAACATAGACACTTCCAGCTGTCATATACCCTATAAAAGACAACACAAATACCTCCGACTGTTGCCGAACGTGTGAAAGATGATCACAAATACTTTTAACTGTCACCTAACTTGTAAAAGATATCACAAATACTTCTAACTGTTACCTAATTTGTAAAAGATATCACAAATACTTCCAACTGTTACCTAATTTGTAAAATATATCACAAATACTTCCAACCGTCACCTACTCGGTCAACGATAGTATGGATACTTCCCACTGTGTCCTACTCTGCCAAAGTTAATGTGAACGCTTCCAGTTGTCAGTTACTCTGTCAGAGATGATATGAACACTTCCAAATATCATTATTCTGTTAAAGATGATACGAATGCTTCAAACTGTCACCTACCTTGTAAACATTATTATAAGTACTCCAAACTGTCATCTATCCCGTCAAAGATAATCGGAATACTCCTAATAATGTCACCTATGCTGTAAAAAATAATATGAATACTGCTAACTATCACCTACACTGTCAGATATAATATGAATACTTTCAACTCTCATTTACCCCATCAAAGATAATATGAATACTTCAAATAGTCGCCTGCTCTGTCAAAGACAATATGAATGTTTCCAGTTTACTCCGTCAAAGCCAACATAAATACTTCCACCTGTAACCTAACCTGTCTGAGAACCGGGAGAGGTGGAGGAAGCTGGTTGCAACGTCTTCTATGGCGCCCCAACGGTCTTCAAGACTCCAGGACAGGTGCTAGGTGATAGGTAATAGGGAGGGGTGGTAGGAGGGGTGGGGGGGGGGGGAGACGAGAGAGAGAGAGGATATAATTATGCTGGTAGGGGGGATGGGGTGTATGGTGGTGGACCTGAGACACACAGAACTTGTAGATGTCGGTGATCACAGACTTTCCTCCTCCCCACGCCTTTCATCTCATCATTTTATTCCAACCGCTTCACGCTGAGTGACGTCATATTCCCTCACTCTCTTCACCGATGGCTGGGTCGTCGTACCTCTGACTAACGCCACGTTCGCTCATTCTGATCATGGATGATTTGATCTTACCTGTGACATGAGCTCAATGCAGAATGAAGATGTTACTGGTTTAACCCGCTGGCAAGCATTATGTAAGGAAAGACATGAAGAAAGAGACAGAAGACCAAAGAAGACCGAGGGTGAAACGAAGAAAAACGAGACAGTTGGGGAACAAACTGGAATGAAGGGAAACATGATGGACATAGAAGATCGAAAAGAAGACAATAGAGGGAGAAGACATGTGAAGGAGACGGATAGGGACTTGTAATATGGATCTCTGTAACACCAACTCTCTCTCTCTCTCTCTCTCTCTCTCTCTCTCTCTCTCTCTCTCTCTCTCTCTCTCTCTCTCTCGAAAAACGTTTAGTGAAAATGTGAACAAATTGTGCCCTGTATGCAATGTTGTCGAAGACGAATGTCATTTTCTTTATGCTTATCCCTTTATTCTGATATTAGAAGTAAATATTTTAAGTGGAACAAGTAGTCAGTACCTGAATGTATAAAAAAAAACAAAAACGGACCAGTAGATACAATCAGAAACTCCCTTTATATTTGTTTTATGCTGTTTGTAAAAGAAAAAATAAAGATGAAAATGCATAATGTTAAAAGATCTAAGGATATCAAGCCCATTTCTGAATATGTGTCAGTACTTTCTTATTTGCGTGTTCATGTATGACTTCGGCTTTTATAAGGGCCAGTGGCCTAAAGATATCCAGATACTGTTCATTGTTCATTGTTCTCTCTGTCTGTCTGTCTGTCTGTCTCTCTCTCTCGCTCTCTCTCTCTCTCGTTCTTGTTGAGGGCTAACTGTAGATAAACTATATCCCCCTGTTATCTGTCATATGTCCTGGTCGAGGGCTAACGTGTAGATAAACTGTTGACTGTATCTCCTGATTGTTGTACGGTCCTGTCGACGGTTAACTGTAGATAAATTATATCCTATTGTTATCTGTCGTATGTCCCTGTTCAGGGCTAACTACAGATGAACTACACCCCCTGGTTTTCTTTTGTATGTCCCTGTTGAGGATTAACTATAGATAAACCATATCCCCTTGCTATCTGTCGTATGCCCCTGTTGAGAGCTAACGTTGATAAACTATATCCCTTTGTCATCTGCTCTATGTCCCTGTTGAGGGTTGACTATAGATAAACTATATCCCCTTGTTATCAGTTGTATGTCCTTGTTGAGAGCTAACCGTAGATAAACTATATCCCCTTGTCATCTGCTCTATGTCCCTGTGGAGGGTTAACTATAGATAAACTATATCCCCTTGTCATCTGCTCTATGTCCCTGTGGAGGGCTAACTGTAGATAAACTATATCCCCTTGTTATCTGTATGTCCCTGTTGAGGGTTAACTAAAGATAAACTATATCCCCTTGTCATCTGCTCTATGTCCCTGTGGAGGGCTAACTGTAGATAAACTATATCCCCTTGTTATCTGTATGTCCCTGTTGAGGGTTAACTATAGATAGACTATATCCCCTTGACATCTGCTCTATGTCCCTGTTGAGGGTTAACTATAGATAAACTATATCCCCTTGACATCTGCTCTATGTCCCTGTTGAAGGTTACTTATAGATAAGCTAAATCCCCTTGCTATCTGTCGTATGTCCCTGTTGAGGGTTAACGTTGATAAACTATATACTCTTGTCATCTGTTGTATGTCCCTGTTGAGGATTAACTATAGATAAACTATGTCCCCTGGTTATCTGTCGTATATCCCTGTTATGGGCTAACCGTAGATAAACTACATCCCCTTGTTATCTGTCGTGTGTCCCTTTTTAGGGCTAACAGTAGATAAACTATATCCCCTTGCTATCTGTCGCATGTCCCTGTTATGGGTTCACCGTAGATAAACTATGTCCCCTGGCTATCTGCTATATATCCCGGTCGAAGGCTAAGTAGAGGTAAACAAAATACTCTGTTTATCTGTCGCAGGCTCGTTGATACAAGAATTTGTCTGGCCCCGCCCTCTGCCGTCTCGGTCTGTAATCTTGTCGTGTAAAGCTGACGCAGGGCGAGGATTGGATGGTCAATAAAGCACGCCAGTGCTACTGATTATTCCAGTCAACAGGCTTGTCTTGTCTGCAGTCTATCTCAAACGCCTTCTCTCTCCCTCCTTCTCTCGCTGTCTCTCTCTCTCCGTCTCTCTCTCTCTGTATCTGTGTCTCTCTCTCTCTGTGGCTCTCTCTCTATGTTTCTGTCTCTCTGTGTCTGTCTCT
>CM065715.1:106582588-106587588 GCA_033310375.1 Conus canariensis | reverse complement strand
GTGTTCAAGTACTTTGGCTGTTCGGATGACCCCTGGAGTCTTTTAGCCAGGGTACGACAACAACAACAACAACAACAACAACAACTATCAGAAAGACAGCGAGAAAGAAAGACAGAACCCGCATGCCAGTAAATTGCGGTGAACAGCATCTTCCGGTGCGTGGAGAATGTGCTGAAGGCGCGCGCTGGCTGGAACTAAACTGGCTCCGCGACGGACAACACGTGCCATGCGCGCGGCTGTGGGAAAGAATGAGTAGGCTACATCCGCAAGGGAGTGTGCATTGCTGTTAGCTTACGGTCAGCTGTTAGCGTAAGGGGGCCGCCCACATGTGTCCCTCTTGAGTTCGTCTGAAGGATGGGGGGGGGGGGGGGGGGGGGGGGGGAGGGGGGATCAATGGTGCACGGTGAAGAGTGACAGCAGATCCTTTGGCCTATCAGTGTATTGGGGTGAGTCCGCTTTCCGTTGGCATCGACATAATCCTGCTTCAAAGCCCGAGTACAGTCACGTGGGATCAGCACGCTGAGGGTCGCGGGGGGGGGGGGGGGGGGTCATTTGGAAGGAGGATGGGGAAGGGGGTAGGTGTGTGTGTGTGTGTGTGGGGGGGGGGGAACAAAGGTTGGGGGCTGGGGGTGAGGTAGGGGTTCTGACTGCCAGCTGACCGCAGTATCATTCCAGGCTGTCCTCTGTCTAAACCATCTTCACTTGCAGCAGCACAGGTAGAATAATGAGGACTTTTCTTTACAACGAGGTCCTTTCTTTACAGTGAAGTCTTTTCTGTAAAATGATGTCTTTTTTTTTTTTTTTTTTTTACAGCGGGGTCCTTTCTTTACAGTGAGGTCCATTGTTTTACAGTGGGGTCCTTTCTTTACATACAGATCCGTTTTTACAGTGAAGTCTTTTCTTTACAGTGATGTCCTTTCTTTACGTACAGATCCGTTTTTACAGTGAAGTCTTTTCTGTACAGTGATGTCCCTTCTTTACAAAGGTATCCGCTTTTACAGTGAAGTCTTCTCTTTACGGTGAGGTCCTTTCTTCGTGGTGAGATCCTTTTTTACAGTGAGGTCCTTTCTTTACAGTAAGGCCCTTTCTTTACAGTGAAGTTCTTTCTTTACAATGACGTCCTTTCTATACAGTGAGGTCCTTTCTTGTAGGTGAAGTTCTTTCTTTACAGTGAGGTCCTTTCTTTACAGTGAGGTCCTTTCTTTACGGTGAAGTTCTTTCTTTACAATGATTTCCTTTCTATACAGTGAGGTCCTTTCTTGTAGGTGAAGTTCTTTCTTTACAGTGAGGTCCTTTCTGTACAATGAGGTCCTTTCTTTGAAGTGAGGTCCTTTCTGTACAATGAGGTGCTTTCTTTGAAGTGAGGTCCTTTCTGTACAGTGAGGTCCTTTCTTTGCAGTGAGATCCTTTCTTTACTGTGAGGTCATTTCACACGCAGTTACATACTGCACTAACTTATCATCAGAGTCCTTGTATTAGAACAGGCCGCTAGGAAATGCTTCGGGTCTTGCTTGTGCCACGAGGCAGTCTCTGTCTATAGGGACCACCACGCTGTCGGGGCCGTCCCCCACACACACCTTCTTCATGAGACCCCCTTGGAAGGGAACACAAGGCTCAGGTTTCCGTCTTCACACCCTCTACCGACCCCACCCCCACCCCCCGAACACCCCCCCCCCCCCGCCCCCCAGCCGTCTCTGTGTTAGTTCAGTACTGTAATAATACCCACTACCTCCCTCACTCTCACCTCCCTTGCGGCACAAACACACTCGGCCAAATAAATAAATGGTTTGTAGCGGTTTTGAATTCTCTCCCCCGACACCACTACTCCCCCCCCCCCTTTTTTTTTTTTTCCACCCGCCGCCGCCCCTCACAACTGTCGGCTAAAGTCTAGACGTCAGGAAATCAACATAGCCCACACCAGGGGATAAGGCAGTGCAAAGATCGAGGGGAGGCGACTGCTCCATTTATTTTTTTCTTTTCTTTTCTTTTTTTGCTTTGCTTTTCTATTTTCGTGTCTTTCTTTCTTTTTCTCCTCCCCCCCCCCCTTTTTTTTTCTCTTCTTTATTTTCCATGTCTTCTTCTTCTTCTTCTTCTTCTTCTTCTTCTTCTTCTTCTTCTTCTTCTCTTCCTTCTTCTTCTTCTTCTTCTTCTTCTTCTTCTTCTTTCTTCTTCTTCTTCTTCTTTCTTCGTCATTGTATCGCCTTGTTTGCTGAGGAAGGAAGGAAAGCGGGTAGAGAGTAGCAGGGTAGGGGTGAGGGTGAGGGTGGAGGCTGTAAGTCTACTGTGGGGAGACAGGCGATAGAGGTGTCTGGTGCCTTGTTTGATCTGCATGCCGACTGACTCCATAGGTAGGTGCCAGAGGCTTACCTGCATGCCTCGCTGTCTCTGTCTCTGCCTCTCTCTCTCTCTCTCTCACAGACACACAGACACACAGACACAGACACACACACACACACACACACACACACACACACACACACACACACACACACACACACACACACACTTCAAGTTCGCACGTTTCTCCTTCGGAACGAAACATGCCTCTCTCTCTCTCTCTCTCTCTCTCTCTCTCTCTCTCTCTCTCTCTCTCTCTCTCTCTCTCTCTCTCTCTCTTCTCATGTTGACTCTGTTTCCTCTCGTCGTCTCAAATCACTTTCAGTGAATGGACATCACATTTGGAGAACAAACGCACAAACGAATTAACGAACGAACGAACGCATGAACGTACACACACACACACACACACACACACACACACACACACACACACACACACACACACACACACACACACAAGCACGTGCTCCCATTTAGAAAGTGACGTATCATTTCTTTCCTACCAGAATTTCTCATTGAGCAGACTGGGCGTCTACAGAGGGGGAGGAAGAGGACGGTACAGACGGGGAGGAGGCGGGGGGGGGGGGGGGGGGGGGGAGATGACAGGTGAATGCCGAGCTCTTTCCCTGCCAATGGCAAGCAAGCTTTCAGAATTCGGTGAATAGCATTGCCCAACAAACACATCAACGAGAGAGAGAGAGAGAGAGAGAGAGAGAGAGAGAGAGAGAGAGAGAGAGAGAGAGAGAGAGAGAGAGAGAGAGGGGCAAAAGCGAAGCGCACACAATCTAATTTGTAACTCAGTTTCTTTAAGCTTAAAATCTACTTCATCATTCATACAAACAAGATTAAAAGATTAAAAAAACAAATTGAGCTCAAAATGGAAATCTTTTCTCATTATCAGCCCCCCCCCCACCCCCCTCCGCCCACTTCCCCGCTGCTTACCTCCCACCCCTTCCCCCACCCTCCACCCCCACCCCCGCCGTAAACCAGAAATAGCAAGGTGCTCTGACAGGTAGTTTCAGCGCCTGGTATTTTCATCCCCAAGAGCGAAGGCAGAGAGAGGGAGCAGAGCTAGAGAGGGAGGTGGTGTGTGAAGAGGTATCGGGTTGGAGAGAGGAGTGAAGGGGAGCGTAGATCGTTCGTTCATTCACGATCGACCGTTTAAACATAAGGGAGAAAACCGCAATCACCTGGCTTTTGTAAGACTGTGGTTAAATCCCTTTCTCTCTCTCTCTCTCTCTCTCTCTCTCTCTCTCTCTCTCTCTCTCTCTTTGCCACCCCCCTCCCCCACCGTCCGTCCCCCCTCTTCACCCTTATCGCCTTTCCTCCCTTATGTGATCTCGCTTCCTTATCACCACTGAACGCAGGTAAAGCAGACGATACCTCGGTATGCATTCCATTCTTCAGAGGAGGGGGGGGGGGGGGGGGGGGGAAAGGGGGGGGGGGGGGGGGCAAAGACGTACATGTTTGTGGCCAGACTGTTCTTAGTGATACGTGGCAGCTGAGTGCCAGTGTGAGGCCCAGGCCAAGCCTTCACTTTGACCTTCCACATGAGCACTGACTATGATGACGATTGCGGCTGATGTGCACAATCAAGGTCATGGCACGTGCGATACGTTGTCATCCGTCAAGTATGACCTGGCGTCGCCTGTCACGTCTGATTTTTGTTGTCATCTGCCACCTACCACCTGTCCAGGTCTTGGGGTCGTCTGTCACGTATGACATGTCCAGGAGATGGCGTCATTTATGACAGATGACCTGGTGTCATTTGTCACGTCTGAGATTTCATCATCTGTCACGTATGACATGTCCAATGTCGTCTTGTCATCTGTCGCGTACATGTCCAGATCTTTGTGTCATCTGTTACGTATGCCATGACTATGTCATGGCATACGTAACACGCATGACCACGCGTCATCTGTCACATCTGAATGTCGTCATCTGTCACGTGTCACATGTCCCTATCATGGCGTCATCCATCGTATACAACATGTCCAGAAAATGGCGTCATCTTTTACGTATGACAAGCCCATATCTTTGCGACATCTCTCACGTATGACATGTCCACCTCGTGACGTCATCTGTCGGGTATGACATGTCTCAGTCATTACGTCATCTTTCACATATGACATGCTTAGATCATGGCGACGTCTGTCATGTATGGCATGTTTGGATCAGGGTGTCATCTGTCACGTATGACATATTTGGATCATGGCGTCTTCTGTCACGTATGACGTATTTGGATCATGGCGTCTTCTGGCTCGTATGATATAACTGATCACGGCGTCATTTGTCACGTCTGACATGTCCAGGTCATGGCGTCATCTGTCACGTATGACACAACTGGATCATGGCGTCGTTTGTCACGATATGACATGGCTTGATCATGGCGTCATCTGTCGTGTATGACATGCCCAGGTCATGGCGTCATGTCTTGATCATGGCGTCATCGGTCATGTGTGACATGTCTTGATCACGGTGTTATCTGTCACATATAACATGCCCAGGTAATCCTGAGGCAAGTCGTGGCCACCAACCAGGTTATTTATTTATTTATTTTTTTTTGTATATTCAGTTATAGCAAATGAAAAGGGGAGTTTGAGGAGAGTGTTAACTTCACCAGATTCGCGGGGAATGTGAGCATATTTTCGTGGCTTGAC
>CM065715.1:106545088-106560088 GCA_033310375.1 Conus canariensis | reverse complement strand
GACAGACATGGATGACACCACAGAGTACTGACAGACATGGCTGGCACCACACAGCACCGACAGACATGGCTGACACGACAGAGCACAGACAGACATGGCTGACACCACAGAGCACAGACAGACATTGTTTGAACAGGCAGCACACCAAAAATGAATGCGCCAGGGCCTTGCTTAAGGAGTCGAGTAATTATAGACTTGCGCAATTAGATTTGTTTTGAGAATCTTTATTGTGTCTGAAAGTTGATTCTCTTGTATTTCTTTCATATGTGTACCAACACCACAAAAGGTAAAATCAGGACTCCAAAAGCACCCGCAACATTCTTCACGGCAGGAGGCAGCAAATCATGGCCAAGAACAACAGTGCCACTCGAAACATGCAGGCAGAGTCTGCTGGACGGGGCAGATGACTGGGAGTGCACTGCAGACCTCCCAGAATGGAAGAGTCACCCAGAGATCATCAGCAAGAGTGGCATGAGACCAGACATAGTAGTCCACTCTAAGTCAACCAAGCAGCCGATCATGATCGAGCTCACGGTGCCATATGAGAACAGAATGGAGGCAGCTCAAATCTACAAGACTGAAAAGTATGCTGATCTGGCAAACAGCCTGAGGAGAGAAGGCTATCAGGTCAAAGTCCTCACTGCAGAAATTGGAGCTAGGGGGTTTGTAGGAACGTCTGCATACAGCCTCATGAAACAGCTCTCAGTTGCAGGGAAGGAAAAAACCAGAGCCCTGAAAGCAATGGCAGAAGCGGCAGAGGGGTGTTCAAGCTGGATCTGGTCAAGGAGGAACAAAAGTGAACTTCATAAGGCTTAATTTCCCTACAAATATCAGGTGTCCCTGTGGCTCAGTGGTTAAAGCGCGAGTCATTAAGTGGAAAATGAGCATGTCCAGAGGGTCATGGGTTCGAATCCCAGCCATGGCTCGTCCCAAGATGGGGGAAAAAAAAATGGGGCAGCAGAGGGACATCCGGAGTCATGAACCGGGTGTGGCCCAACCCCCCTAGAGTGTCAGGAGATAAGGGCTGAAACACTTGCTTGAAGGGGGCTTCTCTTCTGAGGACTCTTTGCTGCCACGCTCTCCACGAGTTTCTTTCTACTGATGCATGGGTAAACCATTGACTTCCGGGAATAGGCCGGAGGACGTCCGGGAAAGACCGGAGGACACTGGGAAAGACCAGAACCAAGGGCTCTGTGGGCTGGCTCCCCACTTTGCCTTAAACATGTGGCTACTAAGAATAAAAGGAAAAGATGCTCCCAGGATTCACCGAAAGGGGGAGAGAATGATGAATCCATCGGTGCTCAACCAATCATGACTGCAAATCCCAAACGGACTATGAACATGGACCAAATGGAATATCCATGTGTCTGTGGAAAGCGTTTCACTACCACCCGTGGCATGAAGATCCACAGAACAAAGATGGGATGTGTGAAGACTCATCTGAATGAGCAGCAGCGCACTGCATCAGCAGATAAGACGTCGGAAGACCAAGGCCAGGATTTAAACCACAGTGCCAAGGACATCCACGCTGTTGGTTCGGATGAGGAATTTGCACAGGCCCTCGATGCCAGGCGCCTGAAACTCAACCTGCCACGAGCAAACGAAACTGAAGATTGGGAGAAACTGGATGCAAAAATCGTCCAAAGACTCGATGCACTGATAGGGAAAAGCACCCTGGAACACAAACTAGCCACATATGGGGACATTGTGTATGCCACATGTAGAGACGCCTATGGAGCAAAACTACCCAAAGAGAAAACACCTCCAAAGAAATCCAGACGCCAAGAAAAGATGGACAAGATCAGGGTCCAAAAGAAAAACCTCAAGATGCAAATGAAGACCGCACTGCCAGCTGAAAAACAAGGCTTGGAAAAACTGTGGAAAGACCTGAAAGAAAAACACAGCGCCCTCAGCAAAGCGGAATCTGCGAGGAAGAGGAAGAGCAAAAAGAAGAAGACACAAGAGCGCTTCTTCAGAGATCCCTTCCAGTTTGCCAGAACACTGTTTGAGCAGCCAAAATCTGGGACCCTAAGTGTGGACAAAAGAGTTCTTGAGCAGCATCTGAGGAAAACATACTCTGACCCACAGAGCAAAGCACCACTCGACATTCAAGGTCTGGTGTGGCCAACCAACCCTGAGGAACAGTTCAATGGCAAGCCTCCAACGCTGGCGGAAATCAAGAAGGTGGTCGACAAAGCCAGAGCCAAATCATCACCAAGGCCAAACGGAATACCTTACCAGCTTTACAAGAAATGTCCCAAGGTGCTGGAGTGGCTCCACAGGCTGCTGCGATCGGCTTGGAGAAACCAGAAGATCAGCGGCCAGTGGATGACGGCAGATGGTGTGTACATCCCCAAAGAGCAAAACTCAAGTAACATCAGCCAGTTCAGGCCAATATCACTACTGAACGTCGAAGGGAAAATCTTCTTCTCTGTCATGGCAGCAAGGCTGACCAAGTACCTGATGGAAAACAAGTACTTGGATGTGTCAGTCCAGAAAGGTGGCATCCCAGGCGTGGCTGGCTGTGTAGAACACGCCACAATGATCTGGGACGCAATCCAAAAAGCAAAAACAGAAAAGAGAGACCTGGACGTAGTGTGGCTTGATCTGGCAAACGCATATGGATCTGTGCCCCATGAGATGATACAGTTGGCTCTTGATATGTACCATGTGCCAAAGAACATCCGCGACATGCTCAAGAAGTACTTCAATGGCTTCTCAATGCGGTTCTCTACCAAGGAGTACACAACAGACTGGATCAACTTGGAAGTGGGTATTGCAATGGGCTGTGCAATTTCCCCAATACTGTTCGTGCTGGCAATGGAACTCATCTTGAAAGCAGCAACAAACAACGCGAGACAAACAGACCTTGGCGATGGATACAAGATGCCTCCTCTCAAGGCCTTCATGGATGACACTACAGTGATTTCATCCAGAGAAGACGAGACACGTCATGTGCTGGAGAGGCTGGACGACATAGTTGCCTCATCCAGAATGAAGTTCAAGCCAAAGAAATCACGGAGTCTCTCACTGAGGAAAGGAAAAGTGGCCGGATCTGTGGTCTTCAGTGTTGCCAACCAGGCCATTCCAACAGTCACAGAAGAACCAGTCAAGAGCCTTGGAAGATGGTATGATGATACGCTGAAAGACACACAAAGAGCAAAAGAAACCAAGCAGATGGCGGAGGAAGGCTTGGAGACCATTGACCAGTGTGGGCTCCCTGGCAAATACAAGGTCTGGTGTCTGCAGTTCATGCTGATACCAAAGCTGCTATGGCCTCTGATGATATACGACATCTGCACCAGCATAGTGGAGGCAATGGAAGCCAAAATCAACAAGTTCACAAGGAAATGGCTTGGTGTCCCACCCTGTCTGACTGACATAGCGCTGTACTGTCGCCAAGCAAAGCTGAAACTACCACTGAAATCCATCCTGGAGGAATACAAAGCAGGGAAGATCAGACTTCAAAGCATGCTGGAGGACTCAGGAGACAAGGTGGTAGAAGCAATCAAGCCCCAGCTGAAGACAGGCAGAAAATGGAAAGTTCAAGAGGCGATGGATTCTGCAAAAGAAAGTCTCAAGATCAGAGAAATAACAGGACACACACAGACCAACAGACAAGGACTGGGGGTGACCAAAACTGAATGGTGGTCAAAGGCCAAAGGAAAAGCCAAAAGAGACATGATGATTCAGGAGATGAGAAAAGAAGAAGACCAAAAAAGACTCCAAAAAGCAGTCCAGCAGAGCCAGCAAGGGCAATGGACAACGTGGGAGAATGCACTCCAAAGAAGTCTCACTTGGAATGACATTTGGCACATGGCCCCTCTCAGGATCAGCTTCATTCTCAGATCTGCATATGACCTTCTGCCCTCAAATGCAAACCTGGTGAAGTGGGGGAAAACAGACGATCCTGCATGCCCCCTCTGCCATGAAAAACAGTGGAGCATGCCCTAAGCTCATGTAAAGTAGCCCTGGCTCAAGGAAGGTACACATGGAGGCACAACCAAGTGCTCAAAGAGATTGTACAAGTAGTCTGGGCTAGTACCAACACCACAAAAGGTAAAATCAGGACTCCAAAAGCACCCGCAACATTCTTCACGGCAGGAGGCAGCAAATCATGGCCAAGAACAACAGTGCCACTCGAAACATGCAGGCAGAGTCTGCTGGACGGGGCAGATGACTGGGAGTGCACTGCAGACCTCCCAGAATGGAAGAGTCACCCAGAGATCATCAGCAAGAGTGGCATGAGACCAGACATAGTAGTCCACTCTATATCGTGTCGTGTATTTAACAGGTTTCTACCATTGTTAGCATATTTGAGAGAGAGGGGGGAGGGGGAGGGGGGGGGGGGGGCGAGAGTATGTGTGCAGGTGTATGTGTAAAACAAAATGAAAAACTAAAAATAATTAAGTCCTTTGTTTTATCTATGTTGGTTCCGTTTCCGTATAATGCAACACTTTATCAGAGTGAGTGTGCCAGTACACCACACATTAGTACATTAACAAACCCAGACACTTTGTATCAATTGCCAAAACACTAAAATCAGCAAAAATATGTCCATTTATAAGAGAACATACAGACTATGCATGGTGTGTAAGAGATTGGCTGGGAAAGAAAAGAAAAAAAAAAAAGAGAAAAAAAAACCTAGTAGTGGAAATTGTGTTTTTTTTTTTTTTTTTCCGCTTTTTGTTTTTTTGGCAGATGAAGAGGACAGTGTGATGCACCAAAAAATGAAGAGGTGGATTTTGGCCTTAGGGAAGAAAAAAAGAAAAAAAAATTAAAAAAAAAGAAAAAACAAAGAAAAAAAATCACCACCTTAGGTGCTCCATTGATCCGAGAACTGATGCCACAAAAAAAAAAAAAAAAAAAAAAAAAAAAAAAAAAGTAGTCCACTCTAAGTCAACCAAGCAGCTGATCATGATCGAGCTCACGGTGCCATATGAGAACAGAATGGAGGCAGCTCAAATCTACAAGACTGAAAAGTATGCTGATCTGGCAAACAGCCTGAGGAGAGAAGGCTATCAGGTCAAAGTCCTCACTGCAGAAATTGGAGCTAGGGGTTTGTAGGAACGTCTGCATACAGCCTCATGAAACAGCTCTCAGTTGCAGGGAAGGAAAAAACCAGAGCCCTGAAAGCAATGGCAGAAGCGGCAAAGGGGTGTTCAAGCTGGATCTGGTCAAGGAGGAACAAAAGTGAACTTCATAAGGCTTAATTTCCCTACAAATATCAGGTGTCCCTGTGGCTCAGTGGTTAAAGCGCGAGTCATTAAGTGGAAAATGAGCATGTCCAGAGGGTTATGGGTTCGAATCCCAGCCATGGCTCGTCCCAAGATGGGGGGAAAAAAATGGGGCAGCAGAGGGACATCCGGAGTCATGAACCGGGTGTGGCCCAACCCCCCTAGAGTGTCAGGAGATAAGGGCCGAAACACTTGCTTGAAGGGGGCTTCTCTTCTGAGGACTCTCTGCTGCCACGCTCTCCACGAGTTTCTTTCTACCAAGGTACAAGCCAGGTGGTTCCACGCAGACAGATTAAAATCAAAGGAATGGGATTATTTGGGAACTTCCAGCTCGTGCAAAGATAGGTCACGGGTGTGTGCAAAGGCCTGAAAGTTAGGGGAAGGTCATGTATTTGAAGATTCTTTGTGATTTCATAGGTGAAAATCACCCCCCCTCCCCCCCCCCCCCAAAAAAAAAAAAAGGTGGAAATAATTGGTGGGAAGTTGTTCTTTTGATCAATTATCAGTTTAACATCAAATGCTGGATCAAACGTATAGTAGGTCTCAAAACTCTTACGTGGATTATAATTATAGCGTTTTAGTGCAAAATCCTAATTGGAGCGTGTGGCCACCACAGCGAGATATGGATAACACTACAGATGACAGGGAGACAACCCTGACACCACAGAAAACGAACACACCGATAGGAAAAAACCAGGTTGTCTGAATCATTCTCTACCCTCTCTTTCTTTCTTTTTTTCTTTTTTTTTTTTCCACTGTAACTGAGCGAAGAAGGGAGGCGGGTGGGGCTTAGTGGTTGCAGGGGATAGAATGGGGCTTTCCCGGTTTTTTTTTTTTTTTTTTTTTTTTTTTTAAAGAAATGAAAACAGGTCCTTTCAAGAGTTTGCTCACAGGAAGATGACGTGAAAGGACTGGTCTGTCGGAACTTCTGCCCATGTTTGATCAGTCAGGCCTGGGAAAAGCGCAAAAAAGCGACGGGGGAGTACAGAGTGCTGGAAGGGGTGAGGGATGGGGGTGGGGGTAGTTACTTGCTTTCTGATCGTCCCTGATACCAGTCGACCATAGTCTATGACCTGTGGGCCCTTCCCTGATAACACCAAACAGTCTCTGCAGCTTTCTTCAACGTCTGTTTTGGAAGAAAAAAATGGCGTGGGTGGGGTGGGCCTCTCGGGAGTAAAGGGAGTTCATTTCAGCTGTAGGGGTTACAAATGGGAGAGAAAGACCAGTTTAATGCCGTCCGCGTCCTTGAACGAGATAGAGACCTTTTTTTCAAAATCCTGCTGTAAAAGCGGAAGTTCCACCTGGAACAATCATTCCATCAATTTCATACCCATTTTTATTATGATATTTTTTATTTAGTTAATGGGAGAAAAGTCCATCTTTTGTCTGTCTTGATAAATCGCCTTCTTTTCTCAAATACAGTGAATAAAAATGCCTCTGTCTTTCGTCCAACAATTTCGCAGCTATTTTCTTTACAGGATAAGCCAGCATTCGCAAGAATGAGGAGGCTCTCATGTGAAAGTCTAATGTACAGCATACGTGTGTGTGTGTGTGTGTGTGTGTGTGTGTGTGTATGTCTAGCCCATGAGAACTGCCGTGAGGTTTTAGTAAACACGCGAGAAGGGCGCAGTGGTAGAGGGATACAGAGGGGCGAGTGTTGTTTATTGCCCCTACCTCTCCTTCCCTCCCTCCCTCCCTCCCCCCCCCTCTCTCTCTCTCTCTTTCTCTCAGTCCCAAAAAAATTCGTCAAAGACCAAAACGGCGTGTGTTTCCAACGAGACCAAATCAATATCGGTTCTGGACAAAGTTAATTGATTTTCAGTAGACTATAAATCCATGATAAAAATTAATTAAGCAGATAGTCGGCTTTGAATTGTGTGAACAAGTCAATGGATTGCAATATTTACATCTCCTGTTATGTGTAGGCCTATTTTTCCTTCAATCGTTTTTGATTGTTTCTTTCTTTCTTTTTATTATTCATTTAAACTCTGAAGCAATCCTTGAAGGCTGGCAAGACACGGGGAGCGGCGGGAAACAGGAAAATGCGGTCTACAAACGGAAAATATTCAAGACACAGACAGAAAAGTCAAACCGCAATAAAAGGGAGACAAACAACAGAGAGAAGACAAAAGCTCTGCTGTAGCCTCCTTCCTCCCCCTCCCCACACTACCCTTCTCCCCCCCCCCCCCCCACCACCCTCTCATCCCAGCGCCACAGACAAACGCTCCGTACTCAGTTCACAGACAGCGCGCGGTACTCAATGCAACAACAACCTGCCCTCTATCGGTGGAAAACGGCCTGAAGACCAAGGGACGCCACTCCAATCTTCAGCGGCAGCCAGTGGGCACTCTCCCAAGAGATGGCGCAGATTGGACTAAAGCCCGCCCGACAATGACCCCCTTGTTCTAACCTCCCTGCCGGTCAGATTAGGCCCCGACGACCAATTAAAGGCGATTCACTCTCCGCCGAGGCTGCTATCGGCAGATTTAATTGCCGAGAGGTCGGCGAAGGGTTTTCTTCTTCAAGTGGCCGACAAGTCGTTGTGGAGAGCTGTCGTCTGCCCTGATCGTGCTCTTCGGGAGGGAAAGTGGTCTCCCCTTAACGGGATTCCGAGAATGCCCCCCCGGGCACGAGGCTGGTATTGACACGTCGTAAGTGGAAGTTAATTGTTGGCGTCGTCGGGTTCACCGTCGTTGTTTCTTTTACTTGTTTTACTTCCCCTTGTTTCTTCTCCCCCCAGTTTCCCCACTTAGCACGGGACTCTGTCCCCTCTATACTCACTCCTGCTACTTGGGTTTCCCGTTGTTCAATCAGAAGACAAGTTGTTCCCTTAGACTACAGACGTTCCGGCAGAACACAAGTCGTGTCCTCAGAACACAAGCTGTTCTGTCAGGAAACTATTGACCAGGGAAAACTGAGAAATCTCCACATTTTTAAAAAATGACATTTGGGGATTGTGAAAATCAAAAGATCAGAGGCAAAAACCGAGCAAGACAAGAAGGAAAACATTCTGAGTTGATTATTAAGTTAAATAAAGAATAATTCTACATAGCCCTGCGCGCGCGCACACACGCACACACATTCACTCACACACACACACACACACCGCACACGCACACACACACTCTCTCTCTCTCTCTCTCTCTCTCTCTCTCTCTCATGTAGTATCACATAATTTGGGAAAAGATGTAAAATTTAACTACTACTACTACTACTACTACTACTACTACTGCTTACGTGCGCGCTTTTTTTGTTGACTGGAGTCAAAACATGAACACAATGACAAGAAGACAAAAGTGTCCCTGAATGCCGTCAAAACATGAACAAACAAAACAACAGCAGCAGCAGCAGCAACAACAACAACAACAACAACAACAACAACAACAGCAACAACCACAACAACGGCAGACAGAAATGTTGACTGTTGCTAGACTTGCACAAAAATTCCAGAATACACAAGTGCCACTGACTGCAGTCAAAACATGAACAAAAATGATCTGCTGCGTGGATTAGCAAAGAAGGTCTGCAGAACACTGGCACTGGCAGTAACAGTCTGTTTGTAGCGTTCATAGAGTGCTGGGACATAGTCCCATACGGTCTTTCCATAGGAAGCTGTAATTCATATCCTGCGTGAGTCTGCCCACAGAATGTTGTGATGCATTCTCTGTAAAGGTCTTGTCATGGAGTACTGTGATATATTCTCTTTATAGATCTGTCCATAGAGAGCTATGCCATGATATGTTCATTATATGGCCTGTACACAAACTGGTATGTTCATTATATGGCCTGTACACAAACTGATATGTTCATTATATGGCCTGTACACAAACTGATATGTTCATTTTATGACCTGTACACAAACTGATATGTTCATTATATGGCCTGTACACAAACTGATATGTTCATTTTATGACCTGTACACAAACTGATATGTTCATTATATGGCCTGTACACAAACTGATATGTTTATTACATGGCCTGTACACAAACTGATATGTTCATTTTATGGCTGGGGATGGATGTGGCTGATTGAGGCTGGCTGGAGCTGGCGGCTGGGGCTGGTTGTGTTTGGCTGGGGCTGGTTGTGGCCAGCTGGGCTGGCCGGCTGGGGCTGGTTGTGGCCGGCTGGGGCTGGTTGTGGCTGGCTGGTTGTGGCCGGCTGGTTGTGGCCGGCTGGGCTGGCCGGCTGGGGCTGGTTGTGGCCGGCTGGTTGTGGCCGGCTGGTTGTGGCCGGCTGGGCTGGCCGGCTGGGGCTGGTTGTGGCTGGTTGTGGCTGGTTGGGCCGGCTGGGGCTGGTTGTGGCTGGCTGGTTGTGGCCGGCTGGGGCTGGTTGTGGCTGGCTGAGGCTGGTTGTGGCCGGCTGGGCTAGCCGGCTGGGGCTGGTTGTGGCTGGCTGAGGCTGGTTGTGGCTGGCTGAGGCTGGTTGTGGCTGGCTGGGGCTGGCTGGGGCTGTTTGTGGCTGGCTGGGGCTGTTTGTGGCTGGCTGGGGCTGGCTGGGGCTGTTTGTGGCTGGCTGAGGCTGGTTGTGGCCGGCTGGGGCTGTTTGTGGCTGGCTGGGGCTGGCTGGGGCTGTTTGTGGCTTTTGTGGCTGTTTGTGGCTGGCTGGGGCTGTTGTGGCTGGCTGGGGCTGGTTGTGGCTGTTTGTGGCTTTTGTGGCTGGTTGTCGCTGGTTGTGGCTGTTGGTCGCTGGCTGGGGCTGTGTGTGGCTGGCTGGGGCTGGCTGGGGCTGGTTGTGGCTGTTGGTGGCTGGCTTTGGGCTGGCTGGAGCTGGTTTGGGCTGGCTGGGGCTGGCTGGACTGGCTTGAGCTGGTTGTGGCTGGCTTGGGCTGGCTGGGTGGTCGCTGCTCCCATACCAACACCCGTGGGGATGTTACTGGGTTAATCCGAAGATGGTTGATGATTGCAGAGAGGAGAGATGCAACGAAGCACTGCAGGGGCATATCAGTCTACAGAGTTGTCGTGTACCGGAAACCCCATTCCCAGGCTGGGCTAGCCGGGTCTAGGCTGTTCTTCCGGCACATTTCTGGACTGAGAGGTTGGTGGCCTGTGACTTACTCAGGAAAAACAGGTTGCACGGTGACCCGTGTGACATGAAGTGCAGTGACTTCTCTATTTCAACCTTGCCACAGTGTGCGCTCCCATTTTCCCCATGTAGTCCTCTCCATACAGAGCATCTATCTATCTGTCTATCTATCTGTCTATCTATCTATCTATCTATCTATCTATCTATCTATCTATCTGTCTATCTATCTATCTATCTATCTACCTACCTATCTATCTATCTATCTATCATCTATCTATCTATCTATCTATCTATCTATTTATCTGTCTATCTGTTTACCTAACGATCAATCAATCAATCTGTAAAGTGGATAAAGTTGAGAAGAGGGGAGGGAGATGGGAAATACGTGACGGGGAAGAGAGTGAGTGGGCACATCATCTTCCACACCAACACCAGCTCGTTGGTTTCCTCTCTCTTTTAGTTCAAATCATAGTTGGATCAAACCAACCACACCGACTTATTAAGACATAAACAATAATGACCATAAACATGAGTTATTATCAAAAAAACACATGCAGGAAAACATAATCATTCAACATGAGGAATAGTTTCAAAGGGAAGAGATAAAACATTAACAAGACACAAATCATTCAAATCAAACCAAGACAAGTATCAAACGTTCATAATGGAACTGCGAAATCATACATTAAAACAACAGGTCTTAGTTTCTCAAAGAATATCTGAATATTGTCCCTGCAGCACATAGACATTACCAAAATTAAGGTGCAGGATTTACAACAAAAAAGCACATAAGGCCTCCCCATTGCGAACGGTAGGGGGTAAAATATATCTTTGCAATCAATAACATAATCGTATCATAATCATAACATTAACCGAAGGCGATTCCCGTTGCGAACGGCAGGATCAACAATATAATTATTTCATAATCATAACATTAACAAAGAGGCTCCCAGTTGCAAACGGCAGGAGTTACATACAGTCAAAACCATGGATCATTATTTCATTGTGAAGAACAGTATTATAAATGAACATACATAAGCACACACAAAAAAGGGAACTCCCCGTTGCGAACTTTAGGAGCTATGAACAATGAATGAAATCAATTAACATCTAATTTTCAATAGCAAGGCATCACTTGGGCCGTATAACAGTTACACAATTGTATGGAAAAAATCATCTGCGTAGTGTCCACATATATGACCAAATTGGAAAAGGACACATCTTGCACATCAACCAGCCAACTAAGGCTACTTTTCTTTCTCAGTAGATACACCCACCTCAGGATAGTGTGCTACATGCTACAGCTCCTCACGTTTCACCCGTTAGGCCTACACCCCGGCCCAATGATAGCTGTTGCCTTTCAACTCTGCAATGGACCCACAGGTGTAAATATATCGAACAAATAAACACTCACAGACTAACCGATGCAACAACGGAATAAACAAACAGACTGACCAGTGGCTACTCACGCACAAAATAGCCACATGAACGCACAAACAATCGAACAGCATCCAAGTAATTAACTGCCTAATTACTCAGCCAAGTAACCAATGCAACCCATCAGTCGCTCAAATAATGAAACAATTGAACAAACAGGTAAAACACTCGTTTGTAAACAGGTAGCAACCCAGACACACATCAAAATCTATCTTCAATGACAGTATCTTAATCATTTGCACACGCGGCTTGGTCACACTGTGACTTAACCCTATTGGTCTCGCCAGCCAACAAGGGCGAGGTTTGCAAGCCAGTTTGTCTAGTGTTGGAACACAAGGAATCTGCAGGGCGCGCGTTAAGCTTTATCCACAAATCACAATAAAGACAGCAACGTCTGTCGTCTATGTTTTCTGGCATCGATTTGTTGATTACTAACAATAAAATCTGTGATAATACTGAATAACTTTAAAAAAAAAAAACAGAATTCATTCTTATTAAGCGCCAACCCCTCCTTAGTTGCAGAGTTACTTGAATAATTGACGATGGGAATTTGTTATATTACATTTCCAGTTAATAAGAAAATGGAGTTTGTACAATAAAAATGTAAGAACATAGAACTTTTAACTTCCATTTACTAGTGTTGTTTCACTAAGATAGTACTCTGTCTGCTCTCACTCTAGGTAAAACATAGCCAAACCAAAGGCAAAAACCATCAACATATCTTTACATTCACAAACACCTGAATAACGGAATCAGCGTCACAGCCTCCACCACACTATGCTCAGTGAAGAAATGGCCTCAGAGCCAGAACGCTGGGAGTATATAGGCCTCCCAGCCCCTTTCAACGAGATCTTTCGAGAAACTCCTTTGTGGCCTGAGTCAAAATGGAACCACTAGAACGTCTAATGAGGCCAGACCTGGCTTCTCTGGGCTGCTCTTGAACTGACATTCTATCCCCCCTGGGCCCGACAAACAACGGGGCCGACCGTCATATAAGTGGCTGGATCTGGAGGCATGCAGAGGAAACATCAAGACAGACCCTTTAGACTCCATACCTAGGGCAAAATCCAGCATGTGTGCACTCCAACACCAACGACTCCCACCTGCGGATAGTTGCCTCTCTAAAATCTCAAGTGCACCTCAGCAAAGACACCACCAACTACGGCTCCACAGTCTCCCAGGGCTGTCCCCTCTGCCTATAAATAGTATTCCAGACCAAGCCACCCATACCAGCCATAGTCAAAGAGAGGCTCAAGACCTCCTCAGCAAAAGTAACACCAATTACGTTGTGGTTGAAGAACAATGGCTGTCTCTTATAAACCAGTCTGCTTAGACCAGCCATAGGCAAATTGTCTGCTGAGTGACCAGCCTCTTAACTAGCACTCCGAACTACCAGCTACGTTACCCCTCACTGTGATCCTATCCCACGTTTGCGGGATTAACCACTGCCAACTCTCTGTTCTCAAAAGTTGGGCAGAATCATACCTATACAAATCTATGTATGCATACATGCATGCATGCATGTATGTATATATGTATGTATGTATGTATGTATGTATCAGTTAATAAATCTATCTACCTGCCTATCTCTCTCTCTCTCCTCTCTCTCTCTCTCTCTCTCTCTCTATTTATCTGTCTATCCATTTACCTATCAGTCAATCAATCAATCAATCTATGAATCAACCTTATGTATGTATGTATATATGTATGTATGTATGTATGTATGTATGTATGTATGTATGTATGTATGTATGTATCCATCCATCTATCAATCAATCAATCAATCAATCTATCTATGTATCTGTCTACCTATCTAATGCATTACTTGTTTTGTATAGGAAATTTACAATAGTGCCATCACATGTTCTCAACATGGGTGTACAAAGAGTTCAGTGACATGTCTGTATGCGGTTATCCATAGAGCGCTGTCACAGGTTCTCTATAGGGCCAGCTCCTGTGACAGATATCCCAAGTGCTGTCCACAGGTTAAGAATCCCACCTATAAACATCTTGGCACAGATGATATGTGTCGTATGTACTGCCTGGTGAGGTATGGTTCCCTCTGTAAACATGTTGACACAGTGCAGATGACAGATGTCCCAAGTACTACCCACTGAGGTATGGGTCCCTTCTGTAGACATGTTGACACAGTGCAGATGACAGATGTCCCAAGCACTACCCACTGAGGTATGGGTCCCTCTGTAGACATGTTGACACAGATGACAGATGTCCCAAGTACTACCCACTGAGGTATGGCTCCTTCTGTAGACATGTTGACACAATGCAGATGACAGATGTCCCAAGTACTACCCACTGAGGTATGGTTCCTTCTGTAGGCATGTTGACTCAATGCAGATAACAGATGTTCTAAGTGGTTGTTGACACAAAGCAGAGGACAGATGTCCTGGACACATGTTGACACAATGCAGATGACGGATGTCCTAAGTACGTTTTAACACAAGCAGACGTCCCAATTTTAGTCCTTCGAATGAGACTATAAACCGAGGTTCCGTGTGCGAAAGCACGCCTAACATCTTGCACACACGTAAAATCCCATCACCAACTTTCGGAAGAGAAGGCCAGTTTGGCCGTTGGCATGGATGACACGTTACACATAGCATGCACCCTGCGTGAGAAATGGAAAGAATGAAGGAAATAAGGAAATTGAGTGAACGATATTGGACGATATTGAGTGGATGACACGGTAACGACTGAATGAAGCGCCAGCTGGCAGCTCTTCAGTCGGCACTACCCAGCTAGGCAGCCCTTTGTGTAAACGAGTGAGTATTGTACAGCGCTTAGAGCTAGGTCTCTAGCCGAGGATAGGCGCTATGTAAGTCTTCATAATGATTTCTACCCACAGGATAAGGAATCTAGATCGTTAACATACAGACGTAGTGTCTGGATGTTCAGAAACTAAATTAGTGAATTTGTTGTCGATTTCAGTTCGCTGGGTTTAGTTCGTTGTTTGGTTACTTTGGTCTTTGATGACCAATAAAGGAAATCAGCAACTGTGTGAGCCACCAATGATTATTCCAGTTTTGTGTAGGCTTTGTCAAACATGGTGCTCCCCTACACCCCAGCCCCCTACCTTCCTAACCCTCTCATGCCCCTCCTCCCGATGCGACTCCCCACCTTCACCCCATCCCCACCCCCATCCCCCATCCCCCACAAATTCTGCCACCACCCTCTCCTCCCCTGCCGGGCAGGAATTGTGGGAGTCACTACAATGTATCTTCAGAGGACCTGGCATGGCCTCAGACAAGGGCCAATCACTTCAAGCTGCTATCTACAAGTGAGCGG
>CM065715.1:106535088-106537588 GCA_033310375.1 Conus canariensis | reverse complement strand
CTTACAACACGTAACGCAATGATACACCCAATAACAGGACAAAAATGTTTTCTATAAAAAAAATTCCTCGAACAGACGGGTTTTGAGCGCAGAGCAGAAAGCAGAGTCAGTTTTGGCAGAGCGGATCGAAAGTGGGAGAGACTTCCAAACAGAAGGGGCTGCAAAAAAGAAGGAACGTTCACCATAGGTTTTTGTTGAAACGTGTGGCTTGCAGAGTGTGCGAGTGTCGGATGATGAGCGGAGTGTTCTTGCCGGTGTGTATATGCTAACCAGGTGAAAGAGATAGACAGGACCAGATCCACTGACGGCGTGAAAACACATGCATGCAATTTTGTATCTAATGCGTGCTTCTATGGGGAGCCAGTGCAGAGTGTGGAGATGCGGGGTGATGTGGTCTCTACGGTCCCTCAAGACCAGGCGTGCTGCAGTATTTTGTAATCTCTGAATTCGTTGTATAAGATCTTGTGGGCAATTTACAAGGAGACCATTGCAATAACCAGACGGGAGAGCACAAATGCCGAAACGAGAGTTTTTGTTGCCTCAGTTGAGAGGAAATGGCGAATTGAGCTGATATAACGGAGCTCAAAGTTAACCGTACGAATTACGTTCATGACCTGAGCATTCATTGTCAGATGTGAGTCAAGAACAACGCCAAGATTCTTTGCTGATTTTGAAAATGGAACAGTGGCATCACTGATAACAAGTGAGTCCGGTAATGGAGCAGACAGTGACGTTCTTGGTGAAGAAATGACTAAAGCTTCAGTTTTCTCATCGTTTAACTTGAGTTTGTTAAATGTCATCCATGATTTAACATCCTGAATACATGCTTGCATTGACTGAACCAGCTCGTTGACACGGCTGGGTTCTGCAGACTTTTGTAACCGAGTATCATCTGCAAAAGAGTGAGACAAACAGAGTGAGATGAAATGATATCAGACAAGGGTGTTGTATACAAAACAAACAAAACTGGGCCAAGGACAGAACCCTGTGGCACTCCATAGGTGATTAACGCTGGGTTAGATTTGCAGGTTTGAATAGATACAGTTTGAGTGCGGTTGGACAGGTATGATTCAAACCAGTGAAGGGCTGTGCCAGAAAACCAAAGACATGTTCTAGACGAGACAGAAGAATGCTGTGATCAATGGTGTCGAATGCGGCCGAGAGATCTAACAATGTCAAAACAGAGAGTTTTCCTTCATCAAGAGAAAGCAGGAGATCATTTACAACTTTCATCAGGGCAGTTTCCGTACTATGACCGGGTCTGTAGGCCGACTGATGGATACTGAACAGTTGGTTGGACGATAAATGAGTGGAAAGCTGAGACAACACAATTTTCTCAATAATCTTTGACAAAAACGACAGATTGGAAACTGGACGGAAACTTTTCAGATCGTTAGAGTCCAGTGTTGGCTTCTTCAATAGAGGGGTTACAATCGCATTCTTGTGAACATCAGGGAAAACACCAGAAAGTAGAGAATCATTGATCATCTTTGTCAAAAAAGGCAAAACAGTTTCCAAGCATTCATAGAGCAGGGGCGTGGGGAGTGGGTCAAGATCACAAGTTTTGGGGCTGATTTTTTAAAAATTACCAAAACCTCTTCGTTAGTGACAGGACTGAATGCACAAAGTGGATCACCACTGAACGGTTTACCAAGGGGGCTATTAACATAGAGTTCTACCGTTTCAGTATCTTTTTGCCAAACAGAAACGCAGATACTTTGTTGATCAATATGTGCAAAGTGTTTTCAAATCGAATAAAACCAAAGACAGTTTGTTAATTGCTAGCAGAACCTTTGTTTTTCCAGCAAAAACATAAAAATAGGAAATACGCACATCTTGCGAACATCTAGCAAGCAAGCAAATGTTTGTTGTTGATCAACTGACCAATAGGCGGAAAATTTCTACATCTATAATGATTTCGTGACAAAATGCCCCAGTTTCATCTTTCTCTTGGCTATCCAATGCCTTGACGTCATCTCTCTCTTGGCTATCAAATGCCTTGATGTCATCTCTCTCTTGGCTATCCTATGCCTCGACGTCATCTCTTTCTTGGCTACCAATGCCTTGACGTCATCTCTCTCTTGGCTATCCTATGCCTCGACGTCGTCTCTCTCTTGGCTATCCTATGCCTTGACGTCATCTCTCTCTTGGCTATCCTATGCCTCGACGTCGTCTCTCTCTTGGCTATCCTATGCCTTGACGTCATCTCTTCTTGGCTATCCTATGCCTCGACGTCGTCTCTCTCTTGGCTATCCTATGCCTTGACGTCATCTCTCTCTTGGCTATCCTATGCCTCGACGTCGTCTCTCTCTTGGCTATTCTATGCCTCGACGTAATCTCTCTCTTGGCTATCCTATGCCTCACGTCATCTCCCTCTTGGCTATCTTATGCCTCGACGTAACCTCTCTCTTGGCTGTCCTATGTCTCGACGTTATCTCTCTTGGCTATACTATGTCTCGACGTCATACTCTCTTGGCTATCCTATGTCTCGACGTCATCT
>CM065715.1:106527588-106530088 GCA_033310375.1 Conus canariensis | reverse complement strand
TAGCCACCCTGAACTGCCTTTGAATTATGCTGGAAGAGGCTGTTCTTGTCTGCAGGGCTTGTCGTTCAATGAGACGATCGTCACGTGGGGTTGTCTTCTTCGGTCGACCAGATCTGCGTCTTTCATGGACAGTCCCAGTGGCTGTGAAGCGTTGAATCAGTTGGACAATGACCGAGATGGACACATGAAGTCGCCTGGCCACTTCTCGCTTGGGAACACCATCTTGGAACCATGCAACAGCTCGTCCCCTATCCAACTCGCTTAATTTTCGTCGTGGAGGCATTGTCAGATCAGGCCTACTACTGGTGGAATGTCTTCTTATATAGCCAAGCGAGCGACAGCATCTCACACATAAACAGCAGTGCTTGCACGTGCATAATGGTTTTTCCATCTGGCAAGTGCAATGTGTTCAGGCAGAATGGTCCAAAACAAGGTCATTTTTCGCAAGTTTCCGCTTTTCCGTTTGCGGCCCAGCTCAGTAGTAGAGAATCCCGTGCAATTTTCGCACTAACACAACATCGCCCACTTACAGCTGAACAAGAATTCATGACAATTTGGCTGGACTAAGAAATAAATAACAGTAGCGAACTGAGTTTATGACGCACCTGTTTTCACATACCGATCCTTAACTTTTTGTGCGTAGTATATGTTGTGGTGATAATGTCTGAAATTGCAATAGAACATTCATTGCAAAGGGGGGGGGGGGGGGGGGATCTTTTCTCGCAAAACGATAGAAAAAGAAAAACAGAGACAAACGTAGAGTCTGTTAATGCCATCTACAGATAAACAAGACTTGACCTGATTTGTACAGGTAAACAAGAGATGACCTCATAAGTGGAGGTAAACAAGGGACGACCTGATTTCTGTCAGGATACACAACAGGCTGAACAACAAGGGACCACGAATAATCTGTGGAGGATGGGGGAGAGGGGTAGAGAGGAGAGGAGGGGAGGGAGGATGATGCCAGAGTGACAGGAGAGAGGGAGGTGGGGGTGAGCAGTACAAAGGGGACATTATTCTAAGATCCCCCCCCCCCCCCACTCACACACACACGCAGGAGGACTGTTCTCCTCCAACTGGCCTCGTCCGCTACACTGTACGTCGCTGAATAGGCGTCCCCCCCCCTCCCCCGCGCACACACACACACCCCTACCCCGACCCCCCCTCCCCGAACCCCCCACACACACACCTCCAGTGTACGGCCAGGGATCGGCGTCCCTCCAACCCCTCCTTCCCCCTCCCCCCCCCCCACCACCCACCCACACCTCCTTCTCACCAGCCAAAACACCCGGGCTGGCGGCTCGCCGTGCCTTGCACGCGCACAGACCTAGAAACTTCACATCATCTCAGAGGCACCCGTGTGTACGCGCGTTCTCACACGCACGCACGCACGCACGCGCATACTCCTGAGATCAGTTTAATACTCACCGGCTGAAAGAGTGTGCGCTCACTGTACCGAGTGTCAGCGTGATTTGAAAGTCTGATTCGTCAGATCTGCAAACAAGCACACGCGCGTGTGTTTGTGAGTATGTGTGTGTAAGACAGCTGTTTTGCTTTGTTGTTTTTGTTTTGTTTCCAAAAGCAGTTGTAAATTCAGTGTGTGTGTTTTTTTTTTTCAGTGTGTGAACTAAATCACAATTCAATGAAAGAAAAAAAGAACGTCAAATCGTCTTTTTGTGTGTTCCAGTGGATTTGATTTTGACCTGATCTGGTCATTGAAAGAAACGTGCAGATGAAGAACATTGGACAGCTTTAGCTGGAGTCTGACGGCCGCAGCATGCAGCGGAGGACAGGGCAGAAGACACACTGGCAGTGACAGACCCCAGTACAGACACCGTGCTGGCTGCTGCGCCACAGACCTGCCGTTAATCAGCACAGCATCGCAAGCTCAGTAAGAGCCGAGACTTGACCCCTCAACCCCCTGTCAGGAAGTGGACCACTCTGGGGGTCTGCGCCCCCCCCCCCCCACGCCTCCTACTCCCCTTTCCCCCACTTGCTGTGCAGTCCTCGGCATCAAAGGGAGCCCCCACCCCCACCCCCACCCCACCCCCATCTCCCCGATCTCCGTCGGCCTCAAGTAGGTTCTGTTGATTGACGACATCAATGGCCCCCAGCTGCTGCACTGCGAGACAGTGAATCACAGACAAAGAGACAGTGAGCCGCGGACAGAGAGCGGGTCACGGAAAGGGAGGAGAGAAAGACAGTCACGGACAGACAGGACAGAGAGAGACAGCGAGGCAGGAGAGGGAGGGAGTCACGGACAGTGAGTGGCGGACAAACAGACAGGTGGTCCGTGGGTCCATCGCCACTCCGGCCACGGGTGGACCACATTCAGGGCAGCAGGCCGCAGCCCTACACTGTGAAGCACCACAGCTGGCAACCCTGATGCTACTGACAGAAGAAGGCCCTGCACGTTGACTTGCGTGCTGAGGACTGACAGCAAAGGTATGTGTCTGGATCACCACAGAGACCACGTGCCAGGGGTACATCAGAGTTGAAT
>CM065715.1:106520088-106525088 GCA_033310375.1 Conus canariensis | reverse complement strand
ATGTGTGTGTGTGTGTGTGTGTGTGTGTGTGTGTGTGTGTGTGTGTGTGTGTGTTCATGAGAACCAGACTGTCCAGAATGAAACTACTGGTGTTATTTTCAGGTGGAGGAGAGTGTAATTGTATATTTTTTCCATTGGTGTTTGGAAAGAATGGAGGTGATTAATTTTGGTCTATTGTTTGCAAGAACTGTGTTGTCACCGGATTTATGTACGTGTACCGTGGCTATTTTGAAACAATTGGGAACATGATTTAGAAAGAGAGGGCGTTAGTTACCGCCAAGGACACAGACAGAGTACAGGACAAGAAACAATGCGTTTTGACCTCTTGGGTCTTCTTCAGGCGAAAACAAATAACATTTAGGACAGTGAAAACGAAGAACGAGAATCCACTTATCTTCTCATGTTCGCCTCACGATCAAAATGGCCGCCGGACGGAAACGAGGCCACCCAGGAGGGGATCATGGGAGAGGAAATAGTGAGGGGGGGGGGGGGGAGTGTGTGTGTGTGTGTGTGTGTGTGTGTGTGTGTGTGTGTGTGTGTGTGTGTGTGTGTGTGTGTGTGTGAAACAATGGGGTTTGTAGCTTGTTTTGTAGAATAGTATGATATATTAATGACGGTAGTCATTATGGTGGGTTGATAATAGTGCTTAGTGGGGCAAAAAAAAAAAAAAAAATGAAAATAATAATAATGATAATAAAAATAACAGTAAAATAATAAAAACAGAATAAGAATAAATCAATGAATCAATAAACGACTTTAATGGGTTGTGACGGTGATGACAGTAGTTATATGTGGGTAGCTGTATGTGGGGGTGGGGGTAATGCTAATAAAATCAGATGTAGGGGAGAAAAAAATGGAGGGTGGCTGCAACTTCTGTATGAAGTGGGTAGGCGGGGGAGGGGGGGGGGGTATGGTGGTGTGTGTATAAGTTTGTGTGTGTGTGTGTGTGTGTGTGTGTGTGTGTGTGTGTGTGTGTGTGTGTGTGTGTTGGTGGAAGATATTGCCGACTGTTGTTGACGTGGTGGGTATGTATATGTGTGTTACTGTTGGATGTTGATGCCTTGGGGCTGTAGCGTGCGGAGTTTGGCAGTGAGATGGGTCTCTCGTACTGTGTGTTCAAAGCTGTCACTCTGTGACTGCGAGAGTGCCAAGACTTTCACATGGCTGATGTTGTGTTGGGGGTGGTTGAAATGTAGGGCAACGGGTTTGGGTCGGTGGTGGCGGATGTCAGCCAGGTGTTTAGAGATGCGTGTCTCAAGTGTGCAGGATGTTTCACCAATATATATCTTGCCACACAGCTGGCAGTGGATAGTGTATACAATGTTGCGGCTCTGACAGGAGAATGTGCGTTTAATAGTGAAGGAGTCTTTGGGGCCCTGTAGGATCGTGTCTTGTTTGGTGACGGGGCAGATTTTGCAGTTACGTTTAGAACAGGGGTGAGTACCTGGTGGTGTAGGTACGGAGATTCTGTTCAATTTGGACCGCACGAGATCTTTTAGGTTTTTATCACGTTTGAACGTGATCGTGGGTCTGGTATGGAAGGCAGGTTTGTGGTTTTGTACAATGTGCCAATTGGATTTGAGAATCCTGCAGATGGGGAAGATGTGTGGATGGAAGAGAAGGTGGGCGTTGGGTCTGTCTGTCTCCTTTGGATGCGGGTTTCCAGAGCAGATGTTCTGGATATGGCTGTGGTGCGGCTGAGAGCTTCGTTGATGATGGAACTGGGGTATCCACGGTTTGTGAAAAATTCTGACATTTTGGCTGCTTGTATAGTGAAGTCTTCTGCACTGGAGCAAAGTCTGTGAAGACGGAGAAATTGTGAGCATGGAATGCTGTCTTTAGTGTATGGGTGGTGGGAGGATGTGTAGTCTACGTATGCATGTGCATCAGTGGAAGCTTTGAGTTGGTCATCTTCGAGGGAGATGGTGATGTCTAGGATGTTAACTGACTGTGAAATGGTGTAGGTTAATTGGATGGATGGATGGATGGATGGAAGGTCTGGGCAAAGTTGAAGAAGTTGAGGAGATCTTGTTTGGGCATGGATGTGGCCCCCAGTCCATCATCAATGTACCTTTTGTATAATTCCGGTGAGGGGCCTGTGTATGTGGTTAGTAAGTGGTGTTCCAAGTGTCCCATGAAGACGCAGGCATAGGATGGTCCCATTTTGGTGCCCATAGCAACACAACTAATTTGAGAGAATGTGTTTTCTCGTTCTTCGTTTTCACTGTCCTAAATATTATTTGTTTCCGCCTGAAAAAGACCCAAGAGGTCGAAATGCACTGTGTCTTGTCCTGCACTCTGTCGGTGTCCTTGGCGGTAACTAACCCCTCTCTTTCTAAATTTTGCTTCGTTTTCCACCCTCAGTTACTCCGTTTTGAAATTGGGAACATGTTTTTTTGTCATTGCATAGTTGAGAGAGAGAGAGAGAGAGAGAGAGAGAGGAGAGAGAGAGAGAGAGAGAGAGAGAGAGAGAGAGAGAGAGGAGACCGACCGACCGACCGACAGACAGAGAGGGGGAAAGAAGAAGAGGAAGGGGAGACAAAAAATGCTGATTAACCCCAGACAATGTCGTGACTTCAATCCACTTAATGCAATCCATACAATGTCGTGACTTCAATCCACTTAATGCAACCCAGACAATGTCGTGACTTCAATCCACTTAATATAGACCACAAGGTCTGGACTGGTCCGTTTCAAAATGAAGTGACTGCAGGCGAGAATTGAAACAAAATTAAAAGAAAAACGTTTCCATTCCACTTCTGTTTTGCACCCAGTTTGAGGAGATATGTGACTGGCCTTCGTCTTCAATGTCTCGAATGTTGTTTGTCCCGCCTGAAGCAGACCAAAGAGGTCGAAATGCGTTGTGTTTGCTTTGTGATTCATTTCTTCTTTGGTCTTTTTAATGAATTCTAGACAGCTGCCAGCCATTGGCAGACTCCGCTCTTGTTGTTGATTCGGTGCTAGCTATATTTTGTCAGCACTCAGCAAAGAGGGGAATCGGCAAGGGGAGGGGGAGGGGGGGGGGGAGGGGGGGAGAAGGGTAGTTAGCTATCCAAGACAAGTTGTAGAAGGAAGATGATCCTCCTGTAACTCTGAAAACACTCTTATTCCACGGTGGGTCTACCCCCACCCCCCACCCCCCACATCCACCTCCAACACTGAATGCAAGGCATCAGACAGGGACGTACATTTATTCATTCAATTACGTCGTCCGCCGTGGCATAAACGGTGTATAAGAGGGGAGAGAAATTGCGGACTGGGCCATGGGGTGGAGGATGGGAGAGGGGATGTGGGGGTGGGGAGGGTGGGGGAGAGGTCGAATTGAAGCTGACATCACTGCCGGATTGTGGACCCTCCAGGGACCATCGGCCCGGCTGGAAAGGATAACTGCGGATTTTTCTTCCTCTGGCTATTAGAATGATTTCCCTTGACAGGTGGTCGGGTTTCCTCACAAGGGAGGTAATGTGGCGGTTCTTGACGTCTGGAAAAAATAACAAAAAAAAAAAAAAAAAAAAAAACCCACACACACACACACACACACACACACACCTGAATTTGTAGGTTAGTGCGAATCCACAGGGGGAGGGGGAAGGGAGGGGGGGGGGGAGAGAGAGAGAGAGAGAGAGAGAGAGAATAATACTAATGACAATGTATATTTGTCATGACTCAATCCCCTTAAAGATGAGCAGCACTGTGCTAGAAGGGAATAAATTGACAAAACTGGCAGCAACGTCGAGAGAGAGAGGGAGAGAGAGAGAGAGAGAGAGAGGAGAGAGAGAGAGAGAGGAGAGAGAGAGAGAGAGAAGAGAGAGAGATGTTAGCATCGAACTCTTTTCTCGTTTGCCGAATAGAGTGCACTCGCGCAAACCAGGGATGTATCTGGCCGTACCGGAAGTTTCGGAATTCCAACTTTTTTTTCTCTCTCTCTCTGATCTGGCAGCTTTGGAAACACGCCACATTTAGGATTTGGCTCTTAATCACTATACAATTTTGTGAGCATTTTGAGGCCTAGCGTAGATTGGAGCCAGCATTTCATATTAAACTGATGATTATTATTATTATTATATTGGGTATTTATATAGCGCCTATCGTCGGTCACAGACCAAGCTCTAAGCGCTTTACAATAAACACACTACCTCACTCACTCAACGGGCTGCCTACCCAGGCAGAGCCGGCCGAAGAGCAGCCTACTGGCGCTCATTCAGTCGTTTCCCGTACCATTCAAATATTAGTCACTGATTTTCATTTATCTCATTTATTCCTCCAGTTTCTCACATAGGATGCATGCGATGTTTATACGTGTCCTCCATTTCCACGGTACACGATGGCACACGATAACAGTAAATGACAATGTTTGTGGCTTGGTAAGAAATACCCGGCGGCTATCTTCATTCTACATCAATTTTGCCAGGGCAGCGGGGAACCCCCTGCTCTTTTCGATTTTCAACTGCCGTGGGTTCTTTAATGTGTGCAGGGGGCCAGGAAGGCACACGGGTCTGACTCGCTTATAGTCCCCATCCGATGGACTTGACGTTCAGTTCGATTTGTCATTCAAACTGGGAAAGAAAGGGCAAGAAAGGTAGGGCTCGAACCCACGCACTTCTCACACGTTGGATTGGCTGGCGAACGTCTTAACCACTCTGCCACCTTTCTTCCTTCACCTTTCTTGATCATTGATCAAAAGAACAACTCGCCCACCAATCATTTAACGTATTTGGGGGGGGGGGGGGGGGGGGTTCCACGGATGACATCATTCACAATCTTCAAATACATGACCTTCCCACGTCACATTTTGGGCCTTGGCCCGTGACCCTATCTTTGCGCCAGCTGGTTCCTCCTAAACAGCCCCATTCCTTCGATTTTAATCTGTCTGCTTGGAACCACCTGGCATAACGAGAAGAATCAACTGTCAGACACAATAAAAATGTCTCAAAACAAACTAATTGCACAAGTCTAAAACTCGACTACTTCCTTACGCATGGCCTTGTCGCTTTAATTTT
>CM065715.1:106505088-106515088 GCA_033310375.1 Conus canariensis | reverse complement strand
CACAGTGACTTGTTAATGGTTCGCCGTGTCTAGGGTATGGTATTACGGAGAAGAGGGTCCATATTTTTCCTACAGCCTACTTTATCTCGCCTGAACTGAATCAAATCTACTGCTAGGTGGATGAGAGGCTTTTCACACTGAAGAAATAGACACCACCAACTCACACCCGTCATCTCCACACCCAAACTTTCCAATCATTCCAGTGTTCTATAATAAGCCCCTCAATGGGGAAGGGTCGTCCTTTTTTTTCCTTTAGGATTATTTACCAAGGATTAGAATCAGTGAGAAACGACAGAAGGGGCGGAGGAGGAGGGGGGAGGGGGGGGGGGGGCTTACAGTCTTTACAGGTGGTAAACTCGTGAGTTAGAGGGCTCGAGTGCGTGGTCTGAAACGGAGGAGCCACCGCCACTGAGAGAGAGAGAGAGAGAGGAGAGAGAGAGAGAGAGAGAGAGAGAGAGAGAGAGAGAGAGAAGAAGAAGAAGAAGAAGAAGAAGAAGAAGAAGAGGAGGAGGAGGAGGAGGGGCGGAGAAAAGGGGTGGTATGAGTACAATGTAGAGAGGCGCTGTTTTTGTCTGTAACTATGTTTTGTTTACGTTTGTTTGTCTTTTTAATTTTCCTTTACCACTGGCAAAGTCTTTCTGTCTCTGTATCTGTCTCTATCTGTCTCTGTCTCTGTCTGTCTCTCTCTCTCTCTCTCTCTCTCTCTCTCTCTCTCTCTCTCTCTCTCCCCCGCCTCCCCTCCTCTCTCTCTCTCTCTCTCTCTCTCTCTCTCTGCCACTGATGTGAACTCGAAGCTCATGGTCTTAACAACTCAGACATTCTTTACTCTGATTAATTTCTTTTATTTTTGTTCACAAAGATGAACGTATGAAACGTCTATGTGAATCAGGACGAATCACATGGCATCTTTCTAAACATCAAACCACCCACGTGGTTTAAAGCAGGGATTTCCAAACAACTCCCCGGACACCAAAACCTTTGGATGTTGTGTTGAGCACGAAATGTCCTGAGAACCTGAGCGGACTTGGGGGGGGGGGGGGGGTGTTTGGACAAGGAGAGTTCTCTGCGAACAGTTCCCATCCTCTCCTGTTTCCTTTCTGCCACCTGTCTGTCTCCACTTTCTCGCTTCCTGCCTGCTGCTGTTGGTCTGACTTTGATCCAGGCTCACCTGGTCGTCTTCACCCGCACAGGTGGAGGGTTTTACTAGTCCCAGGAGATGAGAGATGGAAGGTGGGCTGTTTGTAGAGCAGGTCACAGAAAAACAAAGCGGTAGTCCTAGTGGACAGACAGCGGGCGTGCGTGCGTGCTGGGCGTGCAGGAAGACAATATGGCGTCCCTTCCTTCATCGGCGCCTGTGGGCCCCCTACATTCACAGCAGAACCGTATCCTTACAGCAGTCCTACAGAGAGCATTTTGCCTTTATTTTCGGCACTTTTGGTGATTAATCACAAATACGTGTATTGTAATTAATGCACTGAGTACAGAATCCACAAAGAAAGGATATATTTAAAAGAAAAATACGATTTCTGTAATGAAACATGGTAATGCACCCTCCACCAACTGATGAATGAATGCATAGCATAGTTTCTGTCTTTCGCGTGTTCAGTGAGAAGTGGGTCACTGCGTCTGCCCGCGCTATCCCTGGGAGTAACCCTGGCCCGTCACTATGGTCACTATGAAAGAGAAACTATAAGAAAAAGCGCACATGCTTAGGGCGCGCGCTAGCTGGAACAGGTTCTGTGACGGACAACACGTGTGGACTGCATCTTCAAGGGACTGTGCATTGCTGTTAGTTTATGGTCAGCTGTTAGCGTAAGAGACCAACAGGCGCCAGACCACACTCTGACTCGTCGCTCTCGTCACTTCCGGCGGCACCGAAACTGTGAGGGGATTTCCGGTGAGGTGGCGGTGGTGGGGCGAACAGTTAGAAGTTTCCAGCTTGTCTTGTATCAGTTGCTGCCAGTCTTTCGAGTACTGGTTATCAGGCAGTCTATGAGAAATTGGGTCAGATGTAAGATTCTGACTGAAACAATAACGATTAATGGCTTCTTCAAGATACTTAAAATGCAGTGATTTCAGAATCTACTGGGTGTCAATCTTCTTTACGAGATTTGTCAACAATACATTGCATGGAAAATCAGGAGCGTATGCTCTTTTTTCTTTCTGTCTTTTTTTCTTTTCTCTTTTTCTTTCTTTCTTTCTTTTTCTTTTCTTTTTTTTTGATTAGGCACAAAGCTGGAACCAGGAATCACATCAAAACAAAACAAAACAAAACAAAAATATCGACGAACTATAAGAAATGACCTTTTTTTTTTTTTTTTAAAGATTAGGTATAATATAATTATGTTAATTTTGTGATCATCTCTCTCTCTCTCTCTCTCTCTCTCTCTCTCTCTCTCTCTCTCTCTCTCTCTCTCTCTTGTTTTCTGTCCCCTTTCCTTCAAGTTCATTTCCGATTCCTGTTTTCCCAAGAGGAGTGTCTTCATGCTGACGAATCCATACAATTCTTGGTACAGGTGCATTCACCTCGATCCACGTCTGGAACGATAAAGGAATGCATGCGGGGTGGGGGATGGGGGAGAGAGGTGGAAGGGCACATACTAAAATCAGCTTATGACAATATTTTTGCAGGTAATTGTTCATTGATGCTTCATATGGGCAGTCAGTGGAACACCATTCTGCAGCATGCCTCTTCTTGTTCTTCCCCGGGGGTCGGAGTACGAGGGGTTTTCCCGCTGACTGACACCTGCTGTGTATTTGGCTGTAGCGGCTGTTCACCCATCCCCCAGGGCTGTGATAGGATCGGCGTGTCAGTGATCTCCACACCACACCGGGTCTGCAAGAGCCGTTAGCATGGCGGAAAACAGGTGCTGCGGTGTGGGTTATCGTCCCTGGTGACAGCACTCTCTCACCTAGCGGGCCTGTGTGTGGAGGAGGGAAAGCTGTTATGCTTGGTGATATTAGTATCAAGTCCGCGATGTTTGCGACGAATGGTTCCCAAAACAAAAACAAAACACGCCAGTAAAAATCTCGTTCTCACGTCTGCTCACTTCCATTGTGCAGATAAGATCATGCTCGCCCCCGCTCACACGTGTTACTAATTCTTCCATGTCGTTTGAAATCTTTCTGGTTGTCTCGAAGCAAGCTTTTATCCCATCTGTTCTGAGAGAACAAAAAACAAACAAACAAAACAAACCTTATATCGCCCTCCTCTCTCTCTCTCTCTCTCTCTCTCTCTCTTCTCTCTTCTCTTCTCTCTCTCTTATTACACACACACACACACACATTTACACACACACGCACACACACACACACACATTTACACGCTTGCACGCACGCACGCACGCGCGCGCGCACACACACACACGCTCACATGCACACACACACAGACACACACACACACACACAGACACAGACACAGACACACACACACACACACACACACACACACACACACACACACACACACACACACACACACACACTCACATACATGCTTGATCTGGATGATTTTTAAAAGAATATGTCAATCTGTAACTCGAATTCAGTGTCCAGACTACCGGGAGAAAAATCACGTCTCAGCTATTTATTTACTTTAACGACCTCACTCAGAACCCACTTAACAGTCTGTATACATAGACTATCGTCTTACTACAAAATTTGATGCTCTTCTTCGTATTCTGAATGACCTCTCTACTACAGATTCGAATGAGGAGTCAAAACAAAACGAAACAAAACAAAAACATAACAAAAAAAAAAAAAAAAAAAAAAAAAAAAAAGAAAGAAAGAAAGAAAGAAAAAGCTTGTCCTTACTTTGCTTGATTTCACTACTGCCTTTGATGCGACAGACCATAATGTACCTATCCATGGCGTAAAACACACTTTCGGCACAGGAGATTCAATGTTTTCACTTCTTTGCTCCCTTCGTACCGACAGAACAGAAACTGTCTGTCTCGAACAGTCGCTTCCAGCCGTCAACACGGTTGCATGGAGTGCTACAGGGATCAGTCCATGGGCCTTTTCTGTTATACGCTAATCTGCAACAAACACAAGCGGACGTCTGTCAATGTCAGAGCTTCTGACAGAGAATTTGCTTTCATAGTGAGTTGTAAAAATTAACTTAGTTGATTTTAGGTCTGTGGTAGATATGTGCTGTCGAGTCACGCTGAGATAAAAAAAAAATGTGGACAGAGAAAAAGGGGAGGGGGGGGGGGATTAGGGTAGAGGTAGGATGGAGTTAATCAAGAGGAAAGTCAGAGGGCAAAAGACCCCAGGTGAGATTTGGGAACGAGATGGAATGACAGCATGGGTAAATCTGAAAAGAAGTATAAGCTAAGTAAAACCGAAGAAATCAGTCGATAAGATAATAGATTAAGAGAGAAAATAGGTCAATGAAATTTAAGTGGAAAAGTGTAAAATTAAACTGTGGAGAGAATTGAGCAGATATGATAATGGCAGACATAAACTGATTTTTTTAAGTGGAAGAGGTGGGGAGGGAGAGAGAGAGAGAGAGAGAGAGAGAGAGAGAGAGAGAGAGAGAGAGAGAGAGAGAGAGAGAGAGAGAGAGAGAGAGAGAGAGAGAGAGGTTAGGAACGGTAACATAACTGAAACAAAATGATAACGGTAAAACAATGGGGAAATAGTCCATCAGTAAATAAAACACTTCAATGCTGCACAAAGAAATGGGATGACGTGGAACGCAATGAATAATCAACTGATTAACGAAGTAACCACGTTAATTGACAGGTTATTAGAGTTTGAAAATAAAACCAGATGAAGAGATGTAAGAGCGGACTGAGGGAGGAGGGCTGAGGGGAAAGTACTGCAGAGAGAAAAGGTTTGGGGGTGGGGTGAGGTGGGGGTAGGATGAGAAGAAAAGGGCGAACGATGGAGCTGGGAGGAGGTCAGTGTATGTGAATTATGAAAGTAAGAGAAGACGGGAAAATACTGTGATGGCAGTTTTGTGATGTTGCTATGGAAAATGGCGGGCGCTCTGTGTGTGTGTGTGTGTGTGTGTGTGTGTTGTGTGTGTGTGTGTGTGTGTCGTGTGTGCTGTGCGTGCGTGCGTGCGTGCGTGCGTGCGTGCGTGTGCGTGTGTGTGTGTGTGTGTGTGTGTGTGTGTGTGTGTGTGTGCGTGCGCGCGCGCGTGTGTAGTGTGGTGTGTGTGTGTGTGTGTGTGTGTGTGTGTGTGCGGCGTGTGTGTGTGTGCTGTGCGTGCGTGCGCGTGCGTGTGTGTGTGTGTGGTGTGTGTGTGTGTGTGTGTGTGTGTGTGTGTGTGTGTGTGTGTGTGCACGCGCACGCGCGCGCATGCGTGTGTGCGTGCGTGCTATATACTTCAGGAGTTGGTAGCCAGGCAATTTCTGGAGGTTCACGCCAAATGGGCTAAGAGTCTCCTGTCTGGCAATGAAGTAAGATTGCTGTAAGATGCTTTTGAAGTGTTCGTACTGCGACTGCCAAACAGTCCTGGCATTACCGTGCTTGATGTTGTGTATTTATTTATCTACGTATTTATTTATTCTTTTTTTTTTTCCTATTCTTTTATTCGTTTATACCCCGCTGCTTCATGTCTCTCCACAAAGAGAAGATGACTGCAATCCCAACCTCCCACGTGCACGTTGAATAGACCCTGCTGCTACAGCAAAGTTGTGTTTTCATGTTCCTCACAGTTGTTTTTTCTTCTCTGTAGAAGAGTTCAGCGGTTGCGAAACGGGCTGGTAAGTTTTGTCGCAGGCTTGTCTCACAGGTGTAGCAGTCTATGGACATACCCCGTGATCTATTGGGTATGACGTCATGCAGGATCTCTCCCACACGTTGATGAAGTTCAGGGTAGAAACTACTCATGGCAGTCAAGGCGTCGACTTAGTTCTATGTTAAAGCATTGTTGGTTTAATAGGCTTCCTTTTTGTCTTGTGTCGCAGAATTAAAAAAAAATATTTTATTTGATACATTTATCAAAATAATACATACAGGGTAAACAAAAAAGTAGTCATGAAAATAAGCAACATACCGCTCATACTTACAACTCTAATTTTACAATCTCAGGACATGTAAAAAAAAAAAAATAAAAAAAAAAAAACCTGACGAGCAGAGAGAGAGAGAGAGAGAGAGAGAGAGAGAGAGAGAGAGAGAGAGAGAGAGATGTCTCTCAGAAAATTGACTGTTTCTTACACGCGTTTCGTTCTACATCATGACACTTCATTCCTGTATCTATTGCTCAGCCGTAGTGTTTGTTTGTTCAACCATATTGTACCGCAAGAAAAAGTCAAGAACAACAAACACAGAGTGTTGTAGTTGTCATCTTGGAGACATGGCTGTTTCAGCTCTAATAAACGATGTTCGAACATCTGCTAATGGAATCATCTGTGTTAGAGCCAGCGTTCAATGAGAGTGACCCCGCCTTGTTCATGGGACAGGGGCCGGTGGTGGACACGCCCAAAACTTTTTTGCCCCCTCAGTGAACTTAAGATTTCAGTTTCAGTTTCTGTTTCCTCAAGGAGATGTCACTGCGTGCGGACTAGTTCATATACGCTACTTCATATCCGCTGAGTTTTGAGATCAGCCTAACAGAAACCACACAGAGCAGTTTTCTAGATAGCGTGCTGTTTAGGTATCCATTATTTATTATTATTATTATATTATCATTGTTATTATTATTATTACTATCATCATCATTATCATCATCATCATCATCATTATCCTCCTCCTCCTCCTCCTCTCTCTCTCATCATATCATCATCATCGTCATCATCATTACCGTTATTATTGGTGATGGTGGTGGTGATGGTGAATGTACATACACAGATACATACAACATTCACACATACATCTCCCCTCTTCCCAACATACAAACACACATACATCCATTCATGTAACATGCATGCATACATACATACATAGTTACATAGACACATACATGCATGCATACATACACACATACATACATACATACATGCATGCATACATACATACATACATACATACATACATGCATACATACATGCGTATATACATACATACATGCATACTACATACATACGTACGTACATACGTACATGCATACGAACATCTATGTATATAAGATATGACCAAAAGTCTAAAGTAAATCGATAACTTTGTTACAACACCCTGAGCCTCCCCAAGCATAGTTGATTTCTCTTCAAAAACAAGATTTTCACACTGTGTACTTAAAAAAAATCCTTATTAGCATCAACAGCTCTTTCCAAAAACTATTAACTAGGGGACAATGCCAAAAGAATGCATAATGGTTTCCATCCCCTGTGTGCAAACATATGCAAGAGAGAGTCTGTTAGATTGCACATTGATAGATATTTTCCAGCTGGAGGAATCCTGTGCTGCAATCTTATTTGAAACCATCTAAGCTGAACATCGGTGGCAGAAATGACACACGTGTAGAAAATACTTTTCTAGTTCGGTCCAGGAAAACTGTTATTCCATCTAAGAACTGCTACTGGCAAGGTCGTCTTCCCTACTGACTTTACTGTCTGGTTACCCTTCTGAATACATCACACACCGCTGTCTATTATACTCTCACAGGAAGTAAGAGTATAACTTGATTTTAAATGGTATTGTTTTATGGCCTGAATAACTCCTTCATGTAGTAAGAAAGTGGTGTTTGTCATTGAAGTATATTTTTCATTAAATTCTTCAGATCTTAAAAACCCGGCTTTGTCATGAACGAAGTCTTTAATTTGATTAATATTTGAATTCACCCACTCTTTCATAAAGATTATTTTTCTGTTCCTTGTAACATTTATATCATAAATGCTATGTTCAGCAAGAAAGTCATTAGCATTCTTTGAAGTATACATATTGCAAAGTTTGTTTGATTGTTTTTTACATGATTCGCAACGTCATACCAAAAAGTATAATCAACTTTTTGCATAAGTTTGTTTGCGTGTTCACCTCCGAGCTTGTCTATATTCCTAAGACAGGGATGTAGACTGAATACTATATGAGCTAAACTAGAATTTAAGTCGAGTCTTCTCAGCCAGGTGATTTTAATTGCCGATAAGCGGAAGAAAACATCACACATTTTGAGTCCACCGTCCACGTATATTTGACACACTACAGATTTTTGATCGTGAAAGTCCTGACAACCAGAGAAATCGAAACAATATTCGACGTAATTGTTATAGGGACAGAAGAGAAGGGTCTGGCAAATGTAGGAAGAGGAAGTTCAATTTGGAAAGTATCAACTTTTAATGATTACTATTTTCCCTAGAGGAGTGATGTGTCTTTTTCTCTACTGTCCAATTGTCCTCTTCATGTCATCCATTTTACTTGCATAGTTTGAATTACAGATTTCGTGCGTTTGTGTGGAAAAGTTCACTCCAAATACATTACAGATACATGGGTCCCATTGAAAGTTTCTCTCTTTCATGAATCTCAACTGGCAGAATTTTTTTTCTACTCCCTGTCCATACCACCTGTGTTTTGTCGTTGTTAATTCTCAGTCCAGACATTCTAGAAAACATATCTTAGGTGTCAGTGGCCTCAAAAATGACTTCTCTGAGCCGTCTAGGTACATAGTGGTATTAATTGCGAAGACTGACAGAAGAATACCCTGTTCCTTTGAATTTATGCCTTTAATGTGTTTATTTTTCCTGAGCATCAAAGACATAACTTCTGCACATATCATGTATAGATAGGGAGATATGGGATCACCCTGTCTGAAGCCTCTTCCTTGATTAAACCAATTTTAGTACTGGCCTTTAAAAGATATACACCACGAAGCGCGTCTGTACATTATTTGGAAGCAACTTACAGATGACTGGAAACTGAAGAAAATCAAATGACTTCTCAATAAATTCCCTTGAAACGCTATCAAAAGCCTTTTCAAAGTCTACTGTAAGTATTAGATCTGAAATATGTTGTTTCTCTTTGAATAAGAGTACATCATATAATATTCGTAAAGTTTTTCCTATGTATCCTCCTTTGGTGAAACCCTTCTGGCAATCGTGAGTAATACTTGGAAGTACATGTTGAAGGCATTTGGCAATGCATGCTGATATCATTTTATATGAAATATTCAAAAGGGATATTCATCTCCAGTTTTTAATAAACTGCTTTGGTTCACCTTCCTTCAGAATACAGGCCATAACACCTTGACACTGAGTCACAGATAACTCTGCGCGTTCAAAACTCTCACCGATGAATCAAACAAAAATATTATCTAAGTCAAAGAAGATTGGAAAAACTCGATTGTGAAGCCATCTGGACCAGGACTCTTTGTTATTTTTCATATTCTTTGATACAGAACCTATTTCTTGATACGTTAGTTTACCCTCTAAGGTCTCTCTCTCTCTCTCTCTCTCTCTCTCTCTCTCTCTCTCTCCTCTCTCTCTCTCTCTCTCTCTCTCTCGTTCTCTCTCTCTCTCTTCAGGCGATGGCACAGGGGCATTGCCTAATAAGCTATTTAAGTCAACGTCATGTTTTTTTCTTTATGACTGTACAGCTGTTGATAAAAGTTCTGAGCCTCTTTTAAAATATCTGTTTGACTGGTTGGAACAGTGCCATCTCTTCTGTCTAAGAAGACCACCGAGTTGTTTACCACATTACGATTCTCTAGGTCACAAAAGTATCTACTTGTCTTCTCGTCGTCTTGAAGCCATTTGACCTTTGACCTGACAGTAATACCATCCAATTCTTTATTCCTCAGTTCCTGCGATTCATTCCTGGTCTGGTCTATCAACTGGATGGAACTCGCTAACACATTCTTTTCGAGTGTTATCAGATCCTTGAACAGTTTCTGTTCCCTCTCTGTGCCTAATCGCTTTTTGAATGATGAGTGCGAGATTGTTTTGCCACGGATCTCCATTAGAAGCGTCTCAAAAATAGCTGGTCGGAATGGTAAACGTTGTTGTTGTTGATGTTGTTGTTGTTGTTTTTTTTTCTTGTAGCTGTCGTTGTTGTTGTTGTTGTGGTGGTGGTGGTGGTGTGTTTTTATTATTGTCATTGCTATTATTATGACAGTGACGAC
>CM065715.1:106492588-106500088 GCA_033310375.1 Conus canariensis | reverse complement strand
CAGGAGAGAGAGTGAAAGACAGTCAAAGAAAAGGAGAGAGGGGGAGAGAGGAAGAGAGAGAGAGAGAGAGAGAGAGAGAGAGAGGGGGGGGAGGGAGGGGAGGGGGGAAGAAAATGACGAAGAAATATGACTTGGATAGAGAGAGTTGAACTCTCAACTATTTGTAGGCTCATATATCATTGGTCCCAGGGGCGAGTAAAGGTGAATTTTCAATCACTCCAGTTTAGTCTACACACGTGGTCTCAGTACACACCCAAGTCGGTTGTACACAGCCTACCGTTAGGCTCTCGATACGTCAGCCTTCCAGTTGTGTGTCGCCGGTGCCCCAAGTGGCTGGTGCTTTGTTTGTCCTGAATCTGACCGAGAGAAATCGACGAAGTTAATGACATAATTCGCAAGCAACATTACGATGTCAAGTAGTTACCGTTTCGCACTCTTTTCCCAACTGAGTTTTCTTTAATCTTTGCCGTTAAGTGGTGGATATTAGATGAATAAGTTATGTTTTTTTTTTTCACTGGATTACTGAGTCCATGTTTAAGTTATCTCCACATGTTATGACTTTGTCAGTAAAGCATAGTCGTGCATCTGTACCATTTTTTTTTTTCAAATTTTGGTCAACAAAGAAACGAGTAAGTGAAAACAAAACAAAACAAAACAAAACACACACACACGGCAAGACTTTGTTCGTACAGAAAAAAAACAAACTGTATGAGTCCCGTGAGAGGCACGATGTACGGCGAGGTTTCCTTCCCATTCAGAAAGTGTGGGTCACGAAAGATCCACGACATATGACACGTAAACGTTTAGAGGACGAACGATGAAGGTCAAACACAGAACTCAAACAACTGAAAAAAAAAAAATAAAAGGAAATGCAACAGCAAAAGGAAAGAAAACTCTCTCTCTCTCTCTCTCTCTCTCTCTCTCTCTCTCTCTCTCTCTCTCTCTCTCTCTCTCTCTCTCTCTCTCTCAACATACAACAGTGTCTTTGACCAGCAGAAATATCACAAACGGCTCGATGTCAAGGCTTGATCAGATAAACCCATCTTCCCCTAACAAAGCGAGCAGATGGCGACTACAAAGCTTGATCACAGAGGGTCGGGACAACCCCCCTCATTGACGTCACGGTGACGTCACTTCTGACGTCACAGTGACGTCACTTCCCATGTCGTACGAGCAGAGGATCGCTACAAGCAGAGGATAGCTACAGCGTCAGTGTAATGGCGGACATCGACAAAACCCCATTCATTGACGTCAGAGTGACGTCACCCCCAGTGTTGTACGTGCCGAGCGGAGGGTTCACAGGCGGGAGCCTCGGGCCGACAGCATGACACGGCGCCATCTTTCTTCCCTTCCCAAACCGCAGCATGAATGGACAGAGAAAAGAGGCATTGTCTGGAACTCGTTATGGGATCCGAATTAGGTTAGACAGAGAGAGAGAGAGGGAGGGGAAGGAGGGAGAGAGAGAGAGAGAAGGAGGGAGGGAGAAGAGAGAGAGAGGGAGGGAAGGAGAGAGAGAGGGGGAGAGAGAGAGGGGAGAGGAGAGAGGGGAGAGAGAGAGGGGAGAGAGAGAGAGAGAGGAGGAGAGAGAGAGAGAGAGAGAGAGAGAGAGAGGGGGGGGGTGTCCCGAAAAGAAGCTGTCTTTATCACTGAATCTTATGCTTGTGTGCTGCTAGTCATTCATATGTCTACAGTTTATCTTTATTCATACAATACACACAGACTAAAGCCTGCATCCACTCCCGGTCCTTCATCATCCCCTCTCCTTTCCCCATATCCCGTCCCTCCAACACACACACACACACACACACACGCACACGACACACACACACACACACACACACACACACACATTCCATACACCCATCCCCATTCCCCTTTCAGAGAGAGAGAGAGAGAGAGAGAGAGAGAGAGAGAGAGAGAGAGAGAGAGAGAACTCAGAAAACGTTAGTTGATCAATGACTGAGATTTTAGGCAGAGCCTATTTTTCCAATCTATCCTTGCTAAGCGAAAAATGGAAAGAAAAAAAAACAGAAAAAAAAAGAAAAAGAAAAAAAATGAGAGAGAAAAAAAAATTAAGTGGCACACGGGATTATGGAGCACATGATTCATATATATACGCATTTGTATGCAAAGGCTTCACAAAAGCGTGCTTGTATACGCAATCATAAAGGTATTAATGCAGATAACAATAACAGAGGAGAGGACAGAGGAGAATGGGGATAGGTGTATTGTGTAGGGCGGCGGTGCGGAGGGGAAGGGAAAAAAAGCAAACAAATCTAAACAAGCAAACAAACAAAAAACGAGACAGAAAAGCCCATCCTTTGCTACACACGCACGCACGCACGCGCGCACGCACGCACGCATGGACGCACACACACGTACCTCTGTACGTTGGACAGAGAAACGGCGATTATATGACAATGTTTACTGGATGTTTGTGATCGCTGGTGGAGTTAGCGACCAGGATGATGATGGTAATGGCATTGGCAAGAAACAAAGTACAGTATTCTAAGAGATGCCATTTTCCTCTCTGAGTACGGAGAATGAGTGGAATCATTTATTGACATAACTAGTGCGGTAACAACATACATATATGTAATTGCTGACGATTTAAGCGATTGCTGCAAAGTACTTCTATGGGACATTGTAGTCCGCACCAAAGAGTCTGTGAAATATTTTCGAAGGTCTTTTCTGAAGATGTGCAGTGAACGGCACAATTTTAGGTTTGGAGGAAGAGAGTTCCAAACGGATGCGCCTAAAATTGCAAAACTAGTTTCGAACATTAAATAGCAAGCAAGTAGGGTAACTCTTTAGCCATAATGAAATAAATGTACGCCCATAACTCCAAACGAATGCTGCTTACGACACTGAATCGCCTAGCAGATATGACTGCACAGAGCATACAGAACAAACAAGGAAACATTCCCCTGTTTCCTGCTTCATTTAAGATTTCCTTTGTTTTGAACATGTCGATCTGAGTACATGGAAACATGTAATTGTTAGAACCATGTCGACACGAGGCCCGAGTTGGTGAATCTCTAAGGTATTGTGGGGCCAGATAATCGTGTCCTTTATACAAGTGCAGCTTTGTTGAAATCTAGTTGTGTTTGCAGCGACAGTATGTTTAATTTAGCTTGCTTTTCTAAGTGTGAGCAGGAAGAATCTGGTAGAATTATTTTTGCTGCTCTTCTATACATTGAATGCAGTTTTCTGTGGTGGCTCTTTGCTGCACAGTTCCATGCCACAGATGCATAGTTTGATGAGAGAGAGACAATCAAACTGGAAAAATATTTTTCGAGCTTGTGTTTCTGTGTATGGCTTCAGCTGTTTAAGCATGAAGAGACTGCGGTGCAGCTAGTTAACAACAGATTCAATGTGGCACTGCCACTTCAGTTCCTTGTCCACTATTTCTCCCATGACTTAGAGCTTAAGCACTTGTTCTATGGCATGGCGATCTAAAGTCAGACTGAGACTTAGGGTTTCTTTTTGGTGTTTCTGTTACACCACTCCCAAACATCGTTTAAACCTTGCTGTAGAGCGTTTTGGACAGTTAGTAAGTCCGCTGCGTTGGAATGAAGGGAAGTGTCATCAGCAAAAAGGTCACACAAGACACTTGGGTGTGAAATTGATAATGGGAGATCATTGATGAACAAATAAACAAATAAATAAGAAGCAGCGTAGAACAGAACCTTGAGGCACCCCAGATTTTGTCGTGTACGTAGACGAGAAGCTGCTATTAAAACAGACAAGATGTGTTCTGTTGGTCAGATAGGACTCAAAGAATGATACTGTGTTCTGGTCTTGGAAACAAAGTTTCTTTAAATCAAGAAAGACAGCACCTGTTATTTTGCTTTGAATCATTGCGGATAACCATATATTGCAGAGACGGAGTGAGGCAGTTTGACAAGAATGCTGATGGCGAAAACCCGATTGAAAGGAGAGATGAAGTTTATTGCTCTCAAGCTACTGCATGAGGTGTTAGTGGACATGCTTTTCAAGTGGCTTTGATACCACAGAGAAGAGGGTAATCGGTCTAAAATTGTTCAAGTCTGAGAAGTCTCTTGACGTGGGCACTGGAATAATCTTTGCCGATTTAAGAGCAGGAGGGACTTTACCTTGTTCTATACACATGTTGTATTTAAATGTTGGGGATTCAACTACATAGAGTAGTGCACGTTTTACAATGGAAGTGTTTATTTTTTCGGGTCCCATGGATTTTTTTTGTTCTGGAGGCCGGTAATGAGACTGCCGACTACATGGACAGCAAGTTTTTTTTTTTTTTTTTTTTTTTTTTTTTTAAGTGAATGATCCGTTTTTAGCCTGCTGTTGCAGAACGTTCGGAGAGAAGACAGGGCAATGCAGTTTTACGCGGCGTATGCTTTATCCGATTTTGAAATGGACTCGGTTTGATTTAAGAAGTGATTATCGAAAGAGGTTGGTGATCACTGATAGTGGCTTGGTCATCTGCTATGTGATCGGTGTGTTATTTCTTTTATTGTGTTCCATCGTGAAAGAGTGTCTTTATTAGGCGTTGACATGTTGTTAAAATATTGTTCCTTAGAAGAGAGGAGAGAGAGAGAGAGGAGAGAGAGAGAGAGAGAGAGAGAGAGAGAGAGAAGAGAGAGAGAGAGGAGAGCAAACCTAAGTATGATTTTTGCGGTAATTTTGGGGTTTTTTCTGTAACGGAAAAAAACTCAGATAAGTAATATTCAAGAAAGTCGGTGAGCGATCGGCATTGCTGTGGCTGTAACTACTGTATTGAAATAGAAAAGAGAACCCACAGATTGACAGTGTCGTCTCTAAGAATTAGTGTCTTCAGAATGGTATGCAAATTCTGACTTATCTTTATCAGTAACCAGAAATCAATCAATAAATCAATCAATCACTCAAAAAAATCAAGCAATCATTCAACCATTCAATCAACCAATTAATCAGTTGGTCAATCTGTGAAGTGTTTTTGATTTATTTTTACCCAGAGTCAGATAGTTCCATAGAGTGTTATTTATAGATGGGAAATTCCTTTGGCTTGATGATCTACAATGATTTGTTAATTTGTCGTTATGAAGAGAGAGAGAGAGAGTGTGTGTGTGTGTGAGAGAGGAGAGAGAGAGAGAGACAGAGACAGAGACAGAGACAGAGACAGAGAGAGACAGAGAGAGACAGAGGGAGAGACAGAGACGGAGAGGCAGACAGACAGACACAGACAGACAGATAGACCTAGAACAGAGAGAGAGAGAGAGAGAGAGAGAGAGAGAGAGAGAGAGAGAGAGAGAGAGAGAGAGACTGACAGACAGACAGACAGCCAGACAAAGAGGGACAGAAGGGGGAGAAGTTTGGAGGAAGGGAGACGACTCTTAACAAACTGATATTAACAAATATCTGCTTAATAGTCTTCCGGGCAAAGAAATAGAGAGAGATAACTAAACGATGTGTCAGTTCATTTCAGGACTGTCCTAGAATCCACCCCCTCCTCCGTCTTCCACCCCTCCTCCGCTACACCCCCCCCTCCCGTCCCCCTTCCCTATTATTCCTATTAGCACCGCAGACCCATCAAGTGGTCCGCCATGTTGGAACCATAAAAATAATTGATGGCAACTGCTGCCTGTAGGGGGTTAGGGTACCTGTGTGGAGAGGAAACGGAGGTGTGGGGAAGGCGGAAGCCGTTTGAGGAGGGGGAGGGGGGGAAGAAGAAGGGGGCGGATAGAAACGGGGAAGTGTGAGTATGTTGGGGGTGGGGGGGTGGGGGTGGGCAGAAAGTAGCAGGCTCATCTCCATGCTGATTCAGAATAAGTCTGCTGGGACAGGTTGGATGAAGCATTGGAACAGGAACAACACGTCACATTGGAGAGCCGTCAACATTTGTTGGGGGATATCAACGAGCAGCTTCTTCAAACAAAGACAAGTGTTGGGCGTGTTTGAGTGACATAAATCTTTGGAAAGACAGACAGAATGGTCATGGCGCACATTCCTCTCCCTGTGGGATGCAGCTTTGATCTGAAGCGCTTTGTGCATCAGGTGCTTGCCTGTGAACCCTCATGACCCTTTAGTGAGATTTCTTGGGTTGACTGTGGTTTTCATTTCTTTTTTTAAAGTTAATGTATCCTCAGCCAGCTCTGAGGGTTACTGGCTCCAGTGTTGCTTTGGAGTATGTCTTTAACAAGGTAGAAATAATGCCAGGGGTTCACAGCAGGAGGGGGAGGGGGGAGGGGGAAGTTGCCGTAATGTGCACCGTCTGTCATCAATCTCTACTCATGATGCACCGAACTTTTTTTTGTTTGTTGTTGGTTGAGCGGAAAGATGGCTCAACCAGCTATTTGCAAGCACTCAAACAAACTGGTGCCAAAGAACACAAACACAAACTCCCACCTCCCCTCCTCATCTCCCCAATCCTCCCCCCTCCCTCCACCACCTCCCCCTCTTCCCCCTCCACTGCCTCCCCCCCCCCACTCCCCCTAAACTGCAGGCCATTGAGTGCAGCACAGACCGAAATACATCTCCCTCGGGTTTAAGGTTCAGTGTGTAAGAACCGCGGAATAGCCTCTTTCTTTCTTCTTTTTTTTTGTGGCATGTTGATGTTACAGGTAGTATGAAGTGTGCTTGTTAACTGTAAATATTGACGTTTTGGAAGTTGTTGCTTTCGGTGCGTCATATTACTGCCCGCGCCACTGAACTAGGTTACTACCCCTCTGACTCACACCACAGAACCGCAACATTCACAAACATGCACCACATGTACCACAACACCACATCAAACACATACACCACATACGTCAAACGCACCACATACACCAGCTACACTACATGGACTAACACCATTAAAGACTGTACTCATTCTTTATTTAACAAAACAGACCAACCATGTTTAGTCTGATCTCCAGCTGTTTTGTTTTTTTCCCCAATGTTGTCAGTCTGGACAATCTCATTGAAGACGCGAAGGTTTTACAGCACGACCATAGCATGGAAAAGTGCACACACAAAAAAAAATTACTGAGAACTTTTAATTCATCCGTCAAAGAGACAAGCAAATTACAAGAGAAAAAAAAAACCGACGCGTTTCGACCTCTTTGATCTTCTTCAGGCAAGATTAACAACATTCAGGACAATGAAAGCGAAGAACGAACTATCACTTTTGTCAAATTGGACGCAAGACGGACGTTGTGTGAAATGAATGCGCCCAATTTGAGAAGATGACTGATTGCTTGTTCTTCGTTTTCATTGTCCTGTTTATCTTACATGAAGAAGACCAAAAAGGTCGAGATGCGTCGTGTTTTTTTTTTCTCTTGTAGTTTGTTTGTCCCTTTTGTATGGCAAATTAATTCAAATTTCCCTTCAAGTATGTGTTTCAATTTCCGCCTGCAGCCACCTCGTTTTGAAACTAATAAAAGAAACAGAAAACTGGCACTGAAATAGAATTTATTTCAAGTCTCAACATACACCACACATCAATATATTGCGGTTTGGAAATGTCAACAACTCATGTTCGGCAACCATCATCCATCA
>CM065715.1:106480088-106487588 GCA_033310375.1 Conus canariensis | reverse complement strand
GCTCCACTGCCTCCACGCTGCAAGCTGTAATTTATCGTTAAGAGGTTTCTGAACCCCCCAGCTCCACTGCCCTGTCACCGCTTGACACTTGCAGTTAAGGTTAATGTCTATGCTGTGCTCTTTACAGGATGCCAGCCTTGCTTTTGTTTCTTTACTTCTTTATATATATATATACATCTTTCTCTTTGTTTCTTTCTTCTTCTTTTTTTCTTTCCTTATCTACTTGCTTCTCTTTCTGTCTTTTCTTTCATCCTTCGCGTTTTCCTTCTACATTTCTTTCTGTCTGTGTGTCTGTGTGCCTGTCTCTCTCTATCTGTCTGTCTGTCTTTCTTTCCTTCCTTCCTTCCTCCGTTTCTTCCTTATTTCTTAATCCCTTTCTTTTCGTCTGTACTTCTCTCCTTCTTTCTTTCTTTCTTTCCGTCTTTTTTGTTGTTGTATTGTTCTCTCTTTCCTTCGTTCTTTCTTTCCTTCGTTTTCCTTTTTTCTCTTTTTTTCTTTCCATCTTTCTTTCTGTCCTTTCTTTCTACCCTTCCTTCTTACTTTCTTTCCGTTTTTTTTAAAATTTTTTTCCTTCTTTCCTTCCTTCCTTCTTTCTTTCTTTCCTCCTTCCTTCCTTTCTATCCTTCTTTCTTTCCTCCTTTTTGTCTTTTTTCTTTCTTCCATTCTTTCCTTTTTTTCTCTCCTTTCTTTGTTTTCCTATTCTTTCCTTCTTTCCTTCCTCCCTTCTTTCTCTCTTTGTTTCTTTTCCTGTCTTTCTTTCCTTCCTTTAACCCTTCCTTCTTTCTTCCACTCTTTCTTTCTTTCTTTCTCTCCTATTTTTTTTTCTTTTTGTATTTCTAAATATTACTTTTCCATTCATTCTTTCCTTCGCTCTTTTCTTCTTTCGATTTATCTGCACTCCTCTCTTTCCCTCGTTTAATCCTTCTTTGTTGATTATTTGTTTCTCTACGTTGTTTTTTCTTTCCTCCTTTTTTCTTTTTGTGCTTCCTTTCTTTCTTTCCTTCCCTCATGCTTTCTTTCTTTTTTTTTCTTCCCCCCCCCCCCCCCCCCCCCGTTTTCTTTTTGTGTTTCTTTGGTTCTTTGCTTGTTTCTTACTTTATTCATTTCTGTCCTTTTTTTTCCCCTTTCCTTCCTTCTTTCTTTCTTTCTGTCTTTTCTTTTCTCTTTGCTGGTTTCTTTTCTTTTCTTTTCTTTCTTTCTTTCCTTCGTTTCTTCCTTCTTTCCCTCTTTTTCTTTATGTATCTGATTCATGCCAGTCTGTTCTTTTTGATTTGTATGATGGACCTTTGTTTTCCTGTTTTGAACCCGTTAGTGAAAAGCAGATTTTTGATTTGATTGCTCTTTCTCCTGGTAAAAGTTGTATCCTTGACCCTATCCCCACTCCCCTCATGAAACAGTGTGCCTCACATCTGGTGCCGTTGATTACGTCCATTGTGAACAAATCTCTGGCATCTGGTTGTGTCCCTCCACAGTTCAAACATGCTGTTGTCACACCTTTGTTGAAGAAAAGTGGTCTTGACGCAAATGATATGAAGAATTTTAGACCAGTATCGAATCTTCCATTTCTTTCTAAAATCCTTGAACGTGTTGTCTTGAAGCAGCTCCAATCCTATTTGTCAGATAATGGTCTCCTGGAAGTGAGTCAGTCCGCTTATAGGAAAAACCACAGCACAGAAACTACAGTTCTGCGTGTCTTAGACTGCCTGCTTTGTAAAACAGACGATAAACTGGTCTCCCTTCTAGCATTGCTTGACCTCAGTGCTGCTTTTGATACTCTTGACCACTCTATCCTACTCAAGAGACTCAAGATTACTTTTGGATTTGGCGATATGGTTCTCAAATGGTTCACATCATACATTTCTGACAGGACACAGACGGTAATCGTTAATGGTGCTAAATCATCCCCTTCTCCTCTTCAGTATGGTGTTCCCCAGGGCTCTGTCCTTGGACCAGTTCTTTTTACCCTTTATTCTCAGCCTTATCTGACGTTATTTCTGCACATGGCTGTGACTTCCACAAGTTCGCAGATGACACTGAACTCTCTAAGAGCGCAACCACCAGCGATTTTCAAGGTGCTCAATCAGATATTACCGCATGTTTTAGGGACGTAAAAGTCTGGATGACCAGCAACAAACTCAATCTGAATAGTGACAAAACCGAGATCATGGCTGTTGGTACCTCCTCTCGTGTCAAGATGGTTAAAGCTGAGTCGGCAGTAATTGATGGTGTTGATTTTACCTTTCAAAGAGTCAGTGAAATATTTAGGTGTCAGCATTGATCAAACGCTCTCTATGCAGAACCAAATATCTATTGTTTGTCGTGCATGCTTCCTGGAATTGCGACGTATTGCTTCTATCCGGTCTTACCTCTCCACACAGGCAACAATCAGACTCATCACCGCCATGGTAATGTCCCGACTAGACTACTGTAACTCTGTGTTAGCAGGACTTCCTTCAGAACAGCTTGCACGATTACAAAGGGTGCAAAACAGTGCAGCTCGGCTTGTTCTCAAAAAGCGTAAAAATGAGCATATTACACCTTTGTTACGTGAACTCCACTGGCTTCCCATCAAATATCGATGGCAGTTCAAAATCGCAGTTTTTGCCTATCGTTTCTTTGATGGGACACTCCCACAGCATCTTTCTGCTTCTCTGTCCACCTATCAAACTTCTCGGTCTCTTCGCTCATCTTCTCAAAAACTTCTGAAAATTCCTAGGCGCTCGTTAAAGACAGTCGGTGAGAGAGCATTTAGCTTTAGTGCGCCCACTCTTTGGAATTCTCTTCCTGACAGCTTACGTGACATGCCTACATTATCTAAATTCAAGTCAGAGTTAAAAACATACTTCTTTAGGAAAGCCTTCTTCAACCATAATATCTGAATGCTGTGTCTATTATTATGACCTGATTTTTTATGTACTGCATGCATAACTGTACTGTTTACGCTTGAACCGATGAACTTGATAAGTGCGCCTGTGTCGGTAGGTGTGTGTGTGTGTGTGTGTGTGTGTGTGTGTGTGTGTGTGTGTGTGTGTGTGTGTGTGTGAACACATGTTAGTGCGAGTGTTTGAGTGTGTGCTGAGCGCAATGAGTTGATCCCAAGAATTGCGCTATATAAAATCCATACATTATTATTATTATTATGTATTTCATTCTTTCCTTCTGTTCTCTCTTCTTTTTTCTTCTTCTTTCTGTATTTCATTCTTCTTTCTTTTTCAGCCATCTTTCTTCTTTTCAGTTTTTTTTACCTCCCCCCCCCCCCCTTTTTTTTTTTTGTACTCCCAGTTCTTATAGAACAGGGAGTACTTTAGAATGGGAACGAAGAAATGCTGTGTTGTGTGTGTGTGTGTGTGTGTGGGTGTGTGTGTGTGTGTGTGTGTGTGTGTGTGTGTGTGTCCGTTGTCAAAATGTGTTCCACTCGCTCCAGACAAACCTACTGGGCCGTTCTTTCTGAAAATTTGTAGATATGTTCATTATGGGTCATGGATGATGCCCGATGTTTTAGTTTACCGCTATAGCCGTTACTAACGGCTGTAACGGCCTGTAACGGTTTTTCTTCTTTACGGAATATCTCAGAAAGTACTTGGCGGATCTTTCTGAAAATCTGTAGGTATGTTCATTATGGGTCATGGATGATGCCCGATGTTTTAGTTTGCCGCTATAGCCGTTACTAACGGCTGTAACGGCCTGTAACGGTTTTTCTTCTTTACGGAATATCTCAGAAAATACTTGGCCGACCTTTGTAAAAATGAGCAGGTACGTTCATTATGGGTCACGGATGATGCCCGATGTTTTAGTTTACCCCGTTATAGCCGTTACTAACGGCTGTAACGGCCTGTAACGGTTTTTCTTCTTTATGGAATATCTCAGAAAGTACTAGGCCGATCTTTCTGAAAATTTGTAGGTATGTTCATTATGGGTCACGAATAATGCCCGATTTTTAGTTTACCGTTATAACCGTTACTAGCGGCTGTAACGGCCTGTAACGGTTTTTCTTCTGTATGGAATATCTCAGAAAGTACTTGGCCGACCTTTATGAAAATTAGCAGGTATGTTCATTATGGGCCACAGATGATGCCTGATGTTTTAGTTTGCCCCGTTATAGCCGTTACTAACGGTTGTAACAGCCTGTAACGGTTTTTCTTCTTTATGGAATATCTCAGAAAGTACTTGGCCAATTTATAAGCGGTTTGGATGATCTTGTGACAAATCGGAGCCTCTGTCCATATGTAAGTGATGTAATGTTGAAAATGGATTAAACAACCGTTAAAAACCGTTATTCTGCCGTTATTTCTTATATATAGGTGGATTTTAATGAAATTTGGTATATAGAAAGGTTATCACACACAAATGGCACTTCTATATAGTGTTTCAAAATTTGACCGTTAAAAACCGTTATTCTTGACATATTGTCCGATTTGGATGAAATTTGATATGTACACTGGCTTTAGCCCAGTGAGGACTAAAATACCGGTTTCAAAAGTGTATATCGGTTATATAACCGTTAAACCGTTATTTTGCCGTTATTTTTTTTATATATTGGTGTGTTTTAATGAAATTTTGTATATAGAAAGGTTATCACACACAAATGGCACTTTCATGTAGTGTTTCAAAATCTGACCGTTAAAAACCGTTATTCTTGACATATTGTCCGATTTGGATGAAATTTGGTATGTACACAGGCTTTAGCCCAGTGAGGACTAAAATACCAGTTTCAAAAGTGTACATCGGTTAAATAACCGTTAAAACCGTTATTTTGCCTTTATTTCTTATCTCACAAAGCACTTGGCCGATCTATAAGCGGTTTGGAACACTGGGAGTACGTTTATATGCTTCGCATCTTGTTTGTTGTTGTTGTTGTTCACTTCTTTCTGTTTTAAGTTTTCTTCTTTTGCTCTGTTTACTTCACAGTTTCCGTCTTTCTTCTAACATTACTGGTAGCTTATTTGCTGCTGCATGAAGAAGGAACCTGCCAAAGGAGAGGAGAAGGGGGGGGGGGGGGGGGGGGGGGGGGGGGGCGGGCAGGGCGGGGGGGAGGAGGGCGGGGAGGGGGATGGACAGAGTTGGGTATCCCAGTGGAATCAGAGATAATGACTCAGCGATAATGACTCAGCGATAATGACTCATTGATAGCCAAGTTTACAAACTGATGTTTGGGTTCGGTGTCGTCGTGTGGCAGACTTGTGGAGGTAAACAACAGTGTTTATTTCGTGTTATCACGTGACGAACTCCATGACAATGGTAAACAAGCTGATGTCTACGTTTCTGTGGTTCGCCTTCCCCCCCCCCCCCCCCCCCCCCCCCCTATCATGCTGATTGGCGGCGAACCAGTTGGCCCGTTACCCGCAGCTGGAGAAAGGGATCGGCTCACCACTTCTGACACCAATACACCTTCCCCCACTTACCCCCGTCCCCCCATCTCTCTCGCGCTCTCTCTCTCTCTCACCCCCTCTATTCCTACCTCCCTCACTCTCTCTCTCTCTCACTCTCTCTCTTCTCTCTCTCTCTCTCTCTCTCTCTCCTCTCTCTCTCTCTCTCCTTTGAGTGTTTGTATGTGGTGCGGTGTGGTGTGGTGTGGTGTGGTGTGGTGTGTGTGTGTGTGTGTGTGTGTGTGTGTGTGTGTGTGTGTGTGTGTGTGTATGTGGTGTGGTGTGTGTGTGTGTGTGGTGTGTGTGTGTGTGTGCGTGCGTGCGTGCGTGCGTGCGTGCGTGCGTGCGTGCATGCGTGCGTGCGGTGCGTAGCTGCGTACGTGTGCGGTAAGAATGGAAGCATTGAATGGTATTCTCTGGCAGCAGACGAGATGTGACTGGAAGGGAAAGACATGAGACAAGATGTTTACCCAAAAACTCTTCCGAGAACCGCACGCCTGTCTCATCTGAAACGGATGGTACGGGTGTTAGTTAGAATATACGGAGGCTTTCTTCGGAGACTGTGTACGTCTGTCCTATTCCGAGTAGTGAAAAAAATGGCCACCAGGAACGCTTGTGTTTTCGATGTGTTACTTTTAGAATTTGGGGCCTGGTTCTGTGAGAGGACACGACGTAATATATCAGAATTCCCTTCATCGGTCCGTGAGAGAATACGGTGTGTTACCAGTAGAATTCTGTTCCTGGTTGCGTGAGAAGACACAATGTGTCATTATCACAATTCCCTTCCTGGTTCTGTGAGAAGTCACAAGATGTCACTATCAAAATTCCCTTCCTGGTTCTGTGAGAAGTCACAAGATGTCACTATCAAAATTCCCTTCCTGGTTCTGTGAGAAGTCACAAGATGCCACTATCAAAATTCCCTTCCTGGTTCTGTGAGAAGTCACAAGATGTCACTATCAAAATTCCCTTCCTGGTTCTGTGAGAAGTCACAAGATGTCACTATCAAAATTCCCTTCCTGGTTCTGTGAGAAGTCACAAGATGTCACTATCAAAATTCCCCTCCTGGTTCTGTGAGAAGTCACAAGATGCCACTATCAAAATTCCCTTCCTGATTCTGTGAGAAGTCACAAGATGTCACTATCAAAATTCCCTTCCTGGTTCTGTGAGAAGTCACAAGATGCCACTATCAAAATTCCCTTCCTGGTTCTGTGAGAAGTCACAAGATGTCACTATCAAAATTCCCCTCCTGGTTCTGTGAGAAGTCACAAGATGCCACTATCAAAATTCCCTTCCTGGTTCTGTGAGAAGTCACAAGATGCCACTATCAAAATTCCCTTCCTGGTTCTGTGAGAAGTCACAAGATGTCACTATCAAAATTCCCCTCCTGGTTCTGTGAGAAGTCACAAGATGTCACTATGGAAATTCCCTTCCCGGTTCTGTGAGAAGTCACAAGATGTCACTATCAAAATTCCCTTCCTGGTTCTGTGAGAAGTCACAAGATGTCACTATCAAAATTCCCTTCCTGGTTCTGTGAGAAGTCACAAGATGTCACTATCAAAATTCCCTTCCTGGTTCTGTGAGAAGTCACAAGATGTCACTATCAAAATTCCCTTCCTGGTTCTGTGAGAAGTCACAAGATGTCACTATCAAAATTCCCTTCCTGGTTCTGTGAGAAGTCACAAGATGTCACTATCAAAATTCCCTTCCTGGTTCTGTGAAAAGTCACAAGATGTCACTATGGAAATTCCCTTCCTGGTTCTGTGAGAAGTCACAGGATGTCACTATCAAAATTCCCTTCCTGGTTCTGTGAGAAGTCACAAGATGTCACTATCAAAATTCCCTTCCTGGTTCTGTGAGAAGTCACAAGATGTCACTATCAAAATTCCCTTCCTGGTTCTGTGAGAAGTCACAAGATGTCACTGTCAAAATTCCCCTCCTGGTTCTGTGAGAAGTCACAAGATGTCACTATCAAAATTCCCCTCCTGGTTCTGTGAGAAGTCACAAGATGTCACTATCAAAATTCCCTTCCTGGTTCTGTGAGAAGTCACAAGATGTCACTATCAAAATTCCCTTCCTGGTTCTGTGAGAAGTCACAAGATGTCACTATCAAAATTCCCTTCCTTGTTCTGTGAGA
>CM065715.1:106467588-106477588 GCA_033310375.1 Conus canariensis | reverse complement strand
GACATGGACACAAGCGAGGGCTAGCTGATAAGCTGAGAAACATGCCTGTCGTTAATCCTCTTGTGTGCTGTTTCTGTTTGTTCAGATTGTCCTGACTTCTCTGTGAACACTTCAAACACACACCACCGACATGGGACGTGCGGACGCTGGCAACATCATGGCCTTGACCTTGCTGCACGTGCTGTTGCTGTGCGGCCAGCTGATTGACCAGGCGCGGGCCACGGCCTTCCAGCTGCCGCCCTTCCTGCAGACGCTGTCGGAACAGACGCTGAGTCAGAGCCAGGCCCGGGGCGTGGATCGAGTCTTCACCCTACCATCCTCCGTGCTGAACGTGCCCAACATCCGCCGCTTCACGCCGCGCAAGAAGCACCTCAAGCCGCACAAGCTGATGAGGCGGCTCCGCAAGGACTGGGACCCCTTCTGGATGTCGGCGGAGAGGCCTCAAGACATGGACGGCGAGGTGGTGAAACAGGCTCCCGTGGATCCCAGCCTGCTCAAGGCCGTGGACAGGCTCAACTTCACCCTGCGCGGGCCGGACGGCGTGCACCGCCTGATTGAAGAGTCCGTGACGCACGTGCTGGGGGCCTGGCTGCTGCAGCGCTCCACGTGTCAGGTCCACTACGTGTGGGACGATCTGGGTATCCTCTACTGGCCCCGCTGGGTGCGAAGAGGGTACTGCCGCGCCGGTGACTCACCCTCCTCGTCGTCCTCCTCCTCTTCTTTTCACGACCCCTCTTCCTCTCCCAGTTTGTCCCAGTCCTGTTCCTGGCCTCCCGGCATGCACTGCGTGCCTGCGGAGTCTCGCCGGATCCGGATCCTGCGCTGGCAGTGTCGTCACAACAAGGCCTTCAACAACTGGAACCCACGCTTCCGGAAAGCCCGCGGCAAGAAGCCCAAGGCCGGAAGAAGGGGAGAGGGGCAGGGGAGAAACAAGCGTGAGGCCGGGGCGGCGAAGAACCACACGGGGAGAGCGGAGGGGCAGGAGGAGGAGGAGTCCAACCTGACGGAGAACTGGAGTGCCGGGCCCTTCAAGGAGAGGAGGAGAAAGCTGAGCATGCGCTGTAAGTGGAAAAAGATCCCCTACCCGGTGACTGACGACTGCTACTGCTCCTGCTAACAGCTTGACCACTGCACTGGCCACCTCTGCACGGCAGACTCTCTGCACGTGGTCATTAGACTGCCCCAAACGGCTCATCACCGTTTCCCCCAAGGGTTTGTCTGTTTCCCCAAAGATTTATCAATGTCCCCAAGGTTTATCAGTTTATCAGTTTCCTCAAGGGTTCGTCAGAGTATCTTCAAGGGTCATCATCTGAGTTTCCCTCAGGGGTCATCAGACTTCTCCACGTGTTCCATGCACATCTCTACCATCGTCTCCACGCCAGTGTGTGCTACACTGGACAGCTGGACAGCTGACAGAGGGACGGTTAGTCAGTCCACGTCCAGCACAGGCTGCCTGTCGGCCAGTAGACACGCCTGTGTCTGCAAGGTGGTCCTTCTACACCAACGCTTTTGTCGTTGTTGTTGTCATTTTGTTTGACGACGAAACAACGGGTTGTCACTCGTTGATTCTCCACCCCACCGCCCAATCCTCCCCCCCCCCCCCCCCCCCCAACTACCACTTTCCACCGTCACCTCATCCCAAACAATTAGAAAGCCGTTTACCTTGAAAGACACCGTCTTGCGTGGTCCTTTAATGGACAATGATATCGCTGCAAAGGTTTGGATTGTCATTGTTGTTCAGTGCTCTTTGTCTCATGGGGAGAAATAAGTTCTGCCTGAAGTCTTGACACTGCAGCATGGACACTACACGGCTGGCATCAACACCATGTTACAGACTGGAAGCTGTAGATAATGTCACCACTTGATGTGGTGGTGTGCACAGTGTTGGAGGATGGGCATATACTCTTCCTAGAGATGTGATGATATGAACTGATATTTGCACTTGGTCATCCTAACGTTTTGAGGACATGAACATGATTCAACATTACACCAAGATAACATTGTTTTCCTGCTGTCTGTTATCAGATGGTTTTGAGTTCTTGTTATCATCTTAACTGTGTCTCTCAGATATAGGAATTGGACTGCATTAGCTTCCTTAGTTTTGGAAATGTCTGAGCGTGTGTCGACTACTTAGCTGATCATACTGAAGACAAGCAAACTGAGTCAACGGCAGTGCTGGGCCTCCTCTAACGGGTCATCCTCGAACAAAAGTCTGCAGTGAGAGATGGCACTGCAAGTGGGCAAGAATGAACAGGCAGTGATGTGTTGTCGTCATGACCTGTTGTTTCTAAACCGTTGAAAAGTGACCTCCACATGAAGAGACAAGTCTTCCTTCCTCCTGTCCACCTCCACCCACCATCCTTCCTCCCCACTGCGAGCTCTTTCAGCGTTATCTCTGTTAACCAGACTCCTGCATGAAGAATCCTGCATGCCCAAAGTCAGTGGTAAATCCATCCTTCTGGAAACCATCCCTGATACCCTGACCCCAAAAAGAACGCCTCTATCTCATGGAGATAGGACACGGGAATGGGGACTCTGGCTAATTAAACCCCCCAGAGGACGCTTGGAGAAAGTGAGAAAAAGATACAGAATCAACAGAAAAGACAAGCGAACAGGCCAGTGCAACATGGATCACAAACAGAAGGGACAGGACACGGTGAAAGCTGAGGGGACTAGTACTGATGCAACATGGACCACAAACAGAAAGAACAGGACAGTGAAAGCTGAGGTGATTAGTACTGATGCAACATGGACCACAAACAGAAAGAACAGGACAGTGAAAGCTGAGGGGACTAGTACTGATGTGACTTGTTCTTTCGAACAGAGACAAAATCCGTTTCCGGTGCGGCGAAGAATCAGGTTCTACCCTGAATGACAGAAACTGAACTGAACATTCTCCTGAAGCATCCTTGCTTGTTGCTGGAAAACCAAACCCGTTGTATGTGTTTCAACATATAGACTTCCTGACAAATATGAACGTGCACCGAAAATCAACACAAGTCTGCACGGCTGTTGTGCAGTAAGGGAAAGGGGCTCCTAAAGGGGGGTGCACATGTATCAACATTCTGGTTTCATCGACTTGAAGCTTTTGTTGCTCCATGTGTGTTGAGGCCTCTTGTCACACTGTGCATCAGCATGTAGATCCAACAGTAGACACAGCTGCATAAAAAGCTTTGGAATGTAACACTTCACATTAGCTTGTAGGCACAACTATAGTCACGGCTGTATATAAAGCTGTAGTATGACAGATTTTACATATACATCCAACGATAGACACAGCTGCATAAAAAGCTATATAAGATGGCAGGAAGGTTGAATATGTAAAGCTGATTCATGATGTATATACTTCGTTTACAGAATCGTGCAGAATGCATGAACGACCATAGATTTTCGTCAGACACGTCTTGTATAGGCAAACAGAGAAAACGAATACACCTCGATAGTGTAGACACCTAAAAGTCAATGTTCACTGAACAAAGAGGCGTGCTTATTTAATCATTGATGGAATTTGACTGTATACTGCTATCTATATAGACAAAGCAATCAAATATTGTCAGTACATCAATTAGGAATTTTGTCAATGTCTAGGAATATTTTTCTCGTCGACTTTGAAAGAAAATATTCCAGGAGAAAAAAAAATGTTTGTTTGTTTAATTTTTGATAGATCGTTACTAAATAAAACAAATCTCATATTAAAAACATCCACAACTCCCGCTATAGAAACATCAGCCTTACTCCCATATCAGAAACATCAATTTTATTGATATTTAACAGACTTACTGTTAAATCATCTGTTCATAAAATATCATTAGATATAACATTAATATTTGTGTTTGTAAAGATTGCTTTGTCAGCATTCGTAACTGTTAAAGGACGTTGAATAAAAGATTTCTTCCTTCTTTGGTGTATATACTGGTGACCTTTTTTTTAGAGGCAATTTTGCGAGAAGAAAAAAAAAAGAAAAACAAACACACGCACACACAACGCGCACTGTGTTTCGTTCCTGATGCATCACTAGGATTGTAACCAGTTCTTTTTGGTGTTGTATTACCAATGATTTCTAGAACAGAATATCCTATGTGTCTGGAATAGGTTATTATGGAGTCATATTTTTAGCAAGTATGATTGTATATGTTTATAGTACATCAGCATAGACGAAGTGTTCTTCTGACATATAGATAGATATTGATATATATATATATATATATATATATATATATATATATATAGAGAGAGAGAGAGAGAGAGAGAGAGAGAGAGAGAGAGAGTGGTACTGAGGATCAGCGCAATCTTAAAAACAGTGCTCAACCACAGTGGGAGCGACATTTGTTATATTAAAAACAAGTTAAAATCAAACTAGATAGATAGATAGATAGATAGATAGATATAGCTATATATATATATAGATAGATATATAACCATGTATATGTTAACCCATTTCCTTAAGAAATCCCATGTTTATGACTGCCCTATGAAGGGCTCGCAGGCTGACGCAGGATATGTACAAATAGAAGCTATAACGTCGTGACCCAAAAACCTTCCATCTTCATTAAGGAGCTCGGCAGGCTGGTTACTGGGTCCCGCTTCCCTGCTGATGATGATGACACAGACAGCCTATGAGCTGGACGCTCGTGAAGATGCCGTGAGGCATTTCAACATAAGCGAATGGGAAACTCCCCGGAATCGGGGGTCATCCTCTTGCCTCTATGAAAAGTGTCAAAAAAAAAAACCCAACAAAAACAAAACAAAACAAAACAAACAAAAAAAAACCCAACGAACATGTAAACTCAGTGAAGAGACAATTAGGAATTTAGTTGAAATGGAAGAACAAAATTCGTCTAAAATATAAAAAGATGGACATATTAAAGACAAGGCCTATAAGGGCCAGCACCATTTTGATTGAAAAAAAAAAGAAGAAGAAAACGAACAAACAAAAACCGCTGAATTTCTCTTTACTGAGCGCCCGTTTTTGTATTGGGGGAGACATTTTCTGTACAGGCATGAGAATGTACCTGATTGTGGAAAGTTCCCTCTTTGCTCGTGTGGAAAAGCTTCTCATCAGCATATATCCTGGATCCATAGCAAGACCGATGAGATGTGCACAGGCCACACGCCACAATTAAGGATTTTGGAAAAAAAGAAAAAAGAAAAAGTATAATCCATGTAAGCGTTTGAGGTCTGCCATAAGCTGTGAGCCAGCATTTAATGTTAAACTGATGATTGATCAAATGAACAACTCCCCACCAATTATTTCCCTTGTTTTGAGTGATTTATACCGATGACATCACATGCAGTCTACAAATACATTACCTTTCCCATTACCTTCCCCTTAGTTGACATCACATTTAAAGCTTTTGCACCCACCCGTGACCCTATCTTTGCGGCAGGTGGTAGCTCCGAAATAGTCCCATTCCTTTGATTTTAGTCTGTCTGCTTGGAACCACCTGGCTTGTACCTTGATGATCACATGAAAGAAAACGAGGAGAATCAACTTTCAGACACAATAAAAAAAAATTCTCAAAACAATCTAATTGCGCCAGTCTATAAATACTCGACTCCTTAAGCAAGGCCTTGGCGCATTAATTATTGGTGTGCATCCACAGAGCACAATAGCTGTCGCTTCCTGCTGCCTTCCACCTTGGAGGAGAGGACGCACGGCACTGGCTGCAGGAGAATGGCATCTCATGCCCACTATGTCGTAAGCGCCGTTCTCTGTTTCAAAGTGATGTTTACTTTCGTTTTACTGGGAATGAATTGGATGTTTACTCCTCTCCTTCCATGAAGATGGAAAGCACTGCGACAACATTTTACTCTGTCTGTCTGTCTGTCTGTCTGTCTGTCTGTCTGTCTGTCTGTCTGTCTGTCTGTCTGTCTCTCTCTCTCTCTCTCTCTCTCTCTCTCTCTCTCTCTCTCTCTGCCACTTCAGTGGCATTGCACCCACTCCGCTCCCTCCGGCTCCTGTCTACAGCCACTGCTTGGCCCGTCCTGCCACAGCCCCGGCACTGGCAATCCACAGGAAGCAGTCAATGTCAAGTCGTCATGAGGCAACCCACCACAGGCGACACTGCACTGCTGCCGATTCATTTCAGTGGTGTTCGGTGGTGCCTGTTCTGATCCAACACACGTAAGACAGTACAAACGACAATGATTGTTTAGTTGCGGAGCCAGCATGAGTGAGCTCTTCCTCCGGAAAGCGCCACCACTTCCGTCCAACGACGTCCGCTATGAAGTGGTCTTTACCAGTAACCCTGACACAACCAAACCTGTGACACAGACATAGAAACGAAATCGGGACTAAGGTCACCATGAATGCAGACAAGGATATGAAGGTTCACAGAATGCACAACCTTTTTCTTGTCGATAAGAGTTAAGGATGATAAAGATGATGCTACGGATTTCCATTCCGGTCTGAGACCGCAAGACAGGGCTGTACTCTACGCTAACCTTTGTAACACATCCCGGCGTCAAGCAGGCCCGAGAGATACAGACAGGTGCAGTGTTGGTCAGGAAATTTGAGCAACACTCTCAGAGACGCATTCTTTAAGTGTTTGAAATTCGACTGTGTGGTCCCAGTCTTCCCCGTTGTGCCTACAGCAAACTCAACTCTGGGTAGAGGCTGGTCGGGGCAGAAAAATTCTACAAATGAATGGAAATCCCACAAATGAATGGCTCGGAAAGGAATTGAACCCACGACCTCCCAGTCGGGAATCTGCAACGCTAATCTCTCTCTCTCTCTCTCTCTCTCTCTCTCTCTCTCTCTCTCTCTCTCTCTCTCTCTCTCTCTCCAGCCACATCTCTCTCTCTCCAGCCACATCTCTCTCTCTCTCTCTCTCTCTCTCTCTCTCTCTCTCTCTCTCTTCTCTCTCTCTCTGTATCCGTTTATGGACACGCCAGTGTTTTAAATCACAGACGAAGGAAAGAAGGGGAAGTTCTGAAATCAGGACGTATAAAACTACAAATGCAGAGGAAATAGAGAGAGAGGGTGCAGGGAGGTTTGCAGGAAGAGAGTGGAAAGGGAAGGGAGGGGAGGGAAGGGTGTGAACGTAAATAGGGGTGAGGAGGAAGCGGGGGGAGGGGGGAGGGGGGGCGTGATAATTAGAGTTTGATCGGGTTGTGGCGGGTTCAAGAAGAGAGGGGTGTGGCGGTGGTGGGGAGGGGGGGAGGGGTGACTGGGGTGGGGAGAGAGTTAATGAGAGTTTTGATGACTTGTTTGTGTGGGTGGAGGACTGGATATACTTGGCCTCAATTTCTTCATCAAAATCCCCTGAGGAAACAACCGGAAACTGGTCGAAATATTGGCAATATCAGATGTGTTTGTTTTTTCTCAACTCTCTCTCTCTCTCTCTCTCTCTCTCTCTCTCTCTCTCTCTCTCTCTCTCTCTCTCTCTCTCTCTCTCTCTCTCGTTTCTGCGCGCGCGCGCGTGTTTGTGTATGTGTCTCTGTCTGTCTGTCTGCCTGCCTGTCTGTCTGTCTCTCCCTCCCCCCCCCCTCTCTCTCTCTCTCTCTCTGATATTTGATACAGTAGGCTAAACACATTAAGTGTTGGTTTGACTCCCCATCTTTAACACGTTCATACTGGGATGAACACACCACCTTTAACACATTCATACAGGGTTTGACGCCCCCTTTTAACACAGTCACACTGAGTTTTTAACACGCCAACTTTAACACGTTCACACTGGGTTTGACACGCCATCTTTAACACGTTCACACTGGGATGAACACACATCCTTTAACACGTTCCCGCTGGGATGAACACACCACCTTGAACACACACTGGGTTTGACACACCACCTTTAACACATTCACACTGGGTTTGACGCCCCCTTTTAACACATTCACACTGGGTTTGACGCCCCCTTTTAACACATTCATACTGGGTTTGACACAGCACCTTTAACACGTTCACACTATGTTTGACACATTAACTTTCGCATATTCACACTGGATTTGACACACCAGATTAACCGTATTCAAGGTGGGTTTCAGCAATAGGCAGACAGAGAAACACGTGCTACTATCAGAGGTTTGCGTCATGCTATCAGTAAGTCTTTTTAAATAACATTCCTCATCTTTCCTCTGTTTGCCTCCTCTTTTTTTTTCCTTTCCTTTTTCTTTCCCTCTTTCTTTCTTTCATTTTTTCTTTCGTTCTTTCCTTCCTTCTTTCTTAACTTCTCTCTTTTTACTTTTTTTTCTGTCCTTTTTCCCCATTTGTTTTCCTTCTTTCCTTTTTTATATTTTGTTCTGCTGTTTGTTCGTTTGTTCGTTGGTTTGTTTGTTTGTTTGTTTGTTCGTTCGTTTGTGTGAGTCTCACCCTTCTCTGTCTTCCTTCAGATTGTTGTCGGAGAAGTTGTGTGTTTCCTTTTATTCGGACTTGGAAGATGTGAGTTCAGATATGCCTGGGCATGAGATACTGGCCACGCAAGCACGCTGTGTTATCAGAACTCCAGAGTGCTGGCTTACAGTGTAGAAGCGGAGCAGGAGTAGTGACGTGGGATGGAAGCGTAGCGGTAAAATGCCGCCACAGCCTTTCACAACACACCGCATGCCAATTAACGCACTGTCTGCAAGGGGGGGGGGGGGGGGGGGGGGGGGGGAGGTGGCAAGGAGAAATCCTAGAGGCAAGAGAAGTACTGAAAGATGACTGAAGTTGCTAGGCAAATTTGACACACTGGAAGCCAAAGAAAGGGCAACATTTTTTTTTTACCAAAGCCTTCATCAGGCAGAACACATTGATAGAACAGGAAACTGGAGATAAAGTATTGTGTTGATAGAGTGGGTCTTTCTTATACAGAACACGCTGACAGACAGGTTACAGTGGTGTGGGCACTATGTGTTGATAGGATGGGCCCCATTCTCTGGCGTTCCCTTCTCCTCTTTCCTTGTAGAATGGTCCTCAGGATCTGGTTATGTGGCCACACCACTTCAATTTCCTCTTCGACTTCATGGTGGACAGCACGTCTTCATTGTGACCCACTCTTCTGCGCAACTCTTCCGTTAGTGACGCGGAGAATGTGTGAAATGCCAAGGAGTCGTCTGAGGTACCTCATTTCTGCAGCTTGGATCTTCCTTTGGAATTCTGCTGTTAGAGTCTTCTTTCTTTCTTTCAGTGTCCACAATCATCATGTTGATTATTCTGACACTTTTGTGTGTATGACCATTTTTTATCCCGCTATTAAGGCAGCCATATTCCAACTGCGGGGAAGGTGCATGCTATGTGTAACGTGTCATCCATACTAACGGCCAAACTGGCCTCTTCCGAAAGTTGGTGATGGGATTTAACGTGTGTGCAAGATGTTGTGCGTACGTTCACACACGGAACCTCTGTTTATAGTCTCATTCGAAGGACTGTGTGGGGAATGGAGTCAGAATCAATGGTAACTCCGAGGGAAAAATCCCCCGGTACCGAAACGGCCCGGCGGAGATACGAACCCGCAACCCCAAGATTACGAGTCCGATGCTCTACCAACTGAGCTATTCCGGCCCCCGAGTCCATGGCTCGCATACATGTAGAACTGACGCAATGAAAGACTGAAAAAAAAAGATGAAGGCCACCCTCCAAATGAAATTGAAACTGTTGCATGCTGTCGTGGTGTCGGTTCTTCCCTCTTACTGTCTGTTCAGTTCCCAACGTCGGTGATCACAGTTTATTGTGTGTATGCCTCTGTGTTTATGGTCTGTGTGCTAAACTGCCTACTGCCTGTATTCTAAGTTGTTGACTACTGTCTGTATGTTGAGTTGCCCACTGTCGGCTGGTGTGTTAAAGTGCCTACTGCTGTCATTGTGTAAAACTGCCTTCTATATGTCTGTGCGTTTAATTGCCTGTTGTCTGTTTGAGTGTTAAATTGCCTACGGTCTGTTAATGTGCAAAATTGCCTACTCTCTGTCTGTGTACTAAATTGCCTGTTGTCTGTCCATGTGTTAAATTGCCCACTGTCTGTTAGTGTGTAAAAATTGTCTACTGTCTGTCTGTGTACTAAATTACCTATTGTCTGTCCAT
>CM065715.1:106440088-106455088 GCA_033310375.1 Conus canariensis | reverse complement strand
GAGTTGGTAAATGTTACTCTTCATTTAAAGATATTGACATTGGCATCCCTCAGGGCTCCATTATTGCACCTATTCTATTTACAATTCTCGTTCACGATCTTCCTAAAATACTATCTAAAAATATGCATGTAGTGCAATATGCCGATGATATTGCAATGTGGATGAACACAAACATTAAAAAACAGACAAATAAGAGAACCATATTATATATACAAAAAACTATATCAAATTGAAATTGACAAACTAAATAATTATATGAACGAAAATGGACTAGAACTATCAGGAGAAAAGACACAATTAATGTTATTTAACAATGGTAAAAATCCAAAAGTTTTGCCTCAACTTGTGCTAGAAAATAAAACTCTTCAATATTCCAATAATGTTAAATTTTTAGGTGTTCATTTCACTCCTAAATTAAACTGGAGATTCCATATTGAATATCTTATAAACAATGCCAGACAAAGGCTATCTTTACTAAAAATAATCAGTGCACAATCGTGGGGTCAAGACACCCAAACTCTTGTGCATCTTTCTATTAGTCTGGTTCGTTCAAAATTGATTTACGGACAGGAAGTATATTTTTCAGCTTCTCAGACATTACTTAAGCGGTTGCAAAGTATAGACAGTAAAGCTATTAAAGTAGCCCTTGGTGTTCCAGCGCATTCTAATACCTTTAAAACATATAAAGAAGCTAATCTCTTGTCACTTGATGATCAACGCAAACTAGCAACAGCCAAATATGTAACCAGAAGTCTTTCTGTATCAAATTCAGTAACAAATGAAATATTTCTTGATGCTAAATCGGATTTTCCTAAAAGGGCACAGAATATTTCTTACCTGCAGCCCATTCGAAATTATACTGATGATTTATTTAGAAAATGTGACATCGATATTACATCCATTTCAAAACCTCCAACTATGCCCACAGTTCCTCAATGGGAGCATATTTCTCCAAATTTTGATATAGATTACACTACTCTAAAAAAAAAAGACAATATTAATTTGATATCAGTAGAAGCAAAAGAACATCTTGAAAACACATATCCACATCATCTTAAAATCTACACGGATGGTTCGGTTTTAGAATCTTATACAGGAGCTGGATTTGTAATCCCCGATTTAAAAGTAAAGAAATCATTTTGTTTAGGAAAGAACTTTGCAGTTTTCACCGCTGAACTATATGCAATCCTTATGGCCTTATCTTGGATATCTGATCTTAATGTGGCAATTTACAGCATTCTAATCTGTGTTGACTCTAAATCTGTTCTTTGTAGCTTACGAAGTTGGGACGCAAATGTAAGGAAAGACTTAATTTTTGATATAAAATCTATGATACATTCCGTTATGGCGAAAGGAACTTTTGTAGAGTTTTGCTGGATCCCATCCCATTGTGGTATCTATGGAAATGAAATAGCTGATAAATTAGCAAAAGAGGGTGCTCTTAGAAAAAATCCAGATAGTAGATTAAAATTGGATAAACATGAAATCAGTTCTCTATTAGAAAATTGTATGAACAATGAAAAACTTACTGCAAAAACGAAAATGTTATTATGTCAAAGATCATTGTCCAGTATAATTTATAAAATGCGTTTAAACTCGTGGAAAACCAAATTTTCTAAGGATGTAGATTGCGCTTGTGGTCTCCCATTATCTATTCAACATATTCTTTTTGAATGTCCAGTTCTAACATCTTTATATAATATTCTAAAGATAGACATCGATTCCTTAGGGGCTTTACATGAAATACTTTACAGCCCCAAAATGATTGATATAGCAAAGGCTATATCAAGTTCTGTTATTATTCATTTGTTGTAATTGATTTATCAGTTTGTAATTATTGTTATGGTCGTTAATAGGCAAACTTTCATGTATTTGTGTCCGCGCGCGCGCGCGCACATACACACACACACACACACACACACACACACACACACACATACACACACACACACACACGCACTCTCTCTCTCTCTCTCTCTCTCACATCACACACACACACACACACACACACACACACACACACACACACAAACACACGGGCGTGCGCACGCTGGCATGCACGCACGCACACGCACACGTACACACGCACTACACACACACACACACACCACACACACACACACACACACACACACCACACACACACACACCTCATATAATGCACTTACATACATACACATTTATTTATATATCTTTTTTTTTCTTTTTTTTTCTTTTTTTTTCTTTTTTTTTTAATAGTCTAATATCACCATCGTTGTGAACAGACTCTAAATTAAATCAATCAAATCAAATCACACACACAGAGGCTGGCAGGCAAGAGACAGAAAAATAGAAAGGGACACACACACACACACACACACACACACACACACACACACACACACACACACACACAACACAGACAGACAGACAGACAGACAGACAGACAGAGAGAGAGAGAGAGAGAGAGAGAGAGAGGAGAGAGAGAGAGAGAGAAAGACACAGACAGACAGACAGGCGACAGACAATACAGACAGAAAAAGAGAAAGGGACACACACACACACACACACACGCGCGCGCGCGCGCGCGCGCGCGCGCGTGCACACACACACACACACACACACACACACACACACACACATACGCATACACACAAACACACACAGGAAGAGAGAAAGAGAGAGAGAGAGAGAGGGAGGGAGGGAGGGGGAGAGAGAGAGAGAGAGAGAGAGAGAGAGAGAGTGTGTGTGTGTGTGTGTGTGTGTGTGTGTGTGTGTGTGTGTGTGTGCGCGTGTGTGTGTGCGTGTGTGTTGTGTGTGTGTGTGTGTGTGTGTGTGTGTGTGTGTGGAGAGAGAGAGAGAGAGAGAGAGAGAGAGAGAGAGAGAGAGAGAGAACAGACAGACAAGACAAAGACAGTGATGTCAAAGAAAAGAAAAACAAGGAAAAGAAGATGAAAGAAAAGAAAAGAAGATTAATTAAAGGAACGGAAAGAAACGAAGCAGCATGCTCAACTCCATGGTAAAATTACTGTCTTTATGTTAGGTGCCGACAGCTTTTAAATCCCTATCTGCTTTTACTGTTTTGCTTGGTTTTGCTTTTTGACTTGTTTGTTTTTTGTTTGTTATGCTATGTTTGGTTTTTGGCTTTGTTCTGTTTTATTTTGCAGTGAGTCTTAACAAACTCTTGGCATAGGTCATGGACTCGCGTGCCCTCTGAAGTGACTCGGTCTTGAAGGTACCTTGAGGTTGATCACTGAGAAAGTGAAATATTATAGTTCTCGTATATCAACACGCACATCATGCACACACACACACACACACACACACACACACACACACACACACACACACACACACACACACACACACATGCGCTTGCACACACATATGGGCCCGTGCCAGCATATCCATACACACACATGTGTACATTCTACACTCACATACAATTAGAAAATAAGGCACAAACCAATGCTAGGTAGGCACTAAATGTCTGACCAGCCCGTTGGGCTAATGCGTAGGTCAGACATCTGCTAAGTCGTAGCCACGAGACCCTCTTCTTGAATTCTCTCATCTGAGTTATTAATTCACTTATCAGTCAGCTTAAAATCATGCGCAGTGTGGTCTCAAAACTTAGCGGATGTGGTGTAGCGTATATGGACTAGTCGGCACGCAGTGACACCTCCTTGATGAAACTGAAACAGAAACTGAAACTGTCGTATATCAGAGACTGGATGTCAAATCATCTGTTCTGCAAGGACATGGCGTGATGTCTGATTTTCTTTTTCAGGGACAGAAGGGACAGCTTCCTGACGTAACAATAGGTGAAGGCCAAAGACTTTTTGCCCTAGTCGTAAGGAAAGTAAGAGAACTTGATCAGTTACGGACCCGTTACATTTGATGATATTTAGAAATCCAGGAGACAGATGTGAACAGCGAAGGCAAAGATCAAACAGTGTAGTTTCTAGTTCAGCTTTTTTCCGTTGAAAATCTATTTCACCTTGGATATGACCAAAATGAATGCTGAGGTTGTTTTACAGAGTTGGAGTTGAGTCTTCTCCATTCCTGAATTCGTTCTTCTTTATTCATTCACCCATTTTATCCACCCAGCCGTCACCTTCCTGGTCAATGTGTCTTCAAGGTCCAGCACACGCGGTGCTACATATATGAACTAGTCCGCACACAGTGACGCGCCTTCTTGATCACACTGACACTGAAACAGACTACACGACAGTGACGTCACAAACAATGTATGCCAGCTCGCTGACTGTCTGCGTCACAACCCATGCTGACACGTCAACGTTCACACTGGGTCTGCTGCTGAGAGTGTCCTTTTACCTTTGCCTTCCTTAACTCCTCATGAAAACGTCCTATTTCAGATCGTTCCAACTCGACAGAGCAGCTCAAGCTACCATCTTCAGGCTGCGAACAGAACTCAGCCAGCTCCTCTCCCATCTCTCATGTCTCAAACTCTCTCGTACTGACCAGCGCCCTTGTGATACAGGCTCCCAAACTCCCTCCCACATCTTCCAGTCCTGCGCCTTCTTTGAAGCCTTGAGACGCCAGACGTGGCCCAATTCGGTTAGGGTCCAGGAGAAGCTGTGGGGACCGGCGGGGTGCTGCGGGGGACTGTGGACTTCGCCTTACTGACCGGATTGAGGGTTTAACATGGCTGGGAAAATCTCACGCGAAAGCGTACTAGCCTTGAACAAGGTGACGTGGAATGGTCAGGCGGGATTGTAATGTAATTGTTTGATGGAGCCTTGGACTCATCACTCTACAACAAGAAGAAAGTCACCCGTGACAGTTTCGTTTGTAATTCTATCTCTTTGTCATCTTTGTTTTTCATCACCGATCATCTATAACTCATCACCTATTCCGGAGTCTTGAAGACTGTTGGGGCGTCACAGAAGACTTCAAAACCAGCTTCCTCCACTCCTTTTGGTTTTCAGATGTTCTTAGGAAGTTGCTGAGTGTGAGGCCATCCCATGCACTGATGTTGTCCTCCCATCTCTTTCTCTGTCTTCCTCTCCTTCTGCCTCCTCGCACTGTTCCTTGTAGAATGATTTTGGCAATCCTGTTGATTTTTTACATGACCAAACCATCTCATTTTCCTTCTTTCCACTGTGGACAACAGGTGTTCATATGATCCAGTGGCTTACCTTACTCTGGTCTGGACCTCCAAGTTGGTAATGCTGTCTTTGTATGAGATGCCAAGAATCTTGCAGAAGCATTTCATCTCTAATGTCTGAATCCTTCTATCAAATTCAGCTGTCAGAGTCCACGTCTCGTTCGCATAGAAAAATATGACAATGGTCAGACTGATCTGGGAACTGATTGCGATGTTTCTGTCGTTCCAGATGGGTCTTGATATGGCTAGCGCTGTTGTCGTTTGCGCAACCGTGGAAAACACATCAAGTGAAAAACTAGTTGGAAAAACTATTTTTTCATCTAATTTCGCACTCCTCTTTTGCTTATGCGGGTGGCAGACTGGGTTTCTGGCGTTTAGCAGTGAGGGCCTGTGCAAATTCCTTGTCTGAATAATCAGCATGGATGTCCTTGGCACTGTGGTTTGAATACTGGCCTTGTGGTTTTCCGACGTCCTATCCGCTGGCGCAGTGCGCTGCTGGTCATTCATCAGAGTTTTCATACAGCCCTTCTTCGTTCTGTCGATCTTCACGCCGCGCTACCTGGAACAAAATCTGGCACAGATGCATGGGAATTCCACTTGTTCATATTCATAGCCAGTTGTGGAATTCCGGTTGTGGTTAGGTTGGCGCCCATGCATTCATCCATCATTCTTCCCTCTTTTCGGAGAATCGTGGGAGCATCTTTCGAATAACTTTCTTTGTTCATATGATAGTGTTCTGGATTTTCTTCCTTTTTTCAGTAAATAATCAGTGTTGAAAAAAGAAAATGCTGGATTAATAGAAATTCAAAGACGATCAGCTGCCTTGGCGAAGTGGTTAGCGTTGCGGACTCCCGGCTGGGAGGTCGTGGGCTCGATTCCATCAGGGCCATGAGGGATTTTTCTGCCCCGACCGGCTCCTACCTAGAGTTGATTTGCCAGGAGCTCAACTGGAAAGACTGGGACCACACAGTTGAGTTTCATCCACTAAATGGATGCGTCTCCGACAGTGTTACTCAAATTTCCTGACCAACACTGCAGTGTCTGTATCTCTCGGGCCTGGTTGACGCTGGGATATATTTTGAAAGTAAGAGTAGAGTACATCCCTGTCATGCAGTCCCAGACCGCAATGTAATTCCGTAGCATCATCTTCATCATACCCATCCTCTTTGATCAGCATTGAAAATAAACATTTAAAAGACGATGCGAGAAAAAGTGATGAGCAGAAATTTGAGAAAAATTGTACATAAAATTGAGAGACCCATGATGTCAACAGAGCCACACAATGTAAACTGCCTCCAGAAGGACCCTGGGTCAGTGAGACCCATGAGGTCATTCCAGTGTGTTGTAAGGGTCGGCCACACCGTGTCCTTTGAAGCCATGATGAAACGTTGACCACACTGGATGGTCCCTGTTGCCTTGTCTAGATCTGGACATACATCCTGGATGTAAACGGACATTTACATTGTGTACCCGTTGCCGACTCTTTCTTCAATAATAATCATGACGTCATTCACTATTTTGGGAGGAATAGTTCATGAAAGGGCAGTTAAACCTCTATGGCGTATGTGTATGCATTATCTTTTTCCATTTCTCAAAACCTGGAAAATAAGGTATGCCCATTATGAATTAGATTGTATAGCATCATTACATCACTATTTTGATTATTCTTTTTTTCCCCCAGTAAAATAGAGAACGAAACGATTTTTTTAAGCAACAGACATTTTTTGTTGTTGTGAAAATCATATTATCATGATTGCTATAATTCTGGCACTGTACAACATGAAATTAAATGCATAAAAATACGAATAAATTACAGCATAATTAAAGTTATAATAATATCATGAAAGATGTCAAACATTGACCCTAAAGCTGCAGTCAGATATCGAAGGCCGTGTCCACTCAGGGACTTCAGCAGTTGACTTCGGGCACTGTAAAGAATTGTCTCCCTTAGGAAAATGTGGCTGCACACCAAAAATTAATGTGCCAAGGCCTTGCTTAAGGGGTCGAGTATTCATAGACTGGCGCAATAAGATTGTTTCAAGAATTCTTATTGTGTCTGACAGTTGATTCTCCTCGTTTTCTTTCATTTGGCCATCAAGGCACAAGCTAGGTGGTCCCAAGCAGATTAAAATCAAAGGAATGGGACTATTTGGGAGCTTCCAGCTGGCGCAAAGATGGGGTCACGGGTGAGTGCATAGGCCTGAATTGTGATGTCAACTAAGGGGGAGGTCATATAGTTGAAGATTGTTTGTGATTTCATCGGTGGAAATCCCCCCAAAACAAGGGAAGTTATTGGAAGGGAGTTGTTTTTATGGTAGGCCTCAATAGTGTTTTAGTGCAAAATTCTATTTGTGGCGTGTGGCCCGTCAGTACTTGGATCAGACAAGACCAGTGGGGTTAGTACACTAATCTGTTGTCAGTTTGGTGTATGTTTTGCACTGTTGTATTACATATCTGTTTACAACAGTAAATGTGTTCTTTAGTTGGGTGTGTTATATTAGCAAGAGACACAATGGCGTGAGTCTGTATGATTGATAGAAGATGAGATAGGTGTCTTTTTCTTCCATAACATACACCCGAACTGAAAATGGCCGTGAATACTGTTACATCATATATTTGACAGAGAAAGCAACAGTTGACAATGTAACTCTGGAAAACGTTGTCGACAGGTGTTGTTGTTGTTGTTGTTGTTGTTGTCGTCGTCGTACTCTGGCTAAAAGACTCCAAGGATCATCCGAACATCCGAAGTACCTGAACACTATGGTACAAATGCATCAGCTGGGGATGAGAACATTACGTGTGTGAAGAGAAAGAACGGCGCTTTCGAGAACACATGCACTGTTATACACGGAGAGAGAGAGAGAGAGAGAGAGAGAGAGAGAGAGAGAGAGAGAGAGAGGAGAGAGAGAGAGAGAGAGAGAAAGAGAGAGAGAGACGAGACGAGACGAGACGAGACGAAGTTTAAGCTGCCTAGTTTCAGATTCCATTTTCTTTTCTCTAAAATCATTTTCATCTTCGAAACGAACGAAATGAATGCTGCCTTTAAAGATAAAAAAAACCCATTATTACTATTTTCATTATTATTATTATTGGTATTGTTATCATTATCATTGTTATCATTATTTTCATTATCATTATCATCATCATTATTATCATTATAATTATTGTTTTCATCATCATTATCGTCATCATCATCATCATCATTATTACTATTGCTGTTGCTGATGCTGTTGATGTTGTTGTTGTCTTTTTCTAACCATATTCAGCTCTGCGGACTGTAAGTTTCTGTATATCGACTGGCTGACTGATTAACTGACTGGCTATTTTGCTACAACGAACTTCCGCAGGATGCAGTGGGCGAAACTGACGTGTACCCACGCCACCCGATATGATGTTGAGGGTGTGCAAGAGACGTCAAGAGACCTAAAACAAAACACTGGCAGTGGTAACAAAAAGGGCAATACTGTGGCCCCTTACAGATCAAACGGTTGAACGGGTCTCCTTCAGCCCGGCCCTGTGGAGCAGATACCATGGCAGTCCATCTGGGTGTAGGGTCGTAAGTTTACGAGCACCAGCATAGAACCCACCTTAAGTTATATCTGTTACATTTGACCTGTGTTGATTTTGAGAAAGTTTCTGACTCCATGAATAGAAATTTGCTTTATTATATGGTAATTAAGAAACTTTTGCATCAATGGTGAATTGCATAACAGTATTAGAAGCACGTATTAAGCGTAAAGCAAAATTTGATGCTAACTTTGGTGATTGTATCAAATGCCCGCTTAGTGTTAAACAAGGGAATGTTTTTATCCCCGTTTTATTCTCTTTATCTAAAAATGGTTTTTCTAGGAGCTACTGATTGCCTGCTACATCTGACTTAATTATTCTGCTGCTGGCGGATCATATTGTTTTGTTTGCGGAAATAGCCCCTGAGTCACAAACACTGCTCACTTTTCTACAGTCTGGAGTTTCCGTCCACACTTCAATTATGAATCAATGTGCGTCAGTACTGCATTCAGTAAAGAGGGAGGGTGTGGGTGAATGCCAGGGAAAGATGAGTAAATGATGGGGTTATGGCGCGTGTTATTCATATGCATAAATACTCTCGTCTTAGTCTCGTCAAGAAATTGCTGTCGGGGGCAAGAATACAGTATATGTAGGTATTACAGGTTACATTCAAGTATTTTTTTTTAATTTACGAGTGAAGTCCATTAGTCTAGATGGCTCAAAAATACGGACTGGAGAACGCTGCAGTTCATTGTGATTCTGTTCATTTATTTGCCCTTGAAAATCATCAGTTATCCTTTTATGCTTCAATATATGGTGAAACTGAGATTTACCTCTTCATATTAATATTAATTTGTCGCCAAGCGGGGGCCGGAATAGCTCAGTTGGTAGAGCGCCGGACTTGTGATCCTGAGGTCGCAGGTTCGAATCTCCGCCGGGCCGTTTCGGTACAGAGGGATTTTTCCCTCGGAGTTAACATTGGTTCTGACTCCATTTCCCATACAGTCCTTCGAATGAGACTATAAACCGAGGTTCCGTGTGTGAACGCACGCATAACATCTTGCACACACGTAAAATCCCATCACCAACTTTCGGAAGAGAAGGCCAGTTTGGCCGTTAGTATGGATGACACGTTACACATAGCATGCACCCTGCGTGAGAAATGGAAAGAATGAAGGAAGTAAGGAAATTGAGTGAACGATATTGGACGACATTGACTGGATGACACGGGAAACGACTGAATGAAGCGTCAGCTGGCAGCTCTTCAGTCGGCACTACCCAGGTAGGCAGCCTGTTGTGTAAACGAGTGTGGATTGTAAAGCGCTTAGAGCTTGGTCTCTAACCGAGAATAGGAGCTATATAAGTATTCATTATTATTAATATTATTATTAATTGCATTCGTTATTGACTAATGCCATTGCAAATGGAAGATACTAGACTAGCACGTAAAGTTACAAAAATTGAATATTGTCTGGAGGCCAATTCTTTTTAAGAGCAGTTGGGTTTTCAAATGCTCATCTGCTTTTTGTGGACATCGGTAAATCAATCTCTGGGATGGATGAACAAAGAGCGTTATATCTTTTTTGTCAACAATTAGTTTATACCAGAGTAATCGGCACATATGTTGTGGAGTGAAAAATCTACCTTTTAAACATCATATTTTGCAGCAGTCATGGCTTGAAACTACACCTGCTAGATGTCGACAGATACATTCATAATGCTACAGTGACATCAGATTTGCAGCTTTAGATCTTCATACACACTGTTATAGATGAAAAATCTACAGACCGTTGCAGTGTGCCCTTTATGCAAAAAACAAACAAAAAATCGAAAGCAGATGTACTGCACGTTGGTCTCTGTCTTGTGAAACGTTATATATTATGGGACAACATTTCCTCTGAAGTAAACAGACGTTTTCAAATATGTAAACCATGTTCGTTGTTGCCATAACTTGACCCTGTGGTTGTTTATCATATTTCTCTCTGCGCTCATACAAAGCGTATAACGCTGAAGAAAACGTAGCATCATGTGAAAGAGTCGTGCTTCGTGTTGCTAATGCATGAAACGCATGGGAAACATTGTATGCTGACCACATACCTATTCGTCAAGGGCCATGGCCTATCATGAATGAGTGATCCATATGTGTATTTGTATCTCTTGCCATTTCCTGTCTCCTCTCTGTTTGTTTGTTTCTATCTGCTGTCATTCTGTACACTAACTCGTGCGGGCTAGCCTATCTCTGTTTTGGTTTTCAAATTCCTTCACCATTCCGAACCCCACCCCCCTCCCCAACCCCCACTCCTATCCTCCTAACCCAACTTTCCTCACACACACACACACACCACACACACACACACACACAACACACACACACACACACGCGCTCTCTCTCTCTGTCTCTCTGTTCTGTCTGTCTGTCTGTCTGTCTTCTCTCTCTCTCTCTCTCTCTCTCTCTCTCTCTCTCTCTCTCTCTCTCTCTCTCTCCACCCTACAGACATGAGGACGAGGCTAGCGTGACAGGTTCACATGAAGGCGTTTTGTTTTTCCACGGGGTTGTCTCCCCTCTCGGCCTTGGCCAGCCTATATGGGGGCACGTGGGGCTGCACGTGCTTTCTCCGTCTGTGGGTGATGCTGTGTCTCTGTGTTCGTCTGTGCTGCGTTTGTCATTGTGTGTTATTGCCCCTGTTTTTCTCTCCGTGTGACAGTGTGTTTGTCTGTATTGCCGTGTCTGTGTGTCTGTGTCACTGTGTATCTGTTATTGTCATTGTCGCCAAGCGTCTGTTTTTGTCAGAGCAACGACTGGGCTAAAACGGCAATTGAAGTGGGATGAAGATGGTAAACATCTATTTTTTTTTTATCTATCAGTGTTTTCAACATAGCAATGACTGGTTTTAAAAACTACGGGACAGGGGTGAGGTTTGTACAGTCAAACGATGAAACTCTCCAAAGACAATTCGTGCAGACCATCGGCATCTCTCTTCCATACATGATCCTTTGCTTCCTCATGCTTTCCTGCAGTCTCCTCCACCCCTGGAAGTGTGCCATCACTCATCCTGGCATTGGTAGTGATCATTCCTTGAAGGTTCAAACAGAAACACCCATCTTGCGCCGAATCCAACAAGATTAAAGTGATTGCTCGTTCTTTCTTTTCATTTTCCTGAATGTAGTTTGCCTTGCCTGAAGAAGACCTAACAGGTCGAAACGTGTCGTGTTTTGTCCTGTTGTTTTTTTTTGTTGTCTGGCGGATTAACTATATTTTAAAATCGGAAATGAAATGAGGCAGGGAACAGTAAACGATAAACAGTAAACAAGTTGGGTATTTTTTGCTCCCATAAGAAAACCTAACACAGAGTAACTTTTATTCAAGACTGGCACAGCCTTTTAAACTTGAATAAAGTCAGACAAATACATAGACGAACAATCTAATAGTGGGGGAAAAAACAAGCGCAGGCCAACAACTGAACTATCTTAAAATAAAGGGGACAATCTTTGAGCCTACGCTTGAGGATCCACCCAAAGATGCAAGGGAGATCAAAAGACAAACACACAGACGGACAGAAAGTTTACTGTTTATCGTTTACTGTTCCCTGCCTCATTTCATTTCCGATTTTGTTTTGATTAAATTGAGGTTATTTGTTTCTGTCCGTCTGTGTGTTTGTCTTTTGATCTCCCTTGCATCTTTGGGTGGATCCTCAAGCGTAGGCTCAAAGATTGTCCCCTTTATTTTAAGATAGTTCAGTTGTTGGCCTGCGCTTGTTTTTTCCCCCACTATTAGATTGTTCGTCTATGTATTTGTCTGACTTTATTCAAGTTTAAAAGGCTGTGCCAGTCTTGAATAAAAGTTACTCTGTGTTAGGTTTTCTTATGGGAGCAAAAAATACCCAACTTGTTTACTGTTTATATTTTAAAAAATAATTAGAAGCACAATGTTTCTATCACAATGAGGGATAATCAGGCAACGAATGACTGACCATTCCCTCCCCTGGTACACTGGTGCAGGATATTTCTGCACATTAAAGATCAAACAGCACGTCATCCAAAATTTCTACTATTACACAGAAAGGTGGAAAAGAATGGAGACATGAAGTCATCCAATATTTCTATATGTAAACTGAGAAATGGAAAAGAGAGGCGACATCATGTCATCTAATATTCCTACCGTAAACAGAAAGGTGGAAACTAGAGACATGTGTCATCCAATATTCCCACAGTAAAACAGAAAGGTGGAAACAGGAGACACGTGTTATGAAATATATCTACAGTAAACAGAAAGGTGGAACACAGGAGAAAATGTGCCATACAAATTTCTGCAAACAACCACTAAGGTGGAATTAAAAGAAACAGGACGTCATTGAATCTCGCGGCAATTAAACAGAAAGACGGAACAGAGAGGAGACAACGTGTCATACAATATTTATACAATTAAACAGAAAGACGGAACAGAGAGGAGACAACGTGTCATACAATATTTATACAATTAAACAGAAAGACGGAACAGAGAGGAGACAACATGTCATACAATATTTATACAATTAAACAGAAAGACGGAACAGAGAGGAGACAACATGTCATACAATATTTATATAATTAAACAGAAAGACAGAACAGAGAGGAGACAACATGTCATACAATATTTATACAATTAAACAGAAAGACGGAACAGAGAGGAGACAACATGTCATACAATATTTATACAATTAAACAGAAAGACGGAACAGAGAGGAGACAACGTGTCATACAATATTTATACAATTAAACAGAAAGACGGAACAGAGAGGAGACAACGTGTCATACAATATTTATACAATTAAACAGAAAGACGGAACAGAGAGGAGACAACGTGTCATACAATATTTATACAATTAAACAGAAAGACGGAACAGAGAGGAGACAACGTGTCATACAATATTTATACAATTAAACAGAAAGACGGAACAGAGAGGAGACAACATGTCATACAATATTTATACAATTAAACAGAAAGACGGAACAGAGAGGAGACAACATGTCATACAATATTTATACAATTAAACAGAAAGACGGAACAGAGAGGAGACAACATGTCATACAATATTTATACAATTAAACAGAAAGACAGAACAGAGAGGAGACAACATGTCATACAATATTTATACAATTAAACAGAAAGACGGAACAGAGAGGAGACAACATGTCATACAATATTTATACAATTAAACAGAAAGACGGAACAGAGAGGAGACAACATGTCATACAATATTTATACAATTAAACAGAAAGACGGAACAGAGAGGAGACAACATGTCACACAATATTTATACAATTAAACAGAAAGACGGAACAGAGAGGAGACAACATGTCACACAATATTTATACAATTAAACAGAAAGACGGAACAGAGAGGAGACAACATGTCATACAATATTTATACAATTAAACAGAAAGACGGAACAGAGAGGAGACAACATGTCATACAATATTTATACAATTAAACAGAAAGACGGAACAGAGAGGAGACAACATGTCACACAATATTTATACAATTAAACAGAAAGACGGAACAGAGAGGAGACAACATGTCATACAATATTTATACAATTAAACAGAAAGATGGAACAGAGAGGAGACAACATGTCACACAATATTTATACAATTAAACAGAAAGACGGAACAGAGAGGAGACAACATGTCACACAATATTTATACAATTAAACAGAAAGACGGAACAGAGAGCAGACAACATGTCATACAATATTTATACAATTAAACAGAAAGACGGAACAGAGAGGAGACAACATGTCATACAATATTTATACAATTAAACAGAAAGACGGAACAGAGAGGAGACAACATGTCATACAATATTTATACAATTAAACAGAAAGACGGAACAGAGAGGAGACAACATGTCATACAATATTTATACAATTAAACAGAAAGACGGAACAGAGAGGAGACAACATGTCATACAATATTTATACAATCGAACAGAAAGATGGAAAAGAGAGCAGACAAGATGTCATAGAATATGTGCCGAGTTATGCAAAAAGATGGGGAAAAAAAGGAGACATGACGTTATGCAGTATTTCTGCAGTTGAACAGTTTGGGGAGGGGAGGGGGGAGGGGGGGGCAGAAGTTACCCCATATCTCAACAGTTAAAGAGAAAGGTTGTAAAGGAAACACGTTCTGCTATGGGCAGTCCATCAAACATTGTCAATAATCATGTCTGCAACACGATGAGCGAAAACTTTCAAAGCTTTTTTTAATCAATAAAAACAGAATGGAACTGTTTCGAGCAATTTAGCCGTGGGGGAAACAAGTGCAGGCATACAATTCCTCCGTCATTACATTAATGACTTGGCAAAGATTAAAGAAGAAGAAGAAGAAGGAGGAGGAGGAGGAGGAGG
>CM065715.1:106420088-106430088 GCA_033310375.1 Conus canariensis | reverse complement strand
GCCAGTGGATGACGGCAGATGGTGTGTATATCCCCAAAGAGCAAAACTCAAGTGACATCAGCCAGTTCAGGCCAATATCACTACTGAACGTCGAAGGAAAAATCTTCTTCTCTGTCATGGCAGCAAGGCTGACCAAGTACCTCACCAAGTACCTCATGGAAAACAAGTACTTGGATGTGTCAGTCCAGAAAGGTGGCATCCCAGGCGTGGCTGGCTGTGTAGAACACGCCACAATGATCTGGGACGCAATCCAAAGAGCAAAAACAGACGAGAGAGACCTGAACGTAGTGTGGCTTGATCTGGCAAACGCATATGGATCTGTACCCCATGAGATGATACAGCTGGCTCTTGAGATGTACCATGTGCCAAAGAACATCCGCGACATGCTCAAGAAGTACTTCAATGGCTTCTCAATGCGGTTCTCTACCAAGGAGTACACAACAGATTGGATCAGCTTGGAAGTGGGCATTGCAATGGGCTGTGTAATTTCCCCAATACTGTTCGTGTTGGCAATGGAAGTCATCTTGAAAGCAGCAACAAGCAACGCAAGACAAACAGACCTTGGCGATGGATACAAGATGCCCCCTCTCAAGGCCTTCATGGATGACACTACAGTGATTTCATCCAGTGAAGACGAGACACGTCATGTGCTGGAGAGGCTGGACGACATAGTTGCCTCATCCAGAATGAAGTTCAAGCCAAAGAAATCACGGAGTCTCTCACTGAGGAAAGGAAAAGTGGCCGAATCTGTGGTCTTCAGTGTTGCCAACCAGGCCATCCCAACAGTCACAGAAGAGCCAGTCAAGAGCCTTGGAAGATGGTATGATGATACGCTGAAAGACACACAAAGAGCAAAAGAAACCAAACAGATGTCGGAAGAAGGCTTGGAGACCATTGACCAGTGTGGGCTCCCTGGCAAATACAAGGTCTGGTGTCTGCAGTTCATGCTGATACCAAAGCTCCTATGGCCTCCGATGATATACTACATCTGCACCAGCATAGTGGAGGTAATAGAAGCCAAAATCAACAAGTTCACAAGGAAATGGCTTGGTGTCCCACCCTGTCTGACTGACATAGCGCTGTACTGTCGCCAAGCAAAGCTGAAACTACCACTGAAATCCATCCTGGAGGAATACAAAGCAGGGAAGATCAGACTTCAAAGCATGCTGGAGGACTCAGGAGACAAGGTGGTAGAAGCAATCAAGCCCCAGCTGAAGACAGGCTGAAAATGGAGAGTTCAAGAGGCGATGGATCCTGCAAAAGAAAGTCTCAAGATCAGAGAAATAACAGGACACACACAGACCAACAGACAAGGACTGGGGGTGACCAAAACTGAATGGTGATCAAAGGCCAAAGGAAAAGCCAAAAGAGACATGATGATTCAGGAGATGGGAAAAGAAGACCAAAAAAGACTCCAAAAACCAGTCCAGCAGAGCCACCAAGGGCAATGGACAACGTGGGAGAATGCACTCCAAAGAAGTCTCACTTGCAATGACATTTGGCACATGGTCCCTCTCAGGATCAGCTTCATTCTCAGATCTGTATATGACCTTTTGCCCTCAAATGCAAACCTGGTGAAGTGGGGAAAAACAGACGATCCTGCATGCCCTCTCTGCCATGGAAAACAAACAGTGGAGCATGTCCTATGCTCATGTAAAGTAGCCCTGGCTCAAGGAAGGTACACATGGAGGCACAACAAAGAGATTGTACAAGTAGTCTGGGCTAGTACCAACACCACAAAAGGGAAAATCAGGACTCCAAAAACACCCGCAACATTCTTCACGGCAGGAGGCAGCAAATCATGGCCAAGAACAACAGTGCCCCTCGGAACATGCAGGCAGAGTCTGCTGGACGGGGCTGATTACTGGGAGTGCACTGCAGACCTCCCAGAATGGAAGAGTCACCCAGAGATCATCAGCAAGAGTGGCATGAGACCAGTTATAGTAGTCCACTCTCAGTCAACCAAGCAGCTGATCATGATCGAGCTCACAGTGCCATATGAGAACAGAATGGAGGCAGCTTAAATCTACAAGATTGAAAAGTATGCTGATCTGGCAAACAGCCTGAGGAGAGAAGGCTATCAAGTCAAAGTCCTCACTGCAGAAATTGGAGCTAGGGGGTTTGTAGGAACGTCTGCATACAGCCTCATGAAACAGCTCTCAGTTGCAGGGAGGGAAAAATCCAGAGCCCTGAAAGCAATGGCAGAAGCGGCAGAGAGGTGTTCAAGCTGGATCTAGTCAAGGAGGAACAAAAGTGAACTTCATAAGGCTTAACTTTCCTACAAATATCAGATGTCCCAGTGGCTCAGTGGTTAGAGTGCGAGTCATTAAGTGGAAAATGAGCATGTCCAGAGGGTCATGGGTTCGAATCCCAGTCATGGCTCGTCCCAAGATGGGAAAAAAGGGGCAGCAGAGGGACATCCGGAGTCATGAACCGGGTGTGGCCCAACCCCCCCCCCCCCCCCCCCCCCCAGAGTGTCAGGAGATAAGGGCCGAAACACTTGCTTGAAGGGGGCTTCTCTTCTGAGGACTCTCTGCTGCCACGCTCTCCACGAGTTTCTTTCTACTCTACTTTGTCTGGAGCGAGTGGAACACAATTTGACCATGGATACACACACACACACACACACACACACACACACACACACACACAGCATTTCTTCGTTCCCATTGTAAAGTACTCCCTGTCCTATAAGAACTGGGAGTGCAATAAAACGATTAGCTAGGAAGAGAAGAAGAGGACGAAGAAGTGTAACAGGGTGGAGGGAGAGAGTTGAACTATCAACTATTTGTATCATTGTATATTGTTGATTCAAGGGTCAGTATCACATCATACAACAATACTGCCCCTCCAGATGACAAGACTGAGCAAACCCTTGTCTCCCTGCCCCCAAAGAGAATCTGAAGAACAACGACGATGAGGACCTGAAGGACAATGATGATGAAGACCTGAAGGACAATGACGATGAAGACCTGAAGGACAATGACGATGAGGACCTGAAGAACAATGACGATGAAGACCTGAGGACAACGACGATGAAGACATGAAGGACAGTGACGATGAAGACCTGAATTATGAAGAACAACGACGATGAAGACCTGAAGGACAATGACGATGAAGAGCTGAATTATGAAGGACAATGACGATGAGAACATGAAGGACAACGACGATGAAGACCTGAATTATGAAGGACAACGATGATGAGGACCTGAAGGACAATGACGACGAGAACCTGAAGGACAATGACGATGAGGATCTGACACACAGAGAGTAGCTTCGCCAGATGCTTTCAGAATGCTAGACAGTAGAACCACAACAACGACGAAAAACAAAGTAACTTCCTTCTAAATGCACGCGTTTGTATGAATGATCGGGGGCCTGGGTGAGGTCGTGCGTTGGAATGAACTGTAAAAGAATAAAGCTTTCCCAGTGATGTCATGCGTTTTGCACGAACCCTTCCCCCAAACAAATTCTTCCCTAAGTGTTTTTTTTTCCTCTACACCACGGCCATGGCGACATTCCACAGCCATTTTGCGCTCAATTTGACGAGATAAGTGATTGTTCGTTCTTTGTTGTCATTGTCTTCATTGTTGTTTGTCTTGCCTGGAGAAGAGTAAAGAGGTCGAAACGCGTCAGTGTTTTTTGTTTTTGTTTTTGTTTTTTTCCTTGTAATTTGTTTGTCTAATTCGTTCGGCGGTACAAGTGATTTTTCTTTGAAGTTTGTTCCAATTTCAACCCGCAGTCACCTCACCTTGAAACCAAACAATCGAGAGTAGCCGTTCCTAGTAAAGTAGTAACTAGTGCGCCCCGTTACGAGTGACGCAGTGCGCAACAAATTGAAAGACGTACATCACACTGTACAAATCATAGTATACATCGCGTCACAGACAGCCCTATATCACACAATACAAATTAATGCTTTTCAATGGTAATAATGATAATGATAATAATAACAACAATGACAATAATAATAATAATACCAATACTACTACTACTACTAAATAATAATAGTAATAAAATGCACTGGGCCTGTAACACACAGACCGAATTATTGCTTTTCAATGCTATGTACTAAATAATCAAACAGCTGAATGAATAATACAGTGCATTATTGGAAAGAAGAGAAAACAAAATGGCGGCCTTACCTCAAGCAGACCCAGACGACAATGACGTTGCCCACTATGGCCGTCAGTCCCAACAGCAACATGTACACGCCTATCATCAGGTGCTGCCATCTAGGCACAGGGTCAAGGTCACGCCAGTGCGCGTGCTTCAATTCTATCTCCACAACGGAACGTCCCGAGGGATCGTGTGACACCGAACTGGTTTCCACGACGTAGAGATGTTGGTGAATGGTGGATGGCCGCCATATTGTGTCAGTTTCCGCGTCAATCACCGTCTCTGTCAGCGCCACCATCGTTCCTTGAGAAAGAACGACAACTGTGTCCAAGTTTCCTTGTTGGTTGTTTGCACCCATCTTTCTCCTCCGAGTCTGTCCCAGACGATTAATTCACCATGTTCATCGTTGTCGTGGCCAGACACAAGGTTCTACCAGATCCTGTTTGTTCCAGGTCTTACTGTCAGTGAAATGTGTCTCTTGGCGTGGGATCTGAGCAACAGTGGAAACGTTATCGTTCACATAAGAAGTTAGAGGCTGTTAACAATATTTCTCATTGACATTTACGTTGTCCCTGCTTTGATGAGTCAGATAATATCAGTTTTTTTTTTCTTGAGTAAAGCCGGAGTCTGGTCTACAGACGAGACGAAACTCATTTGAAGTCAAAGATATCTACACTGTCAAATTCCTAATCCTATCACTGTAGCCTGTTTTTGATTTCTTTCTATATTGTCAAATTCCTGTCACTGTAGCCAATTTCTGGTTCAATTATTGCTTTGTCAAATTCTTATCACTGTAGCCTATTTCTGATTTATTTCTACATTGTCAAATTTCTATCACTGGAGCCCATTTCTGGTTCAATTATTACATTGTCAAATTCCTGTCACTGTGGCCTATTTCTGATTCATGTCTACATTGTCAAATTCCTGTTACTTCGGCCTATTTCTGATTTATGTCTACATTGTCAAATTCCTGTTACTTCGGCCTATTTCTGATTTATGTCTACATTGTCAAATTCCTGTTACTTCGGCCTATTTCTGATTTATGTCTACATTGTCAAATTGCTGTTACTTTGGCCTATTTCTGATTTATGTCTACATTCTGATTTATGTCTACATTGTCAAATTGCTGTTACTTCGGCCTATTTCTGATTTATGTCTACATTGTCAAATTCCTGTTACTTTGGCCTGTTTCTGATTTATGTCTACATTGTCAAATTCCTGTTACTTTGGCCTATTTCTGATTTATGTCTACATTGTCAAATTGCTGTTACTTTGGCCTATTTCTGATTTATGTCTACATTGTCAAATTGCTGTTACTTTGGACTATTTCTGATTTATGTCTACATTGTCAAATTGCTGTTACTTTGGACTATTTCTGATTTATGTCTACATTGTCAAATTCCTGTTATTGTGGCCTACTTCTGATTTCTTTCTCCATGTTCAAATTCATGTCACTGTGGCCTGTTTCTGATTCACAATTGCTGTCACTGTTTCTGATTCATTTCTGCATTATCAAACTCCAGTCACGGTGGTCTGTGTCTGATTAATTTCTAAATTGTCAAATTCCTTTCACTGTTGCCTATTTCTGATTCATTTCTTTCGCGCTGAACACCAGCCAGATGAAAAGAGGAGTAACGAATGTTGAAATTGTTATTGAAACTGTCTGTCTCTTTCGTTCGGCGAAACAGTACATTTTCTTTTTAAGTTTATTATCCATCGGTCTCACAAACAACTCATCGTAACAGACGAAGAAAAGGGACTTTATATATCTGCCTTTTCATCTATTTGTCGACATTCTGTCAGCCTGTTTCTTTGTCTGTCTGTCTGTCCGTCTGCATGTCTGTCTGTGTATTTGTATGTTTGTCTCAATCATTCGTGTGTCCTGTAAGTGGACTTATGTGTGCGCTTGTTGTTGCTGTTGTTGTTGTTGTTGTTGTTGTTGTTGTTGTTGTTGTTATTGTTTTTGTTGTTGTTGTTTCTCTTGACTTCCTTTTCTATAGTTCTCTTAGAAATTCTTATTTGGACTTGTCTTGCCAGTTTTTCCTCTAACGTTATGAGAAACATCACTATTCCTATTTTACTTTGTTATGTCATGTAATTTCAATTTGAATAAACATGTTAAAAAAAAAGAAAAGAAAAGTGACTTGTCCAGAAACGTGACCACAGAGCATGTCTACATTGCTTGGCGTGACTTGGTGTGTCCCTCTCTCTCTCTCTCTCTCTCTCTCTCTCTCTCTCTCTCTCTCTCTCTCTCTCTCTCTCCTCTCTCTCTCTCTCTCTCTCTCTCTCCTCTCTCTCTCTCTCTCTCTCTCTCCTCTCTCTCTCTCTCCTGTCTTCTCTTCTATAGCGATAACTGGAAGACAGTATTTAGATAGTGATTAAATACTATCTGACGGTTTAGTTCTGTTTAGATTACGACGGTGGTGCCACTGAGTGCGGAATAGTCCATATACATTACATCAGATTTGCCACACTGTATGGCCAAAACGTGGAGAGATGACAGTGTAAAACAATAACGATATTGTTTATCCTCTTGTCGTATTATGAAGAAGCTCAATAGTATTGTGTACTCCTATAATCATATCAGATCATAACGAATCTTGTCGTGGGGCGTGATTCGTACGTGTTCACATAATACAGGGGGTGAGGGTCGGGATTATTTTATATTGAATACACGTGACATTGAATTATGCAACGTGACAATGAACAAAAAAGAAGCTATGTATATATATATATATAACAGATCGTTTACAAGTCAGGGAAGAGAGGGAAGAGAATGTGTGTCTATCAAGAAGGGAGGGAGGGGGAGGGGGACAGTGGGGGTGCGGGGAGGGAGGGAAGGGGGTGGGGGTGGCAGGGAGAGCTGGAAGCCAGACCAGTGCCAGAAGCCTGTCTAGTGCTGAGGAAACTGAAAACCTCCATCCATTTCTTTAACCCACGTTATTGGCGAGAGATGGGCGGGAGTGGAAGGTGCGGGGAGGATAGGAGAGGGATGGGGGAGGGGAGGGGAGGGGAGGTAAGGCGGGTAGGAAGTGGTTGGGGGTGTAGAGGATTAGGGTGGGGATGGGTTTGGGGAAGACAAGCCGGCAGCCCAGAGATTTCTGTTGGTATTTTTGGACTTCGATTTTGTGGTGTTAGTGTATAATTACATGGTTGTTTCTTAAATCAATATTTGGGTTCATTTTATTCAAAAAAGAAAGTGTGTGTGTGTGTGTGTGTGTGCGTGTGCGTGTGTGTGTGTGTGTGTGTGTGTGTGTGTGCGTGCGTGCGTGTGTGTGTGTGTGTGTGTGTGTGTGTGTGTGTGTGTGTGTGTGTGTGTGTGTGTGTGTGTTTACGCCAAACAAAGGGGACAAGCAAATTACAACACAAAACACGACGCGTTTCGACCTCTTAGGTCTTTTTCAGGCAAGATAAATAACATTCAGGACAATGAAAACAGAGAACGAGCAATCATTTATCCTCTCGAATTTGGTGCAAGATGGGCATTGAATGTTAACAATAACACACAGCTAACAAGAACACACTCCACGTCATCTGGTATCTTACACAACTAACAACAACACACTACACGTCGTCTGATTATCTTACACAGATAACAACAACACATTCCACGTCATCCTACTATCTTACATAGATCGCAATAATACACTCCACGTCATCTGACTAATTTACACAGATAACAACGACACACTCCACGTCAGCTGGCTATTTTACACACATAACAACACACTCCACGTCATCTGGCTATCTTACACACATAACAACACACTCTACGTCATCTGACCATCTCACACAGCTAACAACCACACACGTCAAAGAACTTCCTCATACAGCTACCATTGACCCACATCCACGTCAGAGGACTTCCTCACACAGCTAACACTGACCCACTCCACGTCAAAGGACTTCCTCATACAGCTAACACTGACTCATTCCACGTCAAAGGACTTCCTAACACAGCTAACAGTGACCCATTCCACGTCAAAGGACTTCCTCATACAGCTAGCACTGACCCATTTCACGTCAAAGGACTTCCTCACACAGCTAACACTGACCCATTTCACGTCAAAGGACTTCCTCACACAGCTAACACTGACCCACTCCACGTCAAAAGACTTCCTCACACAGCTAACACTGACCCACTCCACGTCAAAGGACTTCCTCACACAGCTAACACTGACCCATTCCACGTCAAAGGACTTCCTCACACAGCTAATACGGACCCACTCCACGTCAAAGGACTTCCTAACACAGCTAACAGTGACCCATTCCACGCCCAAGGACTTCCTCACACAGCTAATACGGACCCACTCCACATCAAAGGACTTCCTAGCACAGCTAATACGGACCCATTCCACGTCAAAGGACTTCCTCATACAGCTAACAATGACCCATTCCACGTCAAAGCACTTCCTCACACAGCTAACACTGACCCACTCCACGTCAAAGGATTTCCTAACACAGCTAACACTAACCCATTCCACGTCAAAGGATTTCCTCATACAGATAACACTGACCTACTCCACGTCAAAGGACTTCCTCATACAGCTAACACTGACCCACTCCACGTCAAAAGACTTCCTCACACAGCTAACACTGACCCATTCCACGTCAAAGGATTTCCTCACACAGCTACCACTGACCCACTCCACGTCAAAATACTTCCTCACACAGCTAACACTGACCCATTCCACGTCAAAGGACTTCCTCACACAGCTAATACGGTCCCACTCCACGCCAAAGGACTTCCTAGCACAGCTAATACGGTCCCACTCCACGTCAAAGGACTTCCTCACACAGCTAATACGGTCCCACTCCACGTCAAAGGACTTCCTAGCACAGCTAATACGGTCCCACTGCACGTCAAAAGGACTTCCTGACAGAGCTAATACGAACCCATTCCACGTCAAAATATTTCCTCATACAGCTAATACGGACCCATTCCACGTCAAAAGGACTTCCTCACACAGCTAACACTGACCCATTCCACGTCAAAGAACTTCCTCACACAGCTAATACTGACCCACTCCATGTCAAAAGGACTTCCTCACACAGCTAACACTGACCTATTCCACGTCAAAGGACTTCCTCACACAGCTAATACGGTCCCACTCCACGCCAAAGGACTTCCTAGCACAGCTAATACGGTCCCACTCCACGTCAAAGGACTTCCTCACACAGCTAATACGGTCCCACTCCACGTCAAAGGACTTCCTAGCACAGCTAATACGGTCCCACTGCACGTCAAAAGGACTTCCTGACAGAGCTAATACGAACCCATTCCACGTCAAAATACTTCCTCATACAGCTAATACGAACCCACTCCACGTCAAAAGGACTTCCTCACACAGCTAACACTGACCCATTCCACGTCAAAGAACTTCCTCACACAGCTAATACTGACCCACTCCATGTCAAAAGGACTTCCTCACACAGCTAACACTGACCCATTCCACGTCAAAGGACTTCCTCACACAGTAACACTGATCCATTCCACGTCAAAGGACTTCCTCACACAGCTAACACTGACCCACTCCACGTCAAAGGACTTCCTCACACAGCTAACACTGACCCACTCCACGTCAAAGGACTTCCTCACACAGCTAACACTGACCCACTCCACGTCAAAAGGACTTCTTCACACAGCTAACACTGACCCATTCCACGACAAAGGACTTCCTCAACAGCTAATATGGACCCACTCCACGTCAAAGGACTTCCTCACACAACTAACACTGATCCATTTCATGTCAAAAGACGTCCTCATACATCTAACACTGGCCCAATTGACGTCAAAGGACTTCCTCACACAGCTTACAGTGACCCATTCCACGTCAAATAACTTCCTCATACAGCTAACAGTAACCCACTCCACGTCAAA
>CM065715.1:106402588-106410088 GCA_033310375.1 Conus canariensis | reverse complement strand
CAAACATAAGACATGTTCGACATCTGAACTATGTCTTCCATTCTTCAACAACAGACAGTCCAAATGTACAGACCAATGCCCCCTGGATGGCAGTCAGCGTGACAATGACCAGAACCAACAGTAGATGGTGGAGATGGCTGATGGTTCACATCCTCACAGCATGGCTGTTAGGGACATGTTGTGAACTGCACCAAGTGGAGTCAGTCGTCTGGCGGACTGGGAAGCTGACAGGCTTGATATACCTCGTATACTTCATAGGCAAAAGCTGCTGCGTTTTTACATGTACTTTTACCTGTTTAACATGTTGTACACATACATAAACACCGCACGTGCCGCACATACACACACACACAACGCAGCACACACACACACACACACACACACACACACATGAGCATACACACACACACACACATCACACCACACACATTCATGTGCGGGTGCATGCGGGCAGGAGCACGCTCACACAAGCCCACAGATTACACACACGCATACACACTGTGACGAGAGTTGGGGGTGAGTAGGTGTGTCCTCTAGGGGAAGGATTTATTTTTTTTCTCTATTAGGGTTACATTAAAATTTCACCTCCACCCTCTCTCTTACTTGCTATGGAAGGAGCAACTTTCTGGTACTAGTCATCGAAAGAAATTTGTATTATTCTCGCGCTCAGGACTGCTCAAAATGCTCAAGAGTAGCTCAGGGATAATTCTCCTTAGGCTTGTTGACTTTAAAAGTGCTTGCAGCTCTGAGAGACAGAATTAGAGTTAAGTTTAAACATTCAATTCTGAATGAACAACAAAGAACTGACACAAGTTAAGTGCACTTTCACACATCAACTTTACTTGGTCATACAAGTGTGAAATATTCAAATCAGTTTCACTAATTCAGTTCCGGCTGACTTTTTTTTTTTCTCACATTTTACCATCCTAAAGAGGGAAAGTTCTGGATGAGTTGAGTTGGAGTCCATTGGAATATCAGAACTTACCTGATGTTGGAGAGGAATGTTGATCTCTCTTTGGTTTCTGGTGACTGGTCCACGTTGATCTTGTTGGGGTGTTGTCTCAGCTGGGCCAATAACATGCACACCCAGGGTAGGTATGAACCCAGGCTAGTTCTTCTGGGTTTTGGCCAGTGAAATCTCACACAGGGTATCAGAGTAGGAGGGATAATCTTTCGCCTATCTGGTTGTGTTTTCTTTATTTCATTGGTGGTGATCAGTCTTATAGCCTTTGGCAGAGCAGTCGAGTGAAGACAGTAAGTTTCCCTTGTTAGTATCCTAAGCTACACATCCCGTCTCTGGTGCCTGTTCGATTGACAGGCTGTCAGAGTCACATGACAGCCAGTCTAGTCACCACAGACAGAGAAAGAGAAAGGTGATAGTAAGCAGAAGGGGGGGGGGGGGGGGGGGGGTGATCATCCCCCACCTCCTACAGTGTAAGGTACGGTGCAGAAGATTTGAGAACACCATCTCCTAGATGTTGGCGATATTTTCAGCCTTTATATGAATGTACATAGCTACATGGCCTGCACGTGTGTCACACGTGTACAAGTTGCCATCTTTCCTGAGACTACGGTGAAGATGGAAAGGATGGACAGAGGGGTGGGGGGTGGTGGTGCAGAGAGGGGAGGGAGGGGCCTGGCTTTAGGGCTATGCTATCAGATAAGAAACTGCCGGGAAGGAGCGGAGAGGGAAGACATGCACGGCCAAGTTTCGTCCCACATTGTCTGTGCAGAGCGTTCAGCTTTCTTCAAAAGAACGCCTGACAGACGGCGGGAAGAGGGTGCGAGGGAAAGGTGTGTGTGGGGTGGGGGTGGGGGGGGGATTAACGTAGATTACAGATCTTGACTGCCGTTCATGAGACAAAGAGAGAGAGAGAAAGAGAGAGGTGGGAAGGAGGAGGTGTAGAGGGTTGGGGGTGGGGGTGGGGGCTTGTAGAGGATGGTGTGGCTGTGAATTGTCATGTCACACACGTGCACATCTGCGCGCACACACACACACACATGCAAGCATGTGCACACATGTGTGTACCACACACACACACACACACACACACACACACACACACACACACACACACACACACACACACACATGCGCATACACACACATGCAGATCCATATACACATGCATACACATCTACCATTCACACTCACACTTTCATTTGCACATCACATGCACGGGGACACACACATGGGCCCATGCTCATACACCCATGCACACACCTATACACACACCGGTTTACACTCACCACACACACATACAATGACAATAATGGCACGGACAGGACAGGTGTCTAGGTGATGATAGTGCCCTGCCTTGTTGCCCTCACTCCAAGGTCGTCTTCAGAACTACCAGGCAGCCGTCTTCGTGTGTAGTAGCAGTGACGGTCCTGTGCCACGTGAGGCCGACTCAGCACAAAACAGGCAGGACAGCAAGCCACTGCACGAAGATCCCCGTCCACTCTTCGCCCGTGAAGGACATTCCCACCACTCCCTTCCCCAAGGGGAGGGCCCTGCTGGTCGTGCAGGCCATGGTGAAGTCGTAGAATGGCAGAGCCTCATCGCCGAACTGTTCCACAGCCTCGAGAACCTTGGCAATACAGGCTGGACCCGTCTTCACTGCTGACGTGAGGAAGGTTGGCTGCGCCGCCCTACGCCTGTCTGCCACCTAGGCGCCTTTTGCTGTTAATGCTACCTCCCAGCAGGTCGTGATGACGCCCAGAGGGCCAACGAAGTAGGCCTGTTGTAGGTATAGTGTGACATTGCCATTGTCATCGTGACTTCAATCTGGAGAGTTTGGTGCATTTTTGATGCCCATTGTTTGTACCATCTGAAGAACTTACAGACTGGATCTGTTTTGTATTGCATATCTAATAAACGTGTCTGTTAGTAGTCAGTTCTTTTCATTGGTTTACATCGGTTACGGACCAGGCAGACGTTTAATGGACAATGGTTATGGCTATATTCACGTGTGTGTGTGTGTGTGTGTGTGTGTGTGTGTGTGCGTGCGTGCGTGCGTGCGTGCGTGCGTGCGTGCGTGCGTGTGTGTGTGTGTGTGTGTGTGTGTGTGTGTGTGTGTGTGTGTGTGTGTTCCGCATTTTTTTAATGGGGAAAATGAACAGATTACTTTATCCTTTCTAGGAAAATGAATCGATTACGCGTTCTTTCTTTAAACACACGAGGACTGAAAAATAGATTGAAAAGAACTGCAATGTTTTCATTGTTCAAACAACAGAAGATTGACATAGTTTGTCTTCAGGAAACACATATAACTGAAAGCGAAGCAAACTACTGGGAGAAACAATGGGGAGGGAAATTATTCTATCATAGTGGGACAGCTCATAGCAAAGGGCAAGTAATATTAATATCTAAACATTTCCAAGGAAATGTTGAACTTCAAAACTGCAGCGATAGAATAGTTGCTATCTCAATTAAGACGGAGAATAGGGAAGTCACACTGGTTAATGTGTATGCTCCTAATGAAACGCAGGAAAAAATTAGACTTTTCAAAAATTTACAAGACATATTATTAAATTGCAAATCGAAAAACTTACTGTGCATGGGAGACTTCAACACTGTTATGTGTAATAGTTTGGACATAATATCCGGTGAACCACACTGTGAAAAAGAAGTTACAAAATTAAACAAAATGGTTACAAACACTGGTTTGACAGATCTTTGGAGAGTGTTTCATGAGGAAGAAAAGGAGTACACTTGGTGCAGGCAAAATCCGTTTATTGCACGGAGGCTTGATTTTTGCTTTGCCAGCCAAGAACTGGCTGATAAGTGTGTTTCATGTGACATTATGTCTGTCGCCAATACGGATCATAGAGCAATAATTACTGAAATAAATGAAAATGAATTCGTCAGAGGGCCTGGCTACTGGCGTTTTAATAACAGTTATCTGAAAGATGCCGTTTTCGTTGGCAGAATGAATGTTGTATTAAAAAAATGGATAGGTGAAAGTAAAGAAATGTTTGAGAAAACAGGGGATCAATGGGACTGGTGTAAATCAAAGATAAAACATTTTTGTTTAGAGTATGGCAAATTTAGAGCACAAAACAAACGGAATGAACTTTTAGATTTGAAAAGTAAACTCCAGAAGATGGATCAACTATGTGCAAATGATCCTGATAATGAACAAAACCAAAAAGAAGTTATGGAAATAAAGAAAAAACTTGAAATATTATCACTTGAAAAAGCTAGGGGAGCCCAAACAAGGGCAAGAACAAAGTGGGTAGAAGAAGGAGAAAAAAATACAAAATATTTCTTAGGCTTGGAAAAGGTTCGTGGTAACCAAAATGCAATGACACAAGTGCAAAAGGATAATGGTGAAATAATTACAAATCAATCGGAAGTCTTGAAAGAAATTAAAGATTTCTACTCAGCGTTATATTCTAAATCGCCAGAGGAAGAGGGAATATGAAAGGAAAATTGAAAGATTTTATTCAAAATGAACCATTTACAAAATTAGAAGAAGAGTCTTTCACATGTGAAGGTCTAATGAGTGTACAAGAGACAAGTCTAGCTTTAAAGCATATACAAAACGGATCAGCACCAGGTAGTGATGGTCTTACAACTGAATTTATGAAGTTTTTCTGGATAACTATAAGCGATGTTGTAACTGAATCATTCAACGAATCTTTCAGAGAGGGTGAAATGTCATACAGTCAGAAACAAGGCATTATTATACTTCTTCACAAGAGCCTTGACCTTCCAAGAGACAAAGTAAATAATTGGAGACCAATTACACTAACTAATACAGATTATAAAATACTAGCAAAGGCATTGGCGTTGAGACTGAATAAAGTTATTGATAAATTAGTTAGCCATGATCAAGTAGGTTATCTGAAGGGACGAAATATTTCGACAGTAATACGAACTATAGATGATGTCATCAACTATCTAAAGGTAACGAAAAAGTGCGGATATCTATTAGCACTAGATTATCAAAAAGCGTTTGACTCTGTTTATAAAGAATTCATGTTGCAAACTTTCGATATATTTGGGTTTGGGAACCAGTTCAAAAGATGGGTAAGTGTGATTACAACGAACACCGTCAGCAGCATAAATCATGGTGGCTGGATCTCGGAATCTTTCCCTGTGAAGTGTGGCATCAGGCAGGGCTGTCCTTTTTCACCTCTGGCTTTCATTTTAGGTGTTGAATTACTCGCAATAAAGATTCGGAACAGTAATATATCAGGAATTGATCTTCCCACTTTCAATAATGAATTGGTAAAGCTTAAAATAAAACAGCTAGCAGACGACACAACTTTGTTTCTAAATAACAGAGATGACATGATAAAAGCACATGACATAATAAATGATTTCTCTGTTTTTTCTGGTCTCAAATTAAATGTGCAGAAAACAAAAGCAATGAGATTAGGGATGCAGAAGTATGAATACAATATGCCATTTATGTTAACTGAACAAATTAAAATACTAGGGATTTACTTTAAAAATAACCAAGCAGCAATAAACATAGAAGAAAATTGGTTAAAACGAATTGTAACAATGAATAAATTGATTAGAACATGGAGTAAGAGAGATTTAGGAATTTATGGGAAAATAGTTATAATAAAGTGTTTTTTGTTGAGTCAGTTTGTGTTTGTAATGCAGTCAATAGGTCTGCCAAAGCACGTTTTGACCACAATTAACAGAACCCTATATAAATTCTTATGGCAGAAGAAGAATTCAAACAAAAAAGCGTTTGAAAAGATAAAAAGAAAAATAATGGAAGCAGGTATTAGTCAAGGAGGAGTCAAGATGGTAAACCTTTTTAAGATGCAAGATAGTTTCTATCTACAGTGGGTAGGAAGATTATTTACAGCCACAAACGATAACTGGAGCTATATCCCCAAATGGCATTTGGATAAACTAACAAGTAACATGGGTGCCTTTGATATAAACTGTACATCGAGAATGCTGTCCCCCCATTGTCAGATCAATAACCCATTTTGGCAAGAAGTTCTACACACACATTTAGATAACAAAACACTAACCAAACAAACTGATGTATCACGACAAAACTTTCACAAACAGCTGCTGTGGAACAATTCGCTTATAAAATATAAATGTCGCACTCTATTCTTTCCTTCCTGGAAAAGAATAGGAATTGAAAGAGTAAAGGATATTATTAAAGAAAATGAAAATAGAATGCTGAGTTCCGAAGAAATTCTGGAAAAAGTAGTACAAAACAGAGGAAATGTTCTTTTTGAATATAATGCTTTAATGAACTCAATACCTGCATCCTGGAAAAACTGGATACGTGAAAATCCTTGCCAAGAAGGGATACAGAATTACTTTGATTACAGGGTTTACTGTGTAAAGCCAAAACATATCAGGAAAACATTAACCGATAAAGGAAATACAACTGAAGACTTAAAGACGTGTGCTCATGGGTTTTGGCTTAGAAATCTGAACTTTGAAATAGACAAGGATTCATGGCTAATGGCACATGCTGCTACGAAAGAAACCAGATTAAGAGAGCTGCAGTGGAAAATTGTTCATAATATATACCCAACAAATATTTTGTTACATAAAATGAAATTGGCAGAGGATAGTAACTGTTCCGTTTGCAGAACTGAAGTAGATTACATAGAACACTTCTTTTACAAATGTCCCCCTGTGAAAGCATTTTGGAAGAAAATGGAAAGTTATGTTCATGGTCAGACAGGTATCCGCATAAATTTAGATCTTTTTGACATTCTGTTTGGAGTCAAGATAACTACCTGTGGAAACGATATCAATAATCAAAATATAATAAACCACATGATCTTAATCGGGAAAATGTGTGTTAGTATACAAAAAGAAACAAACGCAAATACACCATTACATATTACTATTTGAACAACACGTGCAGTTTAGAGTATCGAAAACAGATGACATCTTCGACATAACTAGAAGTCGGTACAAAAATATTATATTAGACGGATATTAAATATTTAAAAACTGTAGAACAAAAAAATACTTTATGAAATTAAAATGAAATTGGACAGAAGCACAGGCGCGCGCACGCAGGCGCGTGCGCGCACATACACACACACACACACACGCACGCGCGCACACGCACCCACACACACACGCACACACACACACACACACACCACACACACACACACACACACCAACACACACACACACACTCTGACCCAATCAAGGGACATAATTATAGGCATGAGCGTATTTTACGCGCACTGGGAAAAACAAACAGACAAACAAAAGCCTTAATATTTGAATGCCAAATGAATATCGCACCTCATGATCCCAATGACTTGCCCAAAGTAGCACCATGTTCTCTGTCTGTCTGTCTGTCTGTCCCTCTCTCTGCCTGCTTGTATACATGTATGTATCTTTCTCTCTCTCAGTTGCTTAGTCGCAAACCGTAATGCCGAACACACGCGTAGGCGCATATACACTTACAATATTGATACATTGGTGTGCTATTTATTCCTTGTGATAGCTTGCTGTTTTTGCATAAAGAATTAATTGTAACAAAA